>CAXIVR010000012.1:74447394-75647394 GCA_964035755.1 Teleogryllus oceanicus
AAGTTCTCAGAGTCGCTTAGAAGAATTTATCATCAGTTACGATGGTGAGTGAGAAATAATATTCAAATTTGTTGTATCCTAATAAAATTATCCATTTTGATATTAATATGGATTCTTAAAAGTTTCTTTGTAAATTAGAGAAAAGTTATATATTTTTAAACAAATTGTAGCAAGCTTTTAAACAAATGAGCATGCACAAAAGTCTGTGTTATTCTAATTATTTCATCGAGTCGCGTAAATTTGATTTACATTTTTCAAGATCAAAACCTTTCAATGTAATTGCCTCAAGCATAAGGAAGCTCATAGACCCAGGGCGACTTACTCTCCAGTTTAGACTGGATGTTTAAAAAGCTTGTTTCGGGATTTTTTATTCTTGTTTATGAGACTGGCTATAATGTTTGATTTCAGTGGTGTATGAAAATAATTTGTTGAGATCTTGGTGATGAATAGTATTATGTGTTGATAATTAATTCGTTATAGAACTAAATTGAAACAAAGCACGGAGTCTTTGTTATTATTCTGAGCTATATTTTGGATGGTTTGAATTTTGTTCAAGTTAGTCCTCGAAGATTTAATCCGAAGGGAACGCATAACTATAATCGATCGGATAATGTTTGTAAAGAGTAGTTACATTGTTCAGACCAATTCTACCATTGAAATTAATTAGTGGTCGTAGGTGGAGTGTCTTTACTTTAGTGTGTTGTGTTTTCGCATTTATGTGGTCAACTTTCATCAAGATTTAATCCTAAGTAGTCACATTTACATCAGCGAAGTGGCTCAGGAATAGCGCGCTGACTTCGCGTTCGGAGCCCCAGGTTCAATCCCAATGCCAGCCATCCTGACTGGAGTTTTCGTGGTTTCCTCTGTCATCCAGGTGAATACTGCGATGGTTCTACTTGGCCACGACCGGGAAACCGGTGTCGCTAGCTGAATTGTTATCTACGTGAAGTCATGAAAGTTCAGTGATTTCGAGATATGGCGCATGGTTTGCTGACTAAGAAGCTCGGCACCGACGACAATTGCTCTTTACGGGATATATAATCGCTAAATACAAATACAACTAGAGGTGCTAAAACAGCAAGTACTTTTCGTCGCATTAAACGTAAAATTACGTGAAAAGGACACAAATTTTCGAAAAATTGTATATGACCTTTTTCCAAAATCTATCTTTAAGGAAGATGTGTCATCAAGGAAAAATATATATCTTCGTAATTGTAGTTGAAGGAAACCCGGAAGAAATGAATTTTTGCATTTTTGCCAAAAATGAGACCGAGTTTTTACCGAAAATGAGACCTACATTATTTGCTTAAACGTCCTGCAGCAATAAAATAAATAAAAACGACGGAGTCTTTGTTTTAATTTGAAAATGTCCTAGGACTTCATGCAAAGTACTCCATGTAAAGTTAATTTAAAAATCGGTTTCAAATTCAAGGAGCCGAGATAAGTCAGATCGATTGGGAAAATCAAGTTTTGGAGAAATCGGTTGAACGGTTTAGACAGCGTTGTTCACAGACGGACAAACGGACGGACAGACGTTTTGCCGTCATTCGATTTTCGGTGTCAACGACCTACAAAACATAGGTTCTGCTACACCACGTATTAGGGATTTTTAAAATTTAGCAACTGGATTTATCCACTCTTTCTTTACAGAGCCCCGTAATAAGAGTTTTTCTGCTGAAAATCCACCGTTTCAAAGCATAGCATTACATAACTTTCTCTCACTGCGTAAGCGGTAGGCGAAAGTAAAAGTAAGAATTAAGTCACGGCATTTTGCACCTATGGGTGCAGTATATGTCTGGGTTTTCCCAGAGCTGCGTTTGAAGTAAATCAGCTGTTACGGTGTCATTCAATCAAAGGCTGAACGGCACCATTATGACGTCATTGTAGTGACGTGTAAGGTTCCGATTGGACGGTACCGTGACAGCTGATTAAATGTCACCGCAGCATAGTAAAACCGCAGTATAGTAAGAAATAGGGATGTGCCATTAACTAAATCATGTTATTTCTTAACAGTTAACGTTTCGTAACTGTTACGCAAAATAACAGTTATTTCGTTTATCCTGTTACTGCCTGATATAAGTTGAAATGCATAGAACTACAGACTACTGGGCCTAAACCGAACTACTAGAAGCTTTTGTGGCTACCATTTCGTACGATAACAGCTTCACTGCAGTTAATCAGTCATGATTTGCCCGTGTTCAAATTATAGACTCATTAATACATAATTCGTCATTATTCACACCGTGGGGCACAATATTTTTATATTTCATTGTATACACTACAATAAGAAATTTGTTCTTTAAATTAAGTCCGTCCAATATGTCTGTTAATTTATTTCTGTCCTTGCTACTTATGTGAGATCAAGTAATATTTCGTAGGTCCGATAAAATAAATGAGTTCGTCAAATAACAGGCTTTATAATACTTGTTATTCAACCGTCATTAGTACTTTAGTTATAGGTAAGCAAAAACACAATTTCTCCACATTATTTTTGTCACTCGTCACTTCACTTTGCACAAGTTGCATATTTGAAAGAATATTTACAATCTGAATCCGAATCACTTTTATTTTAGCAATATTCTCTACACATTATATGAATTACTATCCATCTTTGGCAATTCATTCAGTCTCGCTCATATCAGCTGCTTCTCTGACCAAACATGTCTGAGAAAGTAGTGCAAGAAAGCGCCAGAAGGTAGCTGCACAAGCTTTACGGTGCAACGTTATTCGTTTTGCGCGGTTTAACTCTTAGCAGTCGCCACAACTGATTTAACTCTTAGCAATCGGTCATGTTAGGTTGCTGATCATGAACCTGTTATTTTCAACGTTATTAATAACAGCTATTACGAGTCAACTATAATTGTGATAACAGTTATTGAAGAAAAGCTGTTAAGCCCATCTCTTGTAAGAACCCGGCGCTAGTGGCGTGGCCAGTAGGCTATGAGCCGTGGGCCGACGCGACCGCACGCCTTAGGGCAGCGGGCTGCGGGCAACAGAACCCGCAGGATTATTTAGTACGGATTGCAGGGCGTGAAATTTATATCCCGCGGTCCTGCACCGCAGCGCGCGACGGAGAGCGTGTTAATCTGTGGAAATTATGCTACCTGCCCGTCACTTCGGGTTTATCTCGAGGCGGCGAAGGCTGCGGTGAAGGGAGAGGCGGCACGGAAGGAGGAGGTGGAAGTGCGGGGGCGTGGGGTGGGAGCGATGAGAATGGAGCTGAAGAGGTGGTGGAGAAAGCAGGGGAGGTATTGCAGGCGAAGGAGGAGATGGCGTGAGTAGATGCGAGGAAGTGATGACGGAAATGCGGAGTGGGGGTGAGGAATGGAAAGATAAGGGCAGTTGGAAAGGTGCAACGTATAGGAGAGAAGAAGTTGTAAATGAGAGGGAGTACGTTTCATTTTCTTTCATCTCTTTCTCTTATAGTTTTCTCTATCTAGCCTTATTGTTTCTGCTTTGTCAACGAAGGTCTCTTTCGTGTGGTGCCTGCATAGTCCTTATCGCCGGTTGGTTGCTTTCCCCGTTCCCAGAGTAACCTGCGTCATCAGTTCCACTCTGTAGCTTCAGCGGAAATGTTTAACTCTCTTCTCTGTGCTAGAACTCTGCTCAGTCACCTGGTTGCGCCATTGTCCTGTGGGAGCTCTCCGTCTCAATTCTGCACAACTGGGAGAGGTGGCTCAGGCCATCAACTGATGTCACTGCAGTGCCTCTGACCGAGAGGACCTAGGTAGGAGTCCTGACGGTGTCAGGATTTTGGGCACTAGCTAGATAGCTAGGTTGAATTCAACATGTCTGAGGAAAATTCTACCGGCTGGCTGCTCTGGTTGGTAGTTTTCGTAGTTTCTCCGATCAACACCAGGCGAAGGCCGGAGCAGAACTTCAACAACGGGCCACCGACCGCGCGCGTCTTACTTCCTCTACCTTGCCCTATCTTCACTCCTTACACACACTTACACTTACATGCGTTACACTACCGCACTTGACACAGGACGTGTGCTTAGAGCTTGACCCGGGTGGGGTGGTGCCCTGCCAGTGGTGGGGATACCTATTGGGAAAAAAAAGCACTAGTCGACAGTAAATTGGCACCGGATCTCTCCATCCAGCGAGGCAAGATCACCGCCACCTCCTGAGGAAAACATGCACTACACTTGCTGGCACTACTACAACAGGTACTCGCTACACCCTATATAAAGACAAATCGATAGGAATGTTGAAGAAAATGTTCAGGCGAAACTTACGTTCCAACTTACGTTTGCCATTGCGAATAGTGAGTTCGTGCACCCTCGAACGATAAAGCACTATCGATCTTGTGCTCATGCGCAGTTCAAGTTTCGCATCACTTTAGTGCATCTGTGCATGCGCAGAAGATCGTTTTTACGTGTAAATTTTATGGCTAAGTTTACAACATTACGTTACGTGTAAGTTTGCTGTAGAGAGTTTGTGTTACGCTATAACGGGCAGCACTATCGTTCTTCTGCGCATGCGCAGATGCACTAAAGGGGTGCGAAACTTTAACTATGCGCAGAAGGTCGATAGTGCTTTAATGTTCGAGTGTCACAAACTCTCATTGTGAATAAGGCCATAGAGGTTTGTGCACACCATAGCGACACCGCTATTGATCTTCTGCGCATGCGCAGATGCACCATTGTGCGAAACTTGAACTACGCATGCGCAGAAGATCCGTAGTGCTTTAATGTTCGAGGTGCACAAACTCTCTCGTGTGAATGAGACCTTACGCTACGAGGGGCGAGGCGGGGCTGTGCGCAGAGAATAGCCGGGCGCCGGAATCGGAAGTGGCGTGGCGCGGGGGGAAGGCGGCAACGGGCGGGCGCGCGGATAAGAGAAAATTTAAAACGTCGGCGCGGCCGTGTCGCCGGTCGCCGCGCTGCGGTGGCGTCGCTTTCCTGCGCGCCTTGCCCGGCCACGGCCCCTGTATTGATTCGTCTTCGCTGCAGCCATTCATTCCGAGATAATCCCGTTGTTTCCTGTACAGAGATAGCGAACGATCATTATCGGCGTGGCCGTTACGTGCCGCCGTGCCGGTAATTAAAATATTGAGCGCAATTATAGCTCGTGGAATGAAGACGATGACTCAAGAGGCGTCCGACCGCGGCCGGCGGAAATTCCTTTCGGGAATGGGCTGGAGAGTGGCGTCACCTGAAAGGCTTTAGTTTCCAGAGGTTTCACTACTCATGGAACGAGTGCATCGACTGAAGAATAAGATGTTTTTAGTGTACTTGCGTGGTCTGTTGCACCGTGGAGATCACAAGACTTGCATTTCTTCAGTTATAAAGATGAATGAGAGAGCATTAAATGTCGTATAGTCAAAGAATGAATTGGTTAATGAATGATAAGCGAGCTTATTTTTCATGTTTATTGACTTTTTTCTTTTCTTCATTCACTTCTGACCCTGTTAATGATGGGCATTTCCAATATATCTGTATCAAAATTCTTCACTGTAGATAAGTTGCACAAAATTTATCCTTTTCCCTGAAACATTCGGCTTCATAAGATTGATGGAATATTATTTTAATGTTTTATTACTTTTCATATACTTTTATTCCTTTACAAAATCCTTCAATAACTTTTGTGATAATTTTAGTACAATAAACAAATAACTTTTATTGTTTTGATTTCAAACTTATTTATTACAAATTGTTTCTAATTCTGTTTTAAAGTGTTAATGAAAATCAACGAAAATATATTGAACTCTGCCATAACCAATTCATTCAGTGAAAATGAGAATTTTTAATCTTGACTTATTCAATCCCTCAAACACGTATTCTCATTGCAATAAGCACACTCGGACTCAATCACTTCAATTAATTTCCATACACTGTTCAATATGAAGTTTGGAGTCGCGAAAGTTCAATGATGTTAAATTAGATCAATTTCTTTGTAGCGGAAAGAACAAAAAAATATTTATTACTAACAAAATCTCCGACGTTACCCATGCTTTCTTCATATCCAATTCTTGAAAAAAAGGAAGAAGAAGATCTATTTTTTAGAGAACATGGTGTTTAAGATTGTAGTTTTAATGTAATAGGTTCAAATTTTAATAAAATACTATTTTTTCATTTTATTTTCCAGTACATTGCTATTATTTTAGATTAAAAATCTTACACACTGCTACTCCTCTGGCAGTATATTAGCAACCAATCTGATCTTAGCAACAGGCGAAAAATGATAGTGGTGCATCTACCATCTTATTATTTAAATTATTTATTTTCTGTGTTTATGTTACATTAATCTAAGAACACTGCGCCAATCCTGAAGAAAAGCTTGTAAAAATTTGATATCTACGCTTCTTTTGTGGTTTCGTTGTTTGTTACAGTCGTTGAATTCACTTTTATTGGTTTTAGATTGTCTTTTGAAGATGCGTAATCTTAATCACAATGTCTCGTAATGAGTTAGCAGCAGCGCCAATAGGTCGGGCATCTCCCATCAGATATCGCTTGCATGTTGCCAACCTCTAATTTAACTTTCAGGTTGACGTGTGTCCAAGCGCGTGCGGCAGGTGTTGAGTGCAAATTGAGGGTAACGCGCGTTTCGACAGCCTTCTGTATTTACGCTGCTTTTGCGCCATGCTCTAATGACACGTCATCAGGTTGGCTCTTCGATATTTGCTTCTGAACAACGCTGCGTTGCAGCGACACGCCCTAATCCATAACTTGTGGATAGACAACACTCGCCCGGTTCGTCCGATTTTCAAGTGCGGAAAGGGCTTTCGAAACGGTACCTAATCAGTTTAAACGCGTAAATTTGAAGACTGTTTTGTGAACATGACGATTTCACTACTAAATAACAAGTGCCATCAGTATTAATTATGAGATATAATCACAATGATTGATTTGTTTCGAAACGGACGATTTAGCACGAAACCTCTTACAGCTTGCTTTGAAGTCTGTTGACCTGTCACTGTATCTAAAAATAAATGAAGTAATTTTATTGACTCACACCGAAAAGAAAATTGTGTTGTTCATTTTGTCTAATGTTATTTTAACTACAGAAAGATACGTTTCTCACACAGAAAGTTTTGTAAAATCTTTCAAAATCCAAAGTGATGACAAAACATTTTTATAATAATTGAGAGTTTTAGTGGTAAAGATGGCACTTCACTTAAAATATAAACAAAAATTGTGTCTTATATGCGAATGGCATTTTTAAGACATAGTGTTGAATGCCTCTTTCGTGAACTTCTTTGTATTCTGCCTGATCTGACGTATTTGTTTGTGAACAGAAAATTTAGGATTGCACAGTGATTCGTTCATGTTTATGAAAACAATATTAAATCTATCTTATGCTCCAAATAGTTCATTTTGAACAAGGTTGTTTTAATCAATTGGAGGAGTAGCAAATTCTCCGCGACTTTAACATGTGCCTGAAAAAGGCAATGTTCTCCGTTTCATTGACTAGAATAAAAATAAAAGAACAAGACCTGTATTGTCTATCATATCCATCATCTGCACTGTCCGATATACTACGATTTATGCTACCATTATTCTCATAACCTTGTTCACCGACCATTTATTTAAGCAAACGAAATTGTCATCTTTTATATTATGAATTGTGGCTACTGTAAATCCTAGAATGGAACAATATTTCTGTGCCCCGATGATGTTTGCCATGTCAAAACGGAACTATAAAACTAATAAGAGATGGCCGACGGCGACCGCGAGTTTGTTTTACGCTTTCGGAGCCTGGCCATGCACCGTCATGGCGCGTAACATTATAGTGGAAGCTATCTTCGGTACTTAGCAGAGTTACATTATGCAGCATAGGCGCTGCGTTTTATAGAGGAACAAGCATGTTTACATTATGGTTCGGACTACTAAAACATTCCGGGAGGAGAGAGACAGGTTTACAGGTCATTTACATGAAAACAAGATTATCAAAGAGTCGCCTCCTTTGGATAGGTGGAGCCACGTGCCGGTAAGGTACGTGGAACACGCGAACAACGACCTCATAACCCGCGCAACATTATTAATCAAATATCCATATTGTAAAATAATATTTGCAATGACGAATGATATTGTTTTGTTTAGTAGCTACTGATAGACGACATTTTTGTTGCAAAAATCGTTCTTAAAGAGCCTTTCGGCACAAATAATGACGTATTCCATTTTATAGCACGAATGATTGCATCATCACACATTCAGCGAATTGAAGGAGAGATTCTCGGGGTGGTAGCATTAAACGGAACAGCCGATCATCGTTTTCTCATACAGATGTCAAATACCTGAGACGTCATAAGAGTTGTTTCGCAAATTAAGTTTGAAACTTATCATGCTGTTATACAAACAAATAGCGTATGCAACTCGTTTATTATAAGGCTTTATTGTATTAGTTAATGCCTTATTACATGGCGAGACTCGGGCCATCAGGCCCGCTCTTCGGTCTGGCCATGCAATTTCGCTACGTCCTTTCACAATCTAGCAGAGTATTATCTTGGGTGACGAAACAGACGATCTGAATTTTGTGAGGCTTCTTTAGGCTTGAGGATATTTTACATGCAGTAAATCTCCTACATGGGTCAGCCAGATTTACTTCCTCCGAAGGAAGGCGAACAAAGTATATTTTCGCCCTTAAACATCCTCAGTTTCTGATCGGGTTTTAACTCGCAAACTTGGTACAACAACGTTGTACCGCCGAATCGCAAACTTGAATGCCCATGCAATAAAGCTTATAAACTAATTGCATAAACTACTATTAATGTATCACGATTTTATTGGAATGATGGGAAATGCCTCTGAAAAAGCAGTCAGTGTATGTCCCCACCCCCACCCCGACCCAGTTCATTGTCGCAATCGTGCTGGGCCTCACCTGCCCTGTGGAATTTGTGTGGCTTTTTCCTGCTTCGCCTTCCGCCATCTTCTTTTGAGTCCTGACGATAGCGCACAGTAGACACTAGCTAGATAGCTAACAGCTACAATTCAACCTCTGGCTGAAGGAGAATTCTAGTACCCGGCTCTTCTGGTCATTAGATGTTTCTTTGATCAAAGCCAGGCGAATATTGAAGCAGTACTGTTACAAACCGGCCATAGAACTCCCCATTTTCTCAATATCTTCATGATTATGTCAAATTCTGTCAAATGCATAAAAAGTAGTTTTTGTATGTAATAAATTTCTCCAAATGACAATTGCTGGTGATTAAGATATTCTTTTTAAAAGGTAGAATAAATATTACAAAAAAGCAATGTTATTACGTATAATTCTCGTTTGAATACATAAACACATTTTGGTATCAAATTTAAATGAGCTGTTATTCATACTACCGTCATACTCTTGGAAAATTAATAAAGTAATGGACTTTTCCAACATGTCAGTCCGCATTGTGAGGTACTCTTCCTGCGCTGGCAAACAAGGCTCTCCCTCATGAAACCATGAAAGCAACCTCATCCATACGAAGCTTCACTGCAGTTGCAAAAATCAGCTGAAACTAAATCCCATTTTCCCTTTGTGATCGCAAAAGGGAAAAAAATCAACGGCATTTCACGAATCGGGCGCGAGCATTCAGCAATTACGGCTTCCAAACCGCGCAGGAAAACGACTTTACACTCGTAAAATATGACGCGAAACTCTCTACCGTCACAAAGAGCCACTCAACTTCTTTCGTAATTACGAGAACGCGAGCGACGGTAGCATTGTGCATATGGGCTCACTGGGCTCCGGGTGAAATGGCGGTGGAGGGAGAAGTGGTGGATGGAATAGCGAGGGTAGAAGACGAGAAAATGGAGGGGAATGACGCGGACAATTGGAATGGCCCATAGGAGAAAGAGAGAAGAAATGTGGGCGGAATGCTGAAAAACATGGAAAAACGGGATCAAAAGTCTAAACAAAAAGAAAGTGAGAATCGTCCGAAAAAGTTGAAAATGGCTATTGACGAAGGTTGAGAAATAGAGAGAAGTGTCGGGCAGGCAATAACATTAATGGAAAAGTTCAAAAATTGCAATTGGATTAGAAATATTATTAGAACTATTATTATTATTATTATTATTACTATTAATAATAATAATAATAATAATAATAATAATAATAATATTAGATTATACTTATGTATTATTACTACTTAAGTATTAAAACTAATATTGTATTTGTAACCTACCTTCTGCTTTCTCATCCTTGATACCTTGAATTTGGTCATCAGACTTGGATACGGTTCTGTTACAATGTGGGCCGATCATATGCTGTCTCATCTTCCGTAATCGAAGTTTGTGAGTTGTTGAAAAGTAAATGGCGGAAGCGATGTGAAGTAGCACTCAGGAAACTTCATACATGTCTATCAAGAATTTATAGTCCATTGCAAACTGAATACTTGAATTTTTCAGGATCAATTTTTCGCACGTCACTTTCTCTTGTTACGTTTCTGTAAAACAAATACTCTTAAAAATGCTGTTTTCTAGGCCTGTATTTGAAACTGTAACTCTTTTTTCTACTAGTAATGAAATGTAGCTAGAGATTGCATGTGTATGGCTTACTTTAGCCTGGCTGCTTCATCAATACAACGTTCACTGAGAAATTATTTGGAAAGGTAATTTTCAGTCCACACCCCCCATGTATGAAGTTCGGTGACGTGATGTAAAATCTTGTAGAATCCATTGCAGTGTCGCCTGCTTCCTACCGGAATGACTGAAGATGGCGGAGTGATTCCACAAAATTAATAATTATGAGGCCTGAGCAATAAGTTCAAGAGTTGTCAAAGCTGTAAAAGCTATTGAAAAAAAATCAGCAAAGAATGTATTTTTTCGGAACTTCATGCTATGCGCAAAACTCGCTAAAAATGTTGTATTACAAGAATTCGGAATCGCGTTGTAAGAGTTCAGTAGTTCTCTACACGTTTTAAAAGTGATCACTAGATTTCGGATTTGAGGACAAATGCCTGTTTAGTTCCTTTAGGATGTTATGGAAAATAACTGTAGATGTTTACGATTTATGAAAAATAGACCACTGAAAGTATTTAATAGTCCCTAAAAAAGGGCGGTTGATGCATATTTTTATAAGTTTTCCCTAAAACAGCCTTTAACAAGTAATTTTGAAGAATTATGAAATTTATATTACTCATGTTTTCAAATTTGTTATACAAGACGCAGATACTTTCTCCGGCACGCGAATAAATATTCCTGATCGACAAATACACAATCGACTACGCATCGAAATCTCTCACCCAACACACCGAACATAGGAGATCTGCAAGTCAATATAAAGAGGACGTTCACGCTCGTTCCGATCAGCACGCACTCCCAGCCAATTGCACCCATTCCTAGGCAGCTGCACAGTTGACGGATGAGGCTTATTGCCGCGGCGCGTCGTCCACCAACCCAGGCGAAAAAGGACACAGGTCAAGCAAACGTCTACTGTCGGAAAGGCGAATCGTGCGAAATAGGCCCGAGTCTTGAACCCATAGAAAGTTTAAAAAATAATTTCGAGTTTTCTTCTCTTTGTGTTTGTGGTTTGGTTTGAATCTGGATTATATACTGTGCTGTTTAATTATGAAAGTGAATAAAATAATATTCTTCTAGTCACTCACATGAATGTAAAAATACTTGGACGTTTCTGAATAATAAAAATTCTTAAATTAATTTTATTGTGGTAAGTTTTAGTTCTTAGAAACATAACTTCTCGTCTAATTAGTTTTAAATGCCTGATTTAATCATTTTGCAATGTATTTTAAGTGCCAACGTCACTTTTCATGCCAAATAGTACCTAATTTCATAATTTTGTCACCTATTTTAGGTACCTAAATCATCACTCTTTGTGCCTAAAGTCCGAGGTCTAGTGATCTCAAACTTTTCAATTTTGAAGAAGAAAAAGAGGATGGAAATTTAGCCTAAACAGTAAAGTGCTGAACACATTTTGAAGCGCATTAAGGAAAATCGTGTGACCTAGAGCACTTGCGGCCTGGGAAATTGAGTTGTCGCTCACAGATTTGATTACGAGCATTGTATCTGTTTGTGCAGATTATTGTTCTCGTAATAACGTATGAGCTGAGCCTTTACAAATTTCCGACTTCGGTTTATGTTAACTCAATGCAAATGTTCTTGGAATAGTGAATTCACTAGTAATAACATTAAGTATAATGTGTTAAGAACCGGTCCATTACTACGTAGTATGTGACCAAGTAATATTTCAGAAGTATTTTAACTTTGCAGAAATGGTCAATAAATACATTTGCTTTTTAATGGTTTTTTTGTTTACTTTTATCCTTACAATGATGATTTTCTTTTTAAATGTTGTTCATCCTCTGGGGAAAAGCATGTTAGGGAAATTTTAAGATGTAGCAACTAGTGGTCAAAACACCTGACGCTGTCATCAATATTTAAGAAGATAACATTTTATATCTTACCGTATCCAACTACGATGCAGTTCCACCGAGTATATGTCACCTAATACTTCATATGCACATTTGTACTTAATCTGCAAGTGGAACCCTACGTTTAGAACGTCGTTCATTATTATTTTCCGTTTCTTACACGAAACACTGTGATACAATGTATCCTAGAACTGTCGTCATTGCAGGAATACAGTTCGAAGAACTATCGAGACCGAAGTGATGATGTTTTTGCACTACTTGCAGAAAACAAGCGCGTTTAATAGAAAGTACTTCAGCACTTCTAGGTAAATGCTTTTCCTGAATTGGAGGCATTGTAACGTAAGGCATGACTGCAAACCTTTTTGAAGGGCCTATGATAACTCACTGAACTCGTGCAGTAACGTAGATGACTACACATTCACTTTTATGCATCTGAATAGTAATGAAGAATCCCACTAAAAAATTCTTCAGTAGATCCGTCCCTGTAATTATGGTTTACTTAATATTCTTTGGTACTTCATTAGGTCTTTATATTTCATGTTTTTTGCTTTGCTATCAACGAATCTACATTCTATTTCAAAAGCAAATTTCATGAAACGCTTAAAGCACTGGGATTATCGTTCTCATAAATTTGCTTTATTTGGGAAAGAACACTATAACCTAACTACTTGCTACAGAAATATCATAACGAGGCTGGGAGTATACAGAAGCCCATATGGGGTAACGTTGCAGCGCAACGACCCGGAAAATGGGCTGCGGCCAGCTGGGCAAAAGGACAACGGGATATGAGATGGTGATGTAGTTGAGAGAGAGAGAGAGAGAGAGAGAGAGAGAGAGAGAGAGAGAGAAGAAAAGAAAGAAAAAGAGCGAGAATGGAGAGAGTCAAAAGCCAGAGGGAAAGAGTCAAGGGCTAGATAGTAAAAATCGTCATTTTAGGTACCTTATCATGACTGGAACAAGGCAGCAAGCAAACAGAACGCGCCCGTTTACGCTCTGGGAATGCCTGGTTGAGACCAAGTTGCGCGGGCTGTTAATTCATTACAACTGTTAACTTTCATTTGTTAGCGTCTTCCTGAAAAATTGCGAAGCTGTTATCTGCCCCAACTTTTTTCTTTGCTTTATTTCCTTCTTTTTTCATTCTAATTATGAAACCTTGCACGAAGTTTCTGCAATATATTATAGACATTCATTAAACGAAACGCAGCAGATCTGTCGAGGAATGAATAAAAAATCTTAGGAGCTCTGACAGTAGAGACAGCTGTCGTGATTTAAATTAACGAGACCTAAAATTCGTTATATCGTAATTAATGGTCATAAGTCTTCGTTTTATTGCGTCGTTTTGTTTTTACAGGGCTGTTCTTGATTTGGTTTCTTTTTCAAATTGATTTAAAAGTTGTGACTGTTGTCGGGATTAAACGTAAGGCTCTTCGGCGCTGTTTTTACGGGCTGGGTCGTTAGCAGGCAAATATAATTGCGACTCGTGAGGGCGTGCTGGGCTGTGAAGACCCCGTGCTACACGGAGATCCTTGGTCGTGATTCATAGCGCAACGAGGTCCAGGCGGCGTCAACAGAGCGTCGTGAAAGCATGCTGGGAGAAAGGATGCAGGGAAAGAGTTCGCTCTACGCGCCCTTAATATTCCAAGCTATTAAACAGCGTTCCTTGGAGAAGGGAGAGGCGCTCTAAAGAGGAAAGGTAATACGTCTGAAGTTTGTGTTTTTCGGCTTCCTGTGGTTGAACGTTTCTACAAAAAGTGTGTTTGGCCGTCATGGGTGTTTTGCTCGAAAAGCCCAATAAGTAGCAACTATCTCTCTTCTATTAAAGATTGTTCAGTACGTATTGTATTTGATAGCAATTGTTTGTTTGAATATTTTTAATATTTTATAGTTCTAGTAATCTTAAACGGAATCGCTAACAAGCTATTTGACGTAAAATGTATGTAATGCTGATGGTAGTAGTAACAATAAAATAATAATACAGTAAACCCTCATTAACACGAATTCCAAAGGACCGAAATAATGTGTCGGGTGAGAGATTCGGTGCGTATTCGATCAAGATTCTTATTCACGTTTCAAGAAATTCAGAAAAGTGTTTGTGTTTCGGTAAAACAAATTTTAAAAGAGTGAGTAACTAAAATATTATAATTCATCAAAAATGCTTGTTTTAGGCAGATTTAGGCTCAAAAGTTCAATAGGCATCAACCGCCGTTTTAGGACATTTTAGGCACTATTAGATGCTTTCAGTAGATATATTTCTTCATAATTTGTAAACATTTGCAATTATTTTCCAAATCTCCTAAAGGGACTAAATAGGCATTTGCCCTTAAATCCAAAGTCTAGCCATGACGTGTGGGTTGGAAGGAAAAGCATCGTAGGAGGAGCTCGTGGGCGATTTCTGCCAGCGGTTTGGACACCCCTCACCCGAAGGGAGGAGGGCGTGCGGCGTCTTCAGTCGTGAAACGCAATTTGTGAAGAATTTCGTCGGGCGGCGGGCGGCGGGGGGGCAGCGAGCGGGCGCGCGGGGGCGAGGCGAGAAGGGTGGGGGAAGAAAGCGGAGGGCGCGTCTGGGAAACACAACTGAAATCCCCGCGTGGGTGTAAATGTCGGAAGAGTATGAAACGACTCTCAAATGGTTTAACTGAAAATAGAATGAAAGGGGAATGAGTTGCAATATAAGGTACACATTCACGATTCAACATAGCAATTCCTTAAAAATCTTGTAAGTACAACTAATGAGCAAGTGAACATTTTATTCACTAACCTAACCCTACAGTACAAAAATATGACTGGTCGTTATCACTTTATTGATATCTTGCTTTTGTTGGTATTGATAAATCAATGGAGAGCAATATCGTGACAGGCGATTCTGGGGTATTTTGCAGGATGGCAAAAGGAAGTGATGCCTAGAAGCGTGAAGGTAGAACGTGGGCAGAGTGTTAGTAGAGGAGCGGGAAATGTCCAACTGACGACTGGAAACCTTGAAAAGCGACAGGGGATGGGGCGGGAAATAGGAAGGCCTACATTAAAGAATGAGTGCCTACACATCATTAGAATTTAGCTCTGGCCTTTGGGAACTACTAGAATCCCGAGAATGCCTATCGCACAGTTAATCACCTCCTCCCTCTTGATAATATTATAATTATTTCGGGGGGATGAGATTATGCCGTGACAATTTGTCGGCAGATGTTATTATTCCTAGCGTTACACACAAAAACGTGCTCACGAGGGATTTAAATCGGTGTCCCTCCAAACCAAGCCAGTTAGAGCGCTCCCGCTTCAGCAGAGTTGGCTTACTCGTGTAGGAAAATGTTTGTAAAAATAATGTTCATATATTCAATAATATATTAAACGATACTTACGTTCATTGACTCAAAATGTCAAACCGGCAAAGGCTCAGGGTGTTAATTGATGTCTCTGCTGTGCCTCAGATCGGGAGGTCCTAGGGTTCGAGTCTCAACGGTGGCCCGATTTTCAACATATTCGATATTAAGTCCAAATTCAGCGCTATCGAGAGAATTCTCAAGCTACATCACTCTGATCGGTAGTTTTCAAGTAGTTTCTCCGATTAACACAAACGAATGCCACAGCGGCACCCGACCAAACGGTCCGCGGACCGCACGTAATCTTTCCTTCCTTTTCCTTGTCCTATCCTCACTCCTTACGTATACACTTACAGTCGCTTGCCCTACACTACTAATCTTGTCGGAAGAGCAGTCGGGAGCTTAGAGCTTGTGCTGGCTGGGGAGGTACCACGCTGGTGGGGGATTCCTGATTGAAGAAAATTCTCGCAAGCCGACACAGGTCTGCGACGGATCTCGCCATCTTACGGGGGAAAACCACCGCCACCTCACATGACAGAAAAACATGTCTTACACTTATTGGAGTAATAAACTCAACTTTTGACGCGTCCGGAATTATTAATCAATCAAACTCTCAAATTTCGTAAACAGCTCAAAGTAAAAAAAGGTAACGTAATTATTTTGTTTCAAGATGTTTATTGATTTCTTGTAAATAATATTATAAACGTGATTTCTCTTCGTTTTTGAATGCAGGCTTGTATTTTGCATCCAACCCGAGTTACATTCTTTAGATTATGGTTCGATTTGTTTTCGAGGGCAGAATCCCTGGTTTTTATTTGCGAGAAAAATTTCTCTCCCGAGTATGCGGAACCATCTCCCCTCCCCGTTCTCAATGACTCCGCTGGATGTGAACAAGAAGGTGCTTCTTGCCGCTCCACGGCGGAAGAGAGTGCTCTTCGGAGGGCACTTCACATCGGTTGAGAATCTCTGCTCCACAGCTTCTCCGAGGTCACATGGGCCGGCACTATGCTCTGCGCACTTCCTTAATTTGGAATCTTTCTCCATCAATGTTCCTATTAAATCAGCTTCCATCAATTTTAAAATTTTGAATTTTAAAGTGGATGAGGCACGTATATGCGTGGATCGTTGAATATGAAAGAATAGTGACGATTTCATTCATACTTCAACGCATGTCAGCTAGTCGCATAAACGACTAGAATTCACAGTTTTCTTCAACATCTCGAACATCACCAGGCTACCAAGTAGGATTTTAACAAAAGAAGTGTCCATTTGTAAAATGTAGAGATGATTCAATTGTTTTATCACGGTAGAAAATTAACGGAACCGAAATTGTGTAGCTGGCTTACTCTCTACTGACTTAGTTCCCCCCTTCGTGTGAAGAAGGGATGCTGGGTGTGTTCCGACTGCATCCTGCGGTCACCTTTTCCTAAGCCAATTACCTCCCCTCCCCGAAAGGTATCCCGTTCTGATTTCCTCCTTAGTTGAAAGATTGATTTCTACGTTTAACAAAACTTGAAGCATCCTGTCACGAGAATCTTCTTACCCCGCTGACTTAACACACAGAATTCCGAAGATTGTGCCATATTCAAAAGTGTTTTGAGGTTTTTTGTGCGCTAGTACGAGAACATTTATATACGCCACTCACGACTGGAAACTAAACGGTGTCTGCCTTTTCATGTAACTAAAAGAGAAAGGGAATTAGCTAGGAAGCGAAGATTAGGGAAAACCATATGCGGGATGCAGTCGGGCTACTCCTTCTCAGGTACCGAAAAGTGAAAAGAGATTGGAGAGGAAGCGGAGATTGGGGATAACTGATCTCGGGATGCAGACGGATTATTACTTTCTCAGGTAAGTAAAAGGGAAAGGGGATTGGCTGGGAAGCGCGGGTGGGGCGAAACACACTGCGGGATGCAATTGGGCGATTCCCGAGAAGCATCCTGTCGGCCGCAGCGTCCCGCGTCGCGTAGATCTCCTTCGGCGCCCGCGCCGCGCCGGGGAATGCGCGCGTAGATTGATGAGGTTCGCTCGCCAGCTGCATCCGAGAACGTTCCACTCGATCAGCAGGCGCCACCTCCTCCGTCGCCGCCGCCAGCGGAGCGTGGCATCTCGAACCGCATTATCGACCGATTGTTCGAACGTTACAACCGCCAGCCTCGCCACGCTCTCGTTTTCCCCGCTGTTGCCGGCACTTCGCCGCCGCCGCCACCGTCTGCTCTCTTGTCTCCCGGCCGCTGAACTTGCGCAGAGACAACATCGTTGGGTGGAAGATCTGGTGATTCGACTCCTGACAGTGGAAGATTTTCGACGATATTCGTCGTAGCTGGATCGAATTCAACCTGCTTCTGGAGGACAATTCAGGTTGCTCTGAGTTTTTCGGGCTTTCTCCAATCAATATCAGGCGAATGTCGGAGCATTATTTTTACAAACTGGCCACAAACCGCGCTCCGTCCTGTCAGGTTTGCCCCCTTCTCTTCCCTTCTACACACAGATTTAATAACATATACTGCGCTTCCACACATGCCTGGAGACCAGTCGGAGCTTAGAGTTTACCCCGACTGGAGTGGTGGCCCGCCAAGGGAGATAACTGGAGAGGAAAACGTGTCAAGACGTCTTGTGGGTCGGCAATTTGGGAGGAAAACTGTCACCTATCAGGAAACTATCACCTATCAGGTCACTATCCTTTCGACTAAAGACTTCGGAAGTTGACGTGTAGGGAATCAAAACTCATTCATCCCATCCCTCCCTCCCCGGTCGTCGTTGTCATTTCACGATCCACCTCACTTTCTCCCCTGCTGTGGATCATCCCTCATTATCTCTTCTTCCGGATGGTCACGAGAGATATAACTTTCATTTGGAAGAAAAAAGATTATTCAATATTAACAATTATATTGGATTGAGAAAAGCACTATTTTCAGAATGCCCTGAGAGAGGGAGGGGAAGACGAGACTAAGAGAGACCGTCGGGGAGAGAGAGACTGGGAGAGATACGAAGTCTAAATCGTTCGCTTTGCATATCCAAATCAGCCTAAACACGTAGAACGTCGCTGTAGACGTCGTGAGCGCAATGCAGTTCAGAAGGGGCGCGCGTAGGCGAGAGTTCTCATGTAACGCGCTCTATCAGAGCACTTCTGGCAGAGGCGTTGCTTGCAGGAAGAGGCGATGCCAGCACACACTGACCTGCAGGAAAGCGGCCAAGGACCCTACCGAGCTTCGCTACAAATGGAATGAAGCGGCGTGTGAGGAAGGAATTTTTTCTCTTCTCGGAGATTTTGTCAGTTCATGTTGGAACATGGTGTATACAGTATAAAAAATGATTGAAATAAATCACTACTATGTCACGACCGGTAGCAGTAGCTCAGTGCATCAACTGATGTCACTGCAGCACCTCTGACCGGAAGGTCCTAGGTTCGAGTTCTGACGGCGGCAGGATTTTCGTTAGCTTTTCAGCTAGGTCGGATTCGGTCGCTGTCTGGAGGAGAATTCTGGCAACCGGCTGCTCTGATCGGTAATTACCGTGGTTTCTCCTATCAACACCAGGCGAATGCCGGAGCAGTACCCTACCAAACGGGCCACGGACCGCGCGCGATCTGTCCTTCCCTTCCTTGACCTATCCTCCCCTTACACACACACTTACACTAACATGCACGACACCACCACATATCCCGGGAGACCGGATCAGGAGCTTAAACTTATCAGCACAAGGCAGTACTCCCATGACGTCGAAATCCTAATTTAAGAAAGCTTACTAGTCGACGGTAGTCGGCACCGGATCGCCATCCAGCGAGGGAAGATCACCGCCATCTCCCGAGAAAAAACATGCACTACACTAACGGGACTAATGACCAAAGCAGTTACGCGCCCGGAAACACAAAAACAAACAAACTACTATGTCACTATTTTTTATATATCTAAAATGTTTTTTTTCGCTTCAATCTGTATACGCGTTGACTGTTATCTAGTAACATCGTAGGCTTAAACGGCCGGAGTCAATATCACTGTAAGTTTCCCGCCTGGTTGGTCCAGTTGAAGGGCGAAACGTTTTCTCCACGATTACGGTGGACATCGTCGTCTGTGGCGGTAGAGGCTCGGGCGCCATATCGTATCCTGTGTGTAGCAGAATAAAGTGAAATTTAAGTTTTCAAATTATTTTTTTGACGGGATGGCCTGTGACTTTGTCGGTGTGCCACCACGTTTTCCCTTAAGGGACGGAGGTCCGAATGCCACTGGAGGGCAGTGCTGGCTGCGAGAAGGGAGGCGACATCCATGGCGATATTTCCAAAACAATGATGTTTTTATAAAATGATCGATGTATATAACATCAACTTTTTAAAACTGATGTTTTTTTTAACTTTGAGTTTTTATTTTCCTTGATTATACGTGATATTTTATTTTAGGGAGAAAAATGTACCATCATAAAAAAACTTGTATTAATTGTAAGATATCCATAAATAGGACATTCTTCAGACCACAATGAGTGAGGGTGAAAAATATTTAAAATACAATATTGTCTATAAAATATATGCAACCTATTTTTTTTTGAATTATCGAATCAGATATTAAAACTTTTGTTAATTGTCCTGATCATTTTTTAAATTTTCTTTTCTCATTTAAATTTCTTTTGAACTTAATAAACGCAACCACCGTCAAATAACCGCCGGTGGATATTAATGGTAATTAAATGTGATGCTTAAGGTTTTAATAAACATCGATGGTTTGGGGGCGCTGTTTTATTAACATCGTTATTTTAATTTTTAACATGGATGTTTAGAAACGTCGATAGTTTTGGGCCGATGTTTTATTAACATCGATATTTTAATATTGAACATCGATGTTTAGAAACGTTGGTGGTTTGGGGGCGATGTTTTATTACCGTAGATATTTTATTTTTGAACGTCGATGATTTAGGGGCGATGTTTCAATTTAATTGCAATTATACTTTTGAGGTGATGTTTTATTAACATCGCTTTTATTGAACATCGATGTTTAGAAACATCGATGTTTTGGACTGACGTTTTATTAACATCGATATTTTAATTTTGAACATCGATGTTTAGAAACATCGATTTTGGGAGCGAGTTTTATTAACATCGATATTTTAATTCTGAACATCGATGTTTTAAACGTCGATGTTTGGTTGGCGATGTTGCATCCCTCGCTGCGAGTTGCAGGGCTTGAGCGAAGAGTGCGAAGGTGGCGCGGCGGCGCGGACGGGGGCGGCACCCGTGACTGACGTGCGGTTTCGCGCCTGGCAGCTCCGTTCCCACGGCCACCTCCCCTCCCCCTCCCCCCGGCCAGCCACAGCCTCCTGTATTGAATCGTTCGCGCCGACGCCTTGTTCCTCTTCGCGTAACGAGCGCGCGGTTTCTGAAGCGCTCAGCTGAGCTTCGCTGCCTCCAAAGCGATTCCGCACAGTTAAGAGGTTGGCGGTAAACTCATCTCTGGATTGAGGGAGGTGGCGTGTTCCGCTCGGAGTTATGAATATTGTACAGATCACTTTCCGACAAAAGGAAAGAGATTGGAATTGTCAAAGCATCCTTCTAGAATACATTCCCAACCTCACATACTTGAATCTAGCTAATTGAGAAAAGTTTTCTAAATTCAAAAATTACAAACTTTAATTTTTCAGTTTTTCGAATCTTTCTCAGGTTATCATTTATTTGCAACTCCTTGCATAATTTAAAACACCTTACTAGCAAGTCCTCGAAATTCTGTTGGGTGTTTTCTATTTCACGTAGGGTATTTATAACGACAGAAATGGATGAAACTAGAATAGATTAAAACTATTTCATTTATTAGATTCATTGCATTTTTTAATTTAATTCGTATCCATTTACCAACTAATAAATCCTTATGAAATCAATGAAGTCCGGAAGTTCATATTTTGTCTGGAATCATTAACTGCACCAAACAGACCAAATTTCGTGCTTTCTGTAGTATGTGAAACAGGCTTGCGCGAATATCAAATTACCCAAATATAAACTGCTCATTTAATATTAGAATTACCCAAATTATATTTATGACATGTTTCAATTAGCAAATGAAACATGCGTAGTTCATTCAATTGTACCATTTCTACAAATCACATTACATGTCAAATATAAATTATTATAACTTTTTTTTAATGGGAACATTTCCCCTAACTTTCTCTTTATTAAATAATGCATGATTATAAAATTAATGAACATTGAATCTGAAAGTATCCTCTCAACTTCTGCGTTTTATGTTTCTGAGAGTTGCCTTCCATAAGTCCTTTTCGTGACTCATTCATATATTACATTTTTCCCTTCCCCCTTTGTAGTCTTTCCACACCATTACCTTCACATTCAACTACTAGTTGCTATCATTGCGTATCTGACGACGAAGCATTACGATGTCACGACTCATTTCACATTTCATCTGGGACCGGGATTTCTTATCTGCGATATTGGCGAGGCAAATGTTCTGATGCCCTTTTCTTTGTTGCAGCCGTACTGGATGAAGAGCCGAGAATACTGGGACACGAATTTCGAAGACCGCTATCGAGAGAGGAAGCGAAAATGGGCGGAACTCCCCCTAAAGGTAAGTTCTGCAACGAAACAGAAAAGACAAGTGGAATTATTTTCTTTTTGCAATATCAAATGCAAGATAAAGCGAAACGAAAATATTTTATTGAAATAAAAATATTTATGTACTACATATCAGACTGTAACATATTGCAATGTATTGTATAAATATAAAATTGGGGAAGAACCACGAAATTTTTCTTAAACTTCGGATATCTTGAAGGAGGATTTATAGGTGCGGACTGTCAAAAAGGGAAAGAAAGTGTAACTCATTACAGAATCTTCAATGTTAAAACATTGCTTTTCATACTAAAATATGTTCTCAATATCTCACTCAATAACGACATGGAAAATATTTAACATTTTGGGATCTATCACTCGAGTAACAACAGCATGACTGTTCATTAAAGGTCATGCACTACATTCGAAATTGTATTTCTTGCTAATTACACATTAAATTAAAAGTTCTTGAATTATTATAGTTATTGTTGTAGTTATCGCTGAATTATTATATTTAAGAATAGTCCATCATCCTTACCCTGGTGTAAATAAAGCGTCGGCTAAAAGTTTATTTCACTGTCACCTTGCAAAATGTATTACCGTTTTACTTTAGCGAAGAACATTTTGTTTCAATTACCAAATTATTTCCTTTCTAGCGTAAACGTATTGCTTGATCTGATACACTTTATTCCCGTATTTATTATTTTAAAAACAAATTAGTCAGGGTTCCAAGGTGGATGGGAATTAAGCGGACTCTATTTAAATGCATTTCATCTGATATACTCCTCAGGTCAAGAACCCGTTGTTGAACATTTTGTAACTCCAGAAACGGAGGTATAAAAGATTCATAATAAGACATACGGGATATATGATGTCTTGCAATATTTTTACTTGATTTTGATGATAATCTACCCACTAAATTTGACTTTTTGAAGCATGGTATTTCACTTCTTTGTTACAAGTACTGTCTCGAGTGAAAGTTTTTGAATCCTGGAAAATTTCAATGCATGAGTGATATTTAATAAAACCATTCTACACATGAATTACCTTTAGAGAAGTTTCATAATACGCGGAATATTAAGTGTATTAATAAAACTCGCTCTTTAGATGCACTACCTGCAATGATTGATGTATCAGAGCCTGTAATTGGCCAGAAGGGAGAAGTGACGAGAATAATCGGAAAGAAAAATTAATATTTTTATCCACTTTAGTTAGAGTAAAGTCAAACATTACGACATTAGGTTCAGTGTCGTAATGAAGCTCTTACCACCCAGTGCATTAAAATGCTTCATTACGACACTCTGTTTATATAATGGGTTATTCCGCGACTAAGCGATTCCTACTATTAAAAATAACAACAATTGTTCAAAGAATTTTATTGACATAACTTTTTAACGATAAGAGTTCAAATTATGTCTTCTTCTTATTTGTTATGGCATTGAGTACACCGATTTGCGATTTGATGCCGTGATTCGATGATGTTGAGTATTTACTTGATTCATGTTTGCATTTGAAGTGTTTGTGGATTCCGCATTTGATATTGCCACACATAATTTTCCATAGCTATCTCTTTTTTATTTTGCTGATGTTTCGACATAACCTTCAGCAACAGAATTTGGCTTCTCCACCGTGCCTCTTTAACACATTCATGTCAGCTTTGCCTGCATCGGCGAGTAAGAGCGGATGATCGACGAAGCAATGTCCTGTAAAAGTTTCAATTGCTAAGCCAAGATACATTACTATTTTTGGAATGTTTCAAAAGTATTTATCAACTAGATTTACGAAGAACATTTTCCATTCTTGTAGGAGAGAAAGAAACGATCGTGCTTGACATTTCCGGCCGAAGGCGAAAATATTGACGAAGAATCTCAAACAGTTGATTCTTTGACACTTCCATGATGATAACCGATTGTCTTGAAATTAATATCTTGGTGTTTGGTATATTAATTATAATATACTGTATTCTTATCATCTTAATTCTAAATTTTCAATTTCCTCTCTCTGTAAGCTCAAAAAACATAACTATTAATGTATTCATCATTAAATAAATTTCATTATCTGCCTCTATTAAATTTATGTATATATCTTTTCGAAAATATTTTAGATTTCTTGCTCATGTATCTTAGCTCTTTCTTTTAAGAAAGCTATCAATTATGTGAACTTACTTATGTCCACATTATCATTAAGTAATATTGTACTCTTTAACATGGAATAATGTTATGACTTGAGGTTTCTCTTTTTAGACTTACCGAAGTACGCCATCGTAACGCAGAATGGTTTTAATATGTTTGGTTGCCTCCGGTCTCTGGAAATAAAGTGTATTCACGCTCATATTTTTCGTGATTTTCTGGTAATGGCGTGTCTAGAGCGGCATTTGCTGTTATTTCGATGTCAGAATCACAGCTGTATCATCATATTGGAAAAAATATACTTACCGTGGAAAGAATACACAAGAGCTTGGGGTTGGCACAAATGTATTTCCAATTGTTATCATTGGTTGAAACTGATGTCGCCACTTCTAAAATAAATCATTAGTACTAAACGAACGCGCCGGACGATCTTCAGTTAAATCTAACTAGTACAAAGTGGATAAAACGTTGTACGATATACGTGTCATAACATCTTATTACAATACTCGATTGGTTGCAAACTCGGCCTAGTAGCTCGTTTGTAATCTTCCCAATCTCGTATTGTAATAAGATGCTGGCTACTTATATAAATAAACTACTATTAGAAACGTCGCACTGATTGGGGTAAAACAGATTAATTGGTAATCGTTATTTACGCAACTAGTACAGACAGATAGTCTGGCGAACGAAATATTTACGGCATGTTCAAATTAATACTACAAATTCAGTTTCATACGAATTTCGTGCATTTTTAATTCGATTTAATGGAAACTTACTAGTGTATATACTTTTGGAATAATTTTCAATATACCAGGCAGCAAGCAGCCATGTTGATTCTTTTTCGCCCAGTGTGTAGTTTACTTTTCTCATATATTTTCTCGCGACAGGTTCAAGGAGATGGTTTGCTTTAGTGGTGCGACATCTTTTCTCCCGACTTCACTGTAGGACGTGCCTGATGAGAGTGAGAGAGAGAAAAGTTTGCGAGAATAAACATTTCTAACGTTCGCCAGTCATTTCACATTGTGTGTTTCGACTCATTTTACTCCATTGATAGAATCTACATTCTGCTCTATAAAGCTAGTTTCAGTTTTTTAAGTTTCCACCCAATTTTTGGTAAAAAAATGTACGTAACAATAATGCGCAATTTTTCCTTATATTGTTTACTTATATTGTTTGTACAAAAAAACGTGATGAAGCAATTAAGGCGTTTTTCACTTAATATATGAAATTTGGATGAACGTGTTTCGTCAATCGCATAGAAGTATGAATTCAGCTTCATTGCCAATTGCACGGTATTCCTAGTTCCATGGTCAAACACATTTAGTTATTTTTTAACTTGGATGGATCAATAACGGCTTAAGAATAAAACACAATCTGCAGTAATCTGATCTAACAAAACCATTCAACCTTCATCTAACAAAAACTAAAGTGTACAATTTGTTATTTCTAGAGCACATGTACTTTGTTCAGATATATTATAATGTGTGATTATCAGTTAAAAGAAAAGTAAATAACCTTATATTACCGACAGACCAGAAATTAGTCATTGCCGAGGTGACCCGGGGATTCAGATTCCCAACAGATTCAACAAGTTCTTACCAACTGTCATTCTTTAAATGAAGAATTAATTATGGTAGAACGCCAATTATCATAACTCTATTATCTGAATCGCCAATTATCCGGATCACTTTGAGGGAAAAGTAATTTTTGTGACGATTGTAATTTACATTATAAGGCAAGAAAGTCGATCTTTTCTTGATGAGAATTGGAGAGTTCAGCCGACGAAACAGCTGAGGCTGGGAATTCTGTCGAGTCATGAAAAAGGACTTTACACGAGTGATGAATAATATTTTATTCCATACTCTTTTTCATGCATTTTTATTTTTTGCAATTGAATAATATTACTGATATGAAATGTAATGTGATTGTCCGTCAATCTTTTATTCTGTTAGCATGGGCACATTCTTGTAAATAGTTTTTCTTATATGCTTTCTTTAATTATAACGGTAATGTCAGGTTTTGTCGATGCAATAGATTTTGAAATGGAAGATAATTTGGAAATAATGGGAACTCATTATTACTTATTAGAAGTAGCAAGAGCCGCAACTTGAGCATGCTTCCGTTAAAATCAAAAGATAAATATGTGAAAGATTGATAGATTGATTTTTTCGTGTTTCCAGGCGCGTCAACCGCTTTGGTCATTATTCCCGTGAGCGTAGTGGATGTGTTTTCGCCGTTCTTAAGAGCATCGGCCGCACAAGCACGCTCGTGTGTGTGTGGGGGGGGGATGGCTGACACGCGAGGCACTCGCTCGGCGGGCGGCGCGTTCGCGCTCGGCGGCGCTCGGAGTGTGTGGTGCGGCGACGGCGTACGCCCCGCCGCCGCCGCAACTTCCCAGAAAGTCGAAACTCCGCGGATGAACGTGGAAGGGGTAGAATTTTCGCCGCCCCCTCCCCCACCCCGCGCCGACTCCATTTTCCCGACGGTGAGCGCGCAAAGGAAGAGGAGGAGCGACGCAGGCGAGGGGGCGGTGGATCTCAAACTTCTCAATCCTGAAATGGCAGCGGAAGATTTACATACGACGTCGTCAGGCTCCCTGAGCTCAGCCGGCTCGTGGTGGTGGTGGTGGTGGTGGTGGCGGTGACGGCGGTGGCAAAGCCTGGGGTGCAGAGGACACGTCGGCGACGAAGTGGTTTCTGTGGTTGGTGCTGCCTCCATCGGAGATTGAGGTACTTGAAATTACGGCATTAGTGAATGTCGTAATGAGAACGAAGGACAAAATGGATCTCCAAGTTCATACTCAGAGGAATATGAATGAGCAAATGGTAAAGAAAATGCGACGAAGCAACCAACAGATTTTGAGAAAACGTGAAATAGGACATATAGGTCCTATAGAAGTGGGACCAATAGAAGAAATTCTAGAAGGAAAATGCTGGCAATGAGTAGGTAATGGCGAGGCCAGTGGCATGCGAAGAAATACAAAGTAGATGCTCGTAGTGCGGAGGTGGCGCTGCAGGCGGCAGCGCTCGGAGCTGGTGAGGCTGCTGGTGCGGTCGCCATACCTCTCCTCTCCCCGCCCACCCACAGCACGAGCAGTATCCGCGTCGGGAAGAGAGATCGACATCTTCGGCTTTCCAAATGCCCTCTCCCTCGCCCGATCTCTGAGAGCAGCCCCGTCGCAGGCGAGAGCCTGTGTTTCTCAGCCTCCGAGTGTTGCCAACTTAGCCGTCGCAACACCCCCCCCTCCCCGCGTCGGATCAGAGGGCGCGCGCATCCGGCGGTGGCTTTGCGGGGGTGGCGGTCGGCACCCGCCATCCTCACCCGCCCCCACGCCAGCCCCGCCCCCTCGCCATCCCCGCTCCCACCCGACCCCACCTCTGTCCGCGCCCCCCGCCTCCGCCCGTTCCCCCATCCGTCCGCCCCCGCCCGCCCCTCTCGCTCCCGTCTCCAGCACCGCCTCCGCCCGCGCCCCCGCCCCCGCCCCCGCCTCGGCCCTCGCAAACGGCACGTGACGCGGAACGCCCCGGACGTGAATTATGATCGTGTAGCGGGAGGCGAAGTGACTTGTGGAGTGGGAAGGATCGGGGTAGCCGTGTCTCGAGTACGGTTAATGCACCATCTAAGATTGCTAAGGCATGCAGTGCACTGGTGATGTGGTTTTGCAGTGATAGGGGTGCAGTGAGGCGTGAAGATTTTTTCATTTTCTTTCGCAATGTCTATGTATACTTTATTGCCGTAAAAATATTCTCTGAGTTATGCGGAAATTTTGTGGTTGATGATTGCTGTTCTACATATGTCATGTGCGAACGACGTATAAACCTACGCCGAGTGATATGAGGCAGATATAATTACTCTGTGTGAAGCTAGTTGGAGAAACAGGGTCTAAGATTTTACGTGAACTTGTCATTTACAGTGTCTCCTTAGTCTGACTACTTTACTCACAGATTACTTGTATCAAAACAAGTTTATTTATTACGAAATCTGTGTTTGGGAGTATGAAAAGTTAGAATTACCTTTCCCCGGAAACTTCTTATATTACCGCTTTTAATCAGTTAAAAAATTCATGTAAATGATAAAAAAAGCTTAAAAGAGTTTTATCACAGTCATATCAGTGTAATTCATTATTAGTACACTTTTTCAAGTTTATACAGAATCCAACTTGAAAGGCACATTTAGAACAAATGGTTGTCAAGCAGAGAAGCGACGGATGTAAAATAATTACTATGAATTTCATATTTATCCTTCCGAGAAAGTATTATTATGATTGGTAATTTTTATAAAATTTCATCCATAATTAACTTGACACAATCATTTTTACAACATTCAATATTCATACTTGTAATGGAAAACATCTTGTTATATGAGGACATTTTATACAATACCTACGATGAGGCAGACACCTAGTTGATAAACGAATTAGAAAAATAAAAAAATGAATGTTATTTGAAGACGACAACATGGAGGATGTTTTATAAAAAAAAATTACAAAAATAATTGAATTGACAGCTTAAAAGACGATCTGACTAAAAATAAGAACAGTGTCCATTGTGTGATATATTATTTTAATAATTGAATTAAAGGTTCAAATTTTGTTCTAATGATCCGATATTTTATTTCTGAGAACAGTTTATGAACTCGGTATTTCCCATGAAATATGCACAATAGTGAGGTTTTGAATTCTAAAATTTCCTTGAATTGAAATTCCGTTTAATTATAAGTTGTTTTTAAACCGATATTCTTTTATTGAGTCTTCAGCAATGCAAGAGATTTGTTAAAAGAATGATAACCCAGTGCACATGTACAATGTTTGTTTCAAACAGTGTATGAGTTGAATAGAAAACAGATGGGAACTAGGACCCTGAGTAGCTCGCTAACGACATTAAAAGTTCTGTTTACTGCGAACGCCCTACCCCACAGACGCGTGAACAAACGTTTGCTTCATTTTGTCCTTCCACTTTATCAGCGTTTATCTAGCGGTGCCAATAGCGAACCTTGTTGTTGGAGCTTGCCGCCAGAGTTTATCTTCCACAATGAGGGTTTCTCTCTTTGAAAAATTCATCAGCCGGACAGCTGCGCCGAGCAATCACATGCGACCGGAGAGGTAACGGCGTAGCGGCCATCACAAAGCACGGTCAAGTATAATGAGCGGCGACGATTCAATTTGATTAGCAAATTGCTCGCCGTGGGGCTCAAGTTGAGCTGGGATTACCCGCAGATGGGTGCGGTCTCGCCGCCCTCTCCTCCCCCCCTCCCCCCCGCGCCCGCCCACGCCCCCGTGCACAGCGCGCATCCCGCCCACACACACCCGCCCCCGCCGCTGGGCCGCCGCACCCCACTGCGCCCCACCGGCTGATGTAGCTCGGACCCAGCATTGCTGTTGTCTCTGCAACGTCTCTGACCTGAGTTCCAGTCCCGACAGCGACAGGATTTTCGACACTTGCTTGCAAGCTAGGTCGAACTCAGTCGCTGTTTGGAGGAGAATTCTAACGGCCGGCTGCCCTGACCGGTAGTTTTGCGTGCTTTCTCCGATCAACACCAGGGGAATGTCGGAGCAGTACCCTTACAAACGGACCACGGACCGTGCACGATCTTTCCTTGCTCTTGCTTGTCCTACCCTCACCGCTTACACACACACCATCGCCTGCAGTGCCACACATGCGAAGTGGTGGTGAACTTGTTCCGGCAAGTCGACGGTAGGTCGGCGCCGGATCTCGCCATCCATTGGGGAAGATCACCGCCACATCCCGATGAAAAAAGCAATACACTTACGGGACGAATGACCTCAATAGTGGACGCGCCTGGAATCACTATCAATCAAACCGACGATGGTGGGTTATCGATATTTCGAGAAAGCTAAATAAATTGATTAATTACTAGTGATTCCGCGCGCGTCAACTGCTAATTCTGACATTAGTCCCGTTAGTGTAGTGCATGTTTTTGCTCGGGAGGTGGCGGTGATCTTGACACGCTGGATGGTGAGATCCGGCGCCGATCTACCGTCAACTAGTGGAATTTTCCCCAACCAGGTATCTCCCACCATCAGAGCTGCTTAGCCAGTTTTCAAGCTCGCGACCGGTCTCCCGGAAGATGTGGTAGTGTAGTGCATGTTAGTGTAAGTAGATATAAGGGGTAGGATAGAACAAGGTCTGGGAAGGAAAAATCGCGCGCGGTCCTTGGTCTGTTTGTTAGGGTACTGCTGCGGCATTCGCCTGGTGTTGATCAGAGCAGCTGGCCGTCAGAATTCTTCTTCAGACAGCGACAGAAATCTAGGTCGAATTTAGTGCTGTTGTCTGCGGTAACATTTTGGAGACCGGCTGCACTGATCAAAAGATATCCGTAGTTTATCCGATGAATTCGAGATAAATGCCAGAGCAGCACTCAAACAAATGGGCTACGGACCTCCTTCAGTGTACCGCCTTTCCGGCTTCTTGCTTCTGCTTCTACTATATGCTATTGTGGCGACGCTACAGGATGTAATAAACACACAGAGGAGAGTGGAGTTGTGCTCACAGCTGATTTATTACTGGCTTGGCGTGATCACAAAACAATCAAAACACTGCAGTACAATAAACAAACTAAATTTGACCCCTGCAAGAAATGATATTAGAACGACTGCACACCGCCCCTTTGCAACGTGCGCTGTGCGTAGCTCCTGCCCTGAGACCGGAATTACATGTCTCCTTCGTCGACCTGGCGGCCGGCTTCTTGCGCCGCGTGCCCCAACACCACCTGCAACGACCTAACCTCGCGACCAGGAACACAAGAAGAACGTCTATTGTTAAATGGCCCTTAAATAGCCCTCTAACGACGCTTCCGCCGCCTCCATTGCCTTGCAGCGACGCGCGCCGGGAAAAACCTGGTGCGTCATGGCTTGCTGTTGTCAAAGCCACAGGTGTGCCGTGCCCAACTCCGTTGGTAGCGTCATGACGCTACAAACTCCTATATAAAGGAATTTTTCGCGGTTGCCAATAACACGACAAAATTCCCCAGGGTCAATGCCTGAGCCAGTTGGCTCCACATTTTTAAACAACTGCTAACCTATTCAATTACATCAACTACATTGTCTTTCAAGCCCTCACTAACCTACTTTTCTATTCCTTATATCAATGAATAACTACAATAACACCAAACTACACTCATCTACTACCAATTTCCTAACGCTATGATGTGGTAGCCAAGATTTTTCTTCTCCTTCAAATATTACAAAAGCAAATCCACAGATACCCTTCAAAAAATATCACACAAAACAAATCCACCATATAACCCTTTCAAAACATTACATAAACAAATCTGCAATATACCTTTTCGCCAAATTTACAACATACACACTTTGTGCGTCATCACGAACTATATACAGTTTTCCAATTCTTCTGTGAGTCTCTATCCATTACATAAATATACTAATTGCTTACACATTCAGATTTTAATAATATACAATTTCTTTTTATCTTCTGCGTGAATATAATTATGCAAAGTCAAATTGTGATTCCTGCAAGTCCCGTCTTGCTTCGGCTTTCTTCTTTTCACTTCCTCCACAACAACACACTATGTCACAGATGGTGTCTCGTGTTTTGATCAGAGACACTTGCTTTACAGCAACAGTTTCACATTTGTGAACTGTGTCGGCACTTGCTTGTCGCGCACTCACATCACACGCGTTGCCGAGGGACATACGTCTCTCTGCAAAGCCCGACTCTGCCTGGAGCTGATTCTCGTATATACGGCTAAGAATGTCAGCGTTCACATTCTGGCCTTCTGCTTCGAGTTTAATCTTAATATTCAGATGCTAGATTGTAACCATCGCATCAATCTGGGATTATTCCCGGAACATTGTTACAACCAAACCAGAGGATTAGTCAGTTTCTACCTTTAGGCAAACATTCCCATCTAAAATGATGTTTTAGTCGTTTGTATTTAGATAATCGACCTTTTATCTTTCTCTGTCGCAATGTTTCATCTCTGAAGGGAGAAGGCTTCAACGCTAAGAAATGGCGCAGGATTTTCATTCCTTCCTCGTCTAACTGCGAGTACAATCCCACGCCCTCTGTCTGACGCGTCGCGCCGTTAAGGTTCCTGCTGAGTCAGGCGCATGAATGACCGGTTCACCGCTGGAGCTTCCACCAGTTCTATAAATGCTTTTCCATTTGCGACCATGCTATTTTCCGCTTGTGTACTTCCTTAATAAATCTGTGAGGCGCGGCCTTCTCCGAAAATCTCGGCACCGAACGCCTGTAATATGAATTAATCCTAGAAATTTCCTAATTTCTTTTTGTATTCAGTCTCAGATATTCCTTAATCAACGCATCTGCCCCACCTCATTCAGCTTCATAAGACCACTGCATAATTTCGTAGCCCAGAAACATTACAGTTCCACCCAGAGCAAACTTGCATTTCGTAGGCTGAACGTGAGTTTCGCCTCCTTAGTATTTGAAATACTGTGCGTATATGACGCAGATGATCCGACCAATCGTTACTAAAGATTGCGATATCATCCATATAGGAATAGATTCGAACAATCCTTAAGTAATGCCGCCATTAATTTACTACACATAGAGTGCATTCTTAATCCCAAAAAGCATACGTAATGGTTTGTAACTTCAAATTTGTGCAGAAAGTGGCATATCTCTGCCCTTTCTGTCATCTAACTTGCCAAAACCTTTGCTCCAAATCACAAGTGGATATTTTTCGCGGCTGCTGCCGTTTCCAATTCTCTCATCTAAACTAGGCAGTGGAAAATGTTCAGTTTTAATAATATTATTCAACTTGCGATAATCAATACATGGCCTGCGGGTTTCTTGCCAGGAGCCTCTCACTAAAATCATGGGCGACGCGAAATCAGAATCCGAGCTTTCAATGATTCCGTCCTTTAACATTTTAGCAATCTCCTCTTATGAATCTTACTTTGTCATAGACGTACGATAAGGCCTCCTAACCTTCGCCGTATTGTCAATCAGTTCGATATCCATTTCTACTTTCTCAGTCAAACCTGGCTTATCAGAAAGATATCCACCGTTCCACAATTAATGCTTTTAATTTCTCATGCATTTCGGTGTACAACATCTGCTACCAGCATCGACTCAGCCTCAGAAATCGCCCGCTTCTGGCTGGCATATTTATCAATCGCGTCATCAGTTGCCTCCTCTTCATTCCTCTCTCCCGCAACAAATTTACATATTCCGTCCTTTGATGATACGGTTTCATCATGTTGCAATGATAAAGCCTTCCCGGAACTCTTATTACATTAATCTTACAACATAATTTTACATCTAGAGCAGCACTTCTGTGGCTTTGGTCACATCCATAGACTGACAGTTTTTGTTCTATTAGGAGCAAAGATCAATACTTTGTCTCCTACACTCATTCTTACAACTGCCTTCTTGTCACACATAGCCTTTCTTTCTGCTCGCCATAATCTTTGATGCCCAGTTTCCCTAATATGCTTCAGCCTATTCATGAGTTCAGCTTTATACTGGTCACCCAGAATTACTCTCCTGCTTCATTTTCGACAATATTTTCGTACAAAAAGTGTCACAGGTGTCCTCAAAATTTTCCCAAATGCTCTGCCGGCGTATACCCTAAAGACTCGTGAACCGACGTTCTCATGGCAAACAATATTGCCGGAAGGTTCGTCTCCCAGTCACCTCCTGCCTCTAAACATAGAACCTTGAATAATCTATTCATCGTCCGGTGTATTCTCTCTACCGAGTTACTTTGCGGGTGATACGGCGAGCTATAAGTTAGTCAATTCTAAATTTTCTGCAGATTCTACCCATCAAGTTTGCTCGTAAAACATGTTCCTGATCCCGTTGAATTTCCCGCGGAAATCGGTCCTGCTAAACAATTCTAATAAAGCCTCTATGATAGTAGTCGTCTGCAAATCCTTTAGGAATGGCTTCGGTACCGTGAAGCTACAAATTGCAGTTAAAATGTATTAACCCCAGAACTACTTTTGCGTAAACGGCCCTACAGTATCAATGTTTAATTTGGAGAACACTTCATAATTGTAGGCACAATAACTAAAGGTGCTTTCCTCTTATCCCCACCGCATTTCTATCACAGCAGCTGTGTGCAAGTTTTAACAGAAATTTCTCCATTTCCTGAAACAGTTCGGCCAGTAGAAATATCGCGACATACATGCTTTGACCCAGGCTACTAAATGACTCGAGGCCGTTTCGTGACAAACCTTTAAGATTTCTCCACGATAACCTTAAGCTGCTAACATTTCAGAAAGATTTCTCCCTTCTTACTTTGCCGATTCTTGAAGAGAATATTATTTTGCAAATAAGAATCTTTTCCTAAAGCTTGATTACATTTTATGTGCCTCATAAATCTGCCTGATCTCCTCGTCTTCTTGCGCCGTGCAGGGAATTGCTCCGTGTCTCGCAGCAAATTCTTGATTTCACGAGTTCAACTTCGCTTTCGCTCCGGCACATGTCGCCCCTGTGTCTTCCTCTACCTCCACAATACTTTCCTCCAGCTCCGTCTCCACCGGCTGTACGACCGATTCTACAGAATTTCGGCCCCACCTGATCTGCCTTTGCCGCACTGGCTCAGGTAACCCGCTAAATTAATTTCTTGCGGTTCTACAAAGCCCTCTTTAACCTCTTGTAACCAATAACGTGGTTCGATTGCACGGGAATGTAATAAGGTAATTCGCATTCTTCAGGTACAGCGGCCCGCGTAACTACACGCCCGCTCAGTATTTCTAGGACGATCTGCACCACACATGAGATTCTTAGGAAATTTATCTAGGAGTTGGCTAATCAAATTGATTCTCCAGTTAAATCTGCCGTAGTTTGGATTAGTCCAACCAGCAGATAAGGCCTCAGAAACTACCGTGAAAGCGGCACTGAAAGATCGTCTAAGCCGACTGATGAACACGCGAACTACTAACACCTGAAGAGGCTGCCGAACCACATTACGATACTCAGCAATCATTTCGTGTTGTATTACAGAGGTTGGATTTGGCCCTCGCCAGTGTGGAGTCAGTAGCCATTTCGTGGAATCCTCGTGGAAGAACGACAGTGTGTGTGGAGAAGTGAAAGGAAGACACGAAGCGCATTTGCCGGGCAATGATTGAGCTTTCTCTAATTGAAATCAGAATTTGTTGCGGTAACGCGAACATTCGTGCGGCTGTGAAGACGAAGGAGATCGAGCGAATTTATGAACATCAAACTTTCGTAGGTAAGCTTTGGGAAAGATTCTTATTTTTGTTAAGAAATAATATTCTTCGAAAATCGATAAAAGCTGAGAGGGAGAAACTTTGAAATATTGATTATTAACTAAGGTTGTCATGATGTTAATTTGTTGACGTCGGTCATTCAGGTAGCTCGAAGTCAAAGCGTATTGTGGAATATTCTGCTGGCGGGCTGTTCCGAAATGGAGAACTGTTAAAACTACAGCAGTGCCAAGCAGTGAATAGAAGCTTTGCTAGTATTACTTACAATTGTGGTGTTCTCAAGTGCGCTGATGATAGGGCCGTTACGCAAATGAACTATGAGGCAGAAGCTGTTTACAACTGCGATTTGGCCGGCTTCGCGATGCCCGAGCCATTCTATAAAGGACGCGGGCGACCGCTGTCAGAACTTTATTGGGAATTGTTTAGCAGTGAATTTCATAGTGTCAGAGCAGATCGGTATGTTTACGAGCAGCATGACTGTTAAATTCACCGAAAAAGTAAATTCATTAACCTGGCTCGCCGTATCACCTAGAAATAACTTTCGAAGAGAATACGCCGGACGATGAAATGGGTATTCAGGTTCTGTATTTAGAAGGCGAAGTGACTGAACGACCTTCCGCAACTATTGTTGCCGTCGATTCATGAGTCTTTAGCTTATGCGCCAATATCAGAAATGTATTTGGGAAAAATTTGGTTTTACTGTATTTTTTATTGCAAATATTGTCGAAAATGAAGCGAGCTAATTCTGTGGGCACAGTATGTGTTTGAACTCATGCGGCTTTTATTGAAACTGCGCAGCATCAGAGCCAGAGAACGATCGGCGAAGAAAGTTTATGCTGAAAGTGATTGTAAGTAGGAGACAAGTGATCTTTATAGAACAAAACTAATCGGTTCAAATTGGATGAGACCGAAGAGAAAATCACGAAAAGGTTTCGAATGTAAACATGTTGATACCTAACAGAAGTTCCGGAAAAGATTTATCACGTAAATATGATGAAACCATGTCATCGAAAGGACGGAATATGTAGATTTTTGTTGCGGAAGCTGAGAATGAAAGGAAAACGGCAATGACGCGATTAATCAAATATCAGCTGAAAACAGAAGCGGGCAATTTCAGAGGTTTGAGGAGTATTGGTGAATATTTACCGAAGTAATTAAGCATTAATTGAATTCGGATATCTCTGATAAGCGCTGATGAATATCGAGCTTGATGCGGCGAAGAACCAAGTGGCGCCTTATCTGCGTCTGCTGGTTTAAAAATGGAATACTACGAAGGAAGATTGCTAAAATATTGGAACGGAATCGTGGCTCGATTCTGTTCGCGTCATCATGTTACAATGAAGGCTCTGACGAAAACCGAGCCACATTTGTGATTATCACGAAGTTGATAATATTATTGAAACTGAATATTTTCCGCACTAATTTAGATGAGGAAGGCAAGGCTTATTAACGGCACCAATAATATCACTGTGATTGAGCAAAAATTTTAACAAATTAAGACTGACAAGAGCACGAAAAATATGCCACCTGCTGCGCAAATTTCGGAGATTGAAACCGATACGTAGCTCTTTGAAGTTGAAATGCGCAGTGTGTAGTAAGGTGGCGGCGTTGTTCGGGCCTATTCTATGTGGATGATATCGCAATCTTTAGTAACGATTGGTCGGATAAATCTGCGTCGCTACGCACGGTATTTCAAATGCTAAAGGGCTTCACGTTCGGCAATAGCTCTGGTTGACTCTGGCTGTTCTGGGCTACGAGAGTGACATTGATGAAGCCGAACGAATGAGATATCGGACCAGTAAAAGAATTGAGAGAGACTGGGATTAATTTCGCGTACAGGCGTTTTAATGCCGAATTTCGAGGAAGGCTGCGCCTCTCACGGAGTGGGGAAGTACACGACGAGAAAATAACATGGTGCAAATAATGTAACGATAGAACTGCGGGAAAGCGAACGATAAATTCGCCTGTTTCGGCGAGAAATTTTATTGCAGTGCGACGCGTCAGGCAGTATATCTCGCGGTTGAACGAGGAAATAATCGTGCTGGCCTAACAGCGAAGTTTCTCCTTCGAAGATAATATTGCGTGAGCAGAAAATTATGCGTCATTATTTGGGGAGCTACAACGACAAAACGATATTTAGATAGATGTTTACTTACAAACTGACCATAATCGATTTAATTTATAACAATGTTCGGAATAATCCCAGGTGTGATGTCGTGTTTTTAATTCAGCGTCTGTGGAGTAAGCTCAGTGTGAACGCTGACATTCTTGCCATGCTGCTACGATCGCTCGGGCGAAGTCGAAGGCTTTGCAGAAAGAAGAACGTGACTCCTTCGGCTTTGGCGATGAATGTGATTGGCATAAGCGGCTCTTGGCACGGTGCAAATGTGAGCTTGTTGCTTTATGGCTGAAGTGATATGATCGCGGACACCATCTTAACAACCGCTTGATGTGTTGTTGATGTAGTAAAAGAAGAAGTATTAAGATGAACTACGAAAATCAATAATTTGTTTGCATAATTATATTCGCATGAAATAAAAAGAAATTATGTAACCAATAAAATCTGAATATTAATAGCTGTTTATAGTAATGAATAGAAGTTTAAAGTGGCTTGTATATAATTCGTGATGTGACTGAAAATCAAGTGTGCATGATATGAAGACTGACGAAAAATGCTATTATTGCAGACTGTTTATGTAATGTTTGAAAGGGCCCATATATTGAATTTGTTTTAATGATATTTGTAATATTGAAGAAGAAAGAAACGGCTTCTACGCAGAAAGAACAATGGGCTGAGGGTGCTGGTGCTAGTGTTATTATAGTTATTCGCTGATAGATAGAAAAGTAGTAGGGTTGAAAAGGCAATGTAATTGATATAGTGAACAGGTAGGCGCAGTTGTTTTAAAATAATGAGCCAACTGACACAAGTACTTGTGTTGTGGCAACTGGCGCAAGCGAAGTATATAGAGTTTGTAGCGTCATGTTATACCGGAGTTAGTGCATGTGCCCCGAGCTGTCGGACGATGGCAAGCTATGACGCCGGGATTTGGCGTGCTGGCCCAGGCTGGGCAATGAGAGCGGCGGCGTCGCTGAAGAGAAGGCCGAGCAACTGTCTTTGTGTTCTGGCTGCAGATGTGATCATTGCAAGTGTTGCAACCTCTGGTCGTGACAGAACATGCTAATTGGTCTCAGCGGAAGTGAGCTTACGCACAGCACTCCACGACCATTAATGGCTGTCGTTCTAATATATCATTTCTGTAATTAAGTCAATTTAGTTGTTTATTATGCTGCAGTGTTTTGACGTTTGTGACCGCGGTCGAAGTCGTAATAAATCGGCTGTATTAACGTACATCCTGTATGTCGCCGCAATAACGCTCAATGAAAACGAAGCAGAAACGAAAGAACGTACGAAAGAATCAGCCCGATGCCCGAATACTGCAACATTTTCGTATTCATCGAATGGTAACTTTGATCAGTGCAGCCGGTCTCCCGGAATGTTGCCGCGAACACTGTGCGCAAATTCGACCTGGGCTCTGTCGCAGAAATGCTGAAGAAGAATTCTGACGGCCAACTGCTCTGATCGGCTTACCAGGCGGTATGGCGGTACCTGGCAGACGGACCGGGATGTGGCGCGATTTTTCTTCCCGGGCCTTGTTTCTATCATCGCGCATCTGCCCGCTTATATCACTGCACTTTACCATATTCCGCCAGTCGGGAAGCTTAGAACTTGTTCGGCTGGGGCGCAATCGCCGATGAAGTGAATTCGCAATTGAGATAAACCTCGCAGCAAATCGTGTGAATCGGCCGGATCTCGCCATCGGCGTGTCAGAATCGCACCTCGAGCAAAGCATGCAGTTCGCTACAGGACAATGTCAGGAGTAGCGGTGCTCGCGCCGGAATCACTGTAATTATCAGCCGTTAACTTCCTCCGAAGCATCTGTACCCTCGTCGTTTGTTGATAGTGATTTCAGGCGCGTCGCTGACGAGTGCATTCGTCCGTAGTATTGCTGGCCTCGGGATGTGGCGTGATCTTCCCAATGAATGGCGAATCGGCTACGTCGCTGCGGGTTTCGTCCTGAACCGACCGTCCCGGCCGTAATGACTTTGTAGTGTAGCTGATGGCGATGTGGCGCAAGCGACAGAAGACAGAACAAGCAGAAGGAAAGATCGTGCTGTCCGTGTCCATTGCGGTGACATCGGCGTCGCTACAGTGTCGGAAGCACGAAGGCACTACCGATATACTCACTCCCAAACAGCGACTGAGTTCGACTATACAAGCAAGTAAATCTGTCGCTATCGACTCAAGTCAAGCCGGCATTCTTTGGCGTGCTGGCTCGAGCTGCGGCGGTGGTAGTGGTGCGGCGGCCTTTGGCGGCGTGGCGCCAGTAGGCGGATCGCGCTGTGCGCACGGGGCGTGAACGAAAACGACGAAGAGGGCGGCAGACCGCCCGTCTGCGAGCGATCAGCTCAGCGAGCCCGCGGCGGCGGTGCTAATCCAAGTGGATCGTCGCCGCTCGTTATACTTGACCGTGCTTTGTGACCAACCGCTACGACCCTCTCCGGTCGCATGTGTTGCTCGGCATATCTTAACTAATTTTCAAAGAGAGAAACCCTCATTGTGAACAACTCGGCGGCAATCGTAACGGGACGTAACCAACATAGATAAACATGATAAGTGGAAGGATTAAATGAAAACGAGCTTGTTTGTTCGCATCTGTGAAGTGAGGCGGTGCGACAAACTGAACTTTTAATGTCGTTGGCAACTGCTCGAGGTCTGAACCCCCGTCGCATTTTCTATTCAACTCATGCTGTTTGAAACAAGCATTGTACATGTACTGGGTATCATTCTTTTAACAAATCTCTTTAGTTGCTGAAGTAGCTCAACAAAAGAACATCGGACTTTAAAAAACAGCATAATTGAAGCGGAATTTCCAATTCGAAATTTTAAGAATTCGAAACTTTCGACCATTGTGCATGAAATACCGAGATTCATAAACTGTTCTCCGAAATAAAATATCGTTCATCATTAAATTAAAATTTGAACACTAATTCGGTATTAAAATAATATGTCACACAATGAACACTGTACTGACACGAATAGGATCGACTTTTAAGCTGTCGTTCTATTATTTTTGTATTTTTTTATAAAACATCTCCGTATTGTCGTCGGCTTTAAATAACATTCTTTTTTATTTTTCAATTCGACATCAGCGGTGTCTGCTCATCGCAGGTATCTGTAAAGATGTCGCGCTACTACAAAGATGTTTTCATTACGAATGTGAATGACCGAATGTTGTAAAATGACGTGTCAGAAGTGGTAGGGATGAGAAATTTTATGAAACCCGCAATCATAATAATACTTTCTCGAAATATGAAATTCGTAGTATTATTTTGCATCGTCGCTACTACTGAACTTGTTTAAATGTGCCTTTCGAAGACAGATACTAGCATTAACTTGAGAAAGTAACTAATAATTACATTGTTATGACTGTGATAAACTCTTTTAATCTTTTTATCATTGCATGAATTTTTTAACTGATCAAAGCGACAATATAAGGAGATTCCGTGAAAAAACATTCTAACTTTCATACTCCCAAACATATTTCATAATAAATAAACTTGTTTTGATACAATAATCTGTAGTAAGTGATCGAACTAAAGAATTTTACTGCTCAAATGACAAGTTTGTAAATCTTAGACCCTGTTTCTTAACTTCCAAGCAAGTAACCTGTACTTTCCTCCTCAGTAAATGCTGCCATCATTCGCACATATTTATATAAGTGCTATTCGCCAACCACAAAATGTCCTCCATGGCCTCAGAGAATATTGTTTTGACTGTAAATGCATATGAACATTCGAGAAAATGAAAGTCTTCGCCTCTTTGCCCTGTCGCTGCAAAACCGTGCGCTTCTGCATGCGCCAGCAATGGCAGATGGTGCGTTAACCGTACTCAGCGTTTCTGACCGTTCTGCTTTGCTCGCAAGTCTTCGCCTCCGCTACGATAATTACGATGGGCCGTTAACGTGCCATTGCGAGAACCGGGTGCGCGCCGGAAGAAGGCTTGTTAGCTCTGATGAAAGATAACAGTACTAGGTGACTGTGGGCACATTTTGAAGAAATGAAGAACAGCGATGGTCGAGTGAGGAGGCGAAAGGATGAACGAAGGGCCCAGCGGCGTGGTGGTGGCGGGTGTAACCGCCGCCCCACAAAGCCTGGATGCGCGCGCTTCTGATCGACGCGAGAAGATATTGCGACGGCTAAGTGGCAACCTCGGGCTACAGGCTCTCATACGTTGAGCATGCGAAGATCGGAGCGAGAAGAACATTGAAAACCGAATCGATCTCTCCCGACGCCAATTTCGTGTGCTTTGTGGGTGAATGAGAGAAGGTATGGCGACCGCCTCACCAACTGACTTGCCGCCTGCAACGCCTCACGGCAATCTGCGTATTTCTTCGCGTAGCACTGTCGCCGTGCCGGCGACTCTTTAGTTTCTTATTGATCCCCGCTTCTGGTTCCTGTATGTCTATTTCACGGACCACAAGATCTGACGGTTGCTTCGTCGCGTTTTCTTTACCATGCTCTGGTATGAACTTGGAGTTACGATAAGCTGGATTCTCGTGCGACGTTCACTGATGCGCCGTGTTCAAGTATATTCCGATGGGCAGCACCAGCCGCGAAGTCGCTAGATGCTTCGACGTCTGCCGCCGAACTGCCGCCGCCGTCTGCTGCCTGCCCTGCGAGGCAACTGGCTCGGGCCTGAGCGCGACGTCTGTCTTCGCTGCCATTCGAGATTGGTTGAGATCCACCGCCCCTCGCCTGCGTCCCTCCTCTTGCCTTTAACGCGTCGCAAAATCGGTGAGCTCGAGAGAGGCGACGGTGTCTGCCTTCCGTTCGTCGCGGGTTCGACTCTGGGAGTTGCGGCGGCGACAGGAACGTCACGCCGACGTCGCCGCGGCTTGCACTCCGAGCATATGACGCACGAACGCGCCGCCCGCCAGAGAATAACATAAGCGTGACGACCCCCTCACACGCACGCGCGGCTTTTTGTGCGGCCGTGAGCTGGTGGCGAAAAACTGTACTTTTTGTACGCTCGCGGAATAATGTTGATTGACGCGCCTGAAAGCTACGAAAATCGATCTGTCAATCTTTCGCATGTTTATGGCACGTTTTAACGGAAGCATCTTCCAGTGCTGACGCTGCTTTGCTTCTAATAGTAATGTGAGTTTCGTATTTCAAATTATCTTCCATTCAAATCCATGCATCGACAAACCTGACGATACCGTTATAATTGAAACATATGAAAACTGTTGCAGAATGTGTAAGTAGCTGGCAGAATCAGATGAGCGGACAATCGTGCATTTATATCATTAATATTATTCGGTAAAATGCCGTAGCGTGTAGATCAAATATTCATCACTCGTCTGTGTCGCTTTTCATGACTCGGCAGAATTCTCGGCACCGGCTGAAACTCTCAATTCCGCTCGTAGATCATTTCTTGCCTTATAATGCGAAATTACAACCGTCACAAAAGTACTTTTCCTCGAAGTGGTCGGATATTGACGTCAAATAATGAAGTTATGATAATTGGCGTTCTGCCATATTAATTCTTCATTTTAAGATGACGGTGTCAAACACTGTTGAGTATCTGTTGGGAATCTGGGCTCGAATATAAACGTAATTTATATGTCGTAATAAGGTTATTTACTTTTCTTTTAACTGATAATCACACATTATAATATATCTGAACAAAGTACATGTGCTCTAGAAATAACAAATTGTACACTTTAGTTTTTGTTAGATGAAGGTTGAATGGTTTTGTTAGATCAGATTACTGCAGATTGTGTTTGTTCTTTTAAACCATTATTGTCCATCCAAAAGACAAAAATAACTGTGTTTGACACCATGGGCTTAGGAAGCTGTGCGTGAGCTTTAATTCATCTCTATGCGATCGTGTATTCATCAAATTTCATATATTAGTGAAAGCTTGCCTTAACTCATCTTACCTCGTACAAATATAATATAAGTAAACAATATAAGTAAAAAATTGCGCGATGTAAACACGTGCTACCAAGTGAGTGAAAGCAAGCGGCTGCTTTATAAACGGGAATGTAGATTCTCTCAATGAGTAAAATAGTCGAAAACTTACACGAAAGTGAAATGACTGGCAGGCTTGTGTAATGTTTATTTATATCAAACTTTTCCTATAACGAGCACGTCTGTGAGGGGAATAGGAGAGAAGCGCGCCGCTAAACGCAGGCATGCTCGCGAACTGCAATAGCGGAAAATATGCAGAAAATGAAACTACACGCTGGGCGAAAGATCGGCATGACGCTTGCTGCCTGGCATATTGAGGAGAAGTATTCGAAAATATATACGCTAGTGGTTTCGTAAAATCGAATTGCGAGAATTATTGTGAAAATGATTGTGCTAATTTGAGCTGTGTATCAATCTTTCGTTTGCCGAAACTATCTGTCTTATTGCCAGTTGCGTAAATAACGATTGCCAGTGGCTCTGTTTTACCCAATTAGTGCGACGTTTCTAATAGTAATTTACGATAAGTGTCGTAAGCATCTTATTACAATACGGGTGGAAAGATTGCCAAGCAGCGTTGGGTAGCCAGTTTAACAACCAATCAGTATTGTAATAGATGTTGTTCGTATCATGCAACGTTTTATCCGCTTTGCAAAGTGGTTGAACATTTAATCTGAATCGTCCTACGCGTTCGTTTAATGCTAACATTTATTTTCTGAAGTGGCGTTGCTGACTCAACAATGATAACAATTGAAGCGCATTGATGTCGGCCTCGAAGCTTTGTAACGTTAACTCACGATGCTGGCACCGGCTTATGGTGACGGCGGCTGTGATTCACGACATCGGCGGCAAATGCTGCTTTCTGGTACGCGCTATTACCAGAGAAATCACGAAATATGAAGGCGTGAATACACTTTGTTGAACTAGTGCAACAAAACCATTTCGAGAAAAGTATGATAACGTCTTCTGGCTGAAATCTAAAAGAGAAACCTCAAGTCTATGGTCACATTATTCCATGTTAAGAAATGCAATATTACCCAATGATAATGTTGGACATAAGCTAGTTCACACAGTGATAACTTTCTTAAAAGAAAGAGCGAAAGAACTACATGACAGAAAATCTAAAATATTTTCGAAGAATGACATACATAAATTTTAATGGTGAATAATGAGCTTGTTGTGATGAAGGATTACGGCGTTTTTACGGAAGCTTTATATGAGAAAGAAATTGAAAATTTAAATTAGTGATATGAAAGGATAAGGAAATGCGTATATTATAATTAATATGCCAAACATGAAGACGATAATTTCAGAACGATTGTTATTGCTCGAAATCGAAATTCAACTGTTTGGAAGACTTTTCGTCGGCTATTTCGCCTTCGATAAATGTCAAGCACGATCGTTTCTTTCTCTCCTACGAAATGAAGAAATGATGACTACTGTTTCGAACAGAGACAAACTCTGATTCCAAAAAAATAGCAATGGTGAAAAATTGAAACTTTACGAGACATTATGCGTCGTCATCTGCTATTTACTCGCCGATCGACCTTGATAGCGCGATCGAATCTGTTGCTGAAGGTTGTGTCGAAGAAATCAGTGCAAATAAAAGAAGATAACTAGTATGAAAATATTTCGAGAATGTGAAATCTAAATCTTTCAAATGCAAATATAATTATGCAGCTTCAACATCATCAAAGGAACACGATAATGGCTAATTATGATTAATGTTTACAACAAATAAGCATAGCTGTATTACTAATTTGAACTCTTATTCTGTTAAAAGTATGTCAATAAAAATTCTTTGAACGTATTATTAATACAATAATGAAATCATCGCGGGGCTCAACCGATACACAAACAGTTTCGTAATGAAGTACTTTACCGCACTGGGTGCCCGATAAGCTTCATTACGACACTGAACTAATGTAAGCAATGTTTGACTTTACAACGAAGTGAATAAATATTGAATTTCTTTCCGGTGATGTCACTTCTCCCATCTGGCCAATACAACTCTGATATCAATCATTGCGAAGTAATTGCACTAAACGATTTTATTAATACGCTTGATATTCGCGTATTATGAAACCTAAGAGTAATTCATGTGTAGAATAATTTTTTGATAAATATCGCTCATGCATTGAAATTTTCGGATTCAAGCTTTCGCGGTTGTGCAAAAGAAGTAATACCAATAACTCGAAGGCCTGAGTATATCAGATGAATACATTTAATGAGTCCCGCCCGCCTGAACGACTATTTATTTTAAATAATAAAATGCGAAGATAAGATATCGAAAATCAAGCAATACGTTACGCTGAAAGAAATGTTGTTAATCGAAACAAAGCTGTTCTTCGCTAAAAAGTAAACGATAATACTCGTATGTATTTGATGAATAAACTTAGCCGACGATCAGGAATGATGAACTACTGCCAAATATAATGAATTCGGCGACAACTACAACAGCAACTATAATAATTCAAGAACTGGTAATAATGGCGATTAACACGAAATACAGGCCTGAGTAGTAGTGCATGACAGCGCAATGAACGGTCATCTGTTGCTCGGAAGATAGATCCCCCGAAATGTTAATATTTCCGCTGTGCGAGTTTCAGAACATATTACAATGTAACAATGTTTCAACATTGAATTATAATGATTACACTTTCTTTCCCTTTTATTTTGATCTCTTTTTAAATCACTCCTTCATGATAATCGAAGTTTAAGAAAATTTCGTGTTCTTCCCAATTTACCAGTACATGCGTACAATCTGTACAGTCATCTATAGTATACGCTATTTTTATTTCAACAAAATATTTTCGTTTCGCTTTATTTTGCATTGCAAAAAGAAAATAATTCACTTGACTTCTGCTAGATGTTTTAACAGAGGATTCCGCCATTTTCTTTCTCTCGATAACGTCTTCAAAATTAAGTAATACGTATTCTTCATCGGTGCGGCGCTGCAACAGAAAGAACATCAATACATTTGCTCGCTATTTGGAATGCGGTCTAATGTGAAATGATCGTGACATCGTAATAGTCGTCGGAAGCGGCACTAATGATTGGAAGGCAATGATGAGAAAGAACTACGAAGAAGAAAAATGTAATATATGAATGAGTGCAAAGAATTATGAAAGACAACCACAAGCATAAAACTGCAAGTGAAGGGTATCATTCATTGTTTTATAATCATCATTGTGAATAAAGAAGACCAGAGCAGCCTCGTTCCCAAAAGAAGTTATAATTTATGACATGTAATGTGATTTGTAGAAATAATTTACAATTGAGCGAACTACGCATGTTTCATTGCTAATTGAAGCTGTGTCATAAATACCTGGTGAGGTAATTCTAATATTGAAATGACGATTTTATTTGGGTAATTTATATTCGCGGCTTCTGTTCACATACGCAGCACGAATTTAAATCTTGTTTGACCATGGTGTATTTCGAACAGCGTATTGACTCATAAATTTATTGGACCGGTAAAATGAATGCGTGACAGAATGAATCTAATAAATAATGCTTTCTTATGCGAGTAAATGATAACCTGAAAGATTCGAAACTGAAATTGAAGTTTGTAATTTTAATTTGAAAACTTTCTCGGTGCTAGATTCGAAATGCCTGAGGAGTTTAAATGTTCTAGAAGGGAATAACTTTTGACAATTCAATCTCTTTCTTTGTGAAAATGAATCTCTATGCAATATTCTAACTCCGAGCGGAACACGCCACCTCCCTCAAGAGATTTCGCCAACCTCTTAACTTTGTGCGAAGTCGCTTTGAGCAGCTTAGCTCAGCTGACACTCAACCGCGCGCTCGTTACACTGGCGCGCGTCGCGCAGCAATTATCTAGAAAACTATAACTGCCGAAAACAACCGTAGAACGAAACTGCCAGGCGCGAAACCGCACGTCAGTCGTTGCCGCGTCCGCGCCGCCGCTATACCTTCACTCTTCGCTCGGCCGCACGCTCGTAGCGCGGGATGCAGCATCGCCAGCAAGCATCGGCTTTAAAAACATCGATGTTCCGGAATAAATATCGATGTTAATAAACTCTCGCCTCTTATCGGCGTTCAAACATCGATATTCAAACAAAATATACATAGGTATTAATAAAACGTCGTCCCAAATCGTGTTTTCTAAACTATGCGATGTTCAAATAAAAAGCATTATCGCCTCAAAGAAAGTATGCTTTACTGTTATCGCCCCTAAATATTCAAATAAAATATCTGCCAATAAAACATCGCCCCTAGGCTCACCAACATTCTAAACATCGATGTTCAATATTAAAACTATCGTGTTAATAAAATATTCGACGTTCCTAAACATCCATGTTGCAAAGTAACGATGTTAATAACATCGCCCCCAGCTCCTCGATGTTATTAAACCTTAAGCATAACATTTAATTACCATTAATATCACCGGCGATTATTGTTTGATGACTAGACTATTAAGTTCAATAAATTTAAATGAGAAAATTTAAAATGATCGGAACAGTAACAAAGGGTGCAATATTGATTCGTAATTAAGCAAGTTGCATATATTTATAGACAATATTGTATTTTAAATATTTTCATACTCACTCATTAATGATCTGAAGAATGTCTGACTTTATGGGTATCTTACAATTAACCTGATTTTATTATGATGGTACATTTTCTCCTAAATAAAATATCGCAATATAATCAAGGAAAATAAAAACTCAAAGAGACAAACATCAGTTTTAAAAAGTTGATATTACTATCGTCATTTTTAAACATCAATGTTTTGAAATATCATTTATGGATATACGCCTCCTTCTCGCAGCCAACACTGCCTCGGCATTTTATTCGAATCGATGCAAGGAAAACGTCGTGGCTTTACCATCGAAGTCTGACCAGCTCCCGTCAAAAATCGTTTGAAAACGGAAATTTCGCATTCTGCTGCGCACGGGTACGATGGCGGCAGCTCCGCCGCCGCGGACGACGTGTCACCGTGATGTGGAAACGTTTCGCCCGCTCAGCTGGACCGGCAGGCGGCGTGGAAGGCTTTGGTGATATTGACTTCCGCTTGTTTAAGCTGCGATGTTACTAGGTAACGGTCGGCGCGTATGCAGACTGAAGCGAAGTGGAACTATAAAAAATACTGACATATGTGACTTTGTTTTATGTTTCGGGCGCATCTTTGTTGGTGTAGTGCATGTTTCTCGGGAGATGGCGGTGATCTTCCCCCGCTGAATGGCAGATCCAGCCGGCCTTTACCCAGCCGAGACTCCCCATCGGCGAACACCAGCGGACCCGACGTCGTCTGTTCTGTCATGATATAGTATGAAAGAGGAGGATGGGATTGAGAAGGAAGGACAGATCGCGTCGCGATCCGTGGCCATTTGTGAGGCCTGCTCCGGCATTCGCCTGGTGTTGATAGAAGACCACGGCAGACCGATCGAGAGCAACCGGCACGCTGCGGGCGAGCGACTGGTGTCGAAAATCTGCCGTCGGACTCTAGAACCTTTCGATCAGAAACGCTGCAGTGACATCGGTTGATGCGCTGAGCTGCTGCTGCCGGTCGTGACATGGCTCGTGTTCTTCAATCATTTTTTATACTGTATACACCATGTTCCAATATGAACGGATTGTAAATTTGGAGAAGAGAAAAAAAAATTCCTTCACACGTTGCTTCATTCCATTTAGAAGGAAGCTCGGTAGGATCGTAGGCTGCTTTCCTGCAGGGTCAGTGTGTGCTGGCATCGCCTGCTTCTGGCGGCGCAACCGCCAAGCACGCTCTCGGCGCGGAAGCGCGTTGCCACGCAGAAACTCGGCCCCACGCATCTTTGCTCTGAACTGCGTGCATCAGGCGCACCTGCAACTGGCGTTCGAGTGACTGGATATGCAAAGCGAACGATTAGACTCGTGTGCTCTCCAGTCTCTCTCTCTGACGATCTTGGTGGCCCTTCCTCTCGGGGTCTGGAAGGCAGTCGCTTTTCTCGATCGGCCGCGGTGTGTTGGATGATGTTTTCATTTCCCGAAGATGGTTGATATGGTGACCGTCGAGCCAGAGGATGATCCCGACGCGAGGAAAATGGTGAATGATGAGCTGACGGCGACGACCGGGAGAGAATCGTGAATGGTTTTGATTCCTATGCGTCGGCTTCGAAGTCTTCCAGTCGGATGGTGACACGATGTGACGGGATTTTTCTCCCAAATTGCCGACCCTGAAACGTCTTGACATTTTCCTCGAATTATCTTCGGCGACCTCTCCGATCGATAGCTTTTCATTTGATCTCCGAGGCATGTGTGAAACTTTGTGCATGTTATTAAATCTGTGTAGAAGAGAGGGAAGGCAAACATGACGAGACAGAATATCTTGGTTATCAATTTGCTAAAAATAATCTTTCAAACATTCGGCCTGATATTGTTGGAGAAAACCCGGCTTTCAGGCGGCTGGTGTCCTCAGCGGAAATTCGTCGATCAGCTACGACCGAATATCGTGAAAAGCTCCGCTGTCGAAGTCGAAAATGCAGATCTCCACCCAACGATGACCGTCTCTGCGCAAGCGGCGCCCGGTACAGAAGAAGCGAACGGTAACGTGAAAACCTGCCGGCTGCTGGGGAAGCGTGGCGAACTGTTCGTTCGGGCAATCGATCGATATGCCGGTTCGCGATGCCACGCTCCCAACGGCGTGAAGAGCCAACGCCTGCTTTGATCGGTGGAATGTTCTCGGTGCGGCTGGCTTGGTGGAGCACTCGTCAATCTGCGCGCGTTCCCCGGCACGCAAGTCTGCGCGACGCGGGTTGCGAGGTAACTATCGAGATCGCTGATCGCGGTCTGTTTCCTTTTGCCCGCGAATGATCCGTGCATCCGAGGCAGTTATCTGCCTCCGCCACTCTCACTCTTTTCGACTGCCTGAAGAATGGCTTGACTGCATCCGCATATGGTTTTCACAATCTTCGCTTCCTGTAATTCCCTGCTGGTATGGCAGACTCCGTTTAGTTTCGGTAGTGGCTTTTGTGTAAATAAATGTTGCCATGCTAACCGCAGAAAGCACTCCAGAGCACTTTTGAATACGGCTTTTAATCTTCGAATTCTGGCTGTGTTAAGTCGGCGAATGAAGATAACCGTGACAGGCTCTTCAGACACAGCAAAACGTGAAATCAATCTTTTTCAACTGAGAGGAAAACAGGCGAGACACACTCGGGAGAAATTTGACAACTTGAAAAAGTTGACCGCGAGATAAGTCATTACGCCAGCATCGCTATTTCACACGAAGAACGGCGTGAAGTAATCAGCTACTGTTCATTCGATTATTTTCTGCAGTGATAAAACAGTTGAATCATCTCTGCAACACAGTAAATTTTGCTCTTTGTTAAGGTGCTTGTGGCTTTGATGATGTTCGAGATGTTATTTGTAATTCTGGTCGTTATATTATTGTTTAATGCGTTGACATTGTGAATGAGTAAATGCTATTCTTTCATATTCGCGATCGCACTGCATGCGTGTTTCTCATCAACTGGAATTCAGAATTTTAAGGCCGATGAAATGGGGTACATTGATGAGAAAGAATTCCAAATGAAGGAAGTGCACGAAGCAGTACCGGCCTGGAAAACGAGGTTCTCGACACTTACGGGAAGATGTGGGGATTGCTTATCGAAGGCGCCTCTTCGCTGTGGAGCAACATAGCCAAGTCGTGAAGTGAGGCTTTGCTCTCGGAAAATTTTCTTAAATAAACGAGTTCTATCAAACAAATAGAACCATATCTGAGAATATAACGCCAGATGTAAACCTGCATTCGAAACGAATATTATTTTAAGAAATCAATAAACATCTTGAAACAAATTATTACGATACCTTTGCCCGAACTGTTTCCGAAATTGAAGTTATTGATGTCATTCGAAGCAATTTGCTCAATAGTGTGGCATGTTTTCAGTCGTATATTGGCGTGATTTTCCCGTAGATGGCGGATCCGTCGCGAACTGTGTCGGCGCAGCTTTGTAATCGGGAATCCCCCGCCCGGCCTGTCGGCGCCGGCACTGCTTCCGACGCTTCTTTCAAGACAGTGTGAAAAGGCGACTGCGAAGTGCTGCGTAAGGAACGAGGATAGGACAAGGAAGGAAGGAAAGGTGCGTGCGGTCATCGGCCCGTTGTCGACGCTACTGGCATTCGACGGTGTCGGGGCACGAGCTTACCGTCAGGCATGTAGCTGCGGAAATTAACTGCTCGACCAGCGGTGACCTGGCTATCCCAGCTAGTGTTGAAAATCGTGCGACGAGACTCGAGAACAGAACCTCGGTGGTACGGCACCAAGATAATTAACACCCTGAGCATTTATTGTTACGAGTCGATATGCAGCGAAGTTTGTCGTTTAATATATTATTGAATATATATGAGCATTATGTTTACAAACATTTCAGTAAGCAACTCTGCGAACGAGCGCTCTAACTGGCAGTTTGGAGGACACCCATTAAATCCTCGTGGCGCGTTTTTGTGATGTGTGGCAGGGTGGCGGCATCTTGCTTGGAGCATGCGGCATGTCTCGGGCTGTGTGTCGGAGGTGATTGGCTTTGTGCGATAGGCATTCTCGTGAGTTCTGAAACAGTTCCCAGGCAGAGCAAATTTGTGATGATTTTCGTTCTTTAATGAGCCTTCCCTATTTCGCCCATCCTATCGCTTTCAGGTTTCGGTCGTCAGACGGACATTCCACTCCTCTACTGCACTCTGCCCGTTCTGCCCGCTTTCTAGGCATCACTTTGCCATCCTGCAACATAACCCGAAATCGCCTGTCTCCGTGAAATTTATCAGCTCTTAACAAGCAGATATCGATAAGTGATAACGACTCGGTATATTTTTGGCTGCTGTGGTTAGTGAATGACGTTCGCTACCATTAGTGTATGCAGATTTTGAGATGGCTTTATGTTGAATCGTAATCTTCACTTTTGTATTGCAGCTCATTCGCTTTCATTCTATTTTCTGTTAAACCATTTGAAATAAGTTTCGTAACCTTCCGACATTCACGCGAGGACCTGGTTTATTTCCCGAACAGCCTCTCACTCTCCCGCGCTATACTAAGCCACACACGCCTATCGCTGCTATACCATGAAGCGTGGTTCTGACTGAAAACGCCACGCCCTCCCCCTTCGGGCGAGGGTGTCAAACCGCTGGCGAAAACCACAGCTCCTCTACGATAACTTTTCTTTCAACCCCCTTTCGTCAGCTGAACTTCGGTTGAAACGAAATACTATTTGTCCTTTCGGAGATTTGAAAAACAATTGCAAATGTTACAATTATGAAAAATGTATCTGCTGAAGCATCTAGAAGTGTAAAATGTCGCTGTTGAAAATGCCTATTGACTTTTGAGCCCTAATCTACAAAACATAAGCATTTTGATGATTATCATGTTTGGTGCTCACTTTTAAATTTGTTTGCCAGCGCAACACTTTTCTGAACTCTTGAGGCGTGAATGAGACGATCGAGCTGCCGCAATCTCTCGCGACACATTTCGATCTTTGATTCGTGTTATTTGCTGTATTATTGACACTGTTACTACTACCTCGGCATTACATACATTTTACGTCGGAAATAACTTTGTTAACGATTCTGTTAAGGTACTAGAACTATAAAATATGTCAAGCAAACAATTGCTTTAGCAAAATACAATACGTGCTGAACGATCTTTAATAGAAGAGAAGATAGTTGCTGCTTATTGACCTCGAACAAAACTACATGTTTGGCAAACACTTTTGTAAGAAACGTTCAGCCACGGGAAGCCGAAAACGCAGGCTTCGACGTATTACTCTTTTGAAAACTCCTTCTCCAGGAACGCTGTTTAAATGGCTTGAATGTTGAGGCGCGTAAACGAACTCTTTCTACGTCTGCCGTGCTTTCGCGACACGCTCTGTTGACGCCGCCTATCATTGCTATAATCGACAAGATCTCCATTGTGTACGGGTCTTCACAACCTTTGCCCTCACCGGTCGCAGACCCTCGTACCTTTGTGACAGCCCGTAGCTGGCGCGAAACTTGCGATCCCGACAGCAGTCACAACTTTGTCAATTTGAAAAAACAAATAGCGACGCAATAAGCTGAACCTGTTTCGATGGCTGATATAACGATCTCGATATTAAATCGACGCTGTCTCTACTATCAGAGCTCTAAGTTTTATTCGTTCACTCGACGAGTACTGCGCGTTTCGTTTGTGAATGTCTATGACTTTCGTGCAGACTCATGGTAGAATGAAAAGAAGTAAAGTGAAAAAAGTTGGGAACGAATAGCTGGCTTCGCCACCGGGAAGATGCCAACAAATCAGAACAACACGATTATGACAATTAACGGCCGCGCAACCTGATGCTCGGCCGAGTGAAGGCGCTGAAGCAGGCGTTCTCTTTGCTGCTGCCTTTGTTGGTCGAGATAATTACTGAATGACGGTCCAGCCCTTGATATTTTTATTCTCTCATTCTCGCTTTCTTTTCTTTCTTTTCTTCTCTCTCTCTCTGCTATATGCTATATACTCTCTCTCAACCGGCACCATCTCATAATCGTGATCGCCACAACGGCTGGCCGCAGCCTTTCGGGTCGTTGCGCGCAGCAGTACCTATGAACTGCCAACTCCCGGCCTCGTTATGATGTTTCTGTAACAATGATTGGAGTATGGTGTTCTTTCAAATAAAGCAAATTTATGAGAACGATAATCCCAATTATGGCGTTTCATGAAATTTGCTTTGAAATAAATGTAGACTAAGATTGACCTTTGAAGCAAACATGAAATACTGAAGACACAATCGAAGCAAGAAATATGATAAGTAAAACATATTACGAGGACGGATCTACAGAAGAAATTTTGATTGGGACTTCTTCATTACTAGTCAGATGCGAAGTGAAATAATGGTCATCTACGATACTGCACGAAGGGGTCAGTGATTATCATGAACCCTTCAAGTTTGCGTGACTGCGTGCCTGCAGTCAGGCCCCTGGGGGTGCTGGTACTTTCTGACCAAAGCGCTTGTTTGCTGCTGGCTATCGCCTTCGATGCTCGTTAACTCGAACTGTGTTCACTACTGTGTTTGACGTTACAGGATGCGACCAACTGTCACGTGTTTCGTGTAAACGGAAATAATAATGAACGACGTTCTAAGCGGCTGAAGATTTGCACTTACTGCGAATGTGCGTAAGTAATTAGTGTTTATGCGGTGGCACTACGTCGTAGTTGAATGCGGTAAGATACTGGAATGTTGTCTTCTTAAATATTGATGACGGCGTCGAGTGTTTGACCGCTAATTGCTACATCTGACTATATTCTAACGTATTCGAAGGATGAACAACATTTGAAAAGAAAATCATCATTATGAGACAGAAATAAACATAAAACATTAAAAACAAATGTTTATTGACCATTTCAAAATTAAAATACTTCTAATGTTTGCCAGAAGATCTGCTATACTACTATGTAATGTTATTATAGTAATTCACTATTCCAAGTATTGCGTGGTGTACATAAACCGAGTCAGAGAGTGTGAGGAAAGCACGGCTTTCGACGTTGTGCCGAGAACCAGCTGTCTGCCGCAAGCAGACTGCAGTAACCAATGTCCGAATCTGTGAGCATGACGCAACTCTCTCCGGGCCATATACCGTCACGCGATTTTTGTGTGCGCTTTCAGCTGACACTTTTACTGTTGCGGCTAAATTTCGTCCTCTTTTTCAATAGAACCAGGATTTGAGATCACTGAACCTCGGACTTTAGGCACAAAGAAAGAAGTGATGATTTGAACCATACAAAATAGTGGCAAAGTATGAGAGCTGAACCACTATTTGGCATGAACGTTCAACATTACTGAAATGATTAAATCGAGCATTTAAGGCTTTAATTGAACGACAAGTATGTTTCTGAAGACTAAAACTACCGCAGAAGTAATTTAAATTTCAGAAACGTCGAAATATTTACATTCGTAATGATGACTAGTATTTTATTCGCTTTCATGAACGGCACATTATACTCCGAATTCAAGCAAACCGCAGAAGCACGAAGAAACTCGAGGTATTGCAAACTTTCTATGGGTTCGAACTCGGGCTATTCACGCGATTCGCCTTTCCGGCTATTTGTGACCTGATGCTTTTTTCGCACCCGCAAAGGTTGCGTCGGACAACAACGCCCCCGCCTTTTAATAAGCCTCATCGCGTCAGCTGTCACGTAATAGTACAGTAACTAGAATGCGTGCTGTCAATGTTTATCCTGCTATTGACTTGCAGATGTCATGTTCGGTATGTTGGAAGAAATTTCGATACGATCATTGACGTGTTTATCGTCGAAGAATGTTGTTCGCGTGAAAATGTCGTCTTCGTCCCCGAAACATGGTAATGAGGCCTGCCAATTCTTCAAATTGCTGTTAAAACTGTTTTGAGAAAACTTAAAATAGGCATCAGCACCCTTTTGAGACTGTGTGCTTTCGGTGGTCTGTTTTCATGGAAATCGCTCAAGCATCTACGGTTATTTTCATAACGTCTCGGGAACTAGGCGAACATTTGTCGTGTGAAGGAACTGCTGAACTCTTGCAACACGATTGCGAATTTGCTGTAATCTAACATTTTTAGCGATTTACGCCAGCATGGTTCGGAAGAAAATATATTCTTTGCTGAATTTTTTCAATAGCGCATAGCACGACAACTGCTTGAACTTGTGCTCGGGCTTACTCATAGTATTAATTTTGTGGACCCCGCCATCAGTGGCTTTTGAGCATACTGCAATAGTTAGTTGCATCCGCCGCCAGCTTCATGCGTAGACGTGGCTGAGTACGCTTTCCCAATGATTTCGATGAGCTTGATGATGAGCGGCGCCGAACAAGCGAAGCCTTACACATGCGATCTTCTAACACGCGCGTACTAGTGAAAGGTTGCAGTTTCAAAACACGAACCTGAAAACGCGTTTGAAGAGTATTTGTTTTTGCAGAAACGTATTTGGAAAGAGAAGTGGGCGTGAAAAGTCACGAAAATTCGAAGTATTCGGTTGCGATGGACTATAAATTGCTCGATGATGCGTGGACAGTGCTGTCGCTTCCGCCATTTACTTTTTCGGCAACTCTGAAACTTCGTCGCAGGTCGGCCTGACTGGGAACCGTATCCAAGTCTGATGACCAAATTCAAGGTATCAAGGATGAGAAAGCAGAAGGTAGGTTACAAATACAATATTAGTTTTAATACTTAAGTAGTAATAATACATAAGTATAATCTAATATTATTATTATTATTATTATTATTATTGTGTGTTGGTATTTATTGTGGTAATAACCAATAATAACTGTAATATTTCTAATCCGGAAGTACAATTTTTGAACTTTTTCCGTGCGCCTTGACACTATAACATTTCTCGGCAGCTAGTCAATAACACCATTTCAACTTTTCAGACGATTCCCATTTAAGCAGCTTTTTCTTTGTTTAGACTTTTGATCGTTTTTCCTGTTTTTAACATTCCTAACACTCTTTGTAGGCCATTCTGGTGGCTCCGCGTCGTCCCCTCCAGCCCTAGTCTTCTACCTCGCTATTCCATCCACCACACGCTACTCCCTCCACCGCCATTTCACCCGGGTAACGACCCTTATGCGCAATATACCGTCTTCGCATGTTCATGAAGACGAATGGCGCTCTTTGTGACGATGGCGAAGTTCGCGTGCATATTTACAGTGCTCAAGTCTTTCCTGCGCGATTTAAACCATATTGGTACATGAGCTGCTGGGTATTTTTCCCTTTTGCGACTCACGAAAATGAGATTTGTTTTCAGCTTGTTGCAGTAACTCATATGGATGAATTCTTTCGTAATTTCATGAGAAGCACTGTTTACCAGCACGAGAAGAAGCCCTTCACAATGTTTATTTATGGAAAAAGTCCATTACTTTATTAATTTTCCAAGAGTATGACGGTAGTATGAATAACAGCTCATTTAAATTTGATACCAAAATGTGTTTATGTATTCAAACGAGAATTATACGTAGTAACATTTCTTTTTTGTGTAATATTTATTCTACCTTTAAAATATGTAATCATAACTGTCTCATTTAATTAGCCATGCAAAAACTATTTTATGCATTTGACAGAGAATTTGACATGTCATGAAAATTGTGAGGAAAATGAGAATTTATGGCCGGTTTCATTATAATTACTGCTTCGATATTCGCCTGGCTTTGATCAGAAACGTCTGGCAACCAGAAAACGTGCTACTCCTTCGGCCAGAAGGCAGATGCAGCTGATTAACTATCTAGCTAATGTCCACAATGCGCCTCGTCGAGACTCAAGCAACGAAAAAACAGCACAAGCACTTTGTCCACGAAGCGGTGAAAACAACGCTTTGACCATTTTGTGTTTAAGATCGCGTAAGAGAGACATACGCTGACTGCTTTCGAGGGCATTCCCCATCTGTCAAAATCGTGATCGATAATAACCAGTTTATGCAATTGGTTATGTTAGCTTTTATTGCATGGGCGATGAAGTTGCGGCTAAACGTACAACGACTGTTATGCCCAAGTTTGCAGGTCAAAACGTCGAAAACGAGGATGTTTAGAGCGAAATATCATTATGTCGCTCGAAATCTGTTGTTTCCATGTGGAAGATTTACTGCGTAATAATATCCTCGAAGAAGCCTCGCAAATTCAGATCATTCTTGGAGAAGGCGTAGTATGGCCGAACGAAGCAGACACCGATGTTGAGTCTCGCCGTAATGGGCGTTAACTAATACAATAAGGCATAACGAGTTGCATACGCCTATTTGTTGTATAACAACATGATAAATTTCAAACTTAATTGCGAGCAACACTCTTCGTCTCGGTATTTATTTTATCTGTATGAAAAAACGATGGTCGTATTCAAATGCTTGCCGCCAGTCTGTCTTCAATTCGCTGGTGTGTGATAACTGCATTCGTTAACAGCAAATGAGATCTGCGTCATTATTTGTCGCCGAAAACTTTCTTTAGAGCATTTTTGCAACAAGCAATGTCTATAGTGCTAAACAAAACAACTATCATTAAATCATTGCAAATATTATTTTTACAACTATGGGCTGTTGTTGTATAATGACGCGTAGTCGTTATTCGCGCTTGCCGGCACGTGTTACCCAAGGGAGGAGCGACTCTTTGATGTGCTGTTTTCATGTAAATGACCTGTAAACGTCTCTCTCCCTCCGGAAATGTTTGAAGCCAGTCGAACCGCCAATGCAAACATGCTTGTTCTATGGCTGCAGCGCCTCATACTTGCATAATGCTAACTAGTACCGAAGGCGCTTCCCGCTATAATGTTTATGGCAGTATGCTCAGGCTTTTCTAACGTAAACAAACTTTCGCGGCTCTTAATCATTTATCTCTTATTAATTTTATAGTTCCGTTTGACATGGCTTAGCTCATCATCCGAGAGCTAAATATTGTTCATTCTAGAAGATTTACAGTAGCCACAATTCATAATATAAAAGATGACAATTTCGTTTGTAAAACTCGTAGGGCTATTGTAAATAATCAGTATCGAGACGTGCGAATGATGGTATGATAGGCTGTGCAGGTCTTGTTCTTTTTATTTTTATTCTGGTCAATGAGCAGAGAACATTGCGCTGAGCACATGTTAAAGTCGCGGGCATTGCTGCCCACCAATTGATTAAAACAGCGCTGATCAAAATGAGCAGCTGAGCAAAACTGGGTGCTATTGTTTTCATAAACGAATGCTGTGCGTCTAAATTTGTTTATAACAAATGCGTCGAGATCGGGCTTGAATACAAAGAAGTTCGCGAAGAGGCGTTCATTGTGTGTTAGGAACGCATTCATATGAACACGATTTTTGTTTATATTACGAAATTGATGCCGTCTTTACCGCTAAAGCTCTCCCATTATTATAAAAGATGTTTTTTGTCGTCGCTTTTGGACACACGAAGATTTTACAAGAGCTTTCTGTGTGAAACAGTATCTTCTATTGGTTAAATGACATTGAACGAAAAGATGAACAACACAATTTTCTTTCGTGAAATCAATATTTTGCAGATGCAATGACGAGTCAACGAACTTCAAAGCAAGCTATGGAGATTTCGTCTTTAAATGTCGTTTCGAAAACAAATCGTCATTGTGTTATATCTCATGGTCAGCTGCTGATGGCACTGTTATTAGTAATTGAAATCGTCGTATTCACACATAAAACAGTCTTCAAATTGCGCGTTAAACTGCCGTTTCAGAAAGCCCCTTTCACGCCAGCGTCGGACTGAGCCAGAGCGGCGTGTCTATCCACAGAGATTATGGACCAGAGGCGTGTCCAACTGCGGCGCAGCGTTGTTCAGGCGCAAACTATCGAAGAGCCAACTACGATGACGTGTCGTGAAACATGGCGCAAAGCAGCATGAAATACAGAAGGCTGTCGAAAAACGCGATTCAATTTGCGCTCAGCTGCCGCACGCGAACACGTCAACCTGAATTAGAATTGAAGATTTAACAACATGCAAGCGTCATACGATGGGAAATGCCCGACTATTGGCGCTGCTGCTATCATTACGAGACAATGAACAATTACGCATCTTCAAGACAATCTAAACCAGTAAAGTGAATTCGCTTGTAACCATTTAACTAAAACCACAAAAAAAAGCGAATATCAAATTTTGCAACTTTAATGAGATTGACACGATATTCTGATAATAACTTAAACACAGAAAATAAATAATTTAAATAATAAGATGGTAGATGCACCACTATCATTTTTCGCTTGCTGCTAAGATCAGATTGGTTGCTAATATAGTCTGCCAGAGGCCAGTAGCAGTGTGTAAGATTTTTAATATAAAATAATAGCAATGTATTGGAAAATAAAAAAAAAAATAGTATTTCATTAAAATTTGAATCTATTACATTAAAAACTACAATCTTAAACACCATGTTCTCTATATCTTTCACTTTTCGAGAATTTGGCAGATAACGGCGTCCGGAGATTTGTTAGTAATATAAATATTTTTGTTTTTCCGCTACAAAATTGATCACGAGCAGCATCATTGAACTTTTCGCGGCACAAACTTTCATGTTGACGGTGTATGAAGTGGAGTGATTGAGTCGATGACAACACTATTACAATGAGAATACGTGTTTGAGGGATTGAATAAGTCAAGATTAAAAATTCTCATTTTCACTGAATGAATTGGTTATGGCAGAGTTCAATAGATTTTTCGTTGATTTTCATTAACACTTTAAAACAGGAATTAGAAACAATTTCGTAATAAATAAGTTTGAAATCAAAACAATAAAAGTTATTTGTTTATTGTAATAAAATTATCACAAAAGTTATTGAAGGATTTTGTAAAGGAATAAAAGTATATGAAAAGTAATAAAACATTAAAATAATATTCCATCAATCTTATGAAGCCGAATGTTTCAGGGAAAAGGATAAATTTTGTGCAACTTATCTACAGTGAAGAATTTTGATACAGATATATTGTGAAATGCCCATCATTAACAGGGTCATAAGTGAATGAAGAAAAGAGAAAAAAAGTCAATAAACATGAAAAATAAGCTCGTACTTTATCATTCATTAACCGAATTAATTCTTTTGACTATACTACATTTAATGCTCTCTCATTCATCTTTATAACTGAAGAGAAATGCAAGTCTTGTGATCTCCCACGGCGCAACAGACCACGCAAGTACACTAAAAACATCTTATTCTTCACTCGATGCACTCGTTCCCATGAGTAGTGAAACCTCTGGAAACTAAAGCCTTTCAGAGTGACGCCACTCTCTCAGCCCATTCCCGAAAGGGAAATTTCCGCCGGCCGTGGTCGGATGCCTCTCGAGTCATCGTCTTCATTCCACGAGCTATAATCGCGCCCAATATTTTAATTACCGGCACGGCGGCACGTAACGGCCACGCCGATAAATCGTTCGTATCTGTACAGAGAAGAAAACAACGGATCGTCGGAGATGATGGCAGCGAACGAATCAATACGAGGGAGCCGTGACAGCGCAGGCGCCTGAGCTTTGACGCCACCGCAGCGCGACGGCCGGCGGCACGCGCCGCATTTGCTATATCACGCGCGCCCGCGATCCGCGCCGCCACTTCCGATTCGAGCCGCCCGGCTATTCTGCGCGCAGCCGCCTCGCCCTCATGCGACCTTCATTCACACGGAGGCTGTGCGCATGAACGATGCTACGGATCTTCTGCGCATGCGTAGTTTGAGATTTCGCACCAATGCGCTGCATGAAGATCGTGGCGATTGTCGCTGTGGTGTGCTGGGCTCTCTATGGCCTTGTTAATGAGACTGTGCACACACTCGGGCGATAGCTACTATCGATCTTCTGCGCATGCACGGTTCGAGATTTCGCATCAGTGACCATCTGCTGCGCGAAAGAAAACGACAGTGTTCGCTCGACCATAGCGTACGCAAACTCTCTGCTGCAAACTTGCATGACATGTATTATAAACAACCATAAAATTGCATAAAAACGATCTTCTGCGCAAGCGCGGAAATACTATAAATGCGAAGACGGCACATTGCGTGAGCACAGATCGGCGCAGTGCTTTTGTCGTTCGAGTGCGCGCACTGTGCAATGGCAAACGTGAGTTGGAACGTAGTTTTTCTTCATTCTATCATTGTCTTTATATGTGGTGTGCATTGCCTGACGTAACCGGCAGTGATGCGCTCTTTCTCGGGTGACGGTGATCTTGCACTCGCTGAATGGAAGAGATCGGCGCCAATTTACTGTCGTTTTTCCCAATATATCCCCGCACCGCGCGGCACCACCCGGGTGCTTCTAAGCTCACGTCCTGTCGAAATACTGACATTGTAATGCGTAATTGTGGTGATGTGAGTGAAGATGGGGCAGGCTGAAAATAACGCGCGGTCGGTGGCACCGTTCGACAAATTTGCTCGGCCTTCTGGTGTGATCAGAGAAAACCACGAAAAACTTACCGGCCAGGCGGCCGGCCCGGCTGGAAGCCTACTTCGGTATGTTGAATTTCAACCTGGCTATCTGGTGCCCCAAGTCTGATAGTCGGGGACTGCGTCAGGTCACCTCTCGATCGAGAGACGCTGCCGGTAGCTCGGATGATGGCTGTTTTCTCCGGTTGTGCGAGGTGAACGAGAGCTCCCACGAGACTGTGTGGCACCGGAAGTATTTGAGCAATACCAACTTTTGAGGAAGCTTGAAACATTTCACTTCTGGAGCTTCTGAAATTGGGCGCGGAGTTACTGCGGGAACGAGGAGAAACGGCCAAGCCGGCGATAAGATGTGCGGGCGCCACGCGAAGAGACAGCTAGTTGAGCAAACAGCTGAGGCTGAATGAAGGCTATGAGAGAGGATGAAGAGGGAGCATGCTCCCTATGCGGTACGGCAACTGCTCTCCTTGTGCGCCTTTCCCAACTGCCCATGCTCTTCCGTTCACCACACTCACATTTCCGTGCACTCACTGCATCTGCTCACTTAAATAAATGATCTCCTGCTTTCTCCTGCCTCTTCAGCTGCCATTCTCATCGCTCACCACTCACCTCTCGCCGGTGCGCCTCTCGCTACTTGCGGCGGCTAAGCCGCTCGAGATAAACCCGGTGACGAGCGAGCTGCCATGAACTCGCGGATTAACAACTCTCCATCGCGCGTGAACACCGCGGAGACCTGCGCCCTGCAATCCGTACTAAGTCCTGCGAAATTCTTGCAGCTTATAGGCATTAACGTTTGACTTTCGCTGCTGGCCACGCTTACTAACGCGCCAATTTGAAGATGAAGCAACAGCTTTCTTCAGTAACTGTTATCGCAGTTATAGTGACTCGTAATAACTGTTGTTAATAACGATTGAAAAAATGGCGGAGTTCATGATGACCGTTGCTAAGAGACAAATCGGTGTGGCACGTTTACTAAATTGATCACACAAAACGAACTAACCGCCGCTAAAACTTACCTTCTGGCGCTTTCTTGCACTACTTTCCCGAACATGTTTGGTCGGAAGAAAGCAGCTGATGGCGAACTGAATCAATTGCCAAAAGATGGATATTAATTCATATAATGTGTGAAAATATTGCTAAAAACTGCATGAATCGAAATTGCAAATATTTCATATATGCAACTTGTGCAAAGTAAAGTGGTATTTCATAATGAAGAAAGTGTTTAACACCTGCAACTAAGCCAAACAGTTGTCTTTCAGTGATATAAAACGTGTTGATGTTCACGTAACTCATTTTATTATCGAACCTACAAACTATTACTTGATCTCACATAACAACGAGACAAAATAAATTAACGAACATGAACAGTTAACTAAGAGCAAATTTCTTATTGTAATAACGCCACAATGAAATATAAATATTGTGCTTACGGTAATGTAACTAATGACAATTATGTTAATGAGTCTATAATTTGTTTGCAGGCGCAAATGACTAACTGCGTGAAGCTGTTATCTGCGAAATGGCCAACTTACAACTTCTGTAATTCGAATTAGAAACTCAGTAGTCTGTAGTTCTATGCATTTCAACTTATATCAGGCAGTAACAGGATAAACGAAATAACTGTTATTTTGCGTAACAGTTACGAAACGTTAACTGTTAAGAAATAACAGTTTAGTTGTTAATGGCACATCCCTATTACTTAATATACTGCGGATTTACTATGCTGCGGCTGACATTTAATCAGCTCTCATGGTACCGTCCCAGTTCTTACACGTATCACTACAATATTTTTGTCATAATGAATGCCGTTCGCTACTGATGAATGACACCATGCTTTACGCCTTCAAACACGCTGCAAAACACATTACATGCTGCGCCCATAGTGCAAAATGCCGTGACATAATTCTTACTTTTACTTTCGCGCTACCGCACACGCAATGAAGAAAGGGTCGCTCTTGTGCTGTGCTTTAAACGGTAGTTTTCAGCAGCAACTCTTATTACAGACTCTGTAAAGAAAGAGTGGATAAATCGGTGCTAAATTGCAAATCCTAATGTTATTGGAAACCTATGTTTTGAGTCGTTGACACCGAAAATCGAATGACTGTCATCCGACTATCGTCTGTGAACAGCGCATAGCGGCCTCTAAGCCGTTCAACCACATTTTCTCAAAACTGATTTTCCCCAATCGATGACTTATCTCAGGCTCATGAAACGAAACCGATTTTTAAATTAACTTTGTGAAATACTGCGTAAATCTAGGTAAAACGAACTCCGTCGTTTTGTTATTTTATTGCCGGGGACGTTTAAGCGGAAATGATAACGGAGTCTCATTTTCGATAGCTCGGTCTCATTTTTGGCAGAAAATGCAGAAATTCATTTTCTTCCCCGGCGGTTTCCTTCAACTACAATTACGAAGATATATATTTTTCCCTTGATGAAACATGTTCCTTAAAGATAGATTTTGGAAAAAGGTCATATACAATTTTTTCGAAAATTTGTGTCCTTTTCACGTAATTTTACGTTTAATGCGGACGAGAAAGTACTTGCTGTTTTAGCACCTTCTGGTTAATGTTGTGACCCAGCGATATATAACTCCGTGGCTCGTGCCCGGCAAATCAGCAAATATGCGCCGCTCTCAGTCGCTGAACTTCGTGACTTCACGTAGATATTGGGGTCGGCTAGCGTACCGGTGGCCGAAAGCAGAACCGTCGCGGCTGATACCTGGATGACGAAACTTTCCGGTCGAAGCCAACTGGCGCGTGAACGAACGCAGGGCTCCCCGAACGCGAAAGTCAGCGCGCCCTTCCCTGAGCCACTTCATGTATGTGCCAGGCTGCTAGAGATTAAATGTGATAGAAAGTTGACCGCATAAATAAGCGCAACACTAAGTAGACGCTCACTACGACCGCTAATTAGTCGATAAATCAACGACTGCCAGCGCAACGTTAACTCCGATTAACATGTTCCTTCAGTTAAATGCTTCGAAAACAACGAACAAATTCAAACCATCCAAATATGCTCCGAATAACAAAGACTCCGTGCTTTGTTTCGAATTCACAGTTCTATAACGAATTAATTATCACACACCTAATACTATTCATCACCAAGATCTCCAACAAGTTATTTTCATACACCACTGAAATCAAACATTATAGCCCGGTCTCATAAACAAGAATAAAAAAAACCGAAACAAGCTTTTTTAAACATCCAGTCTAAACAGGAGAGTAAGCCGCCCTGGGTCTATGAGCTTCCTTATGCTTGAAGCAACTACATTGAAAGGTTTTGATCATGAAAAATGTAAATCAAATTTACGCAACACGATCAAATAATTAGAATAACACAGACTTTTGTGCATGCCTCATTTGTTTAAAAGCTTGCTACAATTTGTTTAAAAATATATAACTTTTCTCTAATTTACAAAGAAACTTTTAAGAATCCATATTAATATCAAAATGGATAATTTTATTAGGATACAACAAATATGAATATTATTTCTCATTCAGCACCGTAACTGATGATAAATTCTTCTAGGCGACTCCTGAAACGTCGGAAGTCTCAGATGCTCCCCATTCTGTTTCGTAATACTCCGAAAGAATTAGTTCATCGTCTCTGAGGACGTTTATAGCGCATTTGAAAAGCGATCTTTTGTTATCTTGAGAGTCGAGGCGGCGGGTAATTGCTGCTGCTTTAGTAGTTTCAACAGCATTTACGTGGAGAGGCTTCCAAGAACGACCAAGTGTTTTCAGAAGATCTCCTCGAAATCACTTACGAAATCTTTAATATGTTCTTGGCTCCAGTTTCTTGTCTTAAACATTTTTCGGAGAATTTTAAGTATTATCGTCCCCAAAATCGAATAAGCGCTCTCTATTGCAAGACACTGGACATAAGATGACGAAGACAAATATTTTGATTTAGTAGAGTAATCGTATATTTTAATTTTCTCATGCAAACTTTTCTACGATGCAGATTTGACAAAATAGAGTAAAAATGTTAAAATATGTTAGAGTCGTTAAAGACACGAAAAAAATGAAATCAGATTTTTTCAGAACTGTAAAAATGATCCCGTGTAATTTTAAAAGAAACTATATTTCTCAAATACCAATATAGTGTTTTTACATTGTTGATACAATATTTCAATAAGGTTATGTCAACACTCACAAAAATGTAATGTAACAATATAAAGTGTTTTAGTTATCTCCATCAGTGCTCAAATCTACATCCCTTCCCGTAACCGGAATCATTCATTCCTTCAAAGTACAAATCTTCCTTACGGATCTGTTATCAGCAACCGTTCATTTTTTCATTTTCCCTTAATTTTTGGGTTTCTCTACTTATGCAAAGTGTATCACTGAAATCATTTCCAGCACCTCCCAAATTGTGATGTTTTGATGAGGGGAAAAATGAACTTTTTTTAAAAAAAGAATTTTATGAGGATAATCATAGAATGCATATAATTAATAAGATAAAAAACACAATATATATATATATACATATATATATATATATATATATATATATGTGGGAGAAATGGTAGTCGGAATAGAAATAAACCTGTCTTTTGAAATAAAAAAAGATAATTATAGTCTTGAAATACTTGAAGAACAATACAAATAAACTATACCCCGACAATTCACAACGTATTTCTTCTCAGTGTTACTTGCGTTCGAGTGACTTGTTTACGCTCGTTGTCAACCGATTGTCCGGGCCACGCTATCTTGCGCCTCTACCGGGAAACCCCCAAAAAAATCCGCCTGATTTGAATCGGTCTCCACATTCGGCCGTCCTGACTATCATCCGGCTCGGATGATGAGTATCCGTCTGGCCAAGCATATACTCGGCACACGAGTGGGGGTTTTCGTGGCCTCTTATCTCCGACCTTGCTGACATCGTATGTATCATTTGGTTTGACCATTGTAATTCGGTAGGGCCCCAGATTCTGGCTTTGATTTTTAAACCCGGCCCGAATTGCACCCGCTTGAAAACCACTAAATCCCCGACTTTGTATACTGTAGCTTCCTTACGACGCTTATTAAAATCAGCGCGATTTTCGTCCTGGACCTTGAAAATCTGTGCTTAGCTTCTTCTCGTATAAGGTTGCGTTCTTCTTCGACATTGTTAATTAGCTCTTTTTTATAACTCTGATACGAATATCAGTCGGATTGCGCACCCTTTGCGCCAGCCCAAGTTCGAATGGCGTCTCAATGCTCCGGTTATAGGTAGAATTCATGGCCGTCGAACAGCTGGTACCACTTTGTACCATTTCTCCGGGTCGTCAATGGAAAGTTTCGCGATGATAGAAGCAATCGTTGAATTGGGGACGCTCAACTTGCCCTTGGCTCTGGGCAAGCCCGTCGTTACCTTTGTGTTTAATTTCTTTCCGTCGTCGGTAGTCCTGGAACTCTTGTGAACTAAAAGACCTCTATCGTGATCACTGAAGAGGATTACCGAACGTAGTCTTTTGAAGTTCCATCTTTGAATTGTGTCCCTCGTCTTCGTTGTCTTTCGGTGAGAAACAAATTTCGTGAATGAATCGACGATCACAAGAATATGGTTGTAGCCCTTGTTGGTAGACTTCAGTGGGCCAATGTGATCCATATGATAGGTATACAACGGTTGACTCTCGAACAGCGGGTGTAAAGCCCTTCTTTCTTTCCAGATTTGCGATTCACTATCAACATGTTACACAGTTGGATATGACTCGACGCGTTTTCTCAACTAGTCCTGGAATGTGGAATTCCTGTTTCACTTCCTCTCAGTCCTCTTGCTTCCGTAATGACCTTTTCGTGTGCAGTTTTATTATTTCTGTTGCATGGCGCGTGGAACAACCAGTAACTTTTTTCCGTCTTCAAATTTGAAAAAGAGTCCACTTCTCATCACAAAGTTGTCACTTGCCCTCCCTCAGGATGCTCATTATAGCGAGCAACCTTCGTCTTCGGCTTGTCCCGCGATCCGCGCGTCAAGCTATCAGCAAAGTTGAATTAGTCATGTGCACTCAAAGCATCTACATGCTTCATCCTGTGCCCTGGTCGATGTTCTATCGTGTATGAGTATTCCTCCAGGCAAGGCCATCTAGCGACTCTCATGATAAGTCCTTTTGCTCATATCTTCGGGAAGGCTGCACAATCAGTAACGATTTTAAAATCTATTCCCAGTAAATAGACTCAAAATTTTCCCTCAATGTTTTTATAACGGCCAAAACTTCGAGCCATAGCTCTGTACTTTTCTTCTTGCGTCGTTGTTTTCTTACTCTATAAGAGATTGGATGAAAGCTTTTCGTCGTCCAAAAATTTCTGTAATAATCAGCTCCATACATCTTACTTGCATCTGTATCAATTCGGTTTCGTACTTCTGATTGTAAATCTTAACACAGGGTCAGATGATAGACTATCCTTCATTTTTTGAAAAGCCTCTCTGCTCAGCACAAATCAAATTCTGTATCATCTCTGAGTAGATCGCTTATTGGTTTCGCGATTGTACTGAATCTGGATAAACTTTCTAAAATACGTTAGCCCCTAAAAACTCTGCACTCGGTTATATTCTTTGGTTTCTCAAATTTTGAAACAATGTCTTGTTGGAAAAGTTGAATTTGTCCCTCCTGGACTCCTATCCCAGGTATTCACTCTCTTTAATTGGACATTTCTAAATTCAATTGTAAACCGTTTTCCCCTGGCGACGTCTAATGCCAACGTAAGTTTGCGTAAAAACCTCTTCATCATCTTTAGCGGAACAATGATGTCGTCCATATATACAAAGCAAACACCGTCCCTCACTAGTTGCCAAAATACACTATTTATATCCCGTTGGAATCTGCAGGAGAATTTGTAAATCCAAACGGTACCTTTAAGAACTGGAACTGCCCGGGAATGAGTCCGAAGCGTGTATTTTCTGCTGCTGTCTTCGACGTCCACGTGAAAAATCCGTTTCTGACCCCAACGTACTGAAAACTCGGCGTCCTGCAATTTATCAAGCAAATCGTCGATAAGGGGGAAAGGATGGGGGTCCTTCCACGTCTTATTCAGCCTGCGGGAATCAATGCAAACTCTTGATGATCCGTTCTTCTTTTTACCACGATTACTGCCCGGCTACTCTGATGAACTCGGTTCTATTATTTTGTCATGAATCCAAATTAGCCGATTGTCCACCACTTCTTTTCTCGAGGCGAAAGTCGTCGCGTCCCAGTGAACTGGCTCTTCATTCTTCACTAAGATCTTCATCTTGCATCAACAGATTTGGTCTTCTCGGAACATAGTTTTCTATTAAACCTTGAACTTCCTTTTTATTTCGCTTTTGACCGAATCTCCTATATCCCAAATTTTTCTTTATTTCGGCCGGATGACATGATGTGAGCTCAATTTTGGTTTTTCCCTATGGTGACACCATTTCTGTTTATGAGCACTTCCATGGTCAAAGCTCGTTTCAATGACCATTTCAAGTTTCATGGTATCTGCTGTAACCACGTATACTCTGTAAACTGCTCAATCAACGACGACAGTTGTTGAAAAAGTATCCTTTAGGAAAACAAATTCTTCCAAATCCGCTCAGGACATATCCGTTTGACTAGTTTCGGAGCACTCAGTGAATCGTAAATGTCTTGTCGCAGCAAGCTAACGACTACAATCGATGAGCGCCTTTACCTTTGATTAGCCAATTGTACTTCTTTAAATTTGCAATTATTCGCGTTCCTTACAATGGGACTCATGCTTTTCGACTGTCGCGGTTTCCTTTCCTTTGGCAATCAGCTGAAATGTGACCAAAAGCGTCACCAATTAACCCTTACCCTTTTCTTTGTGTTTACGTTGCTCGAAGTATGTCCGGTACCACCGCAAATTTTAGCATCACTTGTCCGCGTCGAAGTGCCCTTCGATTTATTACCATCGTCGTTCTTCTTGTCTTTCCCCGTCTGTATTCTTCGAGTTCCACTTGTGATCATTCTTGTTTGTCTTCTTAGTTTGGACCTTCATCACTGCCATCTCGTAATGTTTCAGCTTGACCTTGAATTCTTTTATTTGTCTACTCCATGCGAAGTTTCGTTCCTGAATCGTCTTCAATTCCGTCGATTATATATTTATCAATGATTGTATCTATATCACCTCGGCTGGGGATTCCCCCATTTACGGGAAAATATTCCTGTAAAGTTTTTTTTTTCTTCTTCGTCGATTCAACAACCGATGAATTTCTGCCGTGCTTGTCTTACTCAAACTCTTCCTTCAAAGCTTTTTCAGGACGGTCCACGATGTGATTCCTTTCTCGCCCCGGATAAAAGTTTGTAGATTCGAGTGATTTCTTGCAAAAACAAACTTTTGTAGACTGTCCCAGCCCATCAAAACAGCTGTCTCTTCGAAATCAGTGATCCATTTTTTTACTGGATATCCATCACTACCGTTGAAGGTCTTGAGTGAACCTTCAATATCACGAAAAGTCAATGAAACTTTGGGTGCGTACGTACAGAAGCGACAGGCGCGCATCATCTATTATCCGAATCGTTTTCTTCCTCGTTGTTACAGCAGCTTCTGCCCCAAACTCGAACGTCAACCCTTTAGTTGGCTGCCCTTTTGTCATCTTTTTTCGGTTTCTTAATCTCCTTTCTTATATTCAATCTTCTTCATTTTCTTTCTTGCTTGTTCGTCTCGATTTCGGCGCCAATGTTGCCAGATCTCCCGTTTCCATATCGTCGATCTTTCGTCTTTCGTCCCCCTGTTGATACAAAGAATACGCATATAGCTCCCAGATCCCCTTCCGAAAATATAATGAATGAACGACTTTTTTATCTCTTCATCTTAGATCCGGACTCGAACGTAAAACCGGAAAACTCTCTAAGCCTCTTTCTGTTTTTCGATCCTCTGGGATCGTTTCAAAAATCAAGTTATGCAACGTTTTAATTGCTTTTACCGGCCAGAGGGTTTTGTTCTTTTTTATTTGTTCGATTTCTCCCAATGCCCATCTTCCAAAAATTTTGGGAAATTCCTGTCAAAACAGTCGGTAACGTCGATTCAATCGGTATTTTATAAAAACAGCCTCGTGGGTTTAAACCTTCAATTGTGCGAACAAATGTATGGGAAAAAGCAAAATATTCATACAATTTGTCTTATTTGCATCTACTCCGTATCTTCGAAACAACATCAATTCTCTCAAGCTACTCGGTGATTACGTCGTTCTTTGAGTTATAATGACCTTCACTCGTCGTCTTATTCCGCCTATCGTCGTCGCAACTTGAAAACTGGCCTTCAATTGGAATCCCTCGTCATTTATTCCAAATTGATCGTCGTCGGGTGGCACGTCATAATGTTCTCAATGTTTTCGAAATGGCGACCGTGAAAGTTCTAGTCGTTTCTCGAAATCCAGTTCAATCCCGGACAGCCCCAAATTGTGGAGAAATGGTAGTCGGAATAGAAATAAACTCGTCGTTGAAATATAAAAAAATAATTATATTCTTGAAATACTTGAAGAACAATACAAATAACTATATCCCCACAATTCACAACGTGTTCTTCTCGGTGTTACTTGCGTTCGAGTGACTTGTTTACGCTCGTTGTCAACCGACTTGGTCCTGCCGCCACGCTATCTTGCGCCTCTACCGGAACCCCAAAATCCCTGATTTGAATCGGTCTCCACAATATATATATATATATATATATATATATATATATATATATATATATATATACATAAATACACAATATATATATAATGTATATAATTTAAAAAATGATAGTTGCTGAATGGCCTTCATTACAAATCTGTGCTTAAAGAGCTCTATTAACCGACCATTGGTCAGACAATCGTGTTAAACGTTAATACATCTATGGTCGCATGAAAAGATTTCGGGCCACAGTTAATCTACGCACAAACTCGCCTGCAGTTACTGCATAAAACGTCTATCATAATAACAACCCAGAGCGTTCATTTAATTTTCCTCTCGAGTGTCATATTTTGTCAGTGCCTGTATGAAGAGAAAATTGAAGAGTCGTTTAGAAGAGGAAACATTGTCACCGCCTCATGATTTTACATCACTATTTTGTAATTCCACCCATACGAACGTTAATTATTAGAATATATTTTAAATGAAAATGAATCCGCTGGTTGTTTGGGAAACATACTCACTTCCGTGCAGCCAAATTTAAAGAGTTCTTTTATAAGTAATTTCAGCTTTTAGTAAAATTTTTAAAACAATTCCAATAAATTGTATTCTGCAAATAGTAAATGTATTTTCTTGCTATCTGTCTGAAAATTGAACGAATTTATTGAAAAAAACGGAGACTAAAACCTTTTTTTTTCTTCTGAGAATAATTCTTCCAGTATTTACTCCTTTCCCAAGAAGTGTTTGGCTTCCATATTGAGTTTAAAATTTAAAAAGGTAATTTCTGTGATATGTATTTCAAAAAATTTCATAAAGATTGATCAGTTCAATATTATTTCGCTGGATCATGTAACGCTTATAGAATTCACACTCAGTCAATTAGCACTTGTATACTATTATATTTTAGAATGTTATATTACACAATCATCGTTTGATCTACATCAATTTATTAAACATGAATTCTCAAAATATCAAGCATTTCACAGATTTCAAGGCTTGCAAGAAAGAAAACATGATAATCTCATGAAAATTCTTAAATAGTTGGCCGGGCGGTGGCACAGTGCATGAACTGATGTCACTGCAGTTTCTCTCACCGGGGTCCTATTTTGTCCCGACAGATGGGATTTTGACCTAGCTTTTCAGTTAGGTCAATTCAGGCGCTGTCTGGAGAAAATTCTAGAGGCCAGCTGCTCTGATAGGCAGTTTTCCGTGGGTTTTCCCCCTCAACCAGGTGAATGCCGGGGCAGTTCCTAACAAACGGGCCACGGACCGTGCCGATCTTTCTTTCCTCTTCCTTTCCTATTCTCTTTCACACACACACACACACACTAACATGCACTAGACTACCGCACATGCCGGGAGACCGGGCGGGTGCTTAGAGTTTATTCTGGCTGGGGTTATATCCGGCTGGTGGAATACCTGGTTAGGGTAACCCTAGTCAACGGTAGGTCGGCGCCAGATCTCGTCATCCAGCGGGGAGATCACCGCCACCATGAAAACACATGCACAACTCTTACGGGACTAATAACTCGGTGGTTGACCCCTCCCAGAATCACTAACAATCCTTCAATCACCCCAATCTGAAATAGTTGATTAGTGTCGCCTGCAGGCAGCAGTGGAGAAGGAAGAAATCGCCGCCGCGTTGCCGCGGCCAGAGGTTCCACGCGCCGTCGCCTTGTAGTGATTGTAAATTTTCAAACATCGATACCTCGATGTTTCGTGACATCGCTAAAGCGTTTTCGATGTCGATGAAAACATCGATAAAAAAACATGGATGTATAAAACATCGATGTTTTAATTATAAAACAATAAACATGCTATTTCTACTCTTTTTTTGGTTGGTTATCAGCATTTTAGTAGTATATTAATAAAAATTATAATCGAATCTAAAGAATAAAATTAACAATAAAAATATTTGGATGTCACAGTTGTCGTGGATGTCGCCCGTTTCTCACGCGAATCAAAATAAGTGTGACTGATTTTTTGAGAATTTGGAAGAATTCTAACTGTTTGTGTAACGTCGTGGTAGGGATCTACATACAACGAAACAGACACGAGTGGGTATTTACAATTTATTTACAATAAAATATTTACAGGAACTAAAACCTCACTCTAAGGCGTTTGTTGGAGCTACCTGCCGCAGCCCCCTCTCCCCAACACGCGCCTTGCGGGTGCGCCTGCGAGTAGCCAACTCGGTCGATTCGCAACGGGGCCCCCATGTGTCTCAGCAGACCATCCCGCCTGAAGCATGGCATACTTCACCGTGTCGAACCTCGAACACCCACTCGTGCCTTCAGCACTTCCGCACCAGACTTGGCCCGGGCTAGTTTGCGGTGTTTGCCGCGAGCCAGAATCGTTACCCCAGGATCCTCGACGCACCTTAATATAGGCCCGAGTCACTGACTCCTACGTACCCACGCACTCGTCTTGAAGCGAGTGCCACCGACGACGCATTTGGTGCCCGGCGTCTACAACCAGCCCCTACTCTCTGGATTTCCGTGAGGGTGGTCTTTGTTCGGAGCCTATATTTGGCTCCCTCATCCCATACCTTGCAACTCAGGGCAGGAGTCAAGTCATGACGCTCATTAGTTTGCTGTAGATGAATTGACGAAGCCACGAAACACCCCAGGGGCAGCCGACTTGTGCGCGGGCGGGAGCATTCAAGAAGTCCACCTGCCCATGCCTCGGGGTACCGGGGTGTGAAAAGGCGGCCGCCATGAATTGCTGGTGTAATGATTATAAACATTATACGGACTGTAAAAACTATTTTATGTATTACTCCCCAAGTATGATTTTTATATTATTTTTTCTCTTCTCAAATTTATATTCTTGTATTAAATGTAAATATAAACCTGTATATAGATTAACAAATAAGCTGAAGTAAGTAAACTGGTGCCCTGATGTTCTAAAGGGAGACATTTTATGTAATGTATATTTTGTAAATAAACCCCCGAAAGGCCTTGAGGGCTGAAAGTGGGAAATACTTTTTTAAAAAAAAGGCGACCTCGCAACATCACGGGGCCCGGACACCGTACGAGCGCGCCAGCAGAGCGGTCCGTCGCACAGTGGGGCCGCACGACGGAAAAGTTGGCAACAAGTAATTAAAAATATACTTCAGACCTTCTTTTTACTTGAAAGGGTAAAATGTCTCCTTCGTCGTTCCCCGATCAGGAAAGGAAGGACAATCACGCCACGACTCCTCTACAAGAGCAATTTGCACAAGTGATGCGCGGTGCACTTCTTCGCTTGCGCAGTAAGAAGAAAGGCATGCTGTTCGTTGCGAACATTTCTGCTCTTCGACTAGCAGAATCGTACGTGCTATGGAGACTATACCTGGAGATGTGAACTTTAAATCTCTATTTCTAAAAGACATAATCCTGAAATAATGATTTAGTAATTCCAAGTACATTCAATCACGTGTCACAAGGTAAGGGAAATTTTTTAAACCCAGTTTTTATATTGTCTCATACTCTTCCGATTTCCGGGCTTTGATGTGAATTGATAGAGGCTATGATACTGATGGGGTTATTAACTGAATCTGATTCTGGAATTAATCTAGTTTTCAAAACATTAATCAAAGTTTGCTCATGTTTGCCCCATTTCGCTTAAGGTACTCGCTATCTATAATATTTTTTTTAAATTTATTTCTTCTTGTTCGACAATACAGTCTTTCAAGGGTTTTTAAAAACATAAGATTATTATATGACAGTTTTAGATTGGCATCCATAAGGTGGGGTGGGGTTTTAAAACTCTGACATAATTATTGATTTACTATAATTGTTAATTAAGAAGAAAAGGAATATGATTATGTTAAGGAGCTGAGGTATAGTGGTTTACGGGGTTTGAATTTGTTTTGGGGAAAACTTGACTTTATGCGTGGGTGGACCCTTTTTCCATGTTTAAAAAAGATGGTACTTGGGGAGGTATGCAGATTGTTGTAAAAATTGTTAACTAATTTAGTTATGGGTTTTTTTCAATTGTGAAATATTATAAATATATATATATATATATATATATATATATATATATGAGGCGATCTGTAAGATGTTATTAAACACACTGAAAAGAAAAAAAACAAACGGAAGAAATGCAATTTGAAAGAAAAAAAGGAAGTGCTTTGCAGGCTGTTAATTACATATATTCCAATGATTTCACAAAAAGGAATAAAAAAAAGTATGACAAAGGCTTTGGACCTAGAAGTTACACCAATGTTATTGACTATCTAAAATTATTTGTACTTAAGTACAAAATTCCTTGAAGAACAGCCACATGATGAAAGTCTGACTTTGAGATTAACTAAATCAATATATGATTGTTAAATAATTAAATAAGTCATTATTTAATTATAAAATGATTATTTATTCCAAAAATTCGAAAAAACTTAAAGTACTTTCCTTTCTTGCCGCACTGTGCGTCGCGACGTCGTGGGAAGGAGAGAAAACCGGAAGCGGAGGGGGGGGCCGCTCTGTGGGGGCGGAGGTGATAGCAGCCGACACGATTCCTAGGGCTTCGCGGAAAAATTCGAAGGAGAGCGGTTGGAGGGACAGGACGGCGTTGAGGGGAAACGGAAATGGTGTGGGTACGTGGCCAGCAGCAGCAAAACGAGACCGAAAAAATCAACACAAAATTATTTTCCGAAAGTAGAACGCACGGCTTTGTAACAAATACAATATAGTCTATCTTGTATAACACTACAATAAATGAAATATTTTAACACACTCCAGTGCCAAAAGGTTCTATTTATTCGGTCGAACGGTTCTTTACATTAAAAATGTCTGTCCGTAACTCAGCACAATCTTTAATGGCGGGCGGCCTCTTCTAAAACCTTGCAGTCATGTGACGTCATGAAAATAAGTCGATTGATTGATTGATTGTTTTTTCGTGTTTCGCACGTCAACTGCTTTGGTCATGAGTCCCGTTAGTGTAGTGCATGTTTTTTCTCCGGAGATGGCGGTGATCTCCCCACCGGATGGCGAGACCCGGGCGCCGACCTACCGTCGTCTGTGGAGTTTCCCCTAACCAGGACTCTCCCACCAGGGGGACACTGCCCCAGCTGGGACAAGCTCTAAGCTCCCGACCGGTCTCCTGGAATATGTGGTAGTGAGTGCATGTTAGTGTAAGTGTGTGTGTAAGAGGATAGGACAGGAAGAGGAAGGAGAGATCGCGTGCGGTCTGTGCCCGTTTGGCAGGGTACTGCTCCGGCATTCGCCTGGTGTTGATCGGAGAAACCACGGAAAACTACCGATCAGAGCAGCCGGCCGTTAAATTCTCCTCCAGATAGTGGCTGAATTCGACCTGGGTGGAAAGCTAGTGTCGAAAATCCTGCCGCCGTCAGGACTTGAAACCCAGGACCTCCCGGTGAAGGCGCTGCAGTGGCATCAGTTGATGCACGAGCTACGCTCCCGGTAAAAAAAGTCGATCACGTATTATAAAAAGGCGGAAGGGGACAATCAATATCAGACATCTCAAATTGCTGGAGGATATACTTTTGTGTGTGTGTGAGAAGAGAGAGAGAGAGAAGCAGAGGCGAGAGTGAGCCAGAGGCGAGGGGAGCGAGGAAAGTGAGGAGAGAGAGTGAGCGAGAGAGAGTGAGCAGGAAGTGAGCAGAGAAGTGGCGAGAGAGTGGGCGAGAGGAGGTGAGCGAGAGAGGTGACGGAGAGGTGGCGAGAGGGGGAGGAGAGAGTGAGCGAGGAGTGGCGAGAGGTGAGGCGGGGAGGTGGAGCGAGAGAGGTGAGGGGAGAGAAGTGGGGAGAGGTGGCGAGGGGAGGGGAGCGGAGAGAGTGGCGGAGAGAGTGGGCGAGAGGGGAGCGGGGGAGAGAGTGACGGGGGGAGCGAGAGAGTGAGCGAGAGAGAGGTGAGCGAGAGACAGAGCGAGCGAGAGCAAGAGGGCGAGAGACAGAAGGCGAGAGAGCGAGCGAGAGAGCGGGCGAGGGGAAAAACGAAGAGAGCGAGAGAACGAGCGAGAGAGAGTGGATAGACAGCGAGAGAAGGCGAGAGAGCGAGAGGAAAAGAAGAGATAAAGAAATAAATAAGAAAATAGGACAAGGAAGATGAAGGACGTAGCCCATTTGTTTGGATACTGCTCCGGCATTCGCGTGGTGTTGATCGGAGAAACCACGACAACCATCGATCACGGGGGCCGGGTGTTAGAAATGGTGTCCAACAACGGCTGAATTCGACCTAGCTGGTGTGGGAAAGCCGACCTACAGGCGGGGGCGCTGCAGCAACGATTCTGAGCTGCCTCAGCCGGGGAGGAGATCGGCCTGAGTGGAGGTCGGAGAGGGCGAGTGGGTGGGCGCCGGCGCCGCTGAAGAGGGGTTTTTTGGGGGCGGACGCGCATGGCCCCGAGCGCCGCCCGCCCCTCCGCCCCCCGCCACCGGGCGGGTTCTGCTCTGCCGCGCCGTCGGCGCCTCCGCCTTTGGCTTCCGCCCCAGACTCGCTACCCTACCCTACAACGGACCACTACCCATTGCCTCTACAGCGGACTACTACCCATTGCTTCTCGCCGCCCCTCATTGCCTCTACGGCGGACTACTTCTCATTGTCTCTACAGAAGCACTATCCATTCTCAACAGCGGACCACTACCCATTGCCTCCACGGACTACTACCCATTGCCTCCACAGACGTCCACTACCATTGCCTCTAGGCGGACCATACCCGCGTCCCAGCGGACTACTACCCATTGCCTCCACAGACGTCCACTACTCATTGCCTCAGGGCGGACCACACCCCCGCCTCCACGGCGGACTACTCCCATTGCCTCCACAGACGTCCACTACTCATTGCCTCTGGGCGGACCACACCACTGCCTCCACAGCGGACTACTACCCATTGCCTCCACAGACGTCCACTACTCATTGCCTCTAGGGGCGGACCACTACCAACGCCTCTACAGCGGACTACTCCCATTGCCTTTTGGCGGACAACTACCCTGCCTCCAATCGGACTACTACCCATTGCCTCCACAGACGTCCACTACTCATTGCCTCTGGGGGCGGACCACTACCCACTGCCTTTACAGCGGACTACCCATTGCCTCTACGGCGGACCACTACCCACTGCCACTATGTCGGACCGCTACCAACTTCCCACATCGGACTTCATCCTTGCCTCATCATAGGGGAGGGGACGTAAGCGAGTCACGGTTCTTGGTGGAGGATTTTTAAACCCCTCACCCCGGGTTTCACGGCGGCACCACGTCAATAGCTAGAGGAGGAGGCAGTGATTGGGTGGCGTGCCAACGACCTGACCTTAGGGGGGGATTCGACATGGTGTTCGTAAGCCGGCATCTCTGTCAGCTGGCAGCGATTTCAAACCCACATATGAAATTCCTGACGGAAGCGACTCCCAATCAGCATCTGATATTTTGGCAACCCCGTAAACATCCGATATTTTGGCACTTTTCTAAGCGCATTTCTAGTAAACTACAGGGGGGTTACATACGTTTCGGACTGACCAAGATAATGTTATCAAGGAATACTTTCTCACTAGTACCTGCTCTCGCCTTTCATTGTAATGCATTCCTCATAGTCAACTGGTTGGGTTTTGCTTCTTCATGACTAGGGGCGGATTTTAATGAAGTTTTTTCTTTTCCCTTTTAAAAGGCGCTTAGTATAGAAATTCTTTTTTATGTTGTGACAAAAGAATGACCCATTTTATAGGTCGTTTTTTCATATTTTTATTTTGCATTTCTTGTCGATTCGTCATTTTTTCCCTTTTCCTCAGTTTTAATGCTTTTTATGTTTTCATCGATTTTAAAGTCATTTTTTAATGGTACCTTCAAATAATATTTATGAGATGCAACAAATGTTGTCCAGAATCACTCAATAGCCTATTCGATTTGTTCGCTCAGAAATTATTTTGACAGTCGTAGTATGTAATTCTGTGACGTATATCAGGCTATTTCGGGATAACTAAAGACAGATTTGCTGGTAAAGAGCAGTTTAAACCAAAGTTTGCAAGCTGAGTTCACTGGAACGAAAGGAAGAAGCCTCGATTACATGGTAACATTCCACCAACGGAGTTTTTTCATCCAACTGGTTTTGATAAGATTTTTACGTCTTTTTTCTTTGGTTTTCGGGCATTTTTTAAAACATTTTATTGATCATTTTAGCGATGTTTTTAAATCATCAAAATCCGACCCTATTCAGACAATGTATCTGTGCTTTCTATTCAGATTGCAAAAAACATTGTGAAGACTTCAGCTCGGGAAGTTCGCCTATTCACCTTATAGTCCTGTTCAAGCACCCAAAGACAACAATCACTTATCAAATCTCATGAAAAAATTCTGTTGACTGTGAGGGAAAGAAGCTTTTTGCCCAAATTTTTACGAACAAAACCTGGGAGTACTTTTAAAAGCATAATTTGTTATTAAAGAGATGTGACAGTGATTTGGGAAAGAAGGCTGATAGAGTTGAAAAGTTACTTCTGCTAAAAAAGTTCTTTCTTCATGGAACAAACGGTTTCTCGGGCTGAATACAGTTTTTACTATAGTTTTAATAGATTCTCAATTTTCCCAATTATTACATTTTCCCAACTCTCTTTCAGTAACATCGACGTCACTAAAGGGGTTTCGTAGTTCTGTGACATTTTCCCTGTATTCCTTGCCCCTTCCAACCCCCCCCCACACGTGGCCCTTTGGAGGCCTCCGCCTCTAATCAGTTTGAGCGCCGCCCGCGTCGTCCTTTGGAGGGCCCCGTGGGGCGGCCGTCCCCCCCGTCCGAAGGATCTTTTAATGAATCGGGGGCCGTCGCGCCGCCCCGTCAGAATAACACTCGCGGGCCGAATGGCGCGACGCGCCTTTCCCGCCTCTGGGAATTGCCTTCTCCTTGCGCGCGGTGGCGAAGAAGCGGTGACGGGCCGCGGGGGCGGGAGTGGGAGAGAGGTGGGGAGGAAGGTGAAGGCGGAGATGCAACCCGAGCTGGGGGTGTGGTGGGCTGGGGCGTGGGCTGGGGTGTGGGCTGGGGCGTGGGATGGGGCGTGGGCTGGGGCGTAGGTTGGGGCGTGGGTTGGGGGTGTAGGCTGGCGCGTGAGCTGTGGCGTGGACTTGGCGTGGGCTGGGGCGTGGGCTGGGGCGTGGGCTGGGGTGGGCTGGGGCGGGGGCTGGGGCGTGGGCTGGGCGTGGGCTGGGGCGTGGGCTGGGGCGGGCTGGGGCGTGGGTTTGGGGGCTGGTTGGGGTGTGGGCTGGCGCGTGAGCTGTGGCGTGGACTGGGGCGGGGCTGGGGAAGGGAGGGAGGGGAAGAGGTGGGGACAAGGGCTGAATCGGAGCAGATGCGGCGATAGAGATGGAGTTGGGTGGCGGAGACGGTGGCGGAGACGCACCAGGGCAGATGGGGGCGGGTGGAGGCTGGGCCTGTGCCTTTGACAAAACCCGCGAGCCCAGCCAGTCACTCATCTGCGCAGCAGCCGCACGTCTAAGTCTCCCGAATGCCCAGCACGCCCCTTTTGTTTCCTTCTCACGGAACAATCTATGTCCTTATCCTTACGTTGTTAAGTGAGTGTGTGTGTATGTACGTGTGATTGTGAATGAGTGTGAATGTAAGCAAATGAAAGCGGTGATTTAAATGTAGGGTGAATGTACGTGGGTGTACGTGGTGAGAATTGCGTGTTTCAAGGCGCGGCATAATTTCGTGATAAGTATTTTAAGAAATGCAAAAATATGCGAGGTGGCATTCCCCAGCGGGGAAAATGAAATCTGGAGCAATCTCATTGCTAGGGTGGTACACATTCTTTAAAATGCCAAAATCTGGACAGATTTGAGAATTCCAGAATATTTCCCGGGTACCAAGAACTAGAAGACATTCTGTAAATATATCATTTGTGATATGTCAACTGGAACACGTTATCACTACTGGGAAAGCAATATCAATTGTGATTTATGGTATTTTTTGATCAATGGCCCAATCATTGCTGAGACACACAATGTGGGCTTATTAATCACTGAAGTTAATATTCATTTTGTACTCAGGATACTACAGTTTTTTTTATCACTCTCAGCAACGAGTCCTAAGAAAATTCTGTACATTGAGATCAGAATGGAAGACAGCCGTTTGGGAGATCTAAACAATACCGAAAATAATGATTCGACAATATTGAATCACCAGCTTAGGTATCTCAGTCTATCAATTGATGTTACTGGAATGCCTCTGACAGGAGGCCCTAGGGTCCGACGAAGACCCATTTTCGACCCAAGCGATAGCTGGGTCGAGTTCAGCCGCAGTGTGGAAAATAATTCTAGGGGGCCGACTGCTCTGATCGGTAGTTTTCCGTGGTTTTTCCGGTCAACATTTATTTATTTATTTATTTTTACGTCAAAAACAGTTAAAACTGCGTATGACGTGCTATGGGGAAAAGTGAATTGTGTGCACATTTTCAAAATTCTGTGATCCCTACACTAAGTCATATACTACTTAAATTTTGAATTTTGAAAGGAGAAAAACTCCCATGTAATAAAATCTATTTTCAAGGATAAATAAGCAATAAATTTGAATTTTGAAGGAGAAAAAAAAAAACAAAAAACTTCCATGTAATAAAATCTATTTTCAAGAATAAATAAGCAATAAATTTTGGCTCTTATTACTTCCTGCCGCGACAACATGGAAACGATAATTTGAATAATTGTATTTCACTGAATTCTAGAAGACGTGCACAGAAAATGAAGTTACATTTATGTCCAGAAGCAAAACAAGGGGCCATCTCAGCATTTGCTCAATGGATCAGGGAAACTGGACGAAAAACCTGATCGAGATGGGGCGAACACTAGGCGAATGCCCGAGAAGTACCATAACTAACGGGCTATGGACCGAACGTGATCATTCTTTCCCCTTTCTTGCTCCGTTCTCAATCCTTACTTACAATACTTACACTAACACGCACTACACTACTACATATTCCTGGGGCGGTGTCCCGCTGGGGGAATAACGTCTCTCGGAGAAAATCCCTACAAACCGACGTATATGTCGGCGCCGGATTCGCCATCTAAACGAGAAAGATTATTACCTCCCAAAATTTTAAAAAAATGCACTACACTTACGTGAATAAAAAAAAATAATTGACGTGCTATGAAACACCAATCAATTAATGAGACAACAATGTTGTACTCAAACCTTTTTCACAAATCGAAATTATATTTTGTCTTGTTTTTGTATTCACACTCGCTTTGGTTCATTCGTACCGACAACAACTGCGAATCATTATTTTGCTCTTTTAGCAGTGGGATCCTTGGGAGACCGAAAGCTGCCGCCAGTTACGACTTTCTGTTGCGTGACTTTTGGGGCCTGTTGCTTCGTGCTTGCCGTCCTTCCATTCTCTAACTGAATGCGCCAACTTTTCGCCTTCAATAGTATTCCATAGGTCAAATTCAAAGCAGAACGTCTACCGGGAGACATACTTCTTCAAACAGCGCTCTGAACGACTTTTGAAACATTTCAGAGAAAATATACCCAATCATGGTTGAAGAACCTCGATAAAATTGCCAACGATGTGACTTCAGTGAATTGACTTATATTATAATTTTAAAATGTACAAGGATAGGAACCGGGAACACTTGCAGATGAACACATTTTAAAATATTACTAAAAAGGGAAGAAAATAACAAACAGACACAAACGGAAAAACATCGAGTTAATCATATACTGGTAATCAATAATATAAACTTACAAACAATACAAATGAATTACTAATGCAAAGTCCTCTCGTGAAAATACTTATACCAATATTACTAAACCCAGTTTATTAGTGAAGTCAATAATTAATCATTATTATCAACCTAAGTTCTGTTTCAAGTCCGATAGAAAAATTAAAATAATTTTCCCCTCTGTGCCTCTAAAACTTGAGATGGTATGATTCGCATCTTTATACTGTCACGACTGTTCTCGTAAGTTACATGACTATTTTTGAATCAAGTTACATTTTCTTTAACATATTGTGTTAAATTCTGAGCATATTGTCAGTTGAGTGCACTTCCCAACGTTCAACTCGAGCAGTGATGGTCACTGAAAATATACCTTTAAAGTAGAAAAATGTGGTCAAAGTCGGCGTTAATATTCAGTAAGAAGTGCATTTACCCATGTTTACCAGTGGCCGACCATCGTTCCCAGTCGGCCATCACCGACGACGCCCACGCCTCCATTCGTCGGGCCCTTTTCCTGCCGCCTGCCTTTAGCCGGCGCGGGCCAGTCGCTTCGCCCAGCCCCTTTGCTCGGGGCGAGCTCTTCAGCCGTAATGGCCGACCTGAGCGCAGCGCCGCGGGACGCCTCGAGACGACCCATTAGGGCGCGTAATGCCGCAGCTGTTCGCGAGCGGCGCAGCGCACGCCGCCGGCTCGCAGAGCGGACGACAACACTGCCCTCCCCACGCGGCCGGCCTCGTTTCAGAAAGGGTTCATCTCGTCATTCGACTCATTGTTTGACTGATATTTAGAGACCGGGGCGTCAACTTCTATGATCATTAGTCCCGTAAGTGTAGTGCGTGTTTTTCCCGTACGGCGGCGGTGGTCATCCCCGCTGGATGGCAGATCCGGCGCCGACCTACCGTCGGCTAACGGGGTTTCCCCAATTAGGTATCTCCGCCAGCGAGCACCGCCCCAGCCGGGACAAGCTCTAAGCTCCCGACCGATCTGCCGACGTGTGTGGTAGTGTAGTGCGTGTTTGTGTGTGTGTGTGTGTGCGCGTGTGTGTGTGTGTGTGTGTGTGTGTAAGGGTTGAGGATAGGACGAGGAAGATGAAAAAAAATCGCGCGCGGTCCGTGGCCCGTTCGTTAGAAAACCACGGGAAAACTACCGATCAGAGCATCCGGCCGTTAGAATTCTCCTCCAGACAGCGACTGAATTCGATCTAGCTGACAAGCTAGAGACACAAATTTTACCACCATCGAAACTCGAATTTAGGACCACCCGGTCAGAGGCTCAGCAGTCATAATTCGAAGTTCTGATTAATAGTTGATTGATTATTTCGTGTTTTGGGCCCGGGGACAACCGTTAACATCATAGTGCTGTAAGTGTAGTGCATGTTTCTTCGAGTTGTGGCGATGATTTTACGTCGCTAGCGGTAAGATCCGGCGCCGACCTACACATCCGCTAACAGGATTTCTCCAATCAGGTATTTCCCACCGAGGAGCACTGCCCCAGCCAGCACAAGCTCAAACTTCCCACTGGACTCCGATATGTGTAGAGTGTGGTGCAGGGTAGAGGGGTTTTTTGTGTGTGTGTGTGTGTGTGTGTGTGTGTGTGTGTGTGTGTGTGTGTGTGTAAGGGGTGAGAATCGGACAAGTCAGGGATGAAAAGATCGCGCGCGCTCCTTGACTGGTTTTTAGCTACTCCACGGGATTCGTGTGGTGTTGATCGATGAAACCACCGAAAACTACCGATCAGAGCAGCCGGGAGCTAGAATTATCCTCCAGATAACGGTTGAATTCGACCAAGCTATGTTGCTAGTATCGGGAGATCCTGCCGTCGTCGAGCCTCGAACTCTGACCTACGACTTCCGCGGTCCGAGGCACTGCAGGGATGTCAGCTGATGCTTTGAGCCACCTAAGCCGGTCGACTTTTTGAGATATTGCTGATGTTTTGTTTTATATCGCTCTGAAATGTCAGTTTAAATCACTTGATTTTGAAATTTATATGGAATAACAGAATAAACTTAATAAAAATTTACCTTATAATATATATGGCAATATATCAAAACTTATAACTCTGATATAACGAATAATGGGTCATTTCAATAGTTTTTACGAAAAAACTATCGTAAGACACTTCACTACAATTTGAGATTGAACACATATCAAACGAGTTCGATAGGTCGCGTTGTATAACCGATAGATTGTTGGTTTTAGATGTTACGAGACAAACATCGAACACAGTTTTATCTAGTAAGTTAAAATTCAAATGCAATAAAATTTTTCGTTTAAATTTTACATTCATCCTGCGAAAGTGACAGAACCATTTTGATAGTAGTTGATAGAAAGCCACGGATGTATTAGAACAGTTGTGTTCTAACACTACTTACATTATGAAACTGATTGTATTGACACTGGGCCATGATTATTAGATCACTTGCTTGTAATAGCAGATAATGAAACAATAATGGAATGATGAGAAATATACAAGAATAAACCAGCGCTAGCCGAATTCGTTTACTACGTTCCGTGAAGTCACGAAGGTTAAGCGCATTCGAGACTCGCGGTTCGTGTAGGGTGACCGGCCAGGAACCCGGGATCTAACAGCGTCGAGCCCTGGCCGAAGGGATAAAAGGCACTGACTGACTGCGACGTGACGAGACTTGACAAATATAGTCATTATTACACAGTAATGGAGGATTACTTCAGAATAAAAAGCACATTAATGGAGGATTACTCCCCAGTGCGAAGCGCTCAACGCCCCTTAAGGGGCTTGGAGACGCGTTGCGTCAAGGTGTAGACGCAACAAATTAAAACAACAACCAAGAATACGTATCTTCACATGAGTGTTTACGCACGCCTGATGCGGGATTCGAACCCAGAGCGTTGGCGTAACGCGTTCTTCGACTCCCTACCCCAAACATTGAGTCTGTAGGCCACGACAATCAAACATTCAAGCTCACGCGGGAATCCCTCCAAACGAGACCGCCTTGATACGCCATGTATCAAATTTTTGAGATTTCGCATTGCAGTTTTTTATAACTGAAATTATTTTTTTTTTCGAAATTATTACTGCATTTCCCGCGTCTTAATGAAAACAACTACACACTGTGGTGAACTGACTACGAACAAGTCACATAAATTCATAATTGTTTTAGTTTTCGGATTAATGTACGTAACTACGACTCTAGACAGTATTGACACTGTATCCCGAGATTCATTTAAGCGTTAGACCGAATTTTAAATGGGGCAGATCGTGTATGAAGGTGGCTGCAATTTAAACAGCTTTTCGCAGCCAGCAAAGGATTACACAATCATCCAAAAGTGTACGTTTCGCTGTGCAGTGCTTGGGTCAGATGGAATGAGTTCCTGGAATACGCTGGTCTGATGGCACTATGCCCCAATGACATAAAACAGCAATTAACGCTTTGGAACGAACTCTTTAGTAGTTTTACATCCAATTTTGTGAATCATTCTAATCGTAAGTTAATACAAACAGCCATTAAATTGAAAAAAAAAATTCTTAATAATTAAACTGGATTGCAAGAATATTTTCCACATTTATAATGTCGTTACAGCGTTGATAAAAATACTGCAAATTTCGAGAAGTCGCAAAGACTTAACAAATATTAATGTCACTAACTGAAACACGTTTGATTAATGACGATAATTTAGGCAGGTAAAAAGATGAGCAAAAATCATCTGCCCCAAATTGTGATTGCCGCTGATGACACGTTTTTCAAATCATTAATCCCACGATTCTTGAATCTGCATTTACTGTTTCCAGAGACAAAAAAACAAACCAATGGTCTTTAGAATGACATGGTCTTTCTCGTACTAGCTATATTCCTCATTTCTTCAGTGTAGACTAGCTTTTAGGTTTTTCTCCTCCTTCTTTCCAGACATCTATTAGTCCCATTTTCACATTTTCTTGTCTCCTAATACTACAATTGAAATATGGAAATATGACTTTAAGAATATTAAAGTAGAGTAAAGCCCGAATGTGTATATATGTTTAAAAAATACTGGAGCAATTTCTGAGAAAATGTATGAGCGTTTCTGAAAATGCGCATTTTGAGCTCATTTTCACAAAACATTTTAATTTTGCGAAACTTTCTAAAAATCAATTTAAGCACTTTATTCACAAATGTTATAGGGTATAAAATGCACGTGATATAAATATTTTTCGATGGAGTTATTTAAAAAATTACATTTGTGTAATTTTGAAACCAAAAGAATCCATCAACGAAGCATTTATATGTTATTCTGTGCATTTGGAACAATTCGTACAAAATGTTTAAATACTTGAAATCGCTTTTGAGAAAATACGTTTTTCACATTACCCATATTTAATACGAAATTACCCAAATACTATTAATACTTTTTTAGAAAAATGTATCTGACATAATTAAAGAACAAATTGTGGAGAATAAATGTCATTTGAAGAAAAAATCTCCATCTTTAATTATGTAGTTGTACGAAGGTTAAAAAAAATTGACACTTATTTAAAGACAAATTTGGAGCCATTTGTGCAAAAATTTTGAAAGTCATATAACTCCAAAATTCAACAAATTATTTTCAAAATCACGAAGTTTGAGTCGAGCCACATAGATCCGTTAATATTCCTACGAATAGTACAGGCGCTAGTAATGTTCACGCACGGACGAACTGAAGGGCAGACGGACGCAGACCGACAAGCTTAGACAGACAAGACAGACATGTATACAGACAAGCACTGATACACAGACAAAACGCACGGACGAACTGAAGGGCAGACGGCTCGGTGCATCAACTGATGCCACTGCAGCGCCTCTGACCGGGAGGTCCTAGGTTCGAGTCCTGACTGCGGCAGGATTTTCGACACTTAGTTTTTAGCTAAGTCGAATTCAGTCGCTGTCTGGAGGAGAATTCTAGCGGTCGGCTGCTCTGATCGGTAGTTTTCCGTGGTTTCTCCGATCAATACCAGGCGAATGCAGGAGTAGTACCCTACTAAATGGGCCACGGACCGCGCGCGATCTGTCCTTTCCCTTCCTTGTCCTATCATCTCCCCTTACACACTCACTTACATTAACATGCACTACACTACCACATATTCCGGGAGACCGGTCGGGAGCTTAGGCTTGTCCGGCTGGGCGGTGCCCCGTTGGTGGGAGAGTCCTGGTTGGGGGAAACCCCACTAGCCGACGGTAGGTCGGTGCCCGATCTCGCCATCCAGCGAGGGGAAAATTACCGCCATCTCCCGAGAAAAAACATGAACTAACGTGACTATTGACCGAAACAGTTGACGCTCCCGGAAAACACGAACAAATTAATCAATCAATCAGAAACAGCCAGATACAAACATAGATAAAACAGACACAGACAGATACAGAGACAGTTGTAAGACATAGGCAGATACAGACACAGATCTCAAAATTAATTTTCCGCAGCATTACATAACTTTTTCTATACATCGCGCATTACTCCGCATTCATGTACGTATACGACAAAGTAAAATCGTACCTTCTGAAGACCAAACGTTTTAAGATCCACTGGCATCTGGTTACATTGAATTTGCGTCGTGAATGTAGTGAGAATTCACCTGACGTCATTTGCATAATCGGATGTGCTTTACAGCAGATGACATGTTCATTATGAGAGCTTGTCCGTGTTAATTCATCCCGATGTTGAGCCGTAGTAACTAGCTACCGCACAACAGAAAATTGTACTGCTACAGAATAAAAATTATTTTAGAGAATAATAATAGTTGTACTGAGTCGTAATTCAATCAAAAACTGCTTAGAAGAGGGACATAATAATCCAAGACTCTTATTAGGTAAAATATTTTAAAAGTTAACTGGATAACTAGATAACGCAATTCACAAACCAAGATCAAAATGTATAAAGTGTCAATCCGGGAAATTGTTAGAACAAAAGTAAATTCAAAGTATAAATCATTTCTGTGATATTTTACAAAAATAGTATATTTTCTTATTTGTAATTCTAAGTAATAATTAAAAGAACAACCACGATCATATTGCCAAAATTTGAGTGATTGAAATAGTAAGGCAGGCAGAAAATTTACAATTAATACATTTAAAATAATTTTACATTGATCACAGCCTAGATAATCAAATTACATCGATATTTTTGAGAAAATGCTAACAGTCTGCTGACATTATTAACAAAAACCAAAAATAAAATATTTTTTGGATTATGAATCCGTATCACAATGCATGTTAATTGTAACAAACGATTTTTAAATTTTATTCCGTGAATGAATGGAATAGACATTTTTACTGAAGTTTGATGGGAATAATCAACAATGTATCTAATATAGTACTTTCAGGTGCCAGACAAAACTTCGAAAATAAGGTCTTAAGACAATTTTAAGATATTTGTCTAATTACTCCTTGAATATTTCGAATGGTTGATCCGCAATAAGCACACAAGTTTGAAAAAATACTTTCTATGCAACAATTTGCAATCCAGAAAGATATAAAGACTAAAAAGATGTAAATTGTTTATTATTTCCAAAAGAAATGGATATATTTGTTCAAATAAAAATTAACACACAAATAAAAAAGCAGTCAAATTGTGTGCCTTTTTATTTCGATGTTAATTTTTCTTTTTTAAACAAAAAAAAAGCAGTCAAATTATTATTGCTAACCATTCGCAATATCCATGGGGTTTAATTAAGAAAATACTGTTTAAATTGTCTTAAGAGCTTATTTGAAGTTTCGACGTTGTTTCCTCTCTAGTCATCCGGTAGCTGCCCTGTAGCAATGAAGACCATATCGAACCAGAGTGGGACGGAGTGAAGTCGGTTCGGACTTACAGGAAAGAGGTAGTTGAGTCTGGGTGAAGTGAGGTGGATCGATTAAATGGGGTGATGGGGTAATGTGCGGTGTGATGGGGTAAAGTGTGATGAGATGGGGTAAAGTGGGTGTGATGGGGTAATGTAGGGTGTGATGGAGAAAGTGGGGTGGGATGGGGTAAAGTGGGGGGTATGGCTAAAGTGGATGGCTAAAGGGATGGGGTAAAGTGGGATGGGATGGGGTAAAGTGGGATGATAGGGGAAACGTGGGGTGGGATGGAGTAAAGTGGGTGGAATGGAAGTAAAGGAGTGGATAGGGTAAGTCGGTGGGGTGAGGAAAGTGTGGTGGGGTGGGAAAGGGGATGGGATGGGGAAAAGTGGATGGGATGAGGAAGACTGGGGTGGAATGGGATTGAACGGGGTGGAATAGGATGGTACGGGGTGATATGGGGCGGGCGGGACGGTGCGTAACAGGGCGGGGATGGGCAGGGGATGGGCTGGACGGAGCAAGACGTGATGTAATGGAAACGAAGAAAGAGGTTGGGGGAGGCGGACCAGGACTCAGCGTAACCGAACAGGACGAGGAATGGCAGGGTATTAATAGAATGTCTTCCTTCCATTGCCTGTCAGTGATTGCAGGACCTATCTATGACTGTATGTGAAAGGCAGTGTATGAACTAATAAAATAAATTTAAAAATAAAATAAAAAGTACATGTTTAGCAAATCAGTTGGAAATAATTATATTTATATGATAAGCAATGCATTTCTATGTTCTTTCATTGATTTTATCTAATTTATTGTTGATTAGTAAAGCAAATTTTATGCTTCCTATTAAAACTAATACATTTTGTTTTATTGTCTCGAGAATTTCGGTTCCCATTAACAAATAAAAAAAACAAAGATTTCTGCCGTAAAACAGTCTAAATTTTCGACATAATAACTCGCTTCCAGATTTGATACTCGTTTGGCATCAGGAATTTATTGAGTGAAGGGCATTTGTACAACTAATCTCGTGACGTTTCGTGGACAGTTCAGTCGCATTCGTCCGGTTGTGCTTTGATTTGCAGTGATGGAGAAGCACTGCACCACCTTCCACCCAGTCAGGCTGCTGTGCGTCACAGTGCAGTACACAAAGCTCCCGGCACCCTCGCAACGAATACGGAACAACAGAAACTGATCATTAAAAATGTAGCTGCCATTAGCGGGATAAAAGTGTGTGGCGACATCGGCGCAGGTTCCAACGAAATGAGAAAGGTAATGAGAGATTATGTAGATCCTACACCCGGGAAATTTAAAGATGCATCATAAAACGGGTCCAGCAACAAAATTAAACTTGACAGGAGAGATCGAAAAAGGGTGGAGAGCCGAGGGGTGAGCAAGACAGCGCTCGCAAAGGGCGAGGGAAAGACGATGGAAGGGGTGCACGAGGTAAATAATGAAACGCTGAAAAGAGCAAAAGGGTCGACGCACCCTAATGGCGATCTAATCAGCGCTCCACCGCCCTCGGGGTCACACACACACACACACACACACACACACAGAACCCTGTTCCCCGCTGCAACTAACTAAGGATGCGAAAATTAACTACGATTTCTCGGCGTTATCGCACTCACTGACTTCAAGGCAGCAGTTTCTTCCCAAGATGAATAGTCGATGATCACAATTGGAATGTAGGGTGGTAAATGTAGAACTATCCTCTGAAACATAATGAGTGGTGGAAATTCAAGTTTTCTCGCCGGCAGAAAGTTTATAATGCCACCTTTCGGTCAAGTGAAGACCTGTGATCATTACGTTATTACGTATAAATGTAGAACTATCACCTGATGCATGACAGATAAACCGGATCTAAGCTTGCTCGCAAGCAGAAAGTGTATCAAGCTACCTTTCGGTCGAGATAAGACATATGATCATTATGTTATTATGCGTGAACGTACAACTATTGCCAGGCGCGTAACATATAGTGCGGATCTTGACAGTTTCATGATACCTGTCGGTCGAAATAAGGCATAAATTTGATGTTATTACGCGTCAACGTAGAACAATCGCCTGAAGCATGATGGACAGCGCGAATTTACGGTACATTGGTAGCAGAAAGTGCATAACGCACATAAGTGCATAATTTTGGTCTAGATAAGAACCGGGAGCGGTGGCTCATTGCATCAACTGATATCACTGCAGGATCTCTGATCGGAAAGTCCTTCGTTTCCCTGACCGCGGCAGGATTTTCGACACAGCTTCTCACCCAGGTCAAATTCAGCCGCTCTGGACGATAATTGAATGGCCGGCTGCCCCATCGGTAGTTTTCCGTGTTTCTCCGATCAACATCAGGCGAATGCCGGAGCAGTACCTAACAAAGGGGCCCACGGGCCGCCCGCGATCTTTCCTGCCCTATCCTCACCCCTTACACACACACACACACACACACACACACACACACAACAATAACATGCACTACACTACCGCACGTGCTGTCGGGAGCTTAGAGTTTGTCTCGGCTGGGGCGGTGCCCCACTGGTGAGAGATATCGGACCGCTCGCGATTATTTCCTTCCTCCTGCTTGTCCTATCATCACCCCTTACACACACGCACACATACTCTCTCTCTCTCCTCCACACACACACTAAAAAACACACATAAATCCCAGTAACATGCATACACTACCAACATGCCGAGGACTGGTCAGGCTTAGAACTTGTCCCGGCTGGAGGTGCCCCACTGATGGGAGATACCTGGTTACGAAAACCCCGCTAGTCGACGGAGGTCGGCGCCGGATTTGCCATCCAGTGGGGACACATCACCACCCACTACCGATGAGAAAAGGTGACTACCGACGGAATAATGACCCCGGTAGTTGAGCGCCGGAATCACTAACACCAATCAACCAATCGAAGCTTTACGCGAGACGTAGAACAATCACCTGAAGCGTGATGGATGGCGCGAATTCACGGTTCATCGGTTGCAGAAAGTGCATAACTCCAGCTTTCGGTCCTGTCAAGACATGTGATTGTCAAGGTATTACGCGTGACCGTACAACTACCTCGTGGCGCGTGTCGTGGCTGAGCTCCGACGGCGCGCGCGTCAAAGCCTGCCGCCGCGGGCGCAGCGCCGTAATGCGCGTGCGGTCGCCTCCGATAGGCGGATGATAAACGCGCGCGGCGGCGACCGCGGCGCTGCGGTCGCGCCGGGTCTCGCGCGCGCCACGCCACTACAGGGCTCCGCTGCAGCACGCGCACTCGGGCGCGAGCCGAGATCCGTCGACTCGGTTGTAGTGAACTCGGATATAGTGAACCTCGGTTATGTGAACTTAAGTCACAGGTATATTGATTGATTCTTAGTAATTTCGGGCGCGTCAACTACGGAGGTCATTAGTCCCGTAAATGCAGTGCATGTTTTTTCATCGGGAGGAGGCGGTGATCTTCCACTAGATGGGATTCGGCGGCGACTAGTGGGTTTCCACAGCCAGGTATCTCCCATCACCGGGCACTGCCCCGCCCTGACAAGTTCTAAATCGACCGAAATCCCGGCATGTGGTGAACTCGGATATAGTGAACCTCGGTTATAGTAAACTGAAGTCACGAGTCCCGTTTCACTTACAATACAAGAAGCATAAGAATACTCGGTTAAAGTGAACTGAACCTCGGCTTTAGTGAACGTAGGAAATAAGTCCACGAAATTCATTGGATCTCGTATGTTATTAGGCGAGTTGAATAGCCTTCAGTGGACGGTGTTCCAACGGTGCAGAGACATCAAAGTATCAAGACCGCATTTCGATACTTTGAGACAGAGCACAATGCAGAGTAAAAGAAATGAGCACGAACTTGGAGAATGATCTAGAGAAATCACTAATGAAAAATGTACGAAGTAAACAATTGAAAAAAAAAGATTTTTTAAAGGAAAAATAAAGACATTGAAATTTTCAGTTCGTGCTGTTGATGAATTTCGCTGTATCTCTATATTAATAAAATCAATCCTTGGGCGAAATTCTATTTATCTTTGACATCATCGGATATAGTGAACCAAAACAGTTAGTACTCAAATTCACTATAACCGGTGTCGACTGTACTTTGCACGCTTTGACCCACACGCACACAACACACGTCGAAGAGTTCGGAAGATGTGTCAGACTTGTTGTGTGCCTCATAATACGTTAAACTGCGTTTACGTCACGTCGGAGGTCGCTGCCATCCGCTGATGCGCTTCCCAGCTTCGTCCATCATCCTGAAACAAACAGTGCAGAGTTTGAGAAGGCGGCATTAGAATGTGATGGTTGATTGCTTAGTATTTCCGATCGATCAACTGCTAGAACATAATTCAGTAACTGTAGTGCATGCTTTATCGCGGGTGGTGGTGGTGATATTTCCCGCTGGATGGCGATATCCGGCGCCGACTTACTCGTCGGCTGGCGGTTTTCAGTATTTCCACCAACGGGACACCGCCCCAGTCGGGACTAGCTGTCAGGTCCCGATCGGTCTGCCGGCATGTGATGTGCATGTAAGTGTTAGTATGAAACAAGGAAGAAGAAGGAAAGATCGCGCACGATCCGTGACCCATTTGTTAGGGTACTGGTCTACCATTCGATAGGTGTAGATCGAAGAAACCACGGAAAACTACGATCAGCGCATTCGACCTCTAGAATTATTCTCCAGTCAGTGACATGAACTCGACAAGAGCTCAGAGGTTGTGTGAAAATTCTGCCAACGTCGGGGCTCGAAGTCTAGGACTTGCAGGTCAGACGTACTGCAGTAATATCAATAAAGCAACCAAGCCGGTTTACAGCAAAGAAGAAACTTGAAAAATAATCTTTCTCTCAGATAGCATAATAGTTTTGTTTATTTCTATAAATGATTTTTTGAAAAATCCAAACTTTTTTCGAACGTGAATATTTTTAATAGACATGAAGAAGCGCAGTCACTATACCAAGCATCTCTACATCCAATTTGATAGTATTATGCTTCCGCATCACCGTATCTTATTACATCAATTTATCGTCCACTGCCGGTTTGGAATACGATTCTCTCCAACTCGTTTGCATCGAGACGGAATCATCACTCCTCAGCGAGGAAGACTGCAGTGTTTCTGAAAGACGCGGAACCCTTGCCAAGGAGAGCTGCCGAGTGTCCCTCGCAGCAGTCGGCGCGAGGAATCACGTTAAAAGCGGCGTTAGGAGAAGGTGGAAGGGCGAACGGACGCAAGCGGGGCCCAGCAGTTTATGACTTGATTGCATCAATCTGCACGGGATCCCCAATCCACGAAACGCGGATCCCCGGCGCAAGGCCAAAGGACTGTCGCGCGAAGACTAACGGAGCAGGCTGCTGCGGCTTCGCAGAGCAGCAGCTGAGTGAATGCAATATTGACACACAGAGAACTAACGACACCATTTGCCTGCAGATTGGCGCGCAGTGCGTGATCTTTTCATGACAAACACGTTATTTAAATACTTTATTTTCCCTTTTGCTCCTTAGACAACACAACGTCAACATTTAGTTTCATTCCACTTCGATTTGCAATTTTCAAAGTCATGTGCGGAAACAATGTATCATAGTTTCAAATGTTTCCAATTAAATCAATAAATCTAACATGAAACCATCCGTACATATAGTGAAATAATACAAAAAATAAAACATTCCTTCACCAGTTCGTGTATATGATCGTAGAAAAAAGGTATTGGTAGTATAGGCAAGTGTATGGTAAGGGTAATAAAATTTGAAGAAAAGAGTAAATATTTTAAATATATTTTGGGAAATACTTTTATTTTTAAATACGAAGGATGACTTATAAATAACGATAAACCCTGCTGAGAGTTCTTCTCAGAATTCTTGAAACTTGAATTCTCTTTTACACGGACGGATCTTTTCAGTCAAAGTTCATTGTCTGGATGCGTTTTACGGCTCAGTCGTATACTGTACTCTTAAAAATCACAATCAAAAAGAACGTAATGCTATATACTCATTTTACACTGGCTTCTCTGAATGACCGTCCTAATATCATTTAGAAACTTTTTTCAAATATGTTAAGCAGAAGAATGTGTTGCAAGACCCACGAAGATGGCAAAGATTTCAATCATACTCTTTGCAATTCCATCCCCTAGTGATAATGTGGAAATATGTTTTTCTTTAATGCTAGCATAATGTACTAATATAAGACATGGTTTCGGTAGAAATAGTGACAGTAATTTTGATTGTAAAATATACTCTTAACTCGTGTCAAAATGTTCATACTTTCATGACTTCTGAAGCAGATTCTCAGGAAAGTAAGTTCTAATGAAAAGTATTTCCCAGCGATTGAACTACTTAGTAAGTGGAAGTGATGAATTAAGATTGAATGCTAGCACCATCCGGGTTTCGATATAATATCTTAGCATATACTTTTCTTTATTTAAGTGTTTTCCAACAATCATTAGGTCCTTTACCGAAGCTAATATCTGGCAGGTCTAAGTCCAAGATCTTCAGGAATGTGAACATCAGTTTGAGAATATTTTATTAAATTACGAAAAATGCGTGAAGAAACGTACTTCTAATTCGATTCAAGGCATTTCAAGCACCAGAGCTACGACGGGGGAAAAGAATAATGACCTAACATCCATCCACACGATCTTGCGCACGTCACTGTAGCAAACATCGCAATGCGTCATCCTTCGATGTTATTACTCTCTTGTTCGAGTGAACCCGAACGAATGTTCAGACAACCTCATATCCTCCAATCAAATATACGATCTAATTAAAGCTACGTCGCGGAAATACTATTACGAATGGAGAGACAGTTTTCATTTGAGGATATCACTCACCGCCCTTCCTTTACCGCCCCAATATAATTTCTCACGCGAAGACGGCCGAAGACGAAACCATATATCATACACGACGTGAACGCCAGAATTTATCGCCTGCCAGAATCTACCCGACGGCGCCTCCCGATGTTTTCCCGTTTCGAAAATGGGCCCGGCGGAAAGGCAGTGAGGCGAGATCAGTTTTCGCCGAATTCAAAATTAAAGGATCGTATCGCCGAGGAGTGGCGCGTGCCGCTCCGAGACCCACGCGCCGTCTCCCCCCCCCACCCCACCTCCACTCAAGCGCAACCCGCGGAGGCGGCCTGCTCGTGCGTGCATCCGCGGCGGCGGTTCGCGTGACCACATCCGATTTTCGTGAAAATTTAGTCACACACGGAGAGCTTTCGAGCATTTTCATTTGTTAATTACAAGCCTGGGGTTTTGTTTATGGTGCGCGTTCCAGGTACCCGGAGTCGATGCACGTAATGAACTGCGTGTCTAATTAAACCGCGCAAAAAAATAAATTAGCCGCATAAACGGTCAGCCTAGAAACGCGATATAAGAACGCGGACGGATAAACACAGACGGCGGAGATAAATGAAGTGGGGCGGCGAGACGCGACGTGGCTGCGAGGGCTTTCGCGCGCCGCTCTAATAACAAACGCCACCCGGACGGGGGCGGACGAGACGGACGGGACGACAGGACGGCGCCGCGCCGAAGAGAAGGAATGCGGCGGCGCCACGTCACAGTGGGACGCAGGCACGAAGCGTTTCCTTTTAAAATTGGGAGACATTACGAAACAAAATGAAACGGTTGCATTGTTATTTTATATGCTCAACAGTACTACAATAGTGTTGCCTTGACCTATTTCCGACATTAAGTCGAAACTTTTTCTAGATCAATGTGGAATGAGCCATTTGAAAATCTGTTTCAGCCAATTACTAGGCACTAAGGATGGAGAACAGGTAACAGGGAGAGAAGGAAGGATTGCGGGCGGCCTATGCCTCATATTCATAGGTGCTGTTTCGCTTTCGCTTGAAGTGATAAGGAAACCACCGAAAATTTCTGATCAGAGTGGTCGGTCGACGAATTACTCTTAGATTTCAACAGGCGCCACAAAACACACGGATGCTAAACACATCACGTAGCCTCACTTCGGGAATCGAGCCCGTGAACTCTCAAACAGCATGTAGCCGTAAGAAGGTGTAGTAAAATTTCTGTAGCCACCAGTGTTGGTGCGGTTACAAAAAAGGTTTAGATATGATGATAATTCTCCAACGTAGCAGTCAACACGCTGAAAGAGTTTACGGAAAGTTGATATTTGCTAAATGATAAAGAAAATGAAAGCTCACATACAAAATTATTTGATTAGAAGTCAATAAAGATCCTGCTGACATTTAATGTATTGTGAAAATCAAATCGACGGAAGAGTTATCTACAAAAAATTCACAACCTTGGTTTGTATGTTTTCGGGATCATGCCTTCCCAATGAACCGTTTAAAACCGCAGATTACTCTACTCATTATGTGGTGTGCAATAATATGGAGTAATGAAAAATGAATATCAGTGGTCATAGCATGCTCAACCTACCATCTCTGGAAGTTTTACAAGAAGAAATAACAAATATAAAAAGGAAATTCGATGTATAGTAAAACATTATTTTTCAGTCCACATTTTTTCGCATAAACCTCCATAAGGCGTACAAGAAATTAAGGTGACGAAACCTTGCCTTATAAGTACGGATACAGTGCTGTAAAGGGATATATCCGTTGTCCTACAACACTATACCGGCTGAGTTTGCTCAGAGACAGTACTGCGCTTACAGTAGGACGCCAACCGGGAGTCCTAGGGTGCTCGTTCCAGTCTCGACGGTGGCAGCGAGATTCGACACTAATTTCATAGCTCAATCGAATTCAGCCATTGCCTGAAAAAACTAACGCTCCGCTGCTCTGGTCGATAGCAGGCGAACGCTGTACCCTACAAACGGGCCGTCGATCGCGCGCAGTATTTCCTTCCTCTTCCTTTTCTATCCTCTCCTGTATAAAACACCATATACATCACCACAGAGTAAGCATTTCAGAACTCAGTTGGGAACTTAGAGCTTGTCCTGGCAATGGAGGTGCCACGGTGGTGGAAGATACGTGATCGTGCAAACCTGCAAGCGGTGTCGGGCTTTGTCATCCAGCTAGGAAGGAATACCGCCACCTTCCGGGATAAATATTCACTACACCAACGGGACAAACTACCGTAGCCGTTCACGTGCCCAGCAACATTAACCGACCCATCCAACTGGTCGATGCTTTTGGCGGCAGCGCGCCCTCCGCTTTCGGGCCCCGCCCACCGCCACGTCACTCCGCGGCGCCGGGCGATCCGGGAACGCGAGGCATCGTGCTGAAAGATGGCGGCGGCCGATGAAAGCGCTCCGTTCGGGCGCCGCCCCTCCCCCCCGCGTCGCCGCCGCCTGCAAAGCAATAGAATAACTTGAAGGCATCCAGCACCGAGCTCGGACAAGACTTGCGTTTATACGGCCCTTCTGGGGCCGTGCATCGGGATTCCGGTGGCTGTGGAATTGAGGTCATGGATTCCAATATTTGGGTACGCCATGCCTTCATATCATACGCGTTTGAGGCCAATGCGTTGCAATATGGCTTCATAGTTTGGAACATCATTGACGTTCAAGCAGGACTGGAAAAGAATACGATATAAATACGGTACTATAATATTTGGAATCGCATTATATTTATATGTTTGACGTGCTAATATTGTGACCTAGTATACTTCGATTTGTTTACCGTGTCCGTTGACGTTTAATCTGTTGTTATGGTGCCGTCCAATCGAGAACATTAACATCACTACTGTAGGTGCCATTCAAGCTCCTGAATGGATGTAACCTATAACGAATCCGTAACAGATAACTAGTGAACGGACGTCAACGCTTAAATTGAAGTGTACGTAGTCGGTTATTCTAACGCTGATCTGTAACAAAATGACTAAAATTAACGAAAGCGGACTTTTTACAGCGATATTTATTTTAATAACAGATTTACAGTTCTTACGTGGTATTATTATTGTTGTTAATATTTTAATTATAAAATAATGATTTATGAAACGGACCATACTATTCCTTATTTTACATTCTATTTTGTTGTATTAGATAACCTTACTGAAAAATGCCGACAAATCATTTCGTAAAGAGCAACTACGTTAGAGGGGAAAATGATAAAACTACATTACGCTAAATACATTACTTCACATAACCATCACACGGCTGTCGGTATTACTTTACACAGAAACGTTCTCAGCAAAAAGCTTTCAATTTTGATGCAACTCATCACGATAAACAGAATGAAAAATTTACAAGCACATCTGCCGTTAAGCTGCAATGGGGGTTGGCCCACTGCGACCGGCATTTGCGGGGGGGGGAGGGGGGAGTGGAGCCGCGTTTGCACGTCGTCGCGTGGCTACAAGTAATACCATCTGGCGCAACTCCGCGAATGAGATGCCGCTCTCGGCAAGAAGCCAAACGCCTCGCCCATTACGCCCCTCCCCGCCGCGTCCTAAATGGCCTGCGCCGCCGCCCCCCCCGCCCCCTTTCGGGGCCGCTTTAGCAGCGGTTCCGCCTCCGCGCGGGCCCTCCGGGAGCGGTAAGCCCGCGATTCGTCACCGGCCCCGGGTTTCTTCGGACTAGCGGATGTTTCACTTGCTCCATTTTCAGGGGCGGTTTTGGGATGACCTAAAACATTGCCAAAAATTATCATTAAAACGCTCTGGAAATGTTTTAATATGCCTAAAGCAAAGAAAAATGACGTACAATATGTGATAAAAACCCAAACTCAGATGAACAACGGGCTGTTGGATATGCTACTGATGTAATCGAGGCTTCTTTTTATTCTATCAAGTGAACTCAGCTTCAAATTTTTGATTTGGACTTTTTTACCAGAAAATCTCTGATTTTAGTTATTCCAAAATCGGTCAACCAATGAGCTGACAGGCGTCACGGGAACCTACATTACAATTCCGAACAAAGAAATCGAATAGGCTTCAGGTATAGGTATTCAGAAATTCTGTAGAACATTGGTTGCATCTTGAAATATCATTTGAAGCAAGTACCATTAAAATCACATTAAATCGATCAAAAACCAAAAAATAATTAAAATGACGGAAGAAGCTACAAATTCTATTGCCGAAATCGAAAAAATGCAAATAAATTACGAATAAAAAGTGTCATTTGTTTTGTCATAACTTCAAATGAATTTCTATACCAAACGGCATTGTCCGAAAGTGAAAAGAAAAATGACATTTCATTAAAATCCGCCCCAACTCATTTACAATGTTTTCATATTCCTTTTTAAACATTCAACTGAAATTGTATGAACAAATTGGATTCAAAGGAAATCATTTTAAGAAATAATTGTAAATATGTCTACCATTCTCATGTACAGCTTTCAAGTTTCCAATATGCACATTTCAGTAACTACTTGATGAAAACTTCTTCTTTTCATCAAGTAGTAGGTTTCACGTGTTACTTTTCCTGGTTCCATATTTTTATCTATCTTGTCTCACCCCGGGATTTCTTCATCCTATCAGGTTGTACGATAGAATTACCCGAAGAAAACTTCTTTCAGCGTTTCATCATATAATCGTCGACCTTCCCATACAGAATTTTCCAAGATGATAAATGACACATCTGCTGAGAACAAGTGAAGGCATTGTTCATATGTCTCACCTGCCCAATTCTAGCAAAGAACGAATACATTATGGTGTGTAGTTACCTCCACTGACAGTTCTGAAACGCCTCCAATTTTCCAAACACATTCTCCAAGTAGTACGAACATTCAAAAAAAACAAAAACGTGACGACGGTTGGACAATGTACAGTATTATACCATCAACAAAATCAAACTGATCTCACAATAGTGGCAAACAAAGCAGTTATTGTATTCCGAGATTTGGAGAGAAAAAACCTGCGTTCTGCAGACATGGCTGTGCCTGCGATCAAATACAAGAGTTTGGAAATCGAGTTTGCCGAATTTGGAGCGTCAAAGTACAGATCGTCCCCATAGTTACCGCAGCTACGCCATTTGTTCCGCAAAATTTGTGCAGAACGGCTACACGCTCAGGTTATTCAAAGATTGGGAAGTTCAGACATTTTTTTTTGGAACAGTCCACATTTGCCGAAGTAATTTAGAGGCACAAAAGTTCCTCAATCTGCTCCTCAGGTTGGATTCTGAAGTAGATTTTATATTCAACCGACTCATGTCGACCATCAGAGCAGCCGGCCGCAGAATTCTCCTGCAAACGGCGGCTGAACTCGACATAGTTCGGTAGCTAGTGTCGAAATCTTGCTTTTGTCAGGCCTCGAACTTAGGACCTCCTGGTGAAGCACGGCAATGACCAACTATGCCGTCAGCTACGTACAAGTTTTAAGACTTGTTTAGCATTTACTATAATACAATTGACCTGAACTGCAAATGCATTGAAGCCGAAAATATTGGGGAAGAGGCGCCTTTTGCCCTCCTACACACACACACACACACACAAATAGAGAGTCACATACACTCACACCTCCTTCGCCCTCCCTCGCTCTGGCACACATAAACAGGCAAACACACTCACACACTCTCTCTCTCTGTCACACACATACACAAATACATAAACACACTCTCACATACACTCCTCACTTTCCACAAAATATCACTCTCTCTCGACACGCTCTCCTCTCTCTCTACACACACACACACACACATACACACCCACACACACACACACACACCCACACAGACACACACACAGACACACAAACACACCTAAGGGACGTCTACGAAAACAGAATAGAAAGAAACTCTTCACGATGCGTCTCCCTAAACGCTCACTAGCGCTGCGTGCACCTCCAGCCACTCTGTCACCGCAGCCCAACATGGCGGTTTCGCCTTCCTCCGACCGTATCCTTTTCGTCCTTCGCGGGCTCTCTGCGCCGCCGCGTCGCCTCCGGCTCTTTCGTTTCTTCGCGGGAGGGCGGGGCGGGGCGGGGGGTGGGGTGGGGCACTCCGCCGTTCCTTCCTGCTTCCGCCCGGAGACTCCGCGGTTTCTGCAGAAGCGCCCTCGAGCCATTATGCAGGCAAATTACGCAAAAAGCCGGACATTTTTGCGACTTTGCGAGCGGAGCAAGACGGAACGCGCGCGCGGTCTTAGAGAAGAGGGAAGAGGGCTTTCCGGGAAGAAAACATCCTGCGTTACCTCCTCATCCGTCCAGGGCTGCCTCGTCCCGCCCCACCGCGTCCGCCGCCGTCGGCCGCCGCTGGGAGCCGCGTATTTTCTCGAGTTCACGTCGCTCGCGTTGACGCAAAGTTGTTACTTCAGGTGCGCTGTGCCTGTTGTGATGTTCGTTTCTTCAATTCATACCCCTAGCAAATACGATGTCTTATCAAATAGCAGATATACAGGTGACAATATCCCACTAAAGTAGTATTGTTTAAGGCATCAATCCGTCAGAACAAATTCGTGATGACCGGCGGTCAACGATGTTGGTCATTAGTCCCGTGAGTGTAATATAGTCGACGCCGGTTATAGTGAACTAGGATATAGCCAACCCTGGGTTATAATGAACTCAAGTTACTGCTCCATTTCATTTACATTGCAAATAAGCATAAGAAAAGTCGGTTATAGTGAACTTGAACCTCGGCTATAGTGATCATAGGAAGTAAGTCCTGAAAATTAATTGGATCTCGTACATTATTAGGCGATTAAAAGGGCCTTAGAGAGTTGGACGGTGTTCAACAGTGCAAGTGGCATTGAAAGGTGTCAAGACTGCATTACGATTCTTAAGAGACAGAGGACAATGCAGAATCAAGTATGAAAAGAGCACGAACTTTAGGTAGAGAAGGATCTAGAGAAAGAACTAATAAAAAATGTACGCACTAAATAATTGAAAGTAATTTATTTTTTAAGTACAAATAAAGATAATGAATTTTCAGTTCGTTCTGTTAATGAATTTAGTGAACTACACTATACTATATATTAACAAACATCAATCATTTTGGAAAAATGCCATTTAATTTGACATTATCGAATATAGTGATCCTCTGATAGAGTGAACCGTACAAGTTAGTCCTCAGAAGTTCACTAAGAGGTGGTGATGTTCTTTCCCTGGTAGAACATGAGATCCGGCGCCTACCTACACTTAAGGTTTCTCCTCCTGCATTGATTGATAATTAACAGCTATAATCATGCCCAGTAAGTGCACAGCAATTTATATGCAGGGAACGGGCCGTGTTCCTCGCCCTAATGGTGCGTGAGATCTAGCGCCGACCTGCAAGCCGGTTTGCTGGGTTTCCCTCGTTCGCGGGGCACCGCCCCAGCCGGGACAATCTAGCTCTCCAAGGGCTCCTCATATGGGTGGCATTGTAAAGCATGAATGTGTGGGGGGATGTAAGGGATACGGATAAGGCAGGAACGATCGTGCGCGGTCTAGGCCCATTTGTTAAGACTGCTCCCATTCGTTGATTGATTGAGATTAAGGTCGCGTCAACCAATGAGGTCATTACTCCAGTTATTCGGATATTAATTTATTGAAAGAGCAGTTGAAGATTAATTTTAAGAATATAATTAACGTAATCATTTCCTGGCGCCCATATTCTTATATAAATTTGGAACGGGTTACGTTGAATTTATATTAATAATATTAGAAGGACAGAGGAGATATTAAATTTAAAATTTAAATTAGACCGTTTGTTTCAATATGAGGCTGTGTTTCGACGTTCGACTTTACCCAAAGGCAAATAATGTTATCAAGTTATGGTGATTCAGATCCGAGAGGTCACGACTGTATTAGTGTGCAGCATGTCTTAACGCACTCTGAGAAGAAATATAAACGTTATAGGTGGAGTGTTGATGAATAATCATTTCTCATGTAAAACATCGACCACAAAATAAAGAATTTGCGGCGATTATTCAAGCAACAAACACATGACAACACAGAATTGATCGAAGATGATGTCTACTGTTATCGCTCAGTATAAATATGACTTCTTTATTCACATCAAAATATCCTTCAATGATTGCACTATCAATAGCTCGCCAAACTAAAACCACTACATGTAAAAGATATTTTAATTGTTTGCCAAGAAAATCGTATTTTGTTGGTTTACAATGACCCTCATCATTGTCAAATCTCTTTCTTCCCAACATTATTTACATACAACTCCCTGATTCTTCTCTATGTTGCGTGCTAATGATCCTCAAATTTCTCACTGGTTCCTCACTAAAGTCTACAACTCCTCACAATAATCTCGATAGCCTTTATCGCAGACTCTGAGAAGTTGCGACGACAATGTACACAGAAGAATTTTCTTCTGCTTTTCAACTGTATTAAACGTTTGTTGTTTTTTGCCATGTTGCCAGAATCAAGTACGAAGCCTTGTGTAGAAAGCCTTGTTTTGAAAGAATTCCTCACCCGTAAAGTTACGACAAACGAGTATAAAGCGGCATAGCCCTGCTCTTTCATATGGCCGCATTTTTGGTGAGTGATGCGAGATACTTTGCTGCGTTTCTCTCGGTTGTGCTGTTGTTGGTTCGGCACGTTTCTTTCCATGTTGTACCACAAGAAGTACAAACGTGTGTAGTTCAATACAACAGAAATTTTCTCTTTGGAAAAAGCTCATTTTCCAAGTTGGATATTTAATTTAATTTTACTTCTTTTTTGCCAAGAATAACAAAACCAGATGTGGAGAACAATAGAAACCATTCGGGGAAAAGTTCAATCTGCGAACGCTTTGTGAGCTCTTGATTCTCTTTCCACCTTTTAAATATAAATAGCTGAATGATTCATAAAAGTACCAACAAAGCGAGGTTACTAACATTTGAAAATAGACATTTTCGCTCCCGAGATGTAGAAAACTTACTGGCGATGGCACATGAAATACTAATATGATTGTTTGTATATCTAACAAAATAGTAACCCATTGCCAGCGGCTCTACTCTATCACAACTACCAAACGGAGAGCTCAACAGAATGTCCCCAGTGAAACTACATTTATGAGTCTATTAGCATCTTGGTGCTTGATCTCAAATTATGAAATAAGCGAAGTAAATGTTATTAACTGTGTGGGAAGTAATGAAAGATTCTGGAATGGCAACTAATGTAATTACTTAGTACATAGCATCTTTATTACTAAGTTGAGAGGAAAGCTACCAATTAGAAATTTCACTTGCCAAGAAAATCGCATCTGTTGATTTCCTAATGATCCCTTCCATTGTCAAATCGTTTTGTCGAAAGTGGGTAACGTGGCATCAGATGAATTTAGTAAAATATTTCATATGGCGAAATGCCAACATTAAGGAAGATAAATTTGAAAATATAACTGAAATTTTTGTGCAGCATATTTCAGCAATGCATTTATTAGGCAATCCCAACTCAGTTTTATTTAATTATTTTCGCACTCTATTTTGGTATTACAACGTCCTTCAAACATAAATTCCACTTTTTCGAGAAGGCAGGAGGTACTAAAAATGTTTCCCTGCATAAAAAATCGTGAGTGATTTTACCAAAAATGCTGGGTGAACGTTTCACCACGTGATTCAAATATTAGCAGTGCAAAGTAAGTGGGTTAGAAAGGTCCTTCATATTCATTTAACGGACAAAAAATTCATACTGTTTCATTAAATCTTTTATTACTCGGTTCTTGTGCGTTTTATATCACATTCAAACGAATTAATCAACGAACTTTCCTCTTGTTTTACCAGTTATGGTCTCAGAATTCCGTAGTATCAAACTGTGTTGTCATAAATGTGTTTATGTCGGGAGAAAATAACATACAAGGATTTTACAAAATATATTTTCTATACTTCACTTTATACTAAGATAGTAACAGAAGAACCTAATGACTTAAAACTCTACTATTGTTGGAAATAATAAAACCAGAAGAAAATTACTTTCTTCAATTTTCCCAGAGCATTATTCCATTCTATTAACCGAAGTGCGCCAAACTATAATCCAACTGGAAGAATATTAAATTATGCAATTGAAAAGTGATGATTTAAAACAAAAAATAAATCAATATCCAGATCAATATTATCTATCACAATAAATGCAGTCTAGAAATTTACTAAAAGGAAGACACATAAAGCAACGAATGCTTCATTAATGAAAAATTGATTTCGGGGTCTGTAAATTTTGATGTGATATATAAATAACTTTATATCATATACTAATTAATTTTCGTGACACAATATTACGTAATACGTTTAAGAGAATTGTAATGCATTTCGAAAAATTTTACGAAGGAAAGGTACTGTTCCCGAAAGCCCGCTCTCGCATCAGTCTGTGATAATATTGAAAAACGTTCCAACTGGAATCAAAAACATTTTCGACAGAATTATGAAGTGTTTAAAACTTAAGATGACAGACTTTACGAGACTTTTCACTATTTCTACAATTCTGTTTATATTAACTTTGCCGACCCTGTTCCCATTCGTACTAAAAAGGCAGGAGCATATACGTATTTGCCGGTGTATAAGACGAACTTTATTCTCTCAGAAACTCGTCAAAGAACAGAATGCAACTTATACAACGGAATTTTTGTAATTGAAAGTTTAGAATATCGCATTATAAAAATTTATTCTTTGTTCACTAAAAACAAGAATTTTTCTACAAAATTGATTATTACATAAGCTAAACGTATTGCAAGGAGAAATAATGCTGCAAATTTCGTTGGGTCAACGTCATGGGGTAGAAGATTAATAAAAAGGCACGGTCTTTCCGTGCCTATTAGAAAAACATCACAATGACTCTTGGCGGAATATCGTTGCTTTTCACAGGTGACAATTCCCATTCCTTTAATAAAAATGAAAATCAACAAGTTTAATTGACCCACGAAGACGAATATGCCGTCGTACACGCTAGAAGTGACCCACGAAGACGGAATATGTCGCCGTACACGTTAGAAGTGATCCATGAGACGGAATACCGTCATACACGCGAGAGTGACCCACGAAGACGGAATATGCCGTCGTAACGCTGAAGTGACCCACGAAGACGGAATATGCCGTCTGCACGAAAATGACCCACGAAGACGGAAATGCCGTCTTTATTTATTTATTTATTTATTTATTTATTTATTTATTTATTTATTTATTTATTTATTTATTTATTTATTTATTTATTTTACGTAAAAACAGTTAAAAACTTATGACGATATGACGTATGGCTCACCCTTCACCCTTCAGCAGAGGAGATCGCCATCATACCCTACACTTGCTATTCCTTGCATTTACTGTACTTACTAATGACATTGGCAGTTGGCACACCCGGAATCAATCAAAAACGAACAATTATTTATTCCAATTCCAAGAGAATTTACTTCATTGAACTCGTTAAACCATAGAATCAATATTTCATTCTGATTTCCTAGTGTTTGTAAATTGAATTTTGGATCTAGTATTTACGAAATTGAGAAATAAGTTTGTTCACTCACCAGGGTAGTTTAATATAGTTTTATATAGCAATCTCAGATCATTAAAACTGAGAATTGTGTTTATTTTGAATATTATGTTTTTTACTGATTTTTGTATCGTTCAAGGCTTTACAATTTTTGGTGTTTCTTTTGTATTGTGACGAGTGTTACGGAATTTTTTGTTATCTTGAAATTAATTATGATCAGAAAAAGTTGATCTACCAATAATTGAACCCCGAATCTTTGTTCAAAGTTTATTGACTTCTAGTTTAGGTCTTTCGAAAATTTTGGAACAAACTAATATAGTATGTTTTTCAGAATTTTGCCTCAACTATTCAAGTAGGTTGTTAATGGATCACCCCACCCTCCTCAATTGGCGAGAACAACGAACTAGAGTATACTGAAGCGCCTCCATTTTTGCAGCAAATTGAAGCCATGCTTTTTGAAGTCAAAGCAGCGCCCTCTAGAGAAACAGAGCATTTTAGTATTTGAGAAGGGCTACTCGTGATATAAATCTTCTTACTCAGTCTTTCAGGATCAAAAACCAATCCCTTAAAAAAATCCCAATATGTAAGTAGAACGAATTGAGAAACTTTAAACACGTTCCTTGCTTCATTGGTTGCTATTGGCAGAATGGAGAGTTGAAATGTTATCGAAGTTAGCATAACGCCTGAAAGTGAATGCGCTGTACAAGAAATAACGATCGCAACAAGGTGGCAAACTTGGAAAATGGTATATTTGTGGTTAAACGACTTTTATTTGTACAGTTATATACGAAACATACTGAAGGCACAGGAATATTATTATTCTACCACTAATATAACTTAACCTGTATAAACGAAAAGACAAAATAGAAATATGTGATACAAACAACATGTCAGATTCATACACCCCATGCGACCATCAGACATGTCTCAAGTTTTGACCTAAAACACTTATGCCCTCTGTTCTGCGAACGTCCACCAAGAGCGCTGAAAGCATAGGGTCTCTACGTATCTCGTTTGGTGAGTACACCCAGGTAAGGTAGTCGGGCTGCGCAGCCCTAAGGCCAAATGCAACTGAAAATACTTATAGGAAAATCAATAGATCGCACTATCAACATGGAATTTACCAGACTGATAACGTTCGAACAAATTGTCCGGTTTTCGATCTGTAAACGGCATTGGACTCCTTTTTAAACAGAATTTACGCTACGATGACGTTTTTTAAAAATATTTCCAAAATTTTTGAAAATGTTTCTACGTTCCGGAAGAAATTAAAAATTGGGCTTATAGCGCGATGATCGACGTGCTTCCTGAGTCCAACGCCGTCAATCGCGCAAATCGTGGCGAATAGAGCGGCGTAGTGAAATTTCGGAAAAATATACCTGATCCTCCCCTTTCCTCTCTCTGCGTCACCTGATCTGTCTGGCCTCCATCGACGCGGCCGAACGGTTAAACGCGGCAATTGCGGCACGGGGCCGAACTTCAGACAGGCAAGCTGGACAGTCAGTCCCTTTCAGTCTCAATATATTTTTCTCCACGTGTCAAACTAGTGATGCTGTAACAGCCAAACGGTCTCGTATCATCTGTGGTCGCATAAACCACATATGTCTTGTTCACATATTTCCGTCTTCCTTCGAATACCATCAAAAGCTTTGAGTTTGAGGTACTACTCAAAATATCAATTCCGATTTGAAACTGATTTTAAAAGGAAATTGAACTAATTATGTAGATATCACCAATATTCCATGTCCTAACATCTTATTTTACATACATTTTACTTCCAAGATTCTCCGTTATCATTCCACTACCACAAAGAATGAGCCGAAATTACGCACGAGCTCTTTATCCTGTGACTCGATTTGATCTCAAAACGGCCTTTGTCTCCTTGATAGACTTTACCTGATGAATCTGCTTTCCTATAAAATTTTAAAACTGTTTTCGTACTTTCGGACAAAATTGAAGAATGGTAAAATATAGCGGCAGGCGAGATGCATCCTGAATCCAACACTGTAACAAACATTAAAAATATATACAGAATCGTGACATGTCCCAGCTTATTTAGTGTTATATTGATATAAAATGATTGTTATATTATATAAACTTGAAGATTGAATAAGTAATTCCCGGCGCGTCATTTTGATAAGCACTACGTAAAATGATAAATGTAAAAGGATGTAGTGTAAATCATTGCATGTGACATATATATGTATTTTAATGCATGAAATTGTCAAGGAAAACAATAAACTTAACCTCTTAGACAGGAACACCACACTAGAAGAGGAATATCCGTCTGTGAGGGGATAAATAATGTTTTGTTATACAGTTAATAATTTAAGTAACTTTTACATTTCTGCATTAAGATACCATTTTTCTCTAAACATCGTACACGCTTATCAGTAACATTTAACAAGTAGCACCAATTTATAAGATTTATATACTACTAGTAAAACGTAGCATACCAGTCACTGATAAACCTCATATTAGGAATCAGAATGCAAACGTATTAAATCAGTGATCTCAACAGTGTCGAGAATAGATGCAACATTGATGTTGATATTTTAAAACATATGGTATAGACACATGAACATACTTTTAAAAATGAAACATTTATGAAACCTGGATTTACATCGATGTGCTTGAGGTTAGAAATGAAAAGAACTGATAATCACAATTTTGATAAAAGAGTTAAATATGAACAACATGGCATACCACAGTCAATACATGTCTGAATAAATCGAACTGCGGCAACACACTCATCCAGTAGACTATCTCTCCTGCCCAAGAATGACTCCATTTTTTGGCATTTCCGCATGTCCCACTCGTACGTGAGGCGGCCAACGTAAGTACTAGGTGTGGCGACTCTCACCCACCTTCCTGTACCCATTTGAGAAGTTAGACTCATAAGATGACCCTGGCGATAGTTTTCAGGCTTAGTTTTGCCATATTCTTTTACTTTCTTTTGCCGTTTTGTCTAAATCGTAATTATAAATTAACAATCACGGCTACTGTCGAACAAAATCTTCCGCACGAACTTGGTCGATGTTTCTAAACCAGGTTTTTGAAAGATGTTTTAATTTTGAACATTGATATTTGGCATTCGTATTACTTGAGCATCATTCTTCGCTTTTCTTATCCGAAATTGGAGGGGACGCGCCGATAATTCAGCGAGTTCTTCTCCCTAATAATGGCAGAATGTATGCATGAAAGACTGAGGGGTATCAAACACACTGTTCAGTGCTATGATGTATATTTGTTTATTCCATTCCGGTCAAGTAGCGGCTGTGAGCACTCTCCATTTATCTGCAGGTCCCAATTTCTTCGCAGTCTGAACGCAGAGAAATAGTATTAGAAACATGGTGGATCGCAAGCCAATCCCTTGTTAGACCTATCTGGATATACACAGCAATGTGGATGCTAGCAATTTGTTCGGCCGCTCACTCGACCCAACCAAGTGTTTTCCTTTTGTTTGTGATATTGTGTAATAGTCATATCAATTATGCCACTTTACACTTTTTCCGCTTCATTCTATCATTCCAAGCATAATAGCCTTTTCAGAGATTTTGTTCGACTCACAGTATGTCCAAAATATTTTATTTTCCATTTTTTGTCAGCTTGGAGAAAGTCTGTTTTCTTTTCAAAAATTTCGGCATTTATCTTTGCCCTCCCATTGTAATGTTCACTAATATTTTATTCCTTGTCCATACTAAAAGCATCTTCCTTCTTTTGCCTATCTCAATGTTCAGCTTATACACCCACACAACAGGATTAAAATACCATTTTCTTGGATTATTGATTTCATTCCTATGCAGGCTTGATTTCTGATTTGAACACGATGGAACGGTGTTCCTGCATTCCGCTGATAATTATTACATTATATTATAACATATAATATTTCTCTTAAATTAATAAATCATTTTAAGTCTTCCGACCTAAAATTTTAGAAATCAATCACTTGATATACCTGCATATTTTATGAATTTGTGTAATTTTCTTTACCGCTGCTTTTTTCTAAAATTATTCCTTAGTTTTTCTGTACTGTATCCAGAATTTATTGTAACTATAGCACAACTTCTGCCCGCTATGTATATCATCTCGTTGATGTTCTTCTGACCAGTTGACATAAAGCAAGTTGTTTTCTTTAAATGTAAGTTCATAGAATATTTAAATTTTATAATAATAATATATTTAGCTATCTCATTACATAATTCGAATTAAGTAAATAAAACATCTGCATAATTTGATGACATAAAATTCTTATGTTTTCTCGAAAAGAAGTAAAGTGGACATGTCAATAAGTTTCTTGAATGTTTGCTCTTTACTCGCGCCTTTGTATCCAAGCCCAGTGCGCCAGGCACGCTCAAGTCACCCTTCTGAGCTGGAAGCAGGGTCGCACCTCTGGGCACACTGCTGTTCTGATATGACTTTCTGATCGCTGCAGACATCTCGCCGCGTTCTTCGGCGGGCTGCGTGTTACACTAGGCGTTCCGATATGCCCAAGCGTAGGAAGAGGGCGGTGAGTAGTTTCAGTGGGCGAGAAATATTGCGCAATGACAAGTGGAGATTATATTTACTTGGCGGGAAGAAATTAGCGGAATCATTCGCGTTTCACTATTAGCAACCGTGTGTGTGTGTGTGTATGTGTGTGTGTGTGTGTGTATATATATAAAACAAAAATTAAATTAAAACAATTAGTTAAATACTATGAAAGTATATTTGATTAATAAAAATTTTAGAGATATTATTAACTAAAGTAACTTATTTTGTCAAGATGTATGAATGGGAAGCTATTGTTTTTCATTGAAAATACCGTGATAACGTTTATTGACGTCCATAATGGTGAAGACGTCCAATAGGGGTATTTATTAGTATATAACAATAAAAGGTATTTGAGAAAGGTATGAAAATGCTGGTATTTTTACTGTATTCAATACCTTTGGTCGTTGCTCACTAGCAGAATCAAAGAAAAACAAACTATCCTTGTTACCTCTTTTCATTTGTATTTACAGTATTTTAAGTATTTATTTTTTTAAAACATCTATTTTATGTATTTAATATATCTTCAAAAGACATGCTCAAAAATCTAATAGTTTTAAATACAAATATATATTTCAAATACAAGTATTTAAATATTGTCAACCCTCTCTATAAACTAGTATGTGCGACCAGCAGTGTACTAATCTCAGTTCTGTGTTTAGTACTAAACGCGTAGTACTAATACATATGCCACGAGTAAGTCCGGAAATATTTGTAGAATGAAATTGCAAATATGGAATAAGGCGTGGAAAACGCTAAATGAACGAATATGCAAAATCAGATTTTCCCAATATGTAACATCAAATTTCATTAGTAATTTAGTACACTACACTGTGTAAGTATCTCACAATACACTCAATAAAAGCATGATGATACAACATCACACACTCTCTGGCATTATTTAAATCTGTACCCCGGGAAAATTGATAGAGTCCATTTAAGGTCCCTTTTATCCGTGGAAATAAAATGTGATTTTTTGAGATTTTTTTACTATATGTTGATTTAATTTCATTCTTAAATTAATTCTTAAAACTTTGCTTTGCAATAAACTTACATGACCTTTTAAAATCTTCGAAAATATGGGTAAGCGAAAATGAATTATCGTATTTTTGTATCGTCTAAAAAAATTGGAGCTCTTTTTGAGAAAAGTTACAATTGTTTTAATTGCCTATATCAATTTAAATTGCAATGAAACTACCAAATGTTTCAAAATTAAACTTGATCTTTATTTTCAGATCTGTCAGAACGGATTTCGCAAGGAAAAATATCATCAATATTATAGTTGAAGGAAGACGCCCTAAAATTGCATGCCAGCAATTTTCTAAAAATAAGTGACGTCAACAAACACCATAAATCACATTTTTGCGTTCTGTACGCACACGAGGACAAAAATTTCATCAAATAATTTGGTGATGGTTTGAGAATATTTCTGTTAGGATTTTGAGGCTTAATGTAAGTACCTCAAAATCACGATCTGCTTGAAAACTCCCAAAAGATCGAGTTCTTTTAGGTAGACCGGGAAGATCAATTTTGGAGCAAATTGGCAGAGCGGTTTAAGGTCAAGGTGACCATAAACGGACAGATATGTTTTGCGTCAATCGATTTTTAGGTATCAAGGACATGTATTGTATTTTTTCGCTAGACCACGAGTTAGAAGAAGTAATGTAATATTTTGCAAGAGGATTTATCCACTTTTACTTTACCAGGGCCCGACAATAAGAGTTTTCCGGTACCCGATTACATAATTTGTCAGAAAGTAGTTTTAAAATTAACAACAAAGAAAACAATTTTAAAATTTAGCTCATGATTTGACTTGGAAAAACAGATTCATCAGGTGAAATCTATGAAGGACAAACGCCGTTTTTAGATCAAAATCGAGTCGCAAGATAAAAGAGGTCATACGTAATCTTCGGCTCATACTTTCGTAGAGGAACATAACGGAAGATCTTAGAAGTAAAATGTATGTAGCAAGATGTTGCGCATAGAATATTGCGATATCTAACAATTAATTCCATTTTCTTTTTGAAATCAGTTTCCAAATCGAATGATATTTTGAGTACGCTTCGAAATAATTTTTCGATGGTATTCGAAGAAGACGGAAATATGTGGAACAAGATATTATAGTTTTATACGACTATTACAGATGATACGCGACCGTTTCATAGTTACAGCATCACTATTTGACACGCGCGGAGAAAATATATTGAGACTGAAAGGACTGACTGCCCAGCTTGCCTGTCTGAGTTCGGCCTCGTGCCGCAGGCCGCCGGGCTTGGCCGTTCGGCGGCGTCGATGGAGGGCCCAGGCGGGTCGGTTGACGCAGGGGAAAGGGGGAGGGGGACCAGGTATTTTTTCCGAAATTTCACTTTACGCCGCTCCTATTCATCCGAATGGCATGACTGACACGGCGTTGGATTCAGGAAGCACGTCGCCATCGCGCTATAAGCCCACATTTTTAATTTCGTCCCGGAACTATGAGACAACGTTTTCAAAAATTTTTTGGAAATCTTTTTTGAAAAAACGGCATCGCAGCGTAATTTATATTTAAAAAGGAGTCCAATGTCGTTTACAGATCGAAAATCGACTAAGAGCCAGACGTTATCGGTCTAGTAAATTTTGATTGATGGTGCTGCCACGTGGTATGACAAATGAACTAGTGTCGGTACATTTAGCCATAACCTCGAGAAGGGAAGGAGGGGCTCTGGTCTGGCGAGGACGCGGGGATGCAGGTCGACATAAGCGGCGGATTTTGTATTAGCGGCGAGCAATCTGCGCATGCACCACCGAAATGGAACTCGAAAGGCTCATTCACAATGCAATCACAAACATAAGCATAAATAATAGACATAGACATTAAATATAAGGGAAGAGTTATGTATTCACAATGTCGGAACATAAACATAGGCAAAATAAGAGTTTTATTGGCTATGACAATATTCTAGTTTACTATTGGTTGGATACGAGAATCGATTTCGGATATCAAAACAAATACGACAAACACAACCACGCAGCACACGAATACTGGTTTCATCGACTCCCGATACTCGATTTTGAGTTATCGAACTGTGATTGGCTCATTCCTTATGTCTGACATAAGCATAAGCAGAGAAGTCGTGGGCTTCAAGTGAACGTCTTACGTGTTATGCTTATGCGAAGCATTGTGAAGGAGTCCACTTCTGTAGACGAAGTCCTAACTTTGCGTTAACGCCATGCTTATGGTTATGTTTGCATTGTGAATAGGCCTTTAACACGGCATGCGCAACACGTTATCATATGCTCGTCAATGCAGGGCTTCTGACCGGGAGTGTCCCATGTCTGGAGACCTGACGGTACGCCGGGACATCATCTACAGCTAGCCGTATTCAGTCGCCGTCAGAGTGATAATTTTTGCAGGCCGTTGCGCGGGACCGTGTGTGTGTGTGTTTCAGTTGGCGGCGTGCAAGCCGGGTATGGTGCAAAGCGGCGCGGCGGCGCTGGCGTGGCGTGTGCGGCGGCGTGGGGTGGCGCTGCTGGGGCGGGCGGCGGCGGGGGCGGCGCTGGCTGGCGCTGGCGGAGGCGGCGTGGGGGGGCGGCGGCGCGGGCGGCGGGTGCCGGGCGTGGGGGCGGCGTGGTGGCGCTCACGGGGCCGCGACTCGGGCACGAGCCGCCGGCGGCGCACCGCTGCGTATGGGGCTGCGCGTGGCGGCGGGCTGCCTGCACCCGCACGGCCCCGGCGCGCGCCGCCTGCGCCACGCGGCCCCGCTCGGCGGCGCCACGCTCACGGTCAGCGCCTCGCACACGCCCTTGCACGCCACCCGGTGAAACCCGTCTTTGCACGGCACCCTGTGAAACGCGTCTTTGCACGGCACCCTGTGAAACCCGTCTTTGCACGGCACCCTGTGAAACGCGTCTTTGCACGGCACCCTGTGAAACCCGTCTTTCAATGGTACCCTGTGAAACCCGTCTTGCACGTCACCCTGTGAAACCCGTCTTTGCACGTGATACCCTGTGAAACCCGTCTTTGCACGGCACCCTGTGAAACCCGTCTTTGCACGGCACCCTGTGAAACCCGTCTTTGCACGGCACCCTGTGAAACCCGTCTTTGCACGGCACCCTGTGAAACCCGTCTTTGCACGGCACCCTGTGAAACCCGTCTTTGCACGTCACCCTGTGAAACCCGTCTTTGCACGTCACCCTGTGAAACCCGTCTTTGCACGGCACCCTGTGAAACCTGCCTTGCACGGCACCCCAGAAACCTGCTCCTGCATCGGCAACTTCAGAAACCTGTCTTTGCACACCGTGAAACCCGTCTTTGCACGGCACCCGTGAAACCCGCCTTGCACGCACCCCAGAAAACCTGCATCGCCACCCTGTGAAACCCGTCTTTGCACGTGATACCCTGTGAAACCCGTCTTTGCACGTGATACCCTGTGAAACCCGTCTTTCCATTGATACCCTGTGAAACCCGTCTTTGCACGGCACCCTGTGAAACCCGTCTTTGCACGCCACCCTGTGAAAACCGTCTTTGCACGTCACCCTGTGAAACCCGTCTTTGCACGGCACCCTGTGAAACCCGCCTTTGCACGGCACCCTGTGAAACCCGTCTTTGCACGCCACCCTGTGAAACGCGTCTTTGCACGTGATACCCTGTGAAACCCGTCTTTGCACGTGATACCCTGTGAGACCCGTCTTTCCATTGATACCCTGTGAAACCCGTCTCTGCACGGCACCCTGTGAAACCCGTCTCTGCACGGCACCCTGTGAAACCCGTCTCTGCACGGCACCCTGTGAAACCCGTCTTTGCACGGCACCCTGTGAAACCCGTCTTTCTACGTCACCCTGTGAAACCCGTCTTTGCACGTGATACCCTGTGAAACCCGTCTTTGCACGGCACCCTGTGAAACCTGCCTTTGCACGGCACACTGTGAAATCCACCTTCTACGTCACCTCAGAAACCTGTCTTTGCACGTGATACACTGTGAAACGCGTTCACGGCACCCCAAACCCGTCTTGCACGTCACCCCAGAAACCTGTCTTTCTACGTCAATTTGTGAAACCCGCTTGCACGTGATACCCCAGAAACGCGCGTCTTTGCACGGCACCCTGTGAAACCTGTCTTGCACGTCACCCTGCGAAACCCGTTCTTTGCACGTCACCCCAGAACCCGCCTTTGCACGTCACCCGTGAAACCCGTCTTTCCGCACTTGTGAAACCCGTCTTTGCATCGCCACTCCCGTGAAACGCGTCTTTGCACGGCACCCTGTGGAAACCGCTTTGCACGGCACCCTGTGAAACGCGTCTTTGCACGTGATACCCTGTGAAACGCGTCTTTGCACGTGATAGCCTGTGAAACGCGTCTTTGCTTATTTCACTCTTCTTTTTTCTAATTGATTCCTAATCGAACAAACATTTCTTATTCCCTTTTCATCCTTTGACGATTCCCTTCATCTGTCATTTCTGGTTACATGATGATTTTCCTTCCTCTCCCTCCTCGCTACCCTCTGATTCATGTACACCTTCCAGCCTACCAGGCTTGATGATAATTTTTCCGTTGGTTTTTTGATTTCTTCCATATTTTTTTAATTTTTATACTCTATACCTTTTCAATCCAGTTTAATTTTATTTTTCTTTTGTTCAATTTTTTTTATTTTTCTCAAATCTACAGTGATCCTCGGCCACTTTTCATTCCTTTCTTTGAATATTTTTAAATATTTTTCTTGTTCTTCTTAAATTTTTCTTCCTTGTCTATTCATTTTCAATGGTTTTTAGTGTTTCCAAACTTCATTTTCCTTTTCGTTATTTTTCCGTATTGTAAATATTTTATAATTTTTTTCTTTCACACATTTTTGTGTGTCCCCCTTTGCGTTCTTGCATTCTTCGAAGGAAACAAAGGGGGCGTGGCGTGCGTTGCAGGTGCTGCCTCTGGACGTGACGAGCGCAGAGAGCGTGGCCGACTTCTGCCGCGGCGTCGAGCGCCTCCTGGAGGAGGACAAAGAGCGGCAGCTGCTGGCGCTCGTGAACAACGTGGAGTCGCGGTTCAGCCCGGGCCTGGCAGACGGGACCGCCAGATCGAGCAGCAGATCCGCAAGCGTGGGACGGGGGTGGTCTGGGAGTTCGCCTGGTAGATTGACCGCTGATCGAGCAGCGTGATCCAAGTAAGCGGACGGTGTGGTCCTCAGAGTTCGCCTGCAGATTTGACCGCCAGATCGAGCAGCAGATCCGCGGCGTGGGCCGGGGTGGCCCGGGGGAGTTCGCTCAGACGACCGCCAGATCGAGCAAGGCATCCAAGCAAGCGGCCGGGGTGTAGGTTCGGGGAACGGCTGCGAGGTTATGGTCTGAGACATGTATAAGTCGTACGGAACGCAAGTTCTTAGACGTACTTGTTCTGTTCTATATTGAATGTTATGAATATATTTATTGTAATTTTGAGTTTTTTATAAATTACCTCTATATAAAGTATTACATTTTTGCGTTTTTATGGATATTAGAACGAAGGCTTCTGCGACCAATGTCAATTGATTTTTCGCTGTCAGTGATAATTCTCCTCCCAGGCACAGTTGTCAAACTTGCTGTATCTTCCGTGCAGCCAAGAATCTGTGGACCTTATGTGTGTTTTTTTACGATACCTCTTAGTTGAAACATATAAAGTTTCCACTTAAAACGATCAAAAACTACTGTATAACATTTTTACAACCATCTTGATTACGACTTGAGTTTTTAAGTGTTTAGTCGTGGCAACAAAATTGTTGTATTGAGGACACTTTGGTCTGGGTATTAAGTTTGGGACACACTTGTAAAGCGGCACTGGTTGGATGCTACTGAGTAAGAGATCTGAAGAGACGCGATGGGCGGGAGAAGTTGGTCGAGATGTTCACAGGAGAGCGGTTAAGTGTGGGACGGAGTGGAAACCGGGATGCCGTGTAATGCCGCGGACCTGAACTCACCCTTGGGTTGTTTATTATGCAAACACGTTTTAAAAGGTTAGCCCCGCCACTTTTCGCGCCTTGTCCCTCCGGGTCGCCTCTCCTTGCTCTCCCGCCCACACTTCCCCCTCCCCCTCCTCGTCGCGCGAGGTTTTTAAGGCCACAAATTATTTAATACAAAAATCCTTTCCGCGTTCTGGTCCCCCAAACGAGTGTTGCCTTCCCTGGCAAGCAAGCGTTTCACCGCCTCTCCCCCGCTCTCAGAGCCCCTGGCGGGCGAGTTACGAGGCTTTTTCAGAGGAAGAAGTCGCGGCGACCGGATTTACACCTTGAATATTCATAATACGGACTACCATCATTATCGCCGTCATCGCCACCATCCACGGTGTAATAGTGGCATTTTTACGCGCTGCCAACCCACCTGTAATCGCCTTTCTTGACGAGGACCGCCTCTTAATCTCGTGTTAGCCACTGGATATACGGCTTTCCAAAATCTATCCCTCGTGTATCTTCATCGAACTTTCTTATTCCCCTCGCCGAAAAAAAAGAACGACGTGTACATAAACAAAGGGTGTCAAGAGAGACACTCACCGGGGATATCATCAAGCCCATTTGCATAATTGGAAGTAGCCATTCCCCGTTCGTGTATATGATTTTCATCAGCGCTTCCAAGAAAATGTACATGTAATTGGATATTTCCCAATCCCAATTATGGTATCTAGAAGGCATTTAATAGCATTAAGTGTCGTCAAGAACTTCAAAACTGATTTTTTAAGGATGGACAGCAAATACTGCTTCGTAATAGAAAAGTGGGTACATTGAGGACGTATTAAAAAGGTTTCAAGGGGGACGGCAGAGACTGGGTAGTAAAATCTCGGTTCCTTAGGATTAAAGCCTTTCTACGTTCACACTCGTAAAATATCAAAGATGTTTTTCTGGTTAAGTACCTATAAATAACATATACATTCTGAATTGTTTCTTTATATCTTATTCAGACGTACTATACTGATTTCCAGAAGAAAAGTATTGTTATAAAATAAGCGAAATTTTAATTCAATTTTAATTTTGAAATTGTTCCTTGCAACCGATGGTCTTGATAATCTAATCAGGGAACACTCTGAACATTGTTCCAGGGATGTTCTGCCGACTTAAAATTCACGTCTTTCGTTTTGTGGGTTCGGAGAGCAGTTTTTCTGCATTTAAACTTTCTCATATTTTATCATTCATCTCTCGGGGAAAATATACTATGCTTACATTGACTTACTTCGAAATCACATTGATGCTAGACATTTTGTTTTTGGACAAACATTTGAGAAGATATTTATGAGATTGACTTCATCTTATCTCTCATGCAATCCAAAGGCATGAATAGCATCAAAAATATACTTACATTTTTGACAATTGGTTTGTACCGACAATGTAATTTGCTAATATAGGTAAGTTTTTAAATGAACTTGGTTTTAAGAGTAAAAATAAACTTTATTGGGAAAATACTGGGACTTTCAATAAATAAAGAAACAAATTAATGTAGAAAAGTTTACATTTTTACGAAATGGGACTTTTACTGCTTCTCAACGAAGCCCCAACGGTGAACAAGATTTTGTACCTGATGCAAAGAAGTCTTAGTATAGTTTTTGATACAGTTTCTCACAAATACCCCTCGTTGTTGCTCAACTTTTGCCACTTATTGCCTTCTTGCGCGGACCAACAAATGAAAATTTGAGGGCGCCAAATCTCGATGCAAAGCAACATGAGAAAGCAACGACAAGAGAAAATTAAGTTAAATATTCCAATACCAAATTAAAAATAGATTTTCTTATTAAGAGATGTCCATGCGGCGTTTAAAATCGATTATTTGTAGTTATTTTACAACCATCCGAACTAAATGCCTACGTTTCTTTACAAGTAAAACTGCGCAGTAAATTCTTGAGGACAATGAACCTTGAGCAACTACTGAATTTCCAGAATGTCATGAAAGGAATTTTTAAATGATTAGGCTACTCCAAAGACACGGTATACAATATACTTGTAAAGATATACGTGTTGTGTAGAGTTATTTCTTTTTTTTTCACGAATTCATGAAACTTACAAGTATATATACTCGTCTAATCTTTGGGTAAATCTCACTATGTTAGGCGGTAGCCTTTTTTCTTTATGTCGGTCTAGTGTTTTGTTTACTTTTCAGTTCCCGGTGGTTGTTCCCAGTGGTTTTATAAGCTCATCCGGTACGGTCTCCTTTAGCCGTATAAACACCGCAAAGAAACACTGTCTAGTCCATAAACAGTGGAAGTAAGCACTACTTTCTATGCACGAGCGTTGAAAAAATAATTTCATTCCGATCGCTTGAACATCCTTTACTATTTTTCTCCCCTTTATTCCCCTCTCATTCCGGAGTTTGCCTGCAGCCCCTCCGGCTCCTCGATTCACCCCAACGTTTTCGCTCGCTCTGCCACCTCAACCGGCCGAGCCGCAGTGGTGCCAACCACTTCTCCCCTTCCCCTGCACGCTCTACCGGCGCCCCAGGGTGCGAGGGGGGGTGCGGGGAATTGAATCGTTGTGGTCGGGAGAGGCCAGGGGCGATTTTCCATGCTCTGCTCGTCCCCCTTTTGCAACGCCCCCTTCGCTGCCCCCTCACAGTCGACCGTCCTCGTCCTCATCCTCATTGCCTTTCTTCCCGCGACGTGGGTGGTATCCTCCACGCGTCGCTTGGCGCCGAATCTCCTGCTCAATGGCTTTGTGGTGGCGGCAGTGGCGAATCCTGAACATTATTCATTGAACATGTTTGGTTCACTATATCCGATGATGTCAAAACTAAATAGAATTTCTCCATAATTATTGATTTTATTAATATAGAGATAGAGCAAAATACATGATCAGGACATACAGAAAATTTCAATATCTTTACTTGTACTTAAAAATATCAATTATTTTCAATTGTTTGCTTCATACTTTTTCATTAGTAATTTCTCTAGATCCTTCTCCAAAGTCCTCCGGGGAGACTTCTTCCACCTTCAGCTCAGGAGAGATTTCGATTATGACCTTTGGTTGACGATATGTTTTTCAAGCTGCCTAGTGTTTGTATTTGTGGCATTGAGGCGATATATTCTTTTCCAGGAGGGAATGAATTTCCAGAATGTTGTATTTCCTGCGTTTACTTTAGCGGAGGTTCAGGTTCCTATAACCAAATCTTCTTATGCTTATTTGTAATGTTAGGGAAACGGGCCTAGTGACTTAAGTTCACTATAACCGAGGGTCCACTTTATCAGAGTTCCTTTGGCAGTACAGCCCTGAAGAGGACCACGACATGTCGGTCGAAACGTCGGCACCTCAGCCTTCGACGCGGCGTCACCCGGATCGAGATGAAATTTTATTTAGATTTGTACTCCTTTTTCGTTGGAAAATGATTAGGATGAATCGCCATTTTTAAAAAGGAGTTTTAAAATAAACAGCAATAATGCGTGTTTATTTTTGTCCACTTCCTAAACTTAATGTTTCAGGTCAGTTTTGATTTTACGCAGGAAACGTTTTGTGCAAAAAATTAGTAATGTTTTGTAACAAATGATACACGTTTTAAATATTTAGTTCTTTTTCATCTCTGTTTCCCAGTTTTTTGTGATAGTGAACTAACAGTATCGTGTGATTTTCGTATTCTAAAATGAATAGTTGAATTTAGGATATATTTGTTGATGCAATTTCGAATAATTCTAATATTTTCAGTGCGATGCATATCAAAGGTTCTGTTATTTTCAAGTTTGAATCACTTTCAGAATTGTTCTCTTGAAAATCTCGTTTTAAGAAGATAATTTTTTTATTTTTAGTAGCTCACGACCAAACGATTTACGAAGAAAACAAGAAAGATTTAATTAAAAATGTGATACAATTCCTTCCTTGCATTTGTAAATGCTTTCTATACGATTATCGTCCACAAGGACATCCAAAGAATATTAATTATAACTAGAGGTACTACAGAATGGCACATACTTTCTCGTACCAATTTTTTCTAATTTCCTTGGTGTGGCCTGGCTTTAAAGTCTTGCAACATTCTCTGACCAGCTGTCATCTATCGTCGCCCAAAGTACATTTTTTTGACAATTTCTCAACATTTTGCTTTCCTAGTAGTACAGTCGTATTATCTCGAAATCTATTGAGTTTTCGAAAAAGTTAATTTGAAATCATTTAAAGCACTTCTTCTTACAAATGTAATAATGCATACAAATTTATGGAAATGCCAATATTAACGGCGTGAGAGGTATTTCAAAAAATTACATTTGTGTAATTCTTGAAAAAACAAAATTATACCCCAAAATGAACTTTAGGCTATATAAAACAGTGCATTTAGCCTATCCATTAGAAAAATTTGAAGAAACAATTTGGAGCAATTTTTGAGAAAATGGAGTTTATGTGGTTCTGAAAATGCCGAATTTTGAGCTCGTTTCTATAGAAAAATGTTGTCTTTTTGAGAAACTTTATTTGACATTATTTAAAGCAAACTTACTCATAAATACAATAACATGAAGAAATCGCCTCTAATGTAAATATTACCGACGTGAGAGACAGGTCAAAAAATTAAATTTTCGTAATTTTTGAGAAAACAAATGATTAGAGCAATATGATGCTTATGTCATCGAATAGGATGCATTTGGTAATAACTCTTCCAAACATTTAAAGAAACAATTTTGAACTATTTTTTGGGAAAATCTTGTTTTTGTATTTTTTTATTGCAAATATTTCACGCTCTATTGCACAAAAACTACTAAGATTTTCGAAAAAGTGTACATGACCTTAATCATACAACTATTTATGAACAACTTATTTTGTTTAAAGGAAAAATCTCTATCTTAAATTTTATAGTTGTAAGAAGGCGCCGGAAAAAATCAATTTTGCAATTTTCGGAAATTCAGAATTAACCGTTAAAATCTTACTTATGCCATACTTATAAGCGTTTTTTAGTCTATTCGTACAAGAAATTTAAAGAAACAATTTGGAGCCGTTTTTTAGAAACTTTTGAAAATGTCCGGGGGGCGTTAAGTAAAGCTTCAACTAGAGTCAGATCGACAGGGCTTTCTTCAATTTGGAAACGATTGTACACATGATTGAGGCGCCAGCAGTGTTCACAGACGGGTGGACGGATAGACGTTTTGAAAAAAACACTTTTTCGTATCAGGCGACCCGAAATCGTGTATTTCCGTTAAAATCTCGAAATCGATTTTTCGCAGCATTACATAACTTTCTCTATACTACGTATATTTGTATGTATACGAGGAAGTAAAAATTATGAATGATTGCAAGTGTTCAAATCATTTTAAAAAGCATTTATACATCACCACTCGGTTGTGTTCGATCTCTCACTTTAGAATCATTACGCACTTACATAAGATATTACAAATCAATTCCAACGAATCACGTAAATTAAGTGCCCTCTCCGTAATTCAATTTCTTCCCGACTGACCAGTCATCCCCATACGCGATCGTCTACTGAATGTAGCCCCAAACGAACCTAGTCCAGAAATACGGAAGTGCTCGATGCCATGCTACACAAATACATCGCAGCCAACATCGAATGGGGAAGCTGTCGAGTTTGCGGCTGTATGCAACGTGACAAACGAACTTCATCAGAAGTGTTTCACAAAAGCGCGCCCTAATGCGGTACGAGTGGGATCCGGCGGGAAAAGCACAATTATCCGCGATTAAGGCTGCTGTGTTGGGTGAGGGGGGGGGGGTCAATTGAAGGGAGATGTCGGTTGGTGAGCGGCGTTCGGCACTTCGTTCGTCCGGATATTGAGATCATTAAAAACGATTGGAAATTACATTAACATAGACTAGGGCAATCAGTGACACAGGATTTCACTAACTCTCTGGGTTTTGAATTAGCTATAGGATAATTAAAAACAATAATGAAGAATCAAATGATGTGATACATTTATGAAATATGTATGTTTCTGCCCATCTTTTATGGCACGACTGTTCATATTCTCTTACAAAAGGAGTTCCTAAAATCTGTCAACGTAAATGGTTTCATTAACATGAACGAAATTAGTTTTCATGGCCGAATGGCGCTTTTATTGAATTCGATAACTCTCTAAATCCAATAGTAATGACAGACCAACACCATGACTTATAAGAATGCTTGTAGGTTATAAGAATTCTTGAATGTATCGTTAAATTCGGAATAAATATTTTTAAATGCTATGCTATCATATAATTATTTTGGAAGGTAATAAATAATGGAATTTAGGAATTATTTTTATAGCGTATAAGGCTGAGCAGAAGATGTTGATTTTCCTAGAATCGCAGACCTCATCAGAATGCGAAGTGGTGATGAATATGTTCCTTGAAAAAGTGCATTTTGTGCAATAGTGAGGCGAAATACACTTCTTGGCCTAATATGTTGCGACATCTGTTGTGCGCAGGAGCACAAGAGACGTTTTAAATATGCGAGTACATGCGACGTGTACACAACTCGCTTCCTGACCATATTTTAACAGTAGACAAGCGTGAATAGTAAGGTTTTATATTTAGAAAGTATGACGGTTAGTTCAAATGTAAATAAAAGATGTTGTCTGGTATCAATAATATATATATTTTCACTTAAGATCTTTTCGATCGCGTGGCAATCATCATCAGAGCTATCTGGAAAATTACAGGAATAGACGGAATATAACAATTACCAATTACACACATTATTTACGAAATGTAGTATCCAGATGCGTAAGCAAACTACACGTACCTTTTATTTACATTTATTTAAGATGGTATCTATACCAACAACCATCTAATTAATGACGGTTAGTTTATATCTAGTGTTTAATGATAATTGGTATTTTACAAATTACATGATCAAACTGCGTCTTCTTCAATTGTTTACCTACAATTTATAGGTCATTACATTTCGATCATCTGCACCCTTTCATATCGATTGTATGTTATAAATTGTTCAGCGTGTAAGTGAATGATTTGTGGTAATTTGCTCAGAAATGCTAGTAATTTCGAACGTTGGAAACAACAAAACCTGCGCATTCATAAAAATGAAGAAAACAAAACTATGTAGAATTTCTGTACAGTGTCATATGGAGTTACCAGGATAGGTGGATCAGGGCATCAACTGATGTCATTGCAGTTCTTCTGATCTGGAGGTCCCACGTTCGAGTCCCGACGGTGGCAAGATTTTCGACATCATATAGCTAGGTCGAGTTCAGTCGCTTTCTGAAGGAGAATTCTAACGGCCAGCTGCTCTGATTGGTACTTTTCCGTGGTTTCTCTAATCAATGCCAGGCGAATGCCGGAGCAATACCCTAAGAAACGGGCCACAGACCGCGCGATATTTCTTTTCCCTTCCTTGTCTTATCCTCACCGCTTACTTACACACATTTACACTACCATGTATTCTACGTCGGGAGACTTTTCAGGGACTTGGGGCTTGTCCCCGTTGGGGTGGTGCCCCGCTGTGGGAGATACCTGGTTGGGGAAAATCCTCGCAAGCACTGTAGGTCGGCGCCGAGTGTCACCATCTTGCGGGGCAAGATCACCGCCACCTCCCGGCTGAAAACACACTACACTCACGGAACTAATGGTCTTAGCAGTTGACGAGCCCGAAATCACTAATCCATCCATCAATCAATCATGTGAAGTTCTTGACTGGGAATATTCCGCAATTTTTATATAAGAAACATTAATTAAAAAGAAAATAAAAGCCGCACCGTGTTGCACATTATTATATATTAATGTTTGTTACGGAAATTTTCTTTAATGGCCAATTAGTTCTAGTGAATGTCGGGACCGGATAACCCTTGTGGGGATCCCGGGCCTATTGTAGTACCTTTATTAATCTTTCTTGATTTTTGCTTAGGGAAGGGAAACCAATTAAATTTTATTTCCTCCCCAGAAAATGATGCCAAATAGTGTTTGTTAAAAACCTTTTTTTAGTAACTTACATTTTTGAAAAAGATTTTAATGCAATACTTGTGTACATTGTTAATCCCTGAGTCTGACACAAGTAAAATGTACGACACACGAGAGAACTACAATAGGTACATAATAATACAAGACGCAATATTCAGTATCAATAAACCGCTGCTGCTCTGTGCATAAAATGTACGTTCTCGTATTTCCTATGCAATACACTTGTAGTGAATTTTCTCATTATAACGACGAATCGGTGTACATATTTGTTCGTTACTTATTTTGGTAAATTGTGTACTTTTCAATGCTTCTATTATTTTAAAATTGTGGTGTTCGTTCCTGTGTATTTCTTGTTCAAAATCCGAAAATGCTGTTTTTACTTTAAATCAATAAGTTTGATTTATGCCCGATGACAGATCAGTGCTGCGTTACGATGTTTTCGAGAAGATAGTGGCATGTTGAGCCGTGTTGCTACAGTTCGTATGGCTTGTGTTGTACGTTCATCATCAGCGTTTAGCAACTGCTCTACGTTGAATGATGCGTTTGACTGATTTGCGTTCCGCTTCCTGCTTTCGTGTTCGGTTAGAGATGAGGTCATTTTATGATGGCAAAGTTCATTCATGCAATCTCTTTGAAGGCGGAAAAACGAATTACTAAACCATTCACGTTGATTATGCGTCGTTACGTGGCTTATTTAGCAAATATTAACAATTTTAGGCGGGAAATGAGGATTTTGGGAGGAATTTTTGGAGAATGACATACCTCAGTAAAGGGTTCACCATTAATAATTCGCCAGCTGATACTGGCCATTTACTTGTATTGCATTAAGTTCTTAAGTTTACATTTTTCATAACAAATGTACTACTTGTGTTTAGAAATGCACAAATTATATCAGTGTGCTATTTTCAATACTTTAACGGACCTGTTTTTATTCAGAAATAAGACGAAATATTACGTACATATTTGCTGTAAATATGATTTTTAGTAATTTAGCGATTTTTGAAAACGTTGATCATTTTTTAATACAGAAGAAAATAATATTGAAATATGCAATATTATGTGTGAGAATAAATACAATTTCTAGTGCGGTAGATTATAGAAATTTTGTTTTGACATCAGGTTATTTAAAACCATTCATTTTAAGTAATACTTTTTAGTAAACAATTATATTCGATCCGCGTTATTAAAGTTAACCCTCTCTCGTTAAAACTTTGGTGTTCAGAGGAATAATAAATTGTTTTTATTACATTTTAGAAATAATTAATGAGGAGAAATCATCGAGTGCACGCAATCTAACGTCTTTCCGATGTAATAGAATAACCCAATTCGCTGATGAATTTCCAAGTATAAGTTGCGTTGCTGATTACATCACGACGCTGCCGTTAAATCAGGGGTCTGGTCATATTGCTTTCCTTCCTGTTCTTTGGGGACGAGGCATCTTCTGGGGAAGAGATGAAGGGGGGGGGGGTTAAAATCTAGAAGTGAGCAGCGTGACCTTGCACGCAATTAAGCTTCACCTCCAAACCATCCACGTTCTCCAGACTCGCTCTTGGGCCTTCAAGCTCGTGTATCACTGCCATTTTTTAATTAGTTGCAATTTAAGCGGAATTCACTTCTCTTCCGATCTATTTTCCCTGTTTCCTCATTGAGTTGCATGTCCGTGACAAGCCCTTTTCTATGCCCTCATAATTGTTTTTATCGTGAGACCAATCAAACATTTAATATCTACTCGTTGTCCTGTTCTCGATCGCATCACAGCCATTTACTGAATCCTTCTTTTCCATCCCTCAGGTTTCTGTTCTGTTTCCCCCACTTCCATTTTTCATTTTCCTTCAATTTCCTTTGCATCGTTCACTTCCATACGTAATCGTCATGTCTTTTATGTCCCAAAGCACCTAGAATTTCAACGAACCTCCTTCATTATATTTCGATTTACAGTAGTGGCATTTAAGCTCCCGACTGGATGACTCCGTAAGTCAACGAACTCTTTATGTTTAAATGGAAGTATAGAGATGCAAATTATCCGATCTCCCCGTTACTGTATTTCTTCGAACCCGAATTTCTCTTCCAATCCACTTTCTCCATCGCATTTTACAGCACCATCACTTCTCCCCTCTCCTCCTCCTCATATGCGCCGGCACAGGTGGCTCAGTGCTTCAACTGATGTCACAGCAGCGCCTCTGACCGAGAGGTTCTAGGTTCGAGTCTCGACAGTGGCAATATTTTCGACATCAGTTTATCAGCTAGGTCGAATTCAGTCGCTGTCTGGGGACAATACTAGAGACCAGTTTGTTTACTATAGGTTTTACTATAGGCCAATACTAGTTTACTATAGCCACCTCTCGAGGCAATATGCACTACACTTACGAGACTAATGACCATAGTAGTTGACGCGCCCCGAACCATAAGAATCAACTAACCATCCCTCTCACACGCCTCATCCCAGGCGTCCCATTGCCCTGCGGAGCCCTCGTTTTGGCCGCCGCCCTTTTTATTTGGGGTGCGTGCGTCCCCGGCGGCGGCCACGCCCCCTCTCCTCTCCTCCCCCTCCTCTCCTCCCCGCTGTGCACTGCGCACCCAGCAACGCTCGCCCAGAAATTGGGATTCTAGGACAGCGCTCCCACGCCAGAACCTTGTAGCGCCAGTTAGTACCTTTCTTTTAAGAGGAGAGATGTTATGAAGTGTGCCGCCGTGTCCCGCTGCAAACAATGATGAAAATGTTTTGTTGGCTAAATGATGGTGTGGCGTGGGGTTTTATTGGTTGGCAAAAGAGTAAAGGATGAAGTACGTAAATGTCGTTGAGATTTAAGAAAGGTGTTTTGGACCCCTAAAAAGTATGTCCTTTAATCGATTCTTCTTTAGAAGGAATCTATCATATCTTATTTTTGGCTATTTATTGATGAAATGACAGGGTAATGAATACGTCGAACATCCATTTTAATAATTTCAGTGCATCCTCCTCAAGAATCTGAGGGTGAAATTTGTAAATCATTTTTGAAATCAGAGTCGTGTCTTTCGGACTTTACAACCAAAATTTTAAAATGAAACTAGCATTACATTGCTGTCGACTAACATAATTAACCGAAATGCCCGTTAGCCTGTGTAAAAAAGATCGATAAATTTCTAAGAGTTAATCAAAGATCAAAGAAATTTTTAGTAGTAATTTTGTAACTGAACAGTGTGTCTTTTTTAATAATACAGCTTCCGATGTAACATTGTGAGTGCTTGTTTGATATCTACTGTGCAGTGAAACAAAATGGGTTATGAACTTTCCTCACAAATAATAAACCGTGAAGGAAGGCAAAAAGAGAAAAATACAATGTGTATTCGTGTTGTATGTTCCTTGTGTTGTGCTTTATTTTGAGATCATAATACTGACCTATTATTTCTCAAGCTCAACCAACTTTGAATCTAGTATCAGTCAATTTCCTTCACGCAACAGCGCACACAAAATCCTCAGAATGGACGATGTAAATTTCCATTCGTTCGCCACCGCGCCTGGGATTCGAAATATTAACAAATTTCAAGTCGGGAGTCGCGCTACTCGGGCACGGATATGAGTACATGCGACGAAGGAATATCCACCGAAATTCCAGCTTCGATATTGACTTTTTTATTACTCACAGGGCTTTGCAATCGCCACGAAATTACGTGTGGATGAAGGGCTGCAGGTTCCGTGGAGGGAGGGAGCGGTCGCAATGCGTATTCGTAGTCAACGCGCTTCCGTCACGCTTCCGATGCAGCGTCCGCGCCAAGTGATGTCATACGCCTTCTCCGAAATTGAGGAGAAATATCCTCATCGGGCACCAAATTCAAAACCGATACTGAAATACTGGCGTCGAGCGAGACGTTCCATGCATACCGATGTGTTGAAAACACGATTCGCCGCCAACTTCAGAATTTCGCCCACCGCCGCGCCACAGTCGCCGAAGTCCCGGCAACTCGATTGTCGCGGAATCTCGAATGGAATTGCAGCTTCATCCAATAATCCCGAATAATTGTCGGGATTGTTCGTTCCATGTAGGAGAGGGAGTGTGTGGGAGGAGCAGAAAGAACCGGCGAGCGGGTCGCGTCGTTGAAGGGGGCGGGGCGCCGAAATGCAGCTCGCGCGAGGATCCCAATCGCCGTTCGGCGAATGAGCGGGTGCGCCTTCTCGCCTCCGCGAGCTTTGATTGCTTTCTCGAAGCGAGCGCGTTTAGCGAATGGAGTAGGATGGTGAAGAGGACTCCATTCACACTTTCTCCCCCTCTCTCTTTCCCCCTATCTCTTTCTTTTCTCTCTATCTCTCTTTCCTTTCTCCCTATCTCTCTTTCCCCCTTCTCTCTTTCTTTTCTCCCTCTCTCTTTCTCTCTCTCTCTTTTTTTTTTTTTTTTTCCCCCCCTCTCTTTCTGTCTCTGTACATCAGTGCTTCTCGTCACTCAGATTAAAAGCCCTCTAGGATTTTCACGCATTCTACTTACTCGCAAGTAATCATGTGACGCTCCAGCTGCAAGTGTCTGTCTCCCGCATCAAACGCGCCGCAATTCCACGTCAAACGACCGACGAAAAATTGAAGTTGCTAGCAGGCAGTGATCGTAGAAAGGGAAGAGCCATCAGCCACAGGCCCTGGAGATTTTTTGTGCGGATCAGAGATAGACATACGGCAGAACATCGGCACTTCACTTTTTGTGTCGATCGAAATAGTCGAGTACTGTGCTTTTTTCCCCCTCCAGAGTTATATAATTCTGTATGTTTCCACAATGAATTCCCAATAAATAACTTTAAAAGCAATAATGTTATTGGACTCGGAATTACAGAATGTAGCTATAACAAGGTGTTTCGAAAAGAAACCTCAGACTCAAGGACTATGTTAAATACTGGGGCGGTGGGCTGAGGATGATATTCCTAACGGAAATACCAACGTGATGATGATGCTTCAACTACCGATATTGGCAAATGAATAGAGGTTGTTTTGCAAGATGGGAAATCTAATGTAGTAGTTGTTTTAATTGTGGTCAATGGGAAATAACGTACTACTCGTGCAACTTTTCTTGAACGATGGATTGAAGAAATGCGGGCGGAGTGGGGGGTTTTATTTACAAAGTCGGCCGCTAGAGTATTTACAGTAATGCCAACCTCTGAAAAATCAAAGTCAAACCCGCTACGTGTGCGGCCAGGTCATCAGACTGGGTGAGCACAGCAGGGACACTCGATAGACGTTTTGGGTGTCGAAAATGTAGACGTCGGCGCATGCGCAGTAGGATTCTCTTCAGAATTGTCGCGTTACTCTTTCAAATCCACGACTTGTAAGAACTCTCTAATACTGATTCATTCATTTGTCAAAAGAAAAAAAAATCGTATTCTTACTTCAAAACCCGTATTTGGCAGAGCATTTATATGCCACAAAAGTGAGCTGTGGTGGCCCAGACCAAGAATGAATCTGAGAGGACGATACTATGGCAACGTATAGAAAACAAAACAATGTACAAGTGACTGTTCACACATTGGCAAAGAATATTTATTATTTTTTGGATACAGAATGTTTTAACTTATTTATTGTTAACATTTATATTAAAAACACAATTTGATATATTCTGAAATATTATACCTAGAACTGTTACGTTTTCCGGGTATTGAACACGCGTGCTAGGAGTTTCAACAGAAATTGAAGAAGTCTCAATTCTAACTGAAAATCAATTTTCGTATTGCAAGTTCAACCTAGTTACTTTATTTTTGTACTCCACATTTGAACTTTTCCATCCACCATGTCTTTTAACCAGCCGCAAATTCTACACGCTTTAACAATTGTGACAGTTCTAACAACTTTAATAATTCTAACAGTTCTAACAAGCGATAATGTAGAAGAACATCTAAATCTATACAATGAAACCGCATAGTATAAATGAGAGCTCTCTGAAAATTCAAACCTAAAATTTGGAGGAAAGTAAACTAAAAATAGTTCTATGTACCTTGGCTGCAAATAAATCATTTTGGACTCGTTTAGTTTAGCAACCTCAGCTCCGCCTGAGTTGGTAAATACCCCATCCAAAATCATTAATTTTACAAATTACACAAATGACTATTTCACTTAACTAACACATTTTCAGTTGTTCCCAATTATTATCAATAATACGATTGGTTATTATATTAATAATCGATAAAAAAAATTCTTACCTTACCATCCTCCCCTGCAACTTCCTTATTCAATCTAGGAAAAACATATAACCAACATCGAAGAATCAAATCTAGCTTCCCAAAGGACAAATTTAAACACCCTAAAGAGAAATGAATGCTTTCACAAACTTACTTCTTACTTTCTTTTCTTCCTCTAATTATCCTATTCCCCAAACATTGCAGCATACAAAACTATTTATTCTTGAGGTCTCCAGAGGGAGTATCATCGCTCTCGTGCAACACTTAGTACTAAGCTTGGAGTTCATATACAATATTATAAAGCGCTTCGCTCTATAAGAAAATAATAATAATAATAATAATAATAATAATAATAATAATAATAATAATAATAAATTATTCCCCCAAACCTATGATGTTGGCTCAAGTCCGATTCACGGACCACACGGTTCCGCCTAGCGGAACGAATTTATGTGGACATGCCTGCGAAGAAGGTTCCTCGAAGGGGCGGGGACCGGAAGGAGGCAGCGAGGCGCAGCGGCGCGGCACCCGCGCGCCACGCCCCCTGCGGAGGTCGTCGCCTCTGCGCCTCGCGTCGCGTGCGCACACCGGCGCACGAATGCCGCCCCGCGGGGGCTCTGAAGGGCCGCAGGGCGCCGCTTGGGCGCGGGCGCGGAAAGATTGCGCGCGGCCCGTTTGTGTGGGTACTGCTCCGGCATTCGCCTGATGTTGAACGGAGAAACCATGGAAAACTACCGATGAGAGCAGCCAGCCGTTAGAAGTTTCCTCCAGACAGCGACTGAATTAGACCTAACTGAAAAGCTAGCCAGAGGGACCGTAGTGACATCAGTTCATGCCCTGAGCCACCTCTCCTCCGCCCCTGTAGGGCTCCGAAAGATGGCAAGGCGTCGCTTGGCGCGGCTGCGTTCTGGAACTACGCTCCGGCGAAGCCCCGCCCGCACTCGAACCCGCGTATGATTGACTGATTGATTGTTACTGATTCTCTGTGCGTTAACTAACCGAGGTCATTATTCCCGTAAGTGTGGTGCATGTTTTTTCATCGGGAGGTGGCGGTGATCTTCCCCCACTGGATGGCGAGATCCGGCGCCGACCTACCGTCGGCTAGCGGGATATTCCCTCAACCGGATATTCTCACCAGCGGGCATCGCCCCAGCCGAGACAAGCTCTAAACTCCCGACAGCACGTGTGGTAGTGTAGTGCATGTTTGTGTGTGTAAGGGTGAGGATAGGACAAGGAAAGGGAAGAAAAGATCGCGGGCGGCCCGTAGCCCATTTGTAAGGAACTGCTCCGCATTCGCCTGATGTTGAATCGGAGAAACCATGGAAAACTACCGATGAGAGCAGCCAGCCGTTAGAAGTTTCCTCCAGACAGCGACTGAATTAGACCTAACTGAAAAGTTAGTGTCGAAAATCGTGCCATCTTCGAGACTCGAGCTAAATACCTCCTACTTAGAGGCACTGCAGTGATATCAGTTAATTCTCTGAGCCACCGCTCCCGGCCCGAACCTGCGAAAGATTGACCAAAGACCAAAGAGAGAAGACCAAATTGTCTCGTGCATTTTTTGCAATTATATTGCGCGTGTAACCTATTTTGTATCTTTGTTGCTCGTCGCTTAATACGTCTATAGTTTGTCCGAATGTCTGCATGTCTGTCCGTCTGACTGCCTAGCTGCTTCCCTGGCTTACCCGGTTGCCTGTCTCGCTGTCAGCTGTACTACCTCTATGTCTCCGTCAATCTATGTTTCCGTCATTCTATGTGCCTGACTATCCGTCTGTCTGCCTGCTTGATTGACTGACCGACTCGCTGTCTGTCTGTATGTCTCGCTGACTGTCTCTTTCTACCTATATCACTGTCTGTATGTCTGAGTGTCTGCCTTTCAGTCTATTTTCCTTACTGTCATTCTGCCTGATTATATCTGTTTGCCTTTGTGACTCCGTCTGCTTGACTATCTGACTGCCTGTCTGATACTCTGTCTAAATGTCTGTCTGCTTGAATATCTGTCTGACTGTCTGGGTTGCTTCTTGGCGATCTAATTGCCTGCCTCCCTGTTGGAGCGTCTCTCTGCCAAGGGCTCGCCGCCCCCTGTTGTCTTTCATTTGTTGGGGCGGCAGTTGTCGAGGGCGGCCGCCGCTGCGTCGTGAGGAAGGCGACCTAATAAAACGCGGCTGCTGTCTCGTGATGAGGACCCGCACCTCCTCAGCCGTGGCTACAGCCGCCCGTCGACATCCTGGGAGCGCCATTCAGTGCAAGCCACTCGCGCGGTCGGCGACATTAAATCGGTGAAGCCTGTGTATGATTTTTCACTATTATTTCACCCTTAGAAATGAATGACCGCAATTATTTCGTTATTAAATCATTAAGTTCGTCTTTTCTGCCTATTTTATAAAAAAATGTTGTGAATTCGACTGTAGGCAACAAATCACCCCTGACGTCTGAATGCCATTATTCCATATCGCGCAGCTATGCCATTATTCCATGCCACTTCGTATTTTCACCTCTGGATAGATTGAATTCCTGGCCTGTCAGCTGCTAAGAACGATAGTACCGTAAATGTTGTGCGTGTTTTTATCGCGTTAGGGGGCGGTGACCGTTCGCGCTGGTTGGCGAGATCTGGCGCCGACGTGTGTCTGCTTGTGAGGTTTTCCTCAACCAGGTATCTCCCATCAGTTTGGCACAGCCCCAGCCGGGACAAGCCATAAGCTTCCGAAGGATCTCCCGGCATGTGTGATAGTGTAGTGCATGCAATCTGTAGTCCGTTTGTTAGGGTAATGCTCCGGCATTCGCTTAGTGTTGAGTGGAGAAATCACGGAAAACTACCGAACAGAGCAGCCGACCGCTACAATTCTCATCCATATAGCAGCTGAATTCTATCTAGCTGTACAGGATGTGTCACGTAACTTTAGCACCTCCTTCACTTTTTGAACGGTTGAAGTTATTGCAACGCAGCTTTCATGAAAGTGCATGAAGGAATGAGGTTAATTGATACAAGTATTTGTTTGGTGAAATTCGTTTGTCGTATTGATGGAAGTATTTTACCACTTTTTTTTTACGAGATATTACGGTAACTGTGTTTTTTCCAAATGTATGCATTGACATATTTTTAGTCTATCATGACGAGCGAAAAAAGACGAATTCAATGATTTACATGTTTTCATGTGTTAGATAAGCATTTTTTTTTAATGGTTATGATTTTTTTGTGACCCGTGTTTAACGGATATTTTCAAGGTGACAGTCCGCCACACAAAGTCACGTAACGCTCCTCCTGCTAACGAGCGCTCGGGCTCGGAAACTGAGCACAAAAAAGGCCAAATTACTCAAAAGTATGCTAATCTAACGTATTACAATACGTATTTCATGGAATTTGTCATTTTAAGCTCGTCATGATATATTAAAATAAATGTATTGTTCCATTTGAAAAAACAAAGTTTCCTCAATATCTCGTAAATACAAGTGAATAAATAGAAATGAATACATGTAGCAATTAACCCCATTCCCTCATGCACATCCGTGAAAATTGCATTGCAACAATGTCAACCGTTCAAAAACCGCAGGAGGTGCTGAAGTTACTAGACTCATCCTGTACAGTTTCTGTCGAAATGTCGGCCACCGTTAGGAGTGGAACCTCAGGACCTCCCGGTCAGAGGCACTGCAGACACTGCAGTTGATGCCCTGAGCCACATTTACCGGTTTCGCCTCAGTTCAACTGTCGTCACAAAATATCCTACTGAGCCATAACTTCGTCCCCGCCCGTCCCCGCCCGTCACGGCCATCCCCGCCCGTCCCCGCCCGTCCCCGCCCGTCCCCGCCCGTCCCCGCCCGTCCCCGCCCGTCCCCGCCCGTCCCCGCCCGTCCCCGCCCGTCCCCGCCCGTCCCCGCCCGTCCCCGCCCGTCCCCGCCCGTCCCCGCCCGTCCCCGCCCGTCCCCGCCCGTCCCCGCCCGTCCCCGCCCGTCCCCGCCCGTCCCCGCCCGTCCGCGGACCGCCCGCCTCCCTGAGCACCGCCACCCCCGCGCCTTCACCCGTCGTCCCCCACGCGTCGAGGGCGGGGCCGCTTCTTATCTGTGACTCGCAGGCGGCGGCAGCGGTGTCGTCCCGGCCCCGCGCGGCCTTATCCGGACGGGCCATCTCCACCCTCTCGACCCCCCCCCCCCCCCCCCGCCCGCGCACTTACCCCAAGTTTGCGTCCCTCAAGTTGAAGCCCGTTATTCGCATGTCTGTTTCAAGGGCCTCGTTCCGCTCTCCGCCGCTGCGAGCGCCTTTCCGCCCGCACAGGGCCGTCGTTGCGCCGCGGAGGGGCCAGAGAGAGGGCAGTTGGCAAAAAGTAGTTTTAAGGGTTTTTCGGATTTTTTTTGGCAATCAAAACACATTTTGTAATTAAATAAAGATGTATTTAATTCAATATTTATTTACATAACCTCCGTCAGAACATTCATCATGTGACTTACCTTCAAAAAGTGAATTTCTACTTGAAAGACTACATTGGTGTCCAATGCCTGTGTTAATAAATTTTGTCTATTCCGTTTGTGAAATCAGTGAGTTAGATGCAATTAACGGTGTGCGAAGCAGGTCTTTTATTTTCTTCCAGGTTGCAATTCTTTCCGTTTTTTTCTTCTTTTTATTGTGTTAATAACATCATACAGATCCTTCCTTCTTGATAAAATGAGCTAGCAGTACATGGACCATATGGGAAAAAGTTTAAACTTTAATATTGTACCTTGACGCAAAATGAGGCACACATGGGCAAACTTTGATTAATGTTTTGAAAACTAGATGAATTTCAGAATCAGGTTCAGTTCATATCAAAGCCCGGAAATGCCCGGAAGGGAACTGAAAGAGAATATTAAAAAGCAGATTTTAAAATTTGATTCCATTGTAACACATGACGTTTCTACTTGGAATTACTAAATTATCATTCAAGGAATATGTTTTTTAGAAATACAGATTTCAAGTACATATCTACAGGTATCGTATCCATAGCACGCACAATTCTGCCAGTCCAGAAAGCAAAAATATTTGCATCGGAAAACACACCTCTCTTGCGAAGAAGTGCGCTGGGCATCACTTGTGCACGTTCAAACTTGCACTGAGAAGAGTGTCGTGATTCTACCTTCCTTTGCTGATCGGGAAAGGATGAAGAAGACATTTTTCTACCCCTTTCATGTGAAATAGAGCTTCTGAAGTATATTTTGAGTTTGGACTTTTTGCCAACTTTCCCCTCCCTTGGACCCACTGTATGCCGCTCCACCATCACCACCACCGCCGCCACCGCCACCACCGCCGCCACCGCCGCAGAACGCCGGGCTCTGAGGCAGGGCCTGGCGAGGGAGTGCTCTGAACAAACACACACCAGGAGGACACTATTTTTCTGCTGTTTTAAAAATATGCTACAAATATGATTTACTGTTAACTAAATCGTTCATTTAATATTTTCTTTTCAATTCAATAACAAATAAGTACCGGTCTGCACCAACAAAAATTTCGCTGAAAAATCTACGCATAATTATTTTTAAAATCTTGCATGCTCACTGCTCAAAAATAAATATAAATAAAATACTATTGTATAACAATACATTAAATTAAATACTTTTACATAAACGCCTTCACGAACACTGCAATAACATAGTATAATACAAATATTTAAGAGTACTCATAACAACAGTTTTCTACCTTTCCGGCATAGTAATTACAGCATTAAGAGAGAATTAAAAGATGTAAATAATTGAATTCACTTATTTCAAATAGTATCACAATATAGTCGATCTGGAAGGCCGAGATGGCTAAGAGCGAGTACCGACTCAGCGCTTCGGTCCGAAGGGTCGCGGGTTCGAGTCCCGCCTTGGGCATGGTTGGTTATCCCTTGACTTTGTGTGTGTTGTCACAGAGGGCCCCGCGTTTTGCTGACCCCAGATCAGAGGAGCCCGCAAGTGTGTTGATATAGTGTACGGTCGAATATGCGTCCCATCGGGACGTAAAGGGTAACCTGCTGTTGGCTAGATAAAAGCCCAAGAAAAAAATCACAATATATCCAGCTGATTTGTGTTGTTAATCTTCTACTGATTGTAGCGTGGAATATAGTCTCGGCTTATATCCATATGTGGAATAGAATATAATATTCGATATAATTACTTTGAAACGTAGGAGAAAGGAGAGCTGAGAAAGGAAATTCTATTAAAACCAGGAAAATGAATGTCATTGGGCTGCAACTTGTCAGAATGTAGTAATTGCAATAATAAAAAATGAACAAGATGGAAAGCACTGAAAATGAATTGGTTGTAGATACTACACAACTCTCTTAATATATATTTTGGAAGCAATAATGTAAAATATACTCTTCATGCAATGTAAATGAGCAGAGGCGTAGAGAACCAAATAGCCAAATTGTAAATGACACACATAACAATTTTATTTTTATAGAAACCAAGAGAATGGAAATTCAGTGAGTGAGCAGAAATAAATCATGTGTGAGATCTGATCTATCAATGCGATAAATTGCAGAAACTAGAAACAATTTTTTTTAAAAAGAGATGTAAAACATATGTGAAAAAACAATAGGGCCTTTCAGAAACGAAACAATGGCGAACGGCTTGAAAGTGGAAAATAAATTTGAGATCAGTTTAAACGAAGCCTGGAAAGAGAACGTTGAAAAGGGATGAACAAAATAAACAAATCCAAAACCAAACGACGAAATATAGGAAATGCGACAGATCATTGCCAGTCTTTGCGAGTCCAAGCATGCAACCTTACCGTCTGCATTTTTCCTATCTATTAATTTACACACGTGGGAAATTAATTTTTTTATTTATGATATATGAGGGTTGGATCATCAGTCTTGGCAACAATTTTTTCCGAGAATATGAACACCGGTGGAACATCTAGAATATACACATGAAAGGAGAAGGTATAAACTAAGTGTATGGACATTTAACGACACACCAAAATTGTGTTTCTCATATTTCTTAAGGTATTTGAAATATCAGTTCTCGTTTCATGTTTCAAAGAATTTTTACATTTACGAGCTCATAATATTCCAAAATCATTACATACCCTTTCTAATGGCCTGATTTGGCAATGCCTTTTCTAACCATTGAATCGATATAGCTATCAAGTAGGCAATGCCTTTTCTACCCCTTTGAATGGGAGCGACAGAGCCCTGGCATAAGCCATTGCCTTCCAGGAACGGCGTTTACCTGGAGTTGTGAGTCCACCGGAGGCTGCTCCGGAAAACGAAGGAGTGGTGGCGCGACGGAGAGCCCCGCTCTCAAGAGAGAGGGGGCGAAGACAACCACCGAAGCCAAACTTCCGGGACGAGCGCCCTCCCCGCCCCTCCCACGCTCCGTCCTTCAAACTTCCCTGGCGCCGCGCCCGTCTCTTTCCGCAACTCCGCCAGGCCCACTTCTGCCGTCGCGCCGCCGCCCGCCCCGCCCCGCCGTGTCACCGCGCGTTGTCGACTTGGGTGGGCGCCAGAGTGCCTACCTCATGGACAAGGGGGCGAATCCCCACTGCATCCAGCGGACAACTTTTCCTAAGCCGTTTACCTACTAACTCCCCGAGAAGGCATCGCCCGACTGCAGCACCGTTCTCTTTTCCTCCTTAGTCCCTCACGCGTGTACGACGGCATATTCCGTCTTCGTGGGATCACTCTCTAGCGTGTACGACGGCATATTCCGTCTTCGTGGGGTCACTCTCTAGCGTGTACGACGGCATATTCCGTCTTAATGAGGTCACTCTCTAGCGTGTACGACGGCATATTCCGACGACGGCATATTCCGTCTTCATGGGTCACTCTCTAGCGTGTACGACGGCATATTCCGTCTTCATGAGGTCACTCTCTAGCGTGTACGACGGCATATTCCGTCTTCATGAGGTCACTCTCTAGCGTGTACGACGGCATATTCCGTCTTCATGAGGTCACTCTCTAGCGTGTACGACGGCATATTCCGTCTTCATGAGCTCACTCTCTAGCGTGTACGACGGCATATTCCGTCTTCGTGGGGTCACTCTCGCGTGTATGACGGCATATTCCGTCTTCATGGGATCACTCTCTAACGTGTACGGCGACATATTCCGTCGTCGTGGGTCACTCTCTCGCGTGTACGACGACATATTCCGTCTTCTGGGTCACTCTCTAGCGTGTACGACGGCATATTCCGTCTTCATGGGTCACTCTCTAGCGTGTACGACGGCATATTCCGTCTTCATGGGATCACTCTCTAACGTGTACGGCGACATATTCCGTCGTCGTGGGGTCACTCTCTCGCGTGTACGACGGCATATTCCGTCTTCATGGGATCACTCTCTAGCGTGTACGACGGCATATTCCGTCTTCGTGGGTCACTCTTCGCGTGTACGACGGCATATTCCGTCTTCGTGGGGTCACTTCCAGCGTGTACGGCGGCATATTCCGTCTTCATGGGTCACTCTCTAGCGTGTACGACGGCATATTCCGTCTTCGTGGGGTCACTCTCTAGCGTGTACGACGGCATATTCCGTCTTCATGAGGTCACTCTCTAGCGTGTACGACGGCATATTCCGTCTTCGTGGGGTCACTCTCTGCGTGTACGACGGCATATTCCGTCTTAGTGGGGTCACTCTCTAGCGTGACGACGGCATATTCCGTCTTCGTGGGGTCACTCTCTAGCGTGTACGACGGCATATTCCGTCTTCATGAGGTCACTCTCTAGCGTGTACGACGGCATATTCCGTCTTCATGAGGTCACTCTCTAGCGTGTACGACGGCATATTCCGTCTTCATGGGGTCACTCTCTAGCGTGTACGACGGACTATTCCGTCTTCGTGGGGTCACTCTCTAGCGTGTACGGCGGCATAGTCCGTCTTCATGGGCTCACTTCTAGCGTGTACGACGGCATATTCCGTCTTCGTGGGTCACTTCTCGCGTGCACGACGGCATATTCCGTCTTCGTGGGGTCACTTCTAGCGTGTACGACGGCATATTCCGTCTTCATGGGGTCACTCTCTAGCGTGTATGACGGCATATTCCGTCTTCATGGGATCAAATTTTAAACTTGATTTTCATTTTTATTAAAGGAATGGGAATTGTCACCTGTGAAAAGCAACGATATTCCGCCAAGAGTCATTGTGATGTTTTTCTAATAGGCACGGAAAGACCGTGCCTTTTTATTAATCTTCTACCCCATGACGTTGACCCAACGAAATTTGCAGCATTATTTCTCCTTGCAAGACGTTTAGCTTATGTAATAATCAATTTTGTAGAAAAAAATTCTTGTTTTTAGTGAACAAAGAATAAATTTTTATAATGCGATATTCTAAACTTTCAATTACAAAAATTCCGTTGTTTAAGTTGCATTCTGTTCTTTGACGAGTTTCTGAGAGAATAAAGTTCGTCTTATACACCGGCAAATACGTATATGCTCCCTGCCTTTTTTAGTACGAGTGGGAATAAGCTCATAAACAGGGTCGGCAAAGTTAATATAAACAGAATTGTAGAAATAGCGAAAAGTCTCGTAAAAAGTCTGTCATCTTAAGTTTTAAACACTTTCATAATTTTGTCGAAAATGTTTTTTGATTCCAGTTGGAACGTTTTTTCAATATTATCACAGGCTAATGCGAGAGCGGGGCTTTCGGGAACATGCTACCCTTTCCTTCGTAAAAATTTTTCGAAATGCATTACAATTCTCTTAAACGTATTACGTAATATTGTGTCACGAAAATTAATTAGTATATGTTATAAAGTTATTTATATATCACATCAAAATTTACAGACCCCGGAAATCAATTTTTCATTAATGAAGCATTTGTTGCTTTATGTGTGTCTTCCTTTTAGTAAATTTCTAGACTGCATTTATTGTGATAGATAATATTGATCTGGATATTGATTTATTTTTTGTTTTAAATCATCACTTTTCAATTGCATAATTTAATATTCTTCCAGTTGGATTATAGTTTGGCGCACTTCGGTTAATAGAATGGAATAATGCTCTGGGAAAATTGAAGAAAGTAATTTTCTTCTGGTTTCTATTATTTCCAACAATAGTAGAGTTTTAAGTCATTAGCGTTCTTCTGTTACTATCTTAGTATAAAGTGAAGTATAGAAAATATATTTTGTAAAATCCTTGTATGTTATTTTCTCCCGACATAAACACATTTATGACAACACAGTTTGATACTACGGAATTCTGAGACCATAACTGGTAAAACAAGAGGAAAGTTCGTTGATTAATTCGTTTGAATGTGATATAAAACGCACAAGAACCGAGTAATAAGAGATTTAATGAAACAGTATGAATTTTTTGTCCGTTAAATGAATATGAAGGACCTTTCTAACCCACTTACTTTGCACTGCTAATATTTGAATCACGTGGTGAAACGTTCACCCAGCATTTTTGGTAAAATCACTCACGATTTTTTATGCAGGGAAACATTTTTAGTACCTCCTGCCTTCTCGAAAAAGTGGAATTTATGTTTGAAGGACGTTGTAATACCAAAATAGAGTGCGAAATATTAATTAAATAAAACTGAGTTAGAGTTGCCCAATAAATGCATTGCTGAAATATGTTGCACATAAATTCAAGTTATATTTTCAATTTTAAGTACTTCCTTAATGTTGGCATCTCGCCATATGAAATATTTTACTAAATTCATCTGATGCCACGTTACCCACTTTCGACAAAACCGGGATTTGACAATGGGAAGGGGTCATTAGGAAATCAACAAGAACGATTTTCTTGGCAAGTGAAATTTCTAATTGGTAAGCTTTCCCTCTCAACTTGGTCATAAAGATGCGTATGTACTAAGTAATTACATTAGTTACCAATTTCCAGAATCCTTTTCATTACTTCCCACACAGTTAATAACATTTACTTCGCTTATTTCATAATTTGAGATCAAGCACCAAGATGCTAATAGATTCATAAATGTAGTTTCACTAGGGGGACATTCTGTTGAGCTCTCCGTTTGGTAGTTGTGATAGGAGTAGAGCCGCTGTCAATGGGTTACTATTTTGTTAGATATACAAACAATTCATATTAGTATTTCATGTGCCATCGCCAGTAAGTTTTCTACATCTCGGAAGCGAAAATGTCTATTTTCAAATGTTAGTAACCTCGCTTTGTTGGTACTTTTATGAATCATTCAGCTATTTATATTTAAAAGGTGGGAAAGAGAATCAAGAGCTCACAAAAGCGTTCGCAGATTGAACTTTTCCCCCGAATGGTTTCTATTATTCTCCACATGTGGTTTTTATTATTCTTTGGCAAAAAAAATAGGTAAAATTAAATTAAATATCCAACTTGGAAACTGAGCTTTTTCCAAAGAGAAAATTTCTGTTGTACTGAACTACACACGTTTGTACTTCTTTGTGGTACAACAGGGAAAGAAACGTCGCCGAACCAACAACAGCACAACCGAGAGAAACGCAGCAAAGTGTCTCGCATCACTCACCAAAAATGCGGCCATATGAAAGAGCAGGGCTATGCCCGCTTTATACTCGTTTGTCGTGTAACTTTACGGGTGAGGGAATTCTTTCAAAACAAGGCTTTCTACACAAAGGCCTCGTACCTCTGATTCTGGCAACATGGCAAAAAAAAACGTTTAATACAGTTGCAAAAAGCAGAAGAAAATTCTTCTGTGTACATTGTCGTCGCAACTTCTCAGAGTCTGCGATAAAGGCTATCGAGATTATTGTGAAGAGTTGGAGACGTTAGTGAGGAACCAGTGAGAAATTTGAGGATCATTAGCACGCAACATAGAGAAGAATCATGGAGTTGTATGTAAATAATGTTGGGGAAGAAAGGGATTTGACAATGATGAGGGGTCATTAGTAAACCAACAAAATACGATTTTCTTGGCAAACAGTTAAAATATCTTTTACATGTAGCAGTGGTTTTAGTTTGGCGAGCTATTGATAGTGCAATCATTGAAGGATATTTTGATGTGAATAAAGAAGTCATATTTATACTGAGCGCATAACAGTAGACATCATCTTCTGTGTTGTCATGTGTTTGTTGCTTGAATAATCGCCGCAAATTCTTTATTTCTGTGGTCGATGTTTTAGCACCGGAGAAATGATTATTCATCAACACTCCACCTATAACATTTATATTTCTTCTCAGAGTGCGTTAAGACGTGCTGCACACTAATACAATCGTGGACCTCTCGGATCTGGAATCACCATAACTTGGATAGCATTATTTGCCTTTCGGTACATGTCGAAACACAGCCTCATATTGAAACAAACGGTCTAATTTAAATTTTAAATTTAATATCTCCTCTGTCCTTCTAATATTATTAATATAAATTCAACGTAACCCGTTCCAAATTTATATAAGAATATGGGCGCCAGGAAATGATTACGTTAATTATATTCTTAAAATTAATCTTCAACTGCTCTTTCCAATAAATTAATATCCGGATAACTGGAGTAATGACCTCATTGGTTGACGCGACCTTAATCTCAATCAATCAACGAATGCAGGAGCAGTCTTAACAAATGGGCCTAGACCGCGCACGATCGTTCCTGCCTTATCCGTATCCCTTACATCCCCCCACACATTCATGCTTTACAATGCCACCCATATGAGGAGCCCTTGGAGAGCTAGATTGTCCCGGCTGGGGCGGTGCCCCGCGAACGAGGGAAACCCAGCAAACCGGCTTGCAGGTCGGCGCTAGATCTCACGCACCATTAGGGCGAGGAACACGGCCCGTTCCCTGCATATAAATTGCTGTGCACTTACTAGGCTATGATTATAGCTGTTAATTATCAATCAATGCAGGAGGATAAACCTTAAGTGTAGGTAGGCGCCGGATCTCATGTTCTACCAGGGAAAGAACATCACCACCTCTTAGTGAACTTCTGAGGACTAACTTGTATGGTTCACTCTATCAGAGGATCACTATATTCGATAATGTCAAATTAAAAAATGATTGATGTTTGTTAATATATAGATATAGTGTAGTTCACTAAATTCATTAACAGAACGAACTGAAAATTCATTATCTTTATTTGTACTTAAAAAATAAATTACTTTCAATTATTTAGTGCGTACATTTTTTATTAGTTCTTTCTCTAGATCCTTCTCTACCTAAAGTTCGTGCTCTTTTCATACTTGATTCTGCATTGTCCTCTGTCTCTTAAGAATCGTAATGCAGTCTTGACACCTTTCAATGCCACTTGCACTGTTGGAACACCGTCCAACTCTCCTAAGTCCCTTTTAATCGCCTAATAACATACGAGATCCAATTAATTTTCAGGACTTACTTCCTATGATCACTATAGCCGAGGTTCAAGTTCACTATAACCGAATTTTCTTATGCTTATTTGCAATGTAAATGAAATGGGAGCAGTAACTTGAGTTCATTATAACCCAGGGTTGGCTATATCCTAGTTCACTATAACCGGCGTCGACTATATTACACTCACGGGACTAATGACCAACATCGTTGACCTGCCGGTCATCACGAATTTGTTCTGACGGATTGATGCCTTAAACAATACTATTTAGTGGGATATTGTCACCTGTATATCTGCTATTTGATGATAAGACATTGTATTTGCTAGGGGGTACGAATTGAAGAAACGAACATCACAACAGGCATAGCGCACATGAAGTAACAACTTTTGCGTCAACGCGAGCGACGTGAACTCGGAGAAAATACGCGGCCCCAGCGGCGGCCGACGGCGGCCGACGGCGGCGGACGCGGTGGGGCGGGACGAGGCAGCCCTGGACGGATGAGAGGTAACGCAGGATGTTTTCTTTCCCCCGGAAAGCCCTCTTCCCTCTTCTCTAAGACCGCGGCGCGCGTTCCGTCTTGCTCCGCTCCGCAAAGTCGCAAAAATGTCCGGCTTTTTGCGTAATTTGCCTGCATAATGTCTCGAGGGCGCTTCTGCAGAAACCGCGGAGTCTCCGTGCGGAAGCAGGAAAGGGAACGGCGGCGGCCGCCCCACCCCACCCCCGCCCCCGCCCCCGCCCCCGCCCCCGCTCCCTCCCGCGGAAGAAACGAAAGAGCCGGAGGCGACGCGGCGGCGCAGAGAGCCCGCGAAAGGACGAAAAAGGATACGGTCGGAGGAAGGCGAAACTCGCCATGTTGGGCTGCGGGTGACAGAGTGGCTGGAGGTGCACGCAGCGCTAGTGAGCGTTTAGGGGGAGACGCATCGTCAAGAGTTTCTTTCTGTTCTGTTTTCTTAGACGTCCCTTAGGTGTGTTTGTGTGTGTCTGTGTGTGTGTGCGTGCGTGTATGTGTGTGACAGAGAGAGAGAGAGTGTGTGAGAGTGTGTTTGCCTGTTTATGTGTATGCCAGAGCGAGGGAGGGTGAAGGAGAGTGTGTGAGTGTATGTGAGACTCTATTTGTGTGTGTGTGTGTGTGTGTGTGTAGGGAGGGCAATGGGGGGCAAGCGCCTCTTCCCCCAATATTTTCGGGCTTCACTGCATTTGCAGTTCAGGTCAATTGTATTATAGAAAAATCCAAAAAAGTCTTAAAACTTGTACGTAGCTGACGGCATTAGTTGGTCATTGCCGTGCTTCTCACCAGGAGGTCCTAAGTTCGAGGCCTGACGAAAGCAAGATTTCGACACTAGCTACCGAACTGTCGAGTTCAGCCGCCGTTTGCAGGAGAATTCTGGCGGCCGGCTGCTCTAATGGTCGACATGAGTCGGTTGAATATAAAATCTACTCCAGAATCCAACCTGAGGAGCAGATTGAGGAACTTTTAGTGCCTCTAAATTACTTCGTGCAAAATGTGGGCTGTTCCAAATAAAAAAATGTCTTGAACTTCCCAGTCTTTTGAATAACCTGAGCGTGTAGCCAAGTTCTTGCACAAATTTTGCGGAACAAATGGCGTAGCTGCGGTAACTATGGGGACGATCTGTACTTTGACGCTCCAAATTCGGCAAACCTCGATGCAAAAACCCTTGTATTTGACGCACGGCACGTGTCTGCAGAACCAGGTTTTTCTCTCCAAATCTCGGATTACAATAACTGCTTTGTTTGCCACTATTGTGAGATCAGTTTGATTTTGTTGATGGTATAATACTGTACATTGTCCAACCGTCGTCACGTTTTTTTGTGAATGTTCGTACTACTTGGAGAATGTGTTTGGAAAATTGGAGGCGTTTCAGAACTGTCAGTGGAGGTAACTACACACCATAATGTATTCGTTCTTTGCTAGAATTGGACAAGGTGAGACAATATGAACAATGCCTTGTTCCCAGCACATGCGTCATTTATCATCTTGGAAAATTCGTGTATGGGAAGGTCGGACGATTATATGATGAAAACGCTGAATGAAGTTTTCTTCGGGTGAATTCTATCGTACAACCTGATAGGATGAAGAAATCCCGGGCGCTTGAGGACAAGATAGATAAAAATATGAAACCAGGGAGGAGTAACACGTGAAAACCTAACTACTTGATGAAAAGAAGAAGTTTTCATCAAGTAGTTACTGGAAATGTGCATATTGGAAACTTGGAAAGCTGTACACGAGAATGAGTAGACATATTTACAATTATTTCTTAAAATGATTTCCTTTTGAATCCAATTTGTTCATACAATTTCAGTTGAATGTTTAAAAAAAGGAATGATGAAAACATTGTAAATGAGTTGGGGGCGGATTTTATTGAAATATCATTTTTTCCTTTTCACTTTCGGACAATGCCGTTTGGTATAGAAATTCATTTTAAGTTATGACTAAATTAAAGGCTCTTGTTTATTCGTAATTTATTTGCATTTTTTTTCGATTTCGGCTAATAAGTAATTTTTTAGCTTCTTCCGTCATTTTTAATGAATTTTTTGGTTTTTTGATCGATTTAATGTAATTTTAATGGTACTTGCTTCAAATGATATTTACAAGATGCAACAAATGTTCTCCACAGAATTTCTGAATACCTATACCTAGAAGCCTATTCGATTTCTTTGTTCGGAAGGTGTAATGTCAGCCGTTGTAATGTAAGGTTCCTGTGACGCCTGTCAGCGTCATTGGTTCGGCCGATTTTGGGATAACTAAAATCAGAGATTTTCTGGTAATGAACAGTCCGAACCAAAAGTTTGAAAGCTGAGTTCACTTGATAGAATAAAAGAAGCCTCGATTACATCAGAACATATCCAAAGCTTAAGTTGTTCATCTGAACTGGTTTTGATCACAGATTGTACGTCAATTTCTTTGCTTTTAGGGCATATTAAAAACATTTAAAGAGCGTTTTAATGATCATTTTTGGCAATGTTTTAGGTCATCAAAATCCGCCCCCTCAAAATGAGTAACAGAGTGAAACATCCGCTAGTCGAAGAAAACCCGGTGACGAATCGCCGGGCCTTACCGCTCCCCAGAGTGGGGCCCGCGCGCGGAGGCGGAACCGCTGCTAAAGCGGCCGCGAAGGGGCGGTGGGGGGGCGGCGCAGGCCATGTGAGGACGCGGGGCGGGGGAGGGGGGCGTAATGGGCGCAGAGCGTTTGTGCTTCTTGCCGAGAGCGGCATCTCATTCGCGGAGTTGCGCCAGATGGGTATTACTTGTAGCCACGCGACGACGTGCAAACGCGGCTCCACTCCCCCCTCCTGCAAATGCCGGTCGCAGTGGGCCAACCCTCTCATTGCAGCTTAACGGCAGATGTGCTTGTGAAATCTCATTTTTCATTCTGTTTATCGTGATGAGTTGCATGAAAATTGAAAGCTTTTTGCTGAGAACGTTTCTGTGTAAAGTAATACCGACAGCCGTGTGATGGTTATGTGGAAGTAATGTTATTTAGCGTAATGTAGTTTTATCATTTTCCCCCTCTAACGTAGTTGCTCTTCACCAAATGATTTGGTCGGCATTTTTCAGTAAGGTTATCTGCAATACAACAAAATAGAATGTAAAATAAGGAATAGTATGGTCCGTTTCATAAATCATTATTTTATAATTAAAATATTAACAAAAAAAATACCACGTAAGAACTGTAAATCTGTTATTAAAATAAATATCGCTGTAAAAAGTCCGCTTTCGTTAATTTTAGTCATTTTGTTACAGATCAGCGTTAGAATAAGCCGACTACGTACACTTCAATTTAAGCGTTGACGTCCGTTCACTTAAGTTATCTGTTACGGGATTCGTTATAGGTTACATCCATTCGGGAGCTTGAATGGCACCTACAGTAGTGATGTTTATGTTCTCGATTGGACGGCACCATAACAACAGATTAAACGTCAACGGACACGGTAAACAAATCGAAGTATACTAGGTCACAATATTAGCACGTCAAACATATAAATATAATGCGATTCCAAATATTATAGTACCGTATTTATATCGTATTCTTTTCCAGTCCTGCTTGAACGTCAATGATGTTCCAAACTATGAAGCCATATTGCAACGCATTGGCCTCAAACGCGTATGATATGAAGGCATGGCGTACCCAAATATTGGAATCCATGACCTCAATTCCACAGCCACCCGGGAATCCCCGATGCACGGCCCCAGAAGGGCCGTATAAACGCAAGTCTTGTCCGAGCTCCGGGTGCTTGGATGCCTTCCAAGTTATTCTATTGCTTTGCAGGCGGCGGCGGCGACGCGGGGGCGGGGAGGGGCGGCGCCCGAACGGGGCCTTTCATTCGGCCGCCGCCATCTTTCAGCACGATGCCTCGCGTTCCCCGGATCGCGCCGGGCGCCCCGCGGAGTGACGTGGCAGTGGGCGGGGCCCGAAAGCGGAGGGCCGCGCTGCGGCGCCAAAAGCATCGACCAGTTGGATGGGTCGGTTAATGTTGCTGGGCACGTGAACGGCTACGGTAGTTTGTCCCGTTGGTGTAGTGAATATTTATCCCGGAAGGTGGCGGTATTCCTTCCTAGCTGGATGACAAAGCCCGACACCGCTTGCAGGTTTTTGCACGATCACGTATCTTCCACCACCGTGGCACCTCCATTGCCTGGACAAGCTCTAAGTTCCCAACTGAGCTCCTGAAATGCTTACTCTGTGATGATGTATTTGTGTGTTTTATACAGGGAGAGGATAGAAAAGGAAGAGGAAGGAAATACTGCGCGCGATCGACGGCCCGTTTGTAGGGTACAGCGTTCGCCTGCTATCGACCAGAGCAGCGGAGCGTTAGTTTTTTCAGGCAATGGCTGAATTCGATTGAGCTATGAAATTAGTGTCGAATCTCGCTGCCACCGTCGAGACTGGAACGAGCACCCTAGGACTCCCGGTTGGCGTCCTACTGTAAGCGCAGTACTGTCTCTGAGCAAACTCAGCCGGTATAGTGTTGTAGGACAACGGATATATCCCTTACAGCACTGTATCCGTACTTATAAGGCAAGGTTTCGTCACCTTAATTTCTTGTACGCCTTATGGAGGTTTATGCGAAAAAATGTGGACTGAAAAATAATGTTTTACTATACATCGAATTTCCTTTTTATATTTGTTATTTCTTCTTGTAAAACTTCCAGAGATGGTAGGTTGAGCATGCTATGACCACTGATATTCATTTTTCATTACTCCATATTATTGCACACCACATAATGAGTAGAGTAATCTGCGGTTTTAAACGGTTCATTGGGAAGGCATGATCCCGAAAACATACAAACCAAGGTTGTGAATTATTTTGTGTAGATAACTCTTCCGTCGATTTGATTTTCACAATACATTAAATGTCAGCAGGATCTTTATTGACTTCTAATCAAATAATTTTGTATGTGAGCTTTCATTTTCTTTATCATTTAGCAAATATCAACTTTCCGTAAACTCTTTCAGCGTGTTGACTGCTACGTTGGAGAATAATCATCATATCTAAACTTTTTTTTGTAACCGCACCAACACTGGTGGCTACGCATTCTACTACACCTTCTTACGGCTATGGCGTACTGTTTGAGAGTTCACGGGCTCGATTCCCAAAGTGAGGCTACGTGATGTGTTTAGCATCCGTGTGTTTTTGTGGCACCTGTTGAAATCTAAGAGTAATTCGTCGACCGACCACTCTGATAAGAAATTTCGGTGGTTTTCCTTATCACTTCCAAGCGAAAGCCGAAACAGCACCTACGAATATGAGGCATAGGCCGCCCGCAATCCTTCCTTCTCTACCCTGTTACCTGTTCTCCATCCTTTGTGCCTAGTAATTGGCTGAAACAGATTTTCAAATGGCTCATTCCACATTGATCTAGAAAAGGTTTCGATTTAATGTCGGAAATAGGTCAAGGCAACACTATTGTAGTACTGTTGAGCCCAATAAAATAACAATGCGACCGTTTCATTTTGTTTCGTGATGTCTCCCAATGTTAATCGACGAAAGGAAACGCTTCGTGCCTGCGTCCCACTGTGACGTGGCGCCGCCCGCATTCCTTCTCTCCGGCGCGGCGCCGTCCTGTCGTCCCGTCCCGTCTCGTCCCCCCCCCCCCGTCCGGGTGGCGTTTGTTATTGGGGGGGAAAACCCTTCAGCCACGTCGCGTCTCGCCGCTCCACTTCATTTATCTCCGCCGTCTGTGTTTATCCGTCCGCGTTCTTATATCGCGTTTCTAGGCGGCCGTTTATGCGGCTAATTTATTTGTTTGCGCGGTTTAATTAGACACGCAGTTCATTACGTGTGCATCGACTCCCGGGTACCTGGAACGCGCACCATAAACAAAACCCCAGGCTTGTAATTAACAAATGAAAATGCTCGAAAGCTCTCCGTGTGTGACTAAATTTTCACGAAAATCGGATGTGGTCACGCGAACCGCCGCCGCCGCCGCGGGATGCACGCACGAGCAGGCCGCCCCCTCCCCCGGGGTTGCGCTTGAGTGGGAGGTGGGGTGAGGAGGGGGCGGGGCGGGAGGGGGAGACGGCGCGTGAGGTCTTCGGAACGGCACGCGCCACTCCTCGGCGATACGATCGCTTTAATTTTGAATTCGGCGAAAACTGATCTCGCCTCACTGCCTTTCCGCCGGGCCCATTTCAGAAACGGGGGAAAACATCAGGGGAGGCGCCGTCGGGGTAGATTCCTGGCAGGCGATAAATTCTGGCGTTCACGTCGTGTATGATATATGGTTTACGTCTTCGGCCGTCTTCGCGTGAGAAATTATATTGGGGCGGTAAAAGGAAAGGGGCGGTGAGCTGTGTGTGATATCCTCAAATGAAAACTGTCTCTCCATTCGTAATAGTATTTCCGCGACGTAGCTTTAATTAGATCGTATATTTGATTGGAGGATATGAGGGTTGTCTGAACATTCGTTCGGAGTTCACTCGAACAAGAGGGGTAATAACATCGAAGGATGACGCATTGCGATGTTTGCTACGAAGTGACGTGCGGAAGATCGTGATGTGGATGGATGTTAGGTCATTATTCTTTTCCCTCGTCGTAGCACTGGTGCTTGAAATGCCTTGAATCGAATTAGAAGTACGTTTCTTCACGCATTTTTTCGTAATTTAATAAAATATTCTCAAACTGATGTTCACATTCCTGAAGATCTTGGACTTAGACCTGCCAGATATTAGCTTCGGTAAAAGAGGACCCAATGATTGTTGGAAGAAAACACTTAAATAAAGAAAAGTATATGCTAATATATTATATCGAAAACCCGGATGGCGCTAGAATTCAATCTTAATTCATCACTTCCACTTACTAAGTAGTTCCAATCGTTTGGAAATACTTTTCATTGGAACTTACTTTCCTGAGAATCTGTTTCAGAAGTCATGTAAGTATGAAAATTTTGACACGAGTTAAGTGTATATTTTACAATCAAAATTACTGTCACTATTTCTACCGAAACTATGTCTTATATTAGTACATTATGCTAGCATTAAAGAAAAACATATTTCCACATTATCACTAAGGGATGGGATTGCAAAAGAGTATGATTGAAATCTTTGCCATCTTCTTGTGTCTTGCAACACATTCTTCTGCTTAACATATTTGATAAAAGTTTCTAAATGATATTAGGACGGTCATTCAGAGAAGCCAGTGTAAAATGAGTATATAGCATTACGTTCTTTTTGTTTTTGATTTTTAAGAGTACAGTATACGACTGAGCCGTAAAACGCATCCAGACAATGAACTTTGACTGAAAAGATCCGTCCGTGTAAAAGAGAATTCAAGTTTCAAGAATTCTGATACATATTTATATAAAATTGAAGAACTCTCAGCGGTTCATCGTTATTTATAAGTCATCCTTCGTATTTAAAAATAAAAAAGTATTTCCTAAAATATATTTAAAATATTTACTCTTTTTCTTCAAATTTTATTACCCTTACCTATACACTTGCCTATACTTACCTATACCTTTTTTCTACGATCATATACACGAACTGGTGAAGGAATGTTTTATTTTTTGTATTATTTCACTTTATGTACGGATGGTTTCATGTTAGATTTATTGATTTAATTGGAAACATTTGAAACAATGATACATTGTTTCCGCACATGACTTTGAAAATCGCAAATACGAATGTGAATGAAACTAAATATTGACGTTGTGTTGTCTAAGGAGCAAAAGGGAAAATAAAGTATTTAAATAACGTGTTTGTCATGAAAAGATCACGCACTGCGCGCCAATCTGCAGGCAAATGGTGTCGTTAGTTCTCTGTGTTTCAATATTGCTGCTGCTCCTGCGAAGCCGCAGCAGCCTGCTCCGTTTGTCTTCGCGTGGCAGTCCGTTGGCCTTGCGCCGGGGAATCCCCGCGTTTTCGTGGGATTGGGGGATCCCCGGTGCGATTGATGCAATCAAGTCATAAACTGCTGGGCCCCGCTTGCGTCCGTTCGCCCTTCCACCTTCTCCCTAACGCCGCTTTTAACGTCATTCCTCGCGCCGACTGCTGCGAGGGGACACTCGGCAGCTCTCGCGTCTTTCAGAAACACTTCGGTCTTCCTCGCGGAGGAGCGATGATTCCGTCTCGGATGCAAACGAGTTGGAGAGAAATCGTCTTCCAAACCGGCAGTGGACGATAAATTGATGTAATAAGATACGGTGATGCGGAAGCATAATACTATCAAATTGTGGATGTAGAGATGCTTGGTATACTGACTTCGCTTCTTCATGTGTATTCAAAATATTCACGTTCGAAAAAAGTTTGTATTTTTCGAAAAATCATTTATAGAAATAAACAAAAAATATAATGCTATCTGAGAAAAAGATTATTTTTCAAGTTTCTTCTTTGCTGTAAACAGGCTTGGTTGCTTTATTGATATTACTGCAGTACGTCTGACCTGCAAGTCCTAGAGTTCCAGCCCCGACGGTGGCAGAATTTTCACACAACCTCTGAGCTCTTGGTCGAGTTCATGTCACTGACTGGAGAATAATTCTAGAGGTCGAATGCACTGATCGGTAGTTTTCCGTGGTTTCTTCGATCAACACCAATCGTATGGCAGACCAGTACCCTAACAAATGGGTCACGGATCGTGCGCGATCTTTCCTTCTTCTTCCTTGTTTCATACTAACACTTACATGCACTACACTATCACACATGCCGGCAGACTGATCGGGACCTGAGAGCTAGTCCCGACTGGGGCGGTGTCCCGTTGGTGGGAGACACCTGAAAACCGTCAGCCGACGAGTAAATCGGCGCCGGATATCGCCATCCAGCGGGGAAATATCACCACCACCACCCCGCGATAAAAGCATGCACTACAGTTACTGAATTATGTTCTAGCAGTTGATCGATCGGAAATACTAAGCAATCAACCATCGCATTGTAATGCCTCTTTCTCAAACTCTGCATTGTTTGTTTCAGGTATGACAGACGAAGCTGAGAGGCGCATGAGCAGATGGCAACGACCTCCACGACGGTGACGTAAACGCAGTTTAACGTATTATGAGGCACAACAAGTCTGGACACATCTTCCGAACTCTTCGACCCACATTGTGTGCGTGTGGGTCAGAGCGTGCAAAGTACAGTCGACACCGGTTATAGTGACTTCTGAGTACTAAGTGTTTTGGTTCACTATATCCGATGATGTCAAAGTTAAATAGAATTTCGCCACAAGGATTGATTTTATTAATATAGAGATACAGCAAAATTCATTAACAGCACCAATTGAAAATTTCAATATCTTTATTTTTCCTTTAAAAAATCTTTTTTTTTCAATTGTTTACTTCGTACATTTTTCATTAGTAATTTCTCTAGATCATTCTCCACAGTTCGTGCTCATTTCTTTTTACTCTGCATTGTGCTCTGTCTCAAAGTATCGAAATGCGGTCTTGATACTTTTTGATGTCTCTTGCACCGTTGGAACACCGTCCCACTCTCTGAAGGCTATTCAACTCGCCTAATAACACACGAGATCCAATGAATTTCGTGGACTTATTTCCTACGTTCACTAAAGCCGAGGTTCAGGTTCACTTTACCCGAGTATACTAATGCTTCTTTGTATTTTAAGTGAAACGGGACTCGTGACTTAAGTTCACTTTAACCGAGGGTTCACTATATCCGAGTTCACCACATGCCGGGATTTCGGTCGGGGATTTAGAACTTGTCCAGGGCGGGCAGTGCCCCGGTGATGGGAGATACCTGGCTGTGGAAACCCCACTAGTCGCCGCCGAATCTCGCCATCTAGTGGGGAAGATCACCGCCTCCTCCCGATGAAAAAACATGCACTGCATTTACGGGACTAATGACCTCCGTAGTTGACGCGCCCGAAATCACTAAGAATCAATCAATATACCTGTGACTTAAGTTCACTATAACCGACGATTCACTATAACCGACGATTCACTACAACCGGAGTCGACGGATCTCGGCTCGCGCCCATGGGTGCGCGTGCTGCCGCGGAGCCCTGTAGTGGCGTGGCGCGCGCGAGACCCGGCGCGACCGCAGCGCCGCGGTCGCCGCCCGCGCGCGTTTATCATCCGCCTAATGGAGGCGCCGCCTTGGCCCGACGCGCGCCGCCGTCGGCGCTCGGCCCGCGACACGCGCCAGGAGGTAGTTGTACGGTCACGCGTAATACCTTGACAATCACATGTCTTGACAGGACCAAAAGCTGGAGTTATGCACTTTCTGCAACAGATGCACCGTGAATTCGCGCTATCCATCACGCTTCAGGTACGTGCTCGCGTAATAACTTGATTGGTTGATTGAGTGTTAGTCATTCCGGGCGCTTCAACTACCGAGGTCATTATTCCCGTAAGTGTTGTGCATCTTTTGTCATCGGTAGTGGGTGGTGATGTATCCCCACTGGATGGCGAGATCCGGCGCCGACCTACCGTCGACTAGCCGGGTTTTCTCGTAACCAGGTGTCTCCCATCAGTGGGGCACCTCCCCAGCCGGGACAAGTTCTAAGCTTCCGACCAGTCTCTCGGCATGTGTGGTAGTGTAGTGCATGTTAGTGTGATTTATGTGTGTTTATTACGTGTGTGTGTGTGTCGAGAGAGAGAGAGAGTATGTGTGCGTGTGTGTAAGGGGTGATGATAGGACAAGCAGGAGGAAGGAAATAATCGCGAGCGGTCCGATATCTCTCACCAGTGGGGCACCGCCCCAGCCGAGACAAACTCTAAGCTCCCGACAGCACGTGCGGTAGTGTAGTGCATGTTATTGTGTGTGTGTGTGTGTGTGTGTGTGTGTAAGGGGTGAGGATAGGGCAGGAAAGATCGCGGGCGGCCCGTGGCCCATTTGTTAGGGTACTGCTCCGGCATTCGCCTGGTGTTGATCGGAGAAACCACGGAAAACTACCGATGAGAGCAGCCGGCCATTCAATTATTGTCCAGACAGCGACTGAATTTGACCTAGCTGAGAAGCGAGTGTCGAAAATCCTGCCGCGGTCAGGAATCGAACCTAGGACTTTCCGATCAGAGATCCTGCAGTGATATCAGTTGATGCAATGAGCCACCGCTCCCGGTTCTTATCTAGACCAAAATTATGCACTTATGTGCGTTATGCACTTTCTGCTACCAATGTACCGTAAATTCGCGCTGTCCATCATGCTTCAGGCGATTGTTCTACGTTGACGCGTAATAACATCAAATTTATGCCTTATTTCGACCGACAGGTATCATGAAACTGTCAAGATCCGCACTATATGTTACGCGCCTGGCAATAGTTGTACGTTCACGCATAATAACATAATGATCATATGTCTTATCTCGACCGAAAGGTAGCTTGATACACTTTCTGCTTGCGAGCAAGCTTAGATCCGGTTTATCTGTCATGCATCAGGTGATAGTTCTACATTTATACGTAATAACGTAATGATCACAGGTCTTCACTTGACCGAAAGGTGGCATTTAACTTTCTGCCGGCGAGAAAACTTGAATTTCCACCACTCATTATGTTTCAGACGATAGTTCTACATTTACCACCTTACATTCCAATTGTGATCATCGACTATTCATCTTGGGAAGAAACTGCTGCCTTGAAGTCAGTGAGTGCGATAACGCCGAGAAATCGTAGTTAATTTTTCGCATCCCTAGTTAGTTGCAGCGGGAGAACAGCGTTCTGTGTGTGTGTGTGTGTGTGTGTGTGTGTGTGACCCCCCGAGGGCGGTAGAGCGCTGATTAGATCGCCATTAGGGGTGCGTCGACCCTTTGCTCTTTTCAGCGTTTCATTATTTACCTCGTGCACCCCCTTCCATCGTCATTCCTCGCCCTTTGCGAGCGCTGTGTCTTTGCTCACCCCCTCGGCTCTCCACCCCTTTTTTTCGATCTCTCCTGTCAAGTTTAATTTTGTTGCTGGACCCGTTTTATGATGCATCATTAATTCGGGTGTAGGATCTACATAATCTCTCATTACCTTTCTCATTTCGTTGGAACCTGCGCCGATGTCGCCACACTCTTTTTTATCCCGCTAATGGCAGCGTACATTTTTAATGATCAGTTTCTGTTGTTCCGTATTCGGTTTGCGAGGGTGCCGGGGGAGCTTTGTGTACTCGCACTGACGCACAGCAGCCTGACTGCGGTGGAAAGGTGGTACAGTGCTTCTCCATCACTGCAAATCAAAGCACAACCTGACGAATGCGACTGAACTGTCCACGAAACGTCACGAGATTAGTTGTACAAATGCCCTTCACTCAATAAATTCCTCATGCCAAACGAGTATCAAATCTGGAAGCGAGTTATTATGTCGAAATATTTAGACTGTTTTACGGCAGAAATCTTTGGTTTTTTATTTGTTAATGGGAACCGAAATTCTCGAGACAATAAAACAAAATGTATTAGTTTTAATAGGAAGCATAAAATTTGCTTTACTAATCAACAATAAATTAGGAATAAAATCAATGAAAGAACATAGAGACATTCATTGCTTATCATATAAATATAATTATTACCAACTGATTTGCTAAACATGTACTTTTTATTTTATTTTTAAATTTATTTTATTAGTTAATACACAGCCTTTCACATACAGTCATAGATATGTCCTGCAATCATCTGACAGGCAATGGAAGGAAGGCATTCTATTAATACCCTGCCATTCCTCGTCCTGTTCGGTTACGCTGAGTCCTGGTCCGCCTCCCCCAACCTCTTTCTTCGTTTCCATTACATCACGTCTTGCTCCGTCCAGCCCATCCCCTGCCCATCCCCCCCTGTTACGACCGTCCCGCCCGCCCCCACCCCCCCCCTCCCACCACTTTCATCCCACCACTTTCCCACCCACCCTTCCCCACTTTACTCCATACCACCCCACTTTACCCCATCCCACCCCCCGTTTCCCCCTATCATTCCACTTTATCCCATCCCATCCCACTTTACCCCATCCCCTTTTAGCCATCCCACTTTAGCCATACCACCCACTTTACCCCATCCCACCCCATTTTCTCCATCACACCCCACATTACCCCTCACACCCCTTTACCCCTCTCTCACCCTCACACCGCACATTACCCCTCCACCCCATTTAATCCCCCCCCACTTCACCCAGACTCAACTACCTCTTTCCTGTGAACTCCGAACTTCCGACTTCACTCCGTCCCACTCTGGTTTGATATAGTCTTCATTGCTACGGGCAGCTACACCGGATGACTAGAGAGGAACCAACGACGAAACTTCCAAAATAAGCTCTTAAGACAATTTAAACAGTATTTTCTCTAATAAACTCCATGAATATTGCGAATGGTTACGCAATAATAATCACTCAAAAGTTGGTTTGAAAATATACTTTCTATGCAAAACGTTGCATTGCAGAAACACATATACACGCCAGAAACACGAAAATTGTTTATTATTTTCAAAAGAAATTAAATTTGTTTAAAAAAGAAAAATTAACATCGAAATAAAAAGGCACACAATTTGACTGCTTTTTTATTTGTGTGTTAATTTTTATTTGAACAAATATATCCATTTCTTTTGGAAATAATAAACAATTTACATCTTTTTAGTCTTTATATCTTTCTGGATTGCAAATTGTTGCATAGAAAGTATTTTTTCAAACTATGGTGTGCTTATTGCGGATCAACCATTCGAAATATTCAAGGAGTTAATTAGACAAAATAGTCTTAAAATTGTCTTAAGACCTTATTTTCGAAGTTTTGTCTGGCACCTGAAAGTACTATATTAGATACATTGTTGATTATTCCCATCAAACTTCAGTAAAAATGTCTATTCCATTCATTCACGGAATAAAATTTAAAAATCGTTTGTTACAATTAACATGCATTGTGATACGGATTCATAATCCAAAAAATATTTTATTTTTGGTTTTTGTTAATAATGTCAGTCAGACTGTTAGCATTTTCTCAAAAAAATATCGATGTAATTTGATTATCTAGGCTGTGATCAATGTAAAATTATTTTAAATGTATTAATTGTAAATTTTCTGCCTGCCTTACTATTTCAATCACTCAAATTTTGGCAATATGATCGTGGTTGTTCTTTTTAATTATTACTTAAGAGATTACGAAATAAAGAAAATATACTATTTTTGTAAAATATCACAGAAATGATTTATACTTTGAATTTACTTTTTGTTCTAACAATTTCCAGGATTGACACTTTATACATTTTTGATCTTGGTTTGTGAATTGCGTTATCTAGTTATCCAGTTAACTTGTAAATTATTTTACCTAATAAGAGTCTTGGTATTATTATGTCCCTCTTCTAAGCAGTTTTGATTGAATTACGACTCAGTACAACTATTATTATTCTCTAAAATAATTTTTATTCTGTAGCAGTACAATTTTCTGTTGTGCGGTAGCTAGTTACTACGGCTCAACATCGGGATGAATTAACACGGACAAGCTCTCATAATGAACATGTCATCTGCTGTGAAAGCACATCCGATTATGCAAATGACGTCAGGTGAATTCTCACCACATTCACGACGCAAATTCAATGTGAACCAGATGCCAGTGGATCTTATAACGTTTGGTCTTCAGAAGGTACGATTTTACTTTGTCGTATACGTACATGAATGCGGAGTAATGCGCGATGTATAGAAAAAGTTATGTAATGCTGCGGAAAATTAATTTTGAGATCTGTGTCTGTATCTGCCTATGTCTTACAACTGTCTCTGTATCTGTCTGTGTCTGTATATATCTATGTTTGTATCTGGCTGTTTCTGATTGATTGATTAATTTTTTCGTGTTTCCGGGCGCGTCAACTGCTTCGGTCATTAGTCACGTTAGTGTAGTTTTTTTTTTCTCGGGAGATGGCGGTGATTTTCCCCTCGCTGGATGGCGAGATCGGGCACCGACCTACCGTCGGCTAGTGGGGTTTCCCCCAACCAGGACTCTCCCACCAACGGGGCACCGCCCCAGCCGGGACAAGCTCTAAGCTCCCGACCGGTCTCCTGGAATATGTGGTAGTGTAGTGCATGTTAGTGTAAGTGAGTGTGTAAGGGGAGATGATAGGACAAGGAAGGGAAGGACAGATCGCGCGCGGTCCGTGGCCCATTTAGTAGGGTACTACTCCTGCATTCGCCTGGTATTGATCGGAGAAACCACGGAAAACTACCGATCAGAGCAGCCGACCGCTAGAATTCTCCTCCAGACAGCGACTGAATTCGACTTAGCTAAAAACTAAGTGTCGAAAATCCTGCCGCAGTCAGGACTCGAACCTAGGACCTCCCGGTCAGAGGCGCTGCAGTGGCATCAGTTGATGCACTGAGCTACCGCTCCCGGTCTGGCTGTTTCTGTCTGTGTATCAGTGCTTGTCTGTATACATGTCTGTCTTGTCTGTCTAAGCTTGTCGGTCTGCGTCCGTCTGCCCTTCAGTTCGTCCGTGCGTGAACATTACTAGCGCCTGTACTATTCGTAGGAATATTAACGGATCTATGTGGCTCGACTCAAACTTCGTGATTTTGAAAATAATTTGTTGAATTTTGGAGTTATATGACTTTCAAAATTTTTGCACAAATGGCTCCAAATTTGTCTTTAAATAATAATAAATTAATCTTTATATAATAAATAGAGCGAAATACATATGAATTTGGCATAGGCACGATCTTCAGTGTCAACTGAAGTATCGAAAGTTGCAGAAGTGTCAATTTTTTTTAATCCTTCGTACAACTACATAATTAAAGATGGAGATTTTTTCTTCAAATGACATTTATTCTCCACAATTTGTTCTTTAATTATGTCAGATACATTTTTCTAAAAAAGTATTAATAGTATTTGGGTAATTTCGTATTAAATATGGGTAATGTGAAAAACGTATTTTCTCAAAAGCGATTTCAAGTATTTAAACATTTTGTACGAATTGTTCCAAATGCACAGAATAACATAAATGCTTCGTTGATGGATTCTTTTGGTTTTCAAAAATTACACAAATGTAATTTTTTTTAAATAACTCCCATCGAAAAATATTTATATCACGTGCATTTTATACCCTATTACATTTGTGAATAGAAGTGCTTTAGTTGATTTTTTAGAAAGTTTCGCAAAATTAAAATGTTTTGTGAAAATGAGCTCAAAATGCGCATTTTCAGAAACGCTCATACATTTTCTCAGAAATTGCTCCAGTATTTTTTAAACATATATACACATTCGGGCTTTACTCTACTTTAATATTCTTAAAGTCATATTTCCATATTTCAATTGTAGTATTAGGAGACAAGAAAATGTGAAAATGGGACTAATAGATGTCTGGAAAGAAGGAGGAGAAAAACCTAAAAGCTAGTCTACACTGAAGAAATGAGGAATATAGCTAGTACGAGAAAGACCATGTCATTCTAAAGACCATTGGTTTGTTTTTTTGTCTCTGGAAACAGTAAATGCAGATTCAAGAATCGTGGGATTAATGATTTGAAAAACGTGTCATCAGCGGCAATCACAATTTGGGGCAGATGATTTTTGCTCATCTTTTTACCTGCCTAAATTATCGTCATTAATCAAACGTGTTTCAGTTAGTGACATTAATATTTGTTAAGTCTTTGCGACTTCTCGAAATTTGCAGTATTTTTATCAACGCTGTAACGACATTATAAATGTGGAAAATATTCTTGCAATCCAGTTTAATTATTAAGAATTTTTTTTTTCAATTTAATGGCTGTTTGTATTAACTTACGATTAGAATGATTCACAAAATTGGATGTAAAACTACTAAAGAGTTCGTTCCAAAGCGTTAATTGCTGTTTTATGTCATTGGGGCATATTGCCATCAGACCAGCGTATTCCTGGAACTCATTCCATCTGACCCAAGCACTGGCACAGCGTGAAACGTACACTTTTGGATGATTGGGTGTAATCCTTTGCTGGCTGCGAAAAGCTGTTTAAACTGCAGCCACCTTCATACGCGATCTGCACACATTTAAAATTCGGTCTAACGCTTAAATGAATCTCGGGATACAGTGTCAATACTGTCTAGAGTCGTAGTTACGTACATTAATCCGAAAACTAAAACAATTATGAATTTATGTGACTTGTTCGTAGTCAGTTCACCACAGTGTGTAGTTGTTTTCATTAAGACGCGGGAAATGCAGTAATAATTTCGAAAAAAAAAATAATTTCAGTTATAAAAAACTGCAATGCGAAATCTCAAAAATTTGATACATGGCGTATCAAGGCGGTCTCGTTTGGAGGGATTCCCGCGTGAGCTTGAATGTTTGATTGTCGTGGCCTACAGACTCAATGTTTGGGGTAGGGAGTCGAAGAACGCGTTACGCCAACGCTCTGGGTTCGAATCCCGCATCAGGCGTGCGTAAACACTCATGTGAAGATACGTATTCTTGGTTGTTGTTTTAATTTGTTGCGTCTACACCTTGACGCAACGCGTCTCCAAGCCCCTTAAGGGGCGTTGAGCGCTTCGCACTGGGGAGTAATCCTCCATTAATGTGCTTTTTATTCTGAAGCAATCCTCCATTACTGTGTAATAATGACTATATTTGTCAAGTCTCGTCACGTCGCAGTCAGTCAGTGCCTTTTATCCCTTCGGCCAGGGGCTCGACGCTGTTAGATCCCGGGGTTCCTAGCCGGTCACCCAACCACGAACCCGCGAGTCTCGAATGCGCTTAACCTTCGTGACTTCACGGAACGTAGTAAACGAATTCGGCTAGCGCTGGTTTATTCTTGTATATTTCCATCATTCCTTATTTTTTTAATACATCCGTGGCTTTCTATCAACTACTATCAAAATGGTTCTGTCACTTTCGCAGGATGAATGTAAAATTTAAACGAAAATTATATTTCATTTGAATTTTAACTTTCTAGATAAAACTTTGTTCGATGTTTGTCTCGTAACATCTAAAACCAACAATCTATCGGTTATACAACGCGACCTATCGAACTCGTTTGATATGTGTTCAATCTCAAATTGTAGTGAAGTGTCTTACGATAGTTTTTTCGTAAAAACTATTGAAATGACCCATTATTCGTTATATCAGAGTTATAAGTTTTGATATATTGCCATATATATTATAAGGTAAATTTTTATTAAGTTTATTCTGTTATTCCATATAAATTTCAAAATCAAGTGATTTAAACTGACATTTCAGAGCGATATAAAACAAAACATCAGCAATATCTCAAAACTTCGACCGGCTTAGGTGGCTCAAAGCATCAGCTGACATCCCTGCAGTGCCTCGGACCGCGGAAGTCGTAGGTCAGAGTTCGAGGCTCGACGACGGCAGGATCTCCCGATACTAGCAACATAGCTTGGTCGAATTCAACCGTTATCTGGAGGATAATTCTAGCTCCCGGCTGCTCTGATCGGTAGTTTTCGGTGGTTTCATCGATCAACACCACACGAATCCCCGAGGAGTAGCTAAAAACCAGTCAAGGAGCGCGCGCGATCTTTTCATCCCTGACCTTTCCGATTCTCACCCCCTTTCACACACACACACACACACACACACACACACACACACACACACACACACACACACACACACACTACCATGCACCACACTACTACACATATCGGGAGTCCAGTGGGACGTTTAGAGCTTGTGCTGGCTGGGGCGGTGCTCCCTCGGTGGGAAATACCTGATTGGAGAAATCCCTGTTAGCGGATGTGTAGGTCGGCGCCGGATCTTACCGCTTAGCGACGTAAAATCACCGCCACAACTCGAAGAAGAAACATGCACTACACTTACGGCACTATGATTTTAACGGTTGTCTCGGCCGAAAACACGAAATAATCAATCAACTATTAATCAGAACTTCGAATTATGACTGCTGAGCCTCTGACCGGGTGGTCCTAAATTCGAGTTTCGATGGTGGTAAAATTTGTGTCTCTAGCTTGTCAGCTAGATCGAATTCAGTCGCTGTCTGGAGGAGAATTCTAGCGGCCGGCTGCTCTGATCGGTAGTTTTCAGTGGTTTTCCTAAGGAACGGGCCACGGACCGCGCGCGATTTTTTTTCATCTTCCTCGTCCTATCCTCAACCCTTACACACACACACACACACACACACACGCGCACACACACACACACACACACACACACCACCACGTCGGCAGATCGGTCGGGAGCTTAGAGCTTGTCCCGGCTGGGGCGGTGCTCGCTGGCGGGAGATACCTAATTAGGGAAAACCCCGTTAGCCGACGGTAGGTCGGCGCCGGATCTGGCCATCCAGCGGGGGATGACCACCGCCGCCTCACGGGAAAAACACGCACTACACTTACGGGACTAATGATCATAGTAGTTGACGCGCCCGGAGTCTCTAAATATCAGTCAACCAATCAGTCGAATGACGAGATGAAGGCCGGCCGCATGTGGGAGGGCTGGTTGTCGTCCGCTCTGCGAGCCGGCGGCGTGCGCTGCTCCGCTCGCGAACAGCTGCGGCATTACGCGCCTAATGGGTCGTCCCGCGGCGCTGCGCTCAGGTCGGCCATTACGGCTGAAGAGCTCGCCCCGAGCAAAGGGGCTGGGCGAAGCGACTGGCCCGCGCTGGCTAAAAGGCAGGCGGGAGGGAAAGAAAAGGGCCCCGGCGAATGGAGGCGTGGGCGTCGTCGGTGATGGCCGACTGGGAACGATGATCGGCCAGTGGTAAACGTGGGTAAATGGACTTCTTACTGAATATTAACGGCGACTTATGGCGACATTTTTCTACTTTAAAGGTATATTTTTCAGTGACCATCACTGCTCGAGTTGAACGTTGTGAAGTGCACTCAACTGACAAATATGCTCAGAATTTAACACAATATGTTAAAGAAAATGTAACTTGATTCAAGAAGAGTCATGTAACTTACAAGAACAGTCGTGACAGTACAAAGATGCGAACCATACCATCTCAAGTTTTAGAAGCACAGAGGGAAAGTTATTTTAATTTTTGTATCGGACTTGCAAGCAGAACTTAGGGTTGATAATAATGATTAATTATTGACTTCACTAATAAACTGCGATTTAGGTAATATTGGTATAAGTATTTTCACGAGATGACTTTCAATTAGTAATTCATTTGTATTGTTTGTAAGTTTATATTATTGATTACCAGTATATGATTAACTCGATGTTTTTCCGTTTGTGTCTGTTTGTTATTTTCTTCCCGTTTTTAGCAATATTTTAAAATGTGTTCACTACTGCAAGTGTTCCCGGTTCCTATCCTTGTACATTTTTAAATTATAGTAATGTAGTCAATTCACTGAAGTCACATCGTTGGCAATTTTATCGAGGTTCTTCAACCATGATTGGGTATATTTTCTCTGAAATGTTTCACAAGTCGTTCAGAGCGCTGTTTTGAAGAAGTATGTCTCCCGGTAGACGTTCTGCTTTGAATTTGGAGCCTATGGAATACTATTGAAAGGCGAAAAGTTGGCGCCATTCAAGTTAGAGAATGGAAGGACGGCACAAACACGAAGCAACAGGCCCCAAAAGTCACGCAACAGAAAGTCGTAACCGGCGGCAGCATTCGGTCTCCCAAGGATCCCACTGCTAAAAGAGCAAAATAATGATTCGCAGTTGTTGTCGGTACGAATGAACCAAAGCGAGTGTGAATACAAAAACAAGACAAAATATAATTTCGATTTGTGAAAAAGGTTTGAGTACAACATTTTTGTCTCATTAATTGATTGGTGTTTCAAAGCACGTCAATTATTTTATTATTATTCACGTAAGTGTAGTACATTTTTTTAATTTTGGGAGGTGGAAGTAATCTTTCTCGTTTATATGGCGAAATCCGGCGCCGACATATACGTCGGTTTGTAGGGATTTTCCTCCGAGAGACGTTATCTCCCCCAGCGGGACACCGCCCCAGGAATATGTAGTAGTGTAGTGCGTGTTAGTGTAAGTATTGTAAGTAAGGATTGAGAACGGAGCAAGAAAGGGGAAAGAATGATCACGTTCGGTCCATAGCCCGTTAGTTATGGTACTTCTCGGGCATTCGCCTAGTGTTCGCCCCATCTCGATCAGGTTTTTCGTCCAGTTTCCCTGATCCATTGAGCAAATGCTGAGATGGCCCCTTGTTTTGCTTCTGGACATAAATGTAACTTCATTTTCTGTGCACGTCTTCTAGAATTCAGTGGGAAATACAATTATTCAAATTATCGTTTCCATGTTGTCGCGGCAGGAAGTAATAAGAGCCAAAATTTATTGCTTATTTATTCTTGAAAATAGATTTTATTACATGGAAGTTTTTTTTTTTGTTTTTTTTCTCCCTTTCAAAATTCAAAATTTATTGCTTATTTATCCTTGAAAATAGATTTTATTACATGGGAGTTTTTTCTCCTTTCAAAATTCAAAATTTAAGTAGTATATGACTTAGTGTAGGGATCACAGAATTTTGAAAATGTGCACACAATTCACTTTTCCCATAGCACGTCATACGCAGTTTTTAACTGTTTTTGACGTAAAAAAAAATAAATAAATAAATGTTGACCGGAGAAACCACGGAAAACTACCGATCAGAGCAGTCGGCCGCTAGAATTCTCCTTCACACTGCGGCTGAACTCGACCCAGCTATCAAGCTTGGGTCGAAAATCGCGTCTTCGTCGGACCCTAGGACCTCACTGTCCGAGGCATTCCAGTAACATCAATTGATAGACTGAGATACCTAAGCTGGTGATTCAGTATTGTCGAATCATTCTTTTCGGTATTGTTTAGATCTCCCAAACGGCTGTCTTCCATTCTGATCTCAATGTAGAGAATTATATCTTAAGGACTCGTTGTACTGTGAGTGATAATAAAAACTGTAGTATCCTGAGTACTAAACGAATATTAACTTCAGTGATTAATAAGTCCACATTGTGTGTCTCAGCAATGATTGGGCCATTGATCGAAAATACCATAAATCACAATTGGATATTCGTGCATTCAGTAGTGATAACGTGTTCCCAGTTTACATATCACAAATGATATATTTACAGTATGTCTTCTAGTTCTTGGTATCCGGAAATATTCTGGAATTCTCAAATCGTGTCCAGATCTGTGCATTTTAAATACTGTGTACCACCTAGCAATGTGTAGGATTGCTCCAGATTTCATGTTCCCGCTCGGGAGAACTGCCACCTCTTAGCTATATTATGCATTTCTTTACAATACTTATCACGAAATTAGTCGCCGCGCCTTGAAACACGCAATCTCTCACTCACAGCTACACACCACGTACATTCACCCCTACACTTACATTCACACTCACCTTCATTTGCTTACATTCACACTCATTCACAATCACACGTACATACACACACACACACTTAACAACGTAAGAGGATAAGGAGGACACAGATTGTTCCGTGAGAAGGAAACAGAAGGGCGTGCTGGGCATTCGGGAGACGTAGACGTGCGGCTGCTGCGCAGGTGAGTGACTGGGCCTGGGCTCCGCGGTCTCTGTCAATAGGCACAGGTCGCGCCTCCGCCCCGCCCCCACATCTGCCCCTGGGTTGCGTCTCCGCCACCCAACTCCATCTCTATCGCCGCATCTGCTCCGATTCAGCCCTTGCCCCTACCTCTTACCCTCCCCTCCCCTTCCCCAGCCCACGCCCCAGCCCACGCCCCAGCTCACGCGCCAGCCTACACCCCAACCCACGCCCCAACCTACGCCCCAGCCCACGCCCCAGCCCACGCCCCAGCCCACGCCCCAACCCACGCCCCAGCCCACGCCCCAGCCCACACCCCAGCCCACGCCCCAGCCCACGCCCCAGCCCACGCCACAGTCCACGCCACAGCTCACGCGCCAGCCTACACCCCAACCCACGCCCCAACCTACGCCCCAGCCCCGCCCCAGCCCCAGCCCCAGCCCCGCCCCAGCCCCGCCCAAGTCCACTCACGCCCCAGCTCTCGGGTTGCATCTCCGCCTTCACCTTCCTCCCCACCTCTCTCCCACTCCCGCCCCCGCGGCCCGTCACCGCTTCTTCGCCACCGCGCGCAAGGAGAAGGCAATTCCCAGAGGCGGAATTCGTCTTGCGAGTGTTATTCTGACGGTGGGTTATTCGGACGGTGGGCGGCGCGACGGCCCGCGATTCATTTAAAAAGACTCCTTCGGACGGGGTGGACGGCCCGCCCACCGCGCGCCTCAAAAGGACGACGCGGGCGGCGCTCAAACTGATTAGAGGCGGAGGCCCTCCAAAGGGCCACGTGTGGGGAGGGGGTTGGAAGTGCAAGGGGGAATACAGGGAAAATGTCACAGAACGGTGCACGAAACTCTCTATTCCAAGGTGACGTCGATGTTACTGAAAGAGAGTTGGAAGATGTAATAATTGAATATTGAGAATCTATCAAAACTATAGTAAAATCTGTATTCAGCCCCGAGAAACCTGTTTGTTCCATGAAGAAATAACTTTTTTTTAGCAGAAGTAACTTTTCAACTCTATCAGCCTTTACTCCAACTCACGTGTCACATCTCTTTAATAACAAATCTATGCTTTTGAAAAAGTACTCCCAGCTTTAGTTCGTAAAATTGGTCAAAAAAAGCTTCTTTCCCCTCACAGTCAACAGAATTTTTTCTTGAGATTTGATAAGTGGTTGTTGTCTTTGGGTGCTTGAACAGGACTATAAGGTGAATAGGCGAACTTCCTGAGCCGAAGTCTTTCACAATGTTCTTTGCAATCTGAATAGTAAGCACAGATACATTGTCATGAATAGGGTCGGATTTTGATGAATTAAAACATAGCTAAAAATGATCAATAAAATGCTGTAAAACCAAAGAAAAATGACGTAAAAAATCTTATCAAAACCAGTTCGGATGAACAACTCAAGCTGGTGGATATGTTACTGATGTAATCGAGGCTTCTTCCTTTCGTTCCAGTGAACTCAGCTTGGAAACGTTTGGTTTAAACTGCTCTTTACCAGCAAATCTGTCTTCAGTTATCCCGAAATAGGCCTGATATACGTCACAGAATTACATACTACGACTGTCAAAATAATTTCTGAGCGAACAAATCGAATAGGCTATTGAGTAATTCTGCGACTAACATTTGTTGCTTCTCATAAATATTATTTGAAGTTAGTATCATTAAACATGACTTTAAAATCGATGAAAACATAAAATGCATTAAAACTGACGGGAAAGGGTAAAAAAATGACGAATCGACAAGAAATGCAAAATAAAAATATGAAAAAACCACCTATAAAAATGGGTCATTTCCTTTTGTCACAACATAAAACGAATTTCTATACTAAGCGGCGTTGTGCTAAAGGGAATAGAAACAAAAATTTCATTAAAATCCGCCCCCTAGTCATGAAGAAGCTAAACACCAATTTCTGTTGACTAAGAGGGGAATGCATTGCAATGAAAGGCAAGAGCAGGTACTAGTGAGAAAGTATTCCCTTTGATAAGCATTATCTTGGTCAGTCCAGAAACTTATGTAACCCCCTCTGTAGTTTACTAGAAATGCGTGCTTAGAAAAGTGCCAAAAATATCGGATGTTTACGGGGGGTTGCCAAAAATATCAGATGCTGACGGGGTCATGCTTCCCGTCTGGAATTTCATATGTGGGTTTGAGAATCGCTGCCAGCTGCACAGAGGATGCCGGCTTACGAACACCAGGTCGAATCCCGCCCAAAGGTCAGGTCGTTGGGACGCCACCCACTCACTGCCTCCTCCTCTAGCTATTGACGTGGGTGCCGCCGTGAAACTCGGGGGGTATCAGTGGGTTTAAAAATCCTCCACCAAGAATCGTGACTTTCGCTTACGTCCCCCTCCCCCTATGATGGAGGCATAGGTAGAAGTCCGATGTGGGTAGTGGGTAGTGGGTAGCGGTCCGACATAGTGGAGTGGGTAGTGGTCCGCCGTAGAGGCAATGGGTAGTAGTCCGCTGTAGAGGCAGTGGGTAGTGGTCCGCCGTAGAGGCAATGAGTAGTGGACGGCTGTGGAGGCAATGGGTAGTAGTCCGCTGTGGAGGCAATGGGTAGTGGTCCGCCGTAGAGGCAATGGAGGCAATGGGTAGTAGTCCGCTGTAGAGGCAGTGGGTAGTGGCGGGAGGAGAGGCGGGGCGTAGTTGCGCGTAGAAGCAATGGGTAGTGTCCGCTGTGGAGGCAATGGGTAGTGGTCCGTTGTAGAGGTAGGGGTAGCGAGTCGGGGGCGGAAGCGGAAGGCGGGAGGCGCCGCCGGCGCGGCTGAGAGCAGAACCCCGCCCGGTGGCGGTGGGCGGGAGGAGAGGCGGGGCGGCGCTCGCGTGCCATGCGCGTCCGCGCCCAAAAAGCCCTTCAGCGGCGCCGGCGCCGACGCCCACCCACTCGCTCCTCGCCGACCTCCACTCAAGGCCGCCCTCCCCTCCCCCCGGCTGAGGCAGCTCAGAATCGTTGCTGCAGCGCCTCTCGCCTGTAGGTCGGGCTTTCCACACCAGCTAGGTCGAATTCAGTCGTTGTTTGGAGACCATTTCTAACACCCGGCTCCCCTGATCGATGGTTGTCAGTGGTTTCTCCGATCAACACCACGCGAATGCCGGAGCAGTATCCAAACAAATGGGCTACGTCCTTCATCTTCCTTGTCCTATGTGTTCTTATTTATTTCTTTATCTCTCATTCTTTTTCCCTCTCTCTCTCTCTCTCTCTCGCTGTCTCTCGCACTCTCTCTCGCTCCTTCTCTCTCGCTCTCGCTCGTCGCTCCTCTCTCTCCGCTCCTCTCTCTCGCTCCTCTCTCTCTCTCACTCTCTCTCGCTCACTCTCTCTCGCTCACTCTCTCTCGCTCACTCTCTCTCCGCTCACTCCTCTCCTCACTCACTCTCTCTCGCTCACTCTCCTCGCTCACCTCCTCCGCTCCACCTCTCTCGCTCACTCTCTCGCTCACTCCTCGCACTCCTCGCTCACTCTCCTCCACTCCGCTCACCTCTCTCTCGCTCACTCTCTCTCTCGCTCACTCTCTCTCTCGCTCACTCCCCGCTCCTCTCTCCTCGTCACTCCTCTCGCTCACTCCCTCTCTCTCTCTCTCTCTCTCTCTCTCTCACACACACACACACACACACACACAGTATACTTCCTCCAGCAATTTGAGATGTCTGATATTGATTGTGCTCTTCCGCCTTTTATAATACTCTGTGTATCGACTTATTTTCTACCGGGAGCGGTAGCTCAGTGCATCAACTGATGTCACTGCAGCGCCTCTCACCGAGAGGTCCTAGGTTCGAGTCCTGACGGCGGCAGGATTTTCGACACTAGCTTTCCAGCTAGGTCGAATTTAGCCGCTGTCTGGAGGAGAATTTAACGGCCGGCTGCTCTGATCGGTAGTTTTCCGTGGTTTCTCCGATCAACACCAGGGGAATGCCGGAGCAGTACCCTGCCAAACGGGCTACAGACCGCGCGCGATCTCTCCTTCCTCTTCCTTGTCCTATCCTCTTACACACACACTTACACTAACATGCACTACACTACCACATATTCCGGGAGACCGGTCGGGAGCTTAGAGCTTGTCCCAGCTGGGGCAGTGCCCCACTGGTGGGAGAGTCCTGGTTAGGGGGCCCCACTAGTCGCCGGTAGGTCGGCGCCGGATCTCGCCATCCGGCGGGGGAGATCACTGCCATCTCCGGAGAAAAAGCATGCACTACACTAACGGGACTAATGACCAAAGCAGTTGACGTGCCTGGAAACACGAAAAAATCAATCAATCAATCGACTTATTTTCTCATGACGTCACGTGACTGCAAGGCTCAAGGAAGAGGCCGCCCGCCATTAAAGATTGTGCTGAGTTACGGACAGACATTTTTAATGTAAAGAACCGTTCGACTGAATATATACACTCCTCTGGCACTGCAGTGTGTTAAAATATTTCATTTATTGTAGTGTTATACGATAGACTATATTGTATTTGTTACAAAGCCGTGTGCGTTCTACTTTTCGGAAGATAATTTTGTGTTGAATTGTTCGGTCTCGCTTATTTGCTGCTGCTGCTGCTGCTGGCCACGTACCCACACCATTTTCGTTTCCCCTCAACGCCGTCCCGTCCCTCCAATTCCGCTCTCCTTCGAAGTTTTCCGCGAAGCCCTAGGAATCGTGTCGGCTGCTATCACCTCCGCCCCCACAGAGCGGCCCGCCCCTCCACTTCCGGTCTCTCCTTCCCACGACGCGTCGCGACGCACAGTGCGGCAAGAAAGGCAAAAAGTATTTTTAAGCTTTTTTCGGAATTTTTTGGAATAAATAACACATTTTATAATTAAATAATGACTTATTTAATTATTTAACAATCAAATATTGATTTAGTTAATCTCAAAGTCAGGACTTTCATCATGTGGCTGTTCTTCAAGAAGTGAATTTGTACTTAAGTACAAATAATTGTAGATAGTCAATAACATTGGTGTAACTTCTAGGTCCAAAGCCTTTGTCATAATTTTTCTTTATTCCATTTGTGAAATCATTGGGATATATGTAATTAACAGCCTGCAAAGCACTTCCTTTTTTTCTTTCAAATTGCATTTCTTCCGTTTGTTTTTTTTCTTTTCAGTGTGTTTAATAACATCTTACAGATCGCCTCATATATATATATATATATATATATATATATATATATATATAATAATATTTCACAATTGAAAGAAACCATAACTAAATTAGTTAACAATTTTACAACAATCTGCATACCTCACCAAGTACCATCATTTTTAACATGGGAAAAAGCGGTCCACCCACGCATAAAGTCAAGATTTCCCAAAGACAAATTCAAACCCCCGTAAACCACTATACCCTCAGCTCCTTAACATAATTATATTCCTTTCTCTTCTTAATTAACAATAATATTAAATCAGTAATTATGTCAGAGTTTAAACCTCACTCACCTTATGGATGGCCAATCCAAAATTGTCATATAAACCGTTGAAAGACTGTATTGTCGAACAAGAAGAAATAAATTTAAAAAAATAATATTATAGATAAAAAGTAATATTATAGATAGCGAGTACCTAAACGTGAAATGGGGCAAACATGAGCAAACTTTGATTAATGTTTTTCAGTTAATAACCCCATCAGTATCACAGCCTCTATCAATTCATATCAAAGCCCGGAAATGACCGGAAGAGTATGAGACAATATAAAAAACTGGATTTAAAAATTCCATTACCTTGTGACACGTGATTGAATGTACTTGGAATTACTAAATCATTATTTCAGGATTATGTTTTTTTAGAAATAGAGATTTAAAGTTCACATCTCCAGGTATAGTCTCCATAGCACGTACGATTCCGCTAGTTCGAGAGAGCAAAAATATTCGCATATCGAAAACAGCATGCCTTTCTTCTTACTGCGCAAGCGAAGAAGTGCACCGCGCATCACTTGTGCAAATTCGCTCTTGTAGAGGACGTCGTGGCGTGATTCCCCTTCCTTTTCTGATCGGGGAACGATGAAGGAGGCATTTTGCCACCCCTTTCAAGTGAAATGAAGGTTCTGAAGTATATTTTGATTTTGGACTTGTTGCCAACTTTTCCGTCGTGTGGCCCCACTGTGCGACGGACCGTTCTGCTGGGCGCGCTCGTACGGCTGTCCGGGTCACGTGGGATGTTGCACGAGGTCGCCTTTTTTAAAAAAGTATTTCCCACCCTTTCAGCCCTCAAGGCCTTTCGGAGGTTATTATTTACAAAATATACATTACATGCAGAACACATGTCTCCTTCAGAACATCAGGGCACAAGTTTACTTACTTCAGCTTATTTGTTAATCTATATACAGGTTAATATTTATATTTAATACAAGAATATAAAGTTGAAATAGAGAAAAAATAATATAAAAAAATCATACTTGTGAGTAATACATACATACAGTTTTTTACAGTCACGTATAATGTTTATAATCATTACACCAGCAATTCATGGCGGCCGCCTTTTCACAATGCCGGTACGCTGAGGCAGTCGGGCTGAGGTGGACTTCTTGAATGCTCCCCGTCCGGCGCACAAGTCCGGCGGCTCCTTGGGGGTGTTTCTGTGGCTTCCCCGTTAATTCATCTTAGAGCAAACTAATGTAGCGTCATAGACTTGACTCCCTGCTCCTGAGTTGCAAGGTATGGGGATGAGGGAGCCAAATATAGACTCCCGAACACAGACCCCTCACGGAAATCCCAGAGGGTAGGGGCTGGAGGGTAGGGGCACAAAATGCGTCGTCGGTGGCACTCGCTTCAAGACGAGTGCGTGGGGACGTAGGAGGTCATGTGACTCGGGCCTATATTAAGGTTCGTCGCAGGACCCTTCGGGGGGAACGATTCTGGTTTCCTCGCGGCAAACACCGCAAAACTTGTCCGGCCAAGTCTGGTGCGGAAGTGCTGAAGGCCCGAGTAGGTGTTCGAGGTTCAGACACGGTTAAGTATGCCTTATACTTCTGGGCAGATGGTTTGCCGAGGCACATGAGGTGCCCAGTTGCGAATCGACCGAGTTGGCTACTCACAGGCGCAGCCGCAAGGCGCGTGTTGGGAGAGGGGGCTGCGGGGCTCCGACAAACGCCTTAGAGTGAGGTTTTAGTTCCTGTACATAATTTATTGTAAATAAATTGTAAATACCCACTCGTGTCTGTTTCGTTGTGGCATAGATCCCTACCCACGACGTTACACAAACAGTTCAGAATTCTTCCAAATTCTCCAATAAATCAGTCACACTTATTTTGATTGGCTGTGAGAAACGGGCGACATCCACCACGACAACTGTGACATCCAAATATTCTTTATTGTTAATTTTATTCTTTAGATTCGATTATAATTTTTATTAATATACTACTAAAATGCTGATAACCAACCAAAAAAATGGGTAGGAAAATAGCATGCTTATTGCTGTATAATTAAAACATCGATGTTTTATACATCCATGCTTTTTCATCGATGTTTTCATCGACATCGAAAACGCTTTAGCGATGTCACGAAACATCGAGGTATCGATGTTTTGGTAAAATTTACAATCACTACAAGGCGACGGCGCGTGGGGCAACCTCTGGCCGCGGCAACGCGGCGGCGATTTCTTCCTTCTCCACTGCTGCTCTGCAGGCGGACACTAATCAACTATTTCAGATTGAGTGATTGAAGGATTGTTAGTGATTCTGGGAGGCGTCAACTACCGAGTTCATTAGTCCCGTAAGAGTTGTGCATGTGTTTTCATGGTGGCGGTGATCTCCCCCTGCTGGATGGCGAGATCTGGCGCCGACCTACCGTTGACTAGGGGGGTTTCCCTAACCAGGTATCTCTACCAGCTGGATATAACCCCAACCAGAATAAACTTTAAGCACCCGCCCGGTCTCCCGGCATGTGCGGTAGTCTAGTGCATGTTAGTGTGTGTGTGTGTGTGTGTGTGTGTGTAAGTAAAGAGAATAGGACAAGGAAGAGGAAAGAAAGATCGCGCACCGCCCGTGGCCCGTTTGTTAGGGAACTGCTCCGGCATTCACCTGGTGTTGATCGGGGAACCCACGGAAAACTGCCTATCAGAGCAGCTGGCCTCTAGAATTCTTCTCCAGACAGCGCCTGAATTCGACCTAGCTGAAAAGCTAGTGTCGAAAATCCTGCATCCGTCGGGACGAACCTAGGACCTCCCGGTGAGAGAAACTGCAGTGACATCAGTTCATGCCCTGTGCCACCGCTCCCGGCCAACTATTTAAGAATTTTCATGAGATTATCATGTTTTCTTTCTATTGCAAGCCTTCGAAATCTGTGAAATGCTTGATATTTTTGAGAATTAATGTTTAATAAATTGATGTAGATCAAACGATGTACTGTGTCGGAATATAACATTCTAAAATATAATAGTATACAAGTGCTAATTGACTGAGTGTGAATTCATATAAGCGTTACATAATCCAGCGAAATAATATTGAACTGATCAATCTTTACGTTGAAGTTTTTTAGAAATACATATCACAGAAATTACCTTAATTTCAAACTTCAATATGGAACGCTCGAACACTTCTTGGAATGGAGTAAATACTCGGAAGAATTATTCTCAGAAGAAAAAGAAAGGTTTTAGTCTCCGTTGTTTTCAATAAATTGCCGTTTCAATTTTCAGACAGATTGCAAGAAAATACATTTCTTACTATTTGCAGAATACCATTTTATTGGAATTGCTTCAAAAATTTTTACTTCAAAGCTGAAATTACTTATAAAAAACAAATTATAAATTGGCTGCACGGAAGTGAGTATGCTTCCAAACAACCAGCGGATTCATTTTCTATTTAAAATATATTCTACATAATTAACGTTCGTACCGGGTGGAATTACAAAATAGTGATGTAAAATCATGAGGCGGTGACAATGTTTCCCCTCTTCTAAACCAACTCTCCAATTTTCTCTTTCATACAGGCACTGACAAATATATGACACTCGAGAGCGGCAATTAAATGAACGCTCTGGGTTGTTATTATGATAGACGTTTTATGCAGTAACTGCAGGCGAGTTTGTGCGTAGATTAACTGTGGTCCGAAATTACATTCATGCGACCATAGATGTATTAACGTTTAACACGATTGTCTGACCAATGGTCGGTTAATAGAGCTCTTTAAGCACAGATTTGTAATGAAGGCCATTCAGCAACTATCATTTTTTAAATTATATACATTATATATATACGTTGTGTAAATTATATACATCATATATATATATATATATATATATATATATATATATATATATATATATGTGGGAGACCGATTCAAATCAGGCGGATTTTTTGGGGTTCCCGGTAGAGGCGCAAGATAGCGTGGCGGCAGGACCAAGTCGGTTGACAACGAGCGTAAACAAGTCACTCGAACGCAAGTAACACCGAGAAGAACACGTTGTGAATTGTCGGGATATAGTTTATTTGTATTGTTCTTCAAGTATTTCAAGAATATAATTATCTTTTTATATTTCAACGACGAGTTTATTTCTATTCCGACTACCATTTCTCCCACAATTTGGGGGCTCGTCCGGGATTGAACTGGATTTCGAGAAACGACTAGAACTTTTCACGGTCGCCATTTCGCAACATTGAGAACATTATGACGTGCCAGCCGACGACGATCAATTTGGAATAAATGACGAGGATTCCAATTGAAGGCCAGTTTTCAAAGTTGCGACGACGATAGGCTGGAATAAGACGACGAGTGAAGGTCATTATAACCTCAAAAGAACGACGTAATTCACCGACGAAAGCTTGACGAGAATTGATGTTGTTTCGAAGATACGTGAGTAGATGCAAATAAGACAAATTGTATGAATATTTTTGCTGTTTCCATACATTTGTTCGCACAATTGAAGGTTTGAACCACGAGGCTGTTTTTATAAAATACCGATTGTAATCGACGTTACCGACTGTTCGACAGGAAGTTCGCAAAATTTTTGGAAGATGGCGACATTGGGAGAAATCGAACAAATGAAAAGAACATAACCTCTGCGCCGGTAAAAGCAATTAAAACGTTGCATAACTTGATTTTGAAACGATCCCAGAGGATCGAAAAAACAGAAAGAGGCTTAGAGAGTTTTCCGGTTTTACGTTCGAGTCCGGATCTAAAGATGAAGAGATGAAAAAGTCGTTCATTCACGATACATTTTCGGAAGCGGATCTGGAGCTATATGCAGTATTCTTTGTATCAACAGTGGGACGAAAGACGAAATGATCGACGATATATGTGAAATGCTGGAGATCTGCAACAGTTGGCGTCGAAAATCGAGACCGAGAACAAGCAAGAAGAAAATGAAGAAGACGAATATAAGAAAGGAGTATTAAGCAACCCGAAAAAACAAGATGACAAAAGGGCAGCCCAACTGAAGAAGTTGACGTTCGAGTTTGAGCAGAAGCTGCGTGCTATTAACAACGAGGAAGAAAACGATTCGGATAATAGTGATGATGCGCGCTCTGTCGCTTCTGTACGTACGCAGCCAAAGTTTTCATTGACTTTTCGTGATATTGAAGGTTCACTCAAGACCTTCAACGGTAGTGATGGATATCCAGTAAAAAAATGGATCACTGATTTCGAAGAGACAGCTGTTTTGATGGGTGGGACAGTCGTGGACCGTCCTGAAAAAAGCTTTGAAGGAAGAGTTTGATGTTAAGACAAGCACGGCAGAAATTCATCGGTTGTTGAATCGACGAAGGAAGAAAAAAGAAGAATCTTTACAGGAATACTTTCTCGTCATGAGGGAGATCGCTAGCCGAGGTGATATAGATGACGAATCATTGATACAATATATAATCGACGGAATTGAAGACGATTCAGGAACGAAACTTCTGCTATATGGAGTAGACAACATAAAAGAATTCAAGGTCAAGCTGAAACATTACGAGATGGCAGTGATGAAGGTCCAAACTAAGAAGACAAACAAGAATGATCACAAGTGGAACTCGAAGAATACAGACGAGAAAGACAAGAAGAACGACGATGGTAATAAATCGAAGGGCACTTCTCAGGACGCGGACAAGCGATGCTACAATTGCGGTGGTACCGGACATACTTCGAGCAACTGTAAACACAAAGAAAAGGGTAAGAGGTGTTTCAATTGCGACGCTTTTGGTCACATTTCAGCTGATTGCCCAAAGGAAAGGAAACCGCGACAGTCGAAAAGCATGAGTGCCATTGTAAGGAACGCGAATAATTGCAAATTTAAAGAAGTACAATTGGCTAATCGGAAGGTAAAGGCGCTCATCGATTGTGGAAGTCAAGTTAGCTTGCTGCGACAAGACATTTACGATTCACTGAGTGCTCGAAACTAGTCAAAACGGATATGGTCCTGAGCGGATTTGGGAAGAACTTCGTGTGTCCTCAAGGATACTTTTCAACAACTGTCGTCGTTGATGGTGAGCAGTTTACAACAGACGTATACGTGGTTACAGCAGATACCATGAAACTTGAAATGGTCATTGAAACGAGCTTCTTGACCAAGTGGAAGTGCTCATAAACAGAAATGGTGTCACCATACGGAAACCAAAATTAGAAGCTCACATCATGTGCATCCAGGCCGTAAATAAAGAAGAATTGGATATAGGAGATTCGGTCAAAAGCGAAATAAAAAAGGAAGTTCAAGGTTTAATAGCAAACTATGTTCCGGAGAAGACCAAATCTGTTGATGTCAAGATGAAGATCTTAGTGAAGAATGAAGAGCCAGTTCACTGCGGACCGCGACGACTTTCGCCTCGAGAAAAGAAGTGGTGGACAATCAAGTGCTAATTTGGATTCATGACAAAATAATAGAACCGAGTTCATCAGAGTATGCCAGTGCAGTAATCGTGGTGAAAAGAAGAACGGATCATCAAGGTTTGCATTGATTACCGCAGGCTGAATAAGATCGTGGTGAAGGACCGCTATCCTTACCCCTTATCGACGATTTGCTTGATAAATTGCAGGACGCCCGAGTTTTCAGTACGTTGGAGCTCAGAAACGGATTTTTTCACGTGGACGTCGAAGACAGCAGCAGAAAATACACGTCATTCGTGACTCATTCAGGACAGTTCCAGTTCTTAAAGGTACCGTTTGGATTTACAAATTCTCCTGCAGTATTCCAACGGTATATAAATAGTGTATTTTGGCAACTAGTGAGGGACGGTGTTTGCTTTGTATATAGGACGACATCATTGTTCCCGCTAAAGATGACGAAGAGGCTCTACGCAAACTTACGTTGGTATTAGACGTCGCCAGGGAATACGGTTTACAATTGAACTTTGAGAAATGTCAATTTCTAAAGAAAAGTTGAATACCTGGGATATGTAGTCCAGGAGGGACAAATTCAACTTTCTCCAAGCAAGACATTGGCTGTTCAAAATTTCGAGAACCAAAGAATATAACCGGAGTGCAGAGTTTTTAGGTCTAACGGGTATTTTAGAAAGTTTATCCCAGATTACAGTACAATCCTGAAACCAATAAGCGATCTACTCAGAGATGATACAGAATTCCGATTTGGTGCTGAGCAAGAGAGGCTTTTCAAAAACTGAAGGATAGTCTATCATCTGACCCTGTGTTGAAGATTTACAATCAGAAGTACGAAACCGAATTGCATACAGATGCAAGTAAGTATGGCTATGGAGCTGTATTATTACAGAAATTTCCGGACGACGAAAAGCTACATCAATCTCTTATATGAGTAAGAAAACAACGACGCAAGAAGAAAAGTACAGTAGCTATGAGCTCGAAGTTTTGGCCGTTATAAAAGCATTGAGGAAATTTAGAGTCTATTTACTGGGAATAGATTTTAAAATCGTTACTGATTGTGCAGCCTTCCAGAAGACTATGAGCAAAAGGACTTATCACCGAGAGTCGCTAGATGGGCCTTAGCTCTGGAGGAATACTCATACACGATAGAACATCGACCAGGACACAGGATGAAGCATGTAGATGCTTTGAGTCGCTACATGACTATAAATTTCAACTTTGCTGATAGCTTGACTGCGCGGATCAAAAGGGCACAAGCCGAAGACGAAGGGTTGCTCGCTATAATGAGCATCCTGAGGGAGGCAATACGACAACTTTGTGATGAGAAGTGGACTCTTATTCAAATTTGAAGACGGAAAAGAGTTACTGGTTGTTCCACGCGCCATGCAACAGGAAATAATAAAACTGCACACGAAAAGGGTCATTACGGAAGCAAGAGGACTGAAGAGGAAGTGAAACAGGAATTCCACATTCCAGGACTAGTTGAGAAAACGCGTCGAGTCATATCCAACTGTGTAACATGTTTGATAGTGAATCGCAAATCTGGAAAGAAAGAAGGACTTTTACACCCGCTGTTCAAGGAGAGTCAACCGTTGTATACCTATCATATGGATCACATTGGCCCACTGAAGTCTACCAACAAGGGCTACAACCATATTCTTGTGATCGTCGATTCATTCACGAAATTTGTTTGGCTCCACCCGGTAAAGACAACGAAGACGAGGGACACAATTTCAAAGATGGAACTTCAAAGACTACGTTCGGTAATCCTCTTCAAGTGATCACTGATAGAGGACGTCTTTTAGTTCACAAGAGTTCCAGGACTACTGCACGACGGAAAGAATTAAACACATAATGGTAACGACGGCTTGCCCAGAGCCAATGGGCAAGTTGAGCGTCTCAATTCAACGATTGCTTCTATCATCGCGAAACTTTCCATTGACGACCCGGAGAAATGGTACAAAGTGGTACCAGCTGTTCGACGGGCCATGAATTCTACCTATAACCGGAGCATTGGAAGGACGCCATTCGAACTTATGACTGGCGCAAGGATGCGCAATCCGACTGATATTCGTATCAAGGAGTTATTGGAAGAAGAGCTAATTAACAATGTCGAAGAAGAACGCAACCTTATACGAGAAGAAGCTAAAGCACAGATTTTCAAGGTCCAGGACGAAAATCGCGCTGATTTTAATAAGCGTCGTAAGGAAGCTACAGTATACAAAGTCGGCGATTTAGTGGCTATCAAGCGGATGCAATTCGGGCCGGGTTTAAAACTCAAAGCCAAGAATCTGGGGCCCTACCGAATTACAATGGTCAAACCAAATGATACATACGATGTCAGCAAGGTCGGAGATAACGAGGGCCACGAACCACCACTCGTGTGCCGAGTATATGCAAGCTTGGCCAGACGGATACTCATCATCCGAGCCGGATGATAGTCAGGACGGCCGAATGTGGGAGACCGATTCAAATCAGGCGGATTTTGGGGTTCCCGGTAGAGGCGCAAGATAGCGTGGCGGCAGGACCAAGTCGGTTGACAACGAGCGTAAACAAGTCACTCGAACGCAAGTAACACCGAGAAGAACACGTTGTGAATTGTCGGGATATAGTTTATTTGTATTGTTCTTCAAGTATTTCAAGACTATAATTATCTTTTATATTTCAACGACGAGTTTATTTCTATTCCGACTACCATTTCTCCCACATATATATATATATATATATATATATATATATATATATATATATAGTGTTTTATATATTATTAATTATATGCATTCTATGATTATCCTCATAAAATTCTTTCTAAAAGTAGTTCATTTTTCCCATCATCATAATCATCACCATTTTGGGAGGTGCTGGAAAATGATTTCAGTGATACACTTTGCATATGTAGAGAAACCAAGACATTAAGGGGAAAACTGAAGAAAGTGAACGGTTGCTCCGATAACAGATCCGTAAGGAAGATATTGTACTCTTGAAGGAATGAATGATTCCGGTTACGGTAATGGATGTAGTTATTAGAGCACTGATGGAGATAATTAAGGAAGCACTTATATTGTTACATTACATTTTTGTGAGTGTTGACATAACCTTATTGAAATATTGTATCATACAATGTAAAAACACTATAATTTGTATTTTGAGAAATATAGTTTCTTTCCAAATTTACACGGCATCATTTTTTACAGTTCTGAAAAAGTCTGATTTCAGTTTATGTCGTGGTCTTTTAACGACTTTAACATATTTTAACATTTTTACTCTATTTTTGTCACAATCTGCATCGTAGAAACGTTTGCATGAAAAAATTGCAAAATATGCGATTACTCTACTAAATCAAAATATTTGTCCTTGTCATTTTATGTCCAGTGTCTTGCAATATAGAGCGCGCTTATTCGATTTTGGGGACGATAATACTTAAAATTCTCCCGAAAAAGTGTTTTAAGGCAAGAAACTGGAGGCCAAGAACATATTAAAGATTTCGTAAGTGATTTCGAGGAGATCTTCTGAAAACACTTGGTCGTTCTTGGAAGCCTCTCCACGTAAATGCTGTTGAAACTACTAAAGCAGCAGCAATTACCCGCCGCCTCGACTCTCAAGATAACAAAAGATCGCTTTCTCAAATGCGCTATAAACGTCCTCAGAGACGATGAACTAATTCTTTCGGAGTATTACGAAAACAGAATGGGGAACATCTGAGACTTCGAAGTTTTCAGGAGTCGCTTAGAAGAATTTATCATCAGTTACGGTGCTGAATGAGAAATAATATTCATATTTGTTGTATCCTAATAAAATTATCCATTTTGATATTAATATGGATTCTTAAAAGTTTCTTTGTAAATTAGAGAAAAGTTATATATTTTTAAACAAATTGTAGCAAGCTTTTAAACAAATGAGGCATGCACAAAAGTCTGTGTTATTCTAATTATTTGATCGTGTTGCGTAAATTTGATTTACATTTTTCATGATCAAAACCTTTCAATGTAGTTGCTTCAAGCATAAGGAAGCTCATAGACCCAGGGCGGCTTACTCTCCTGTTTAGACTGGATGTTTAAAAAAGCTTGTTTCGGTTTTTTTTATTCTTGTTTATGAGACCGGGCTATAATGTTTGATTTCAGTGGTGTATGAAAATAACTTGTTGGAGATCTTGGTGATGAATAGTATTAGGTGTGTGATAATTAATTCGTTATAGAACTGTAAATTCGAAACAAAGCACGGAGTCTTTGTTATTATTCTGAGCTATATATTTTGGATGGTTTGAATTTTGTTCAAGTTAGTCCTCGAAGCATTTAATCCGAAGGGAACGCATAAATCATAATCGATCGGATAATGTTTGTAAAGAGCAGTTACATTGTTCAGACAAATTCTACCATTGAAATTGATTAGTGGTCGTAGGTGGAGTGTCTTTACTTTAGTGTGTTGTGTTTTCGCATTTATGTGGTCCTTCCATTGTAACTTTCTATCAAGATTTAATCCTAAGTAGTCACAATTTACACAGCGAAGTGGCTCAGGGAATAGCGCGCTGACTTCGCGTTCGGGAGCCCCAGGTTCAATCCCAATGCCAGCCATCCTGACTGGAGTTTTCGTGGTTTCCCTCTGTCATCCAGGTGAATACTGCGATGGTTCTACTTGGCCACGACCGGGAAACCGGTGTCGCTAGCTGAATTTGTTATCTACGTGAAGTCATGAAAGTTCAGTGATTTCGAGATATGGCGCATGGTTTGCTGACTAAGAAGCTCGGCACCGACGACAATTGCTCTTTACGGGATATATAATCGCTAAATACAAATACAACTAGAGGTGCTAAAACAGCAAGTACTTTCTCGTCCGCATTAAACGTAAAATTACGTGAAAAGGACACAAATTTTCGAAAAAATTGTATATGACCTTTTTCCAAAATCTATCTTTAAGGAACATGTTTCATCAAGGGAAAAATATATATCTTCGTAATTGTAGTTGAAGGAAACCGCCGGGGAAGAAAATGAATTTTTGCATTTTTTGCCAAAAATGAGACCGAGTTTTTACCGAAAATGAGACCTACATTAATTGCTTAAACGTCCTCCAGCAATAAAATAAATAAAAAAACGACGGAGTCTTTGTTTTAATTTTGAAAATGTCCTAGGGACTTCATGCTGAGTACTCCCATGTAAAGTTAATTTAAAAAATCGGTTTCAAATTCAAGGAGCCCGAGATAAGTCAGATCGATTGGGGAAGATCAAGTTTTGGAGAAAATCGGTTGAACGGTTTAGACGCTAGCGTTGTTCACAGACGGACAAACGGACGGACAGACGTTTTGCCGTCATTCGAATTTCGGTGTCAACGACCTACAAAACATGGGTTCTGGCTACACCACGTATTAGGGGATTTTTTAAAATTTAGCAATTGGATTTATCCACTCTTTCTTTACAGAGCCCCGTAATAAGAGTTTTTCTGCTGAAAATCCACCGTTTTAAAGCACAGCATTACATAACTTTCTCTCTACTGCGTAAGCGGTAGCGCGAAAGTAAAAAGTAAGAATTAAGTCACGGCATTTTGCACCCATATACTGCGGTTCTCCCAGAGCTGCGTTTGAAGTAAATCAGCTGTTACGGTGTCATTCAATCAAAAGGCTGAACGCCACCATTATGACGTCATTGTAGTGACGTGTAAGGTTCCGATTGGACGGTACCATGAGAGCTGATTAAATGTCAGCCGCAGCATAGTAAATCCGCAGTATATTAAGTAATAGGGATGTGCCATTAACAACTAAACTGTTATTTCTTAACAGTTAACGTTTCGTAACTGTTACGCAAAATAACAGTTATTTCGTTTATCCTGTTACTGCCTGATATAAGTTGAAATGCATAGAACTACAGACTACTGGGCCTAAACCGAACTACTAGAAGCTTTTGTGGCTACCATTTCGTACGATAACAGCTTCACTGCAGTTAATCAGTCATGATTTGCCCGTGTTCAAATTATAGACTCATTAATACATAATTCGTCATTATTACACACCGTGGGGCACAATATTTTTATATTTCATTGTATACACTACAATAAGAAATTTGTTCTTTAAATTAAGTCCGTCCAATATGTCTGTTAATTTATTTCTGTCCCTTTGCTACTTATGTGAGATCAAGTAATATTTCCGTAGGTTCGATAAAATAAAATGAGTTACGGTCAAATAACAGGCTTTATAATACTTGTTATTCAACCGTCATTAGTACTTTAGTTATAGGTAAGCAAAAACACAATTTCTCCACATTATTTTTGTCACTCGTCACTTCACTTTGCACAAGTTGCATATTTGAAAGAATATTTACAATCTGAATCCGAATCACTTTTATTTTAGCAATATTCTCTACACATTATATGTACTAATCTTTGGCAATTCATTCAGTCTCGCTCATATCAGCTGCTTCTCTGACCAAACATGTCTGAGAAAGTAGTGCAAGAAAGCGCCAGAAGGTAGCTGCACAAGCTTTACGGTGCAACGTTATTCGTTTTGCGCGGTTTAACTCTTAGCAGTCGCCACAACTGATTTAACTCTTAGCAATCGGTCATGTTAGGTTGCTGATCATGAACCTGTTATTTTTCAACTGTTATTAATAACAGCTATTACGAGTCAACTGTTATTGTGATAACAGTTATTGAAGAAAAGCTGTTAAGCCCATCTCTTGTAAGAACCCGGCGCGGCGTGGGCGTGGCCAGTAGGGCTATGAGCCGTGGGCCGGACGCGACCGCACGCCTTAAGGGCAGCGGGGCCGCGGGCAACAGAACCCCGCAGGATTATTTAGTACGGATTGCAGGGCGTGAAAATTTATATCCCGCGGTCCCGCACCGCAGCGCGCGACGGAGAGCGTGTTAATCTGTGGAAATTATGGCTACCTGCCCGTCACTTCGGGTTTATCTCGAGGCGGCGAAGGCTGCGGTGAAGGGAGAGGCGGCACGGAAGGAGGAGGTGGAAGTGCGGGGGCGTGGGGTGGGAGCGATGAGAATGGAGCTGAAGAGGTGGTGGAGAAAGCAGGGGAGGTATTGCAGGCGAAGGAGGAGATGGCGTGAGTAGATGCGAGGAAGTGAAAGAATGGAAAGATAAGGGCAGTTGGAAAGGTGCAACGTGTAGAAGGAGAGAAGTTGTAAATGAGAGGGAGTACGTTTCATTTTCTTTCATCTCTTTCTCTTATAGTTTTCTCTATCTAGCCTTATTGTTTCTGCTTTGTCAACGAAGGTCTCTTTCGTGTGGTGCCTGCATAGTCCTTATCGCCGGTTGGTTGCTTTCCCCGTTCCCAGAGTAACCTGCGTCATCAGTTCCACTCTAGAAGCCTAGCGGAAATGTTTAACTCTCTTCTCTGTGCTAGAACTCTGCTCAGTCACCTGGTTGCGCCATTGTCCTGTGGGAGCTCTCCGTCTCAATTCTGCACAACTGGGAGAGGTGGCTCAGGCCATCAACTGATGTCACTGCAGTGCCTCTGACCGAGAGGACCTAGGTAGGAGTCCTGACGGTGTCAGGATTTTGGGCACTAGCTAGATAGCTAGGTTGAATTCAACATGTCTGGAGGAAAATTCTAGCGGCTGGCTGCTCTGGTCGGTAGTTTTTCGTGGTTTCTCCGATCAACACCAGGCGAAGGCCGGAGCAGAACTCTGACGAACGGGCCACCGACCGCGCGCGTCTTTACTTCCTCTACCTTGCCCTATCTTCACTCGTTACACACACTTACACTTACATGCGTTACACTACCGCACTTGACACAGGACGTGTGCTTAGAGCTTGACCCGGGTGGGGTGGTGCCCTGCCAGTGGTGGGGATACCTATTGGGAAAAAAAAGCACTAGTCGACAGTAAATTGGCACCGGATCTCTCCATCCAGCGAGGCAAGATCACCGCCACCTCCTGAGGAAAACATGCACTACACTTGCTGGCACTACTACAACAGGTACTCGCACACCCATATATAAAGACAAATCGATAGGAATGTTGAAGAAAAAGGTTCAGGCGAAACTTACGTTCCAACTTACGTTTGCCATTGCGAATAGTGAGTTCGTGCACCCTCGAACGATAAAGCACTATCGATCTTGTGCTCATGCGCAGTTCAAGTTTCGCATCACTTTAGTGCATCTGTGCATGCGCAGAAGATCGACAGTGTTTTAACGTTCGAGTGTGCACAAACTCTCTATTGTGAATAAGGCCATAGAGAGTTTGTGCACACCATAGCGGACACCGGTATTGATCTTCTGCGCATGCGCAGATGCACTATATTGGTGCGAAACTTGAACTATGCATGCGCAGAAGATCCATAGTGCTTTAATGTTCGAGTGTGCACAAACTCTCTAGTGTGAATGAGACCTTCCCGCTATGAGGGGCGCGGCGGGGCTGTGCGCAGAGAATAGCCGGGCGGCCCGGAATCGGAAGTGGCGTGGCGCGGAGGGGAAGGCGGCAACGGGGCGGCGCGCGGATAAGAGAAAAATTTAAAACGTGCGGCGCGGCCCCGTGTCGCCGGCCGCCGCGCTGCGGTGGCGTCGCTTTCCTGCGCGCCTTGCCCGGCCACGGCCCCCTGTATTGATTCGTCTTCGCTGCAGCCATTCATTCCGAGATAATCCCCGTTGTTTTCCTGTACAGAGATAGCGAACGATTTATTATCGGCGTGGCCGTTACGTGCCGCCGTGCCGGTAATTAAAATATTGGGCGCGATTATAGCTCGTGGAATGAAGACGATGACTCGAGAGGCGTCCGACCACGGCCGGCGGAAATTTCCCTTTCGGGAATGGGCTGAGAGAGTGGCGTCACTCTGAAAGGCTTTAGTTTCCAGAGGTTTCACTACTCATGGGAACGAGTGCATCGAGTGAAGAATAAGATGTTTTTAGTGTACTTGCGTGGTCTGTTGCGCCGTGGGAGATCACAAGACTTGCATTTCTCTTCAGTTATAAAGATGAATGAGAGAGCATTAAATGTAGTATAGTCAAAAGAATTAATTCGGTTAATGAATGATAAAGTACGAGCTTATTTTTCATGTTTATTGACTTTTTTTCTCTTTTCTTCATTCACTTATGACCCTGTTAATGATGGGCATTTCACAATATATCTGTATCAAAATTCTTCACTGTAGATAAGTTGCACAAAATTTATTTATTTAATGGTTAATATTTTAAATTAAAATTTCCTTTTCCCAAATTGGCTTCATAAGATTGATGGAATATTATTTTAATGTTTATTACTTTTATTTAATAAACAAATAACTTTTATTGTTTTGATTTCAAACTTATTTATTACGAAATTGTTTCTAATTCCTGTTTTAAAGTGTTAATGAAAATCAACGAAAAATCTATTGAACTCTGCCATAACCAATTCATTCAGTGAAAATGAGAATTTTTAATCTTGACTTATTCAATCCCTCAAACACGTATTCTCATTGCAATAAGCACACTCGGACTCAATCACTTCAATTAATTTCCATACACTGTTCAATATGAAGTTTGGAGTCGCGAAAGTTCAATGATGTTAAATTCAGATCAATTTCTTTGCAGCGGAAAGAACAAAAAAATATTTATTACTAACAAAATCTCCGACGTTGCCCATGCTTTCTTCATATCCAATTCTTGAAAAAAAGGAAGAAGAAGATCTTTTTTTTAGAGAACATGGTGTTTAAGATTGTAGTTTTTAATGTAATAGATTCAAATTTTAATGAAATACTATTTTTTTTTTTATTTTCCAATACATTGCTATTATTTTATATTAAAAATCTTACACACTGCTACTGGCCTCTGGCAGACTATATTAGCAACCAATCTGATCTTAGCAGCAAGCGAAAAATGATAGTGGTGCATCTACCATCTTATTATTTAAATTATTTATTTTCTGTGTTTAAGTTGCATTAATCTAAGAACACTGCGCCAATCCTGAAGAAAAGCTTGTAAAAAATTTGATATCTATTCATACGCTTCTTTTTGTGGTTTCGTTGTCGGTTACAAGTCGTTGAATTCACTTTTATTGGTTTAGATTGTCTTTCGAAGACGCGTAATCTTAATCATAATGTCTCGTAATGAGTTAGCGCAGCAGCGCCAATAGGTCGGGCATCTCCCATCAGATATCGCTTTGCATGTTGCCAACCTCTAATTTAACTTTCAGGTTGACGTGTGTCCAAGCGCGTGCGGCAGGTGTTGAGTGCAAATTGAGGGTAACGCGCGTTTCGACAGCCTTCTGTATTTACGCTGCTTTTGCGCCATGCTCTAATGACACGTCATCAGGTTGGCTCTTCGATATTTGCTCTTGAACAACGCTGCGTTGCAGCTGGACACGCCCCCTAATCCATAACTTGTGGGATAGACAACACTCGCCCGGTTCGTCCGATTTTCAACTGCGGAAAGGGGCTTTCTGGAAACGGTACCTAATCAGTTTAAACGCGTAAATTTGAAGACTGTTTTATGTGAACATAACGATTTCACTACTAAATAACAATGGCCATCAGTATAAATTATGAGGTATAATCACAATGATTGATTTGTTTCGAAAACGGACGATTTAGCACGAAACCTCTTACAGTTTGCTTTGAAGCCTGTTGACCTGTCACTGTATCTAAAAATAAATGAAGTAATTTTATTGAACTCACACCTAAAAGAAAATTGTGTTGTTCATTTTTTGTGTAATGTTATTTTAACTACAGAAAGATAAGTTTCTCACACAGAAAGTTTTGTAAAATCTTTGTAAAATCCAAAGTGATGACAAAAACATTTTTATAATAATTGGAGAGTTTTAGTGGTAAAGATGGCACTTGACTTAAAATATAAACAAAAAATTGTGTCTTATATGCGAATGGCACCTTTTAAGACATAGTGTTGAATGCCTCTTCCGTAAACTTCTTTTGTATTCTGCCTGATCTGACGTATTTGTTTGTGAACAGAAATTTAGGAATTGCACAGTGATCCGTTCATTTTTATGAAAACAATATTAAATCTATCTTATGCTCCAAATACATTCATTTTGAACAAGGTTGTTTTTTTTTAATTAATTGGAGGGGAGTAGTAAATTCTCCGCGACTTTAATAACATGTGCCTGAAAAAGGCAATGTTCTCCGTTTCATTGACTAGAATAAAAATAAAAAGAACAAGTCCTGTATTGTCTATCACATCCATCATCTGCACTGTCCGATAGACTACGTTTTATGCTACCATTATTCTCATAACCTTGTTCACCGACCATTTATTTTGAGCAAACGAAATTGTCATCTTTTATATTATGAATTGTGGCTACTGTAAATCCTAGAATGGAACAATATTTCTGTGCCCCGATGATGTTTGCCATGTCAAAACGGAACTATAAAACTAATAAGAGATGTTCCGACGGCGACCGCGAGTTTGTTTTACGCTTTCGGAGCCTGGCCATGCACCGTCATGGCGCGTAACATTATAGTGGAAGCTATCTTCGGTACTTAGCAGAGTTACATTATGCAGCATAGGCGCTGCGTTTTATAGAGGAACAAGCATGTTTACATTATGGTTCGGACTACTAAAACATTCCGGGAGGGAGAGAGACAGGTTTACAGGTCATTTACATGAAAACAAGATTATCAAAGAGTCGCCCTCCCTTTGGATAGGGGTGGAGCCACGTGCCGGTAAGGTACGTGGAACACGCGAACAACGACCTCATAACCCGCGCAACATTATTAATCGAATATCCATATTGTAAAAATAATATTTGCAATGACGAATGATATTGTTTTGTTTAGTAGCACTATAAACGACATTTTTTGTTGCAAAAAATCGTTCATAAAGAGCCCTTCGGCACAAATAATGACGTATTCCATTTTATAGCACGAATGATTGCATCATCACACATTCAGCGAATTGAAGGAGAGATTCTCGGGGTGGTAGCATTAAACGGAACAGCCGATCATCGTTTTCTCGTACAGATGTCAAATACCCGAGACGTCGTAAGAAAGTTGTTTCGCAAAATTAAGTTTGAAACTTATCATGCTGTTATACAAACAAATAGCGTATGCAACTCGTTTATTATCAGGCTTTATTGTATTAGTTAATTCCTTATTACATGGTGAGTCTCGGGCCATCAGACCCGCTCTTCGGTCTGGCCATGCAATTTCGCTACGCTCCTTTCACAATCTAGCAGAGTATTATCTTGGGTGACGAAACAGACGATCTGAATTTTGTGAGGCTTCTTTTAGGCTTGAGGATATTTTACATGTAGTAAATCTCCTACATGGGTCAGCCAGATTTACTTCCCCTCCGAAGGAAGGCGTACAAAGTATATTTTCACCCTTAAACATCCTCAGTTTCGATCGGGTTTTAACCTGCAAACTTGGGTACAACAACCGTTGTACCGCCGAAGCCGCAAACTTTGAATGCCCATGCAATAAAGCTTAACATAAACTAATTGCATAAACTACTATTAATGTATCACGATTTTATTGGAATGATGGGGAAATGCCCTCTGAAAAAGCAGTCAGTGTATGTCCCCCCACCCCCACCCCCACCGAGTTCATTGTCGCAATCGTGCTACGGGCGTCACCCGCTCCCTGTGGAATTTGTGTGGCTTTTTCCCCTGCTTCGCCTTCCGCCATCTTCTTTTGAGTCCTGACGATTGCGCACAGTAGACACTAGCTAGATAGCTAACCAGCTACAATTCAACCTCTGGCTGAAGGAGAATTCTAGTACCCGGCTCTTCTGGTCATTAGATGTTTCTTTGATCAAAGCCAGGCGAATATTGAAGCAGTACTGTTACAAACCGGCCATAGAACTCCCCATTTTCTCAATATCTTCATGATTATGTCAAATTCTGTCAAATGCATAAAAAGTAGTTTTTGTATGTAATAAATTTCTCCAAATGCCGAATTGCTGGTGATTAAGATATTCTTTTTAAAAAGGTAGAATAAATATTACACAAAAAAGAAATGTTACTACGTATAATTCTCGTTTGAATACATAAACACATTTTGGTATCAAATTTAAATGAGCTGTTATTCATACTACCGTCATACTCTTGGAAAATTAATAAAGTAATGGACTTTTCCAACATGTCAGTCCGCATTGTGAGGTACTCTTCCTGCGCTGGCAAACAAGGCTCTCCCTCATGAAACCATGAAAGCAACCTCATCCATACGAAGCTTCACTGCAGTTGCAAAAATCAGCTGAAACTAAATCCCATTTTCCCTTTGTGATCGCAAAAGGGAAAAAAATCAACGGCATTTCACGAATCGGGCGCGAGCATTCAGCAATTACGGCTTCCAAACCGCGCAGGAAAACGACTTTACACTCGTAAAATATGACGCGAAACTCTCTACCGTCACAAAGAGCCATTCAACTTCTTTCGTAATTACGAGAACGCGAGCGACGGTAGCATTGTGCATATGGGCTCACTGGGCTCCGGGTGAAATGGCGGTGGAGGGAGAAGTGGTGGATGGAATAGCGAGGGTAGAAGACGAGAAAATGGAGGGGAATGACGCGGACAATTGGAATGGCCCATAGGAGAAAGAGAGAAGAAATGTGGGCGGAATGCTGAAAAACATGGAAAAACGGGATCAAAAGTCTAAACAAAAAGAAAGTGAGAATCGTCCGAAAAAGTTGAAAAATGGCTATTGACGAAGGTTGGGAAATATGAGAGATGTGTCGGGCAGGCAATAATATTAATGGAAAAGTTCAAAAATTGCAATTCGGATTAGAAGTATTATTAGAACTATTATATTAGATTATACTTATGTATTATTACTACTTAAGTATTAAAACTAATATTGTATTTGTAACCTACCTTCTGCTTTCTCATCCTTGATACCTTGAATTTGGTCATCAGACTTGGATACGGTTCTGTTACAATGTGGGCCGATCATATGCTGTCTCATCTTCCGTAATCGAAGTTTGTGAGTTGTTGAAAAGTAAATGGCGGAAGCGATGTGAAGTAGCACTCAGGAAACTTCATACATGTCTATCAAGAATTTATAGTCCATTGCAAACTGAATACTTGAATTTTTCGGGATCTTAATCTTTTCGCACGTCACTTTCTCTTGTTACGTTTCTGTAAAACAAATACTCTTAAAAATGCTGTTTTCTAGGCCTGTATTTGAAACTGTAACTCTTTTTTCTACTAGTAATGAAATGTAGCTAGAGATTGCATGTGTATGGCTTACTTTAGCCTGGCTGCTTCATCAATACAACGTTCACTGAGAAATTATTTGGAAAGGTAATTTTCAGTCCACACCCCCCATGTATGAAGTTCGGTGACGTGATGTAAAATCTTGTAGAATCCATTGCAGTGTCGCCTGCCTCCTCACCGGGATGACTGAAGATGGCGGAGTGATTCCACAAAATTAATAATTATGAGGCCTGAGCAATAAGTTCAAGAGTTGTCAAAGCTGTAAAAGCTATTGAAAAAAAATCAGCAAAGAATGTATTTTTTCGGAACTTCATGCTATGCGCAAAACTCGCTAAAAATGTTGTATTACAAGAATTCGGAATCGCGTTGTAAGAGTTCAGTAGTTCTCTACACGTTTTAAAAGTGATCACTAGATTTCGGATTTGAGGACAAATGCCTGTTTAGTTCCTTTAGGATGTTATGGAAAATAACTGTAGATGTTTACGATTTATGAAAAAATAGACCCACTGAAAGTATTTAATAGTCCCTAAAAAAGGGCGGTTGATGCATATTTTTATAAGTTTTCCCTAAAACAGCCTTTAACAAGTAATTTTGAAGAATTATGAAATTTATATTACTCATGTTTTCAAATTTGTTATACCAAGACGCAAATACTTTCCCGGCACGCGAATAAATATTCCCTGATCGGCAAATACACAATCGACTACGCATCGAAATCTCTCACCCAACACACCGAACATAAGGAGATCTGCAAGTCAATATAAAGAGGACGTTTCACGCTCGTCTCCGATCAGCACGCACTCCTTAGACAATTGCACCCATTCCCTAGGCAGCTGCCCAGTTGACAGGATGAAGCTTATCACCGCGGCGCGTCGTCCACGCAACCCAGGCGAAAAAGGTCACAGGTCAAGCAAACGTCTACTGTCGGAAAAGCGAATCGTGCGAAATAGGCCCGAGTCTTGAACCCATAGAAAGTTTAAAAAAATTTCGAGTTTTCTTCTCTTTGTGTTTGTGGTTTGGTTTGAATCTGGATTATATACTGTGCTGTTTAATTATGAAAGTGAATAAAATAATATGCTTCTAGTCACTCCCATGAATGTAAAAATACTTGACTTTTCTGAATAATAAACATTCTTAAATTAATTTTATTGTGGTAAGTTTTAGTTCTTAGAAACATAACTTCTCGTCTAATTAGTTTTAAATGCCTGATTTAATCATTTTGCAATGTATTTTAAGTGCCAACGTCACTTTTCATGCCAAATAGTACCTAATTTCATAATTTTGTCACCTATTTTAGGTACCTAAATCATCACTCTTTTGTGCCTAAAATCCGAGGTCTAGTGATCTCAAAACTTTTCAATTTTGAAGAAGAAAAAAGAGGATGGAAATTTAGCCGTAAACAGTAAAGTGCTGAACACATTTTGAAGCGCATTAAGGAAAATCGTGTGACCTAGAGCACTTGCGGCCTGGGAAATTGCGAGTTGTCGCTTCACAGATTTGATTACGAGCATTGTATCTGTTTGTGGCAGATTATTGTTCTCGGTAATAACGTACGAGCTGTAGCTTCCTTTACAAATTTCCGACTTCGGTTTATGTGTTAACTCAATGCAAATGTTCTTGGCATAGTGAAATTCACTAGTAATAACATTATACAGTATAATGTGTTAAGAACCGGGTCCATTACTAAGTAGTATGTGACCAAGTAATATTTTCAGAAGTATTTTAACTTTGGAGAAATGGTCAATAAATACATTTGCTTTTTTAATGGTTTTTATGTTTACTTTTATCCTTACAATGATGATTTTATTTTTAAATTTTCCAATGAAAAAACGAGTATATGTCACCTAATACTTCATATGCACATTTGTACTTAATCTGCAAGTGGAACCCTACGTTTAGAACGTCGTTCATTATTATTTTCCGTTTCTTACACGAAACACTGTGATACAATGTATCCTAGAACTGTCGTCATTGCAGGAATACAGTTCGAAGAACTATCGAGACCGAAGTGATGATGTTTTTGCACTACTTGCAGAAAACAAGCGCGTTTAATAGAAAGTACTTCAGCACTTCTAGGTAAATGCTTTTCCTGAATTGGAGGCATTGTAACGTAAGGCATGACTGCAAACCTTTTTGAAGGGCCTATGATAACTCACTGAACTCGTGCAGTAACGTAGATGACTACACATTCACTTTTATGCATCTGAATAGTAATGAAGAATCCCACTAAAAAATTCTTCAGTAGATCCGTCCCTGTAATTATGGTTTACTTAATATTCTTTGGTACTTCATTAGGTCTTTATATTTCATGTTTTTTGCTTTGCTATCAACGAATCTACATTCTATTTCAAAAGCAAATTTCATGAAACGCTTAAAGCACTGGGATTATCGTTCTCATAAATTTGCTTTATTTGGGAAAGAACACTATAACCTAACTACTTGCTACAGAAATATCATAACGAGGCTGGGAGTATACAGAAGCCCATATGGGGTAACGTTGCAGCGCAACGACCCGGAAAATGGGCTGCGGCCAGCTGGGCAAAAGGACAACGGGATATGAGATGGTGATGTAGTTGAGAGAGAGAGAGAGAGAGAGAGAGAGAGGAGAGAGAAGAAGAAAAGAAAGAAAAAGAGCGAGAATGGAGAGAGTCAAAAGCCAGAGGGAAAGAGTCAAGGGCTAGATAGTAAAAATCGTCATTTTAGGTACCTTATCATGACTGGAACAAGGCAGCAAGCAAACAGAACGCGCCCGTTTACGCTCTGGGAATGCCTGGTTGAGACCAAGTTGCGCGGGCTGTTAATTCATTACAACTGTTAACTTTCATTTGTTAGCGTCTTCCTGAAAAATTGCGAAGCTGTTATCTGCCCCAACTTTTTTCTTTGCTTTATTTCCTTCTTTTTTCATTCTAATTATGAAACCTTGCACGAAGTTTCTGCAATATATTATAGACATTCATTAAACGAAACGCAGCAGATCTGTCGAGGAATGAATAAAAAATCTTAGGAGCTCTGACAGTAGAGACAGCTGTCGTGATTTAAATTAACGAGACCTAAAATTCGTTATATCGTAATTAATGGTCATAAGTCTTCGTTTTATTGCGTCGTTTTGTTTTTACAGGGCTGTTCTTGATTTGGTTTCTTTTTCAAATTGATTTAAAAGTTGTGACTGTTGTCGGGATTAAACGTAAGGCTCTTCGGCGCTGTTTTTACGGGCTGGGTCGTTAGCAGGCAAATATAATTGCGACTCGTGAGGGCGTGCTGGGCTGTGAAGACCCCGTGCTACACGGAGATCCTTGGTCGTGATTCATAGCGCAACGAGGTCCAGGCGGCGTCAACAGAGCGTCGTGAAAGCATGCTGGGAGAAAGGATGCAGGGAAAGAGTTCGCTCTACGCGCCCTTAATATTCCAAGCTATTAAACAGCGTTCCTTGGAGAAGGGAGAGGCGCTCTAAAGAGGAAAGGTAATACGTCTGAAGTTTGTGTTTTTCGGCTTCCTGTGGTTGAACGTTTCTACAAAAAGTGTGTTTGGCCGTCATGGGTGTTTTGCTCGAAAAGCCCAATAAGTAGCAACTATCTCTCTTCTATTAAAGATTGTTCAGTACGTATTGTATTTGATAGCAATTGTTTGTTTGAATATTTTTAATATTTTATAGTTCTAGTAATCTTAAACGGAATCGCTAACAAGCTATTTGACGTAAAATGTATGTAATGCTGATGGTAGTAGTAACAATAAAATAATAATACAGTAAACCCTCATTAACACGAATTCCAAAGGACCGAAATAATGTGTCGGGTGAGAGATTCGGTGCGTATTCGATCAAGATTCTTATTCACGTTTCAAGAAATTCAGAAAAGTGTTTGTGTTTCGGTAAAACAAATTTTAAAAGAGTGAGTAACTAAAATATTATAATTCATCAAAAATGCTTGTTTTAGGCAGATTTAGGCTCAAAAGTTCAATAGGCATCAACCGCCGTTTTAGGACATTTTTGGCACAATTAGATGCTTTCAGTAGATATATTTCTTCATAATTTGTAAACATTTGCAATTATTTTCCAAATCTCCTAAAGGGACTAAATAGGCATTTGCCCTTAAATCCAAAGTCTAGCCATGACGTGTGGGTTGGAAGGAAAAGCATCGTAGGAGGAGCTCGTGGGCGATTTCTGCCAGCGGTTTGGACACCCCTCACCCGAAGGGAGGAGGGCGTGCGGCGTCTTCAGTCGTGAAACGCAATTTGTGAAGAATTTCGTCGGGCGGCGGGCGGCGGGGGGCAGCGAGAGGGCGCGCGGGGCGAGGGCGAGAAGGGGTGGGGAAGAAAGCGGAGGGCGCGTCTGGGAAACACAACTGAAATCCCCGCGTGGGTGTAAATGTCGGAAGAGTATGAAACGACTCTCAAATGGTTTAACTGAAAATAGAATGAAAGGGGAATGAGTTGCAATATAAGGTACACATTCACGATTCAACATAGCAATTCCTTAAAAATCTTGTAAGTACAACTAATGAGCAAGTGAACATTTTATTCACTAACCTAACCCTACAGTACAAAAATATGACTGGTCGTTATCACTTTATTGATATCTTGCTTTTGTTGGTATTGATAAATCAATGGAGAGCAATATCGTGACAGGCGATTCTGGGGTATTTTGCAGGATGGCAAAAGGAAGTGATGCCTAGAAGCGTGAAGGTAGAACGTGGGCAGAGTGTTAGTAGAGGAGCGGGAAATGTCCAACTGACGACTGGAAACCTTGAAAAGCGACAGGGGATGGGGCGGGAAATAGGAAGGCCTACATTAAAGAATGAGTGCCTACACATCATTAGAATTTAGCTCTGGCCTTTGGGAACTACTAGAATCCCGAGAATGCCTATCGCACAGTTAATCACCTCCTCCCTCTTGATAATATTATAATTATTTCGGGGGGATGAGATTATGCCGTGACAATTTGTCGGCAGATGTTATTATTCCTAGCGTTACACACAAAAACGTGCTCACGAGGGATTTAAATCGGTGTCCCTCCAAACCAAGCCAGTTAGAGCGCTCCCGCTTCAGCAGAGTTGGCTTACTCGTGTAGGAAAATGTTTGTAAAAATAATGTTCATATATTCAATAATATATTAAACGATACTTACGTTCATTGACTCAAAATGTCAAACCGGCAAAGGCTCAGGGTGTTAATTGATGTCTCTGCTGTGCCTCAGATCGGGAGGTCCTAGGGTTCGAGTCTCAACGGTGGCCCGATTTTCAACACTAGCTAGATAGCTAGGTCAAATTCAACCGCTATCGAGAAGAGAATTCTCGCAGCTACATGCTCTGATCGGTAGTTTTCCGTGGTTTCTCCGATCAACACCAAACGAATGCCACAGCGGCACCCGACCAAACGGGCCACGGACCGCACGTAATCTTTCCTTCCTTTTCCTTGTCCTATCCTCACTCCTTACGTATACACTTACAGTCGCTTGCCCTACACTACTAATCTTGTCGGAAGAGCAGTCGGGAGCTTAGAGCTTGTGCTGGCTGGGGAGGTACCACGCTGGTGGGGGATTCCTGATTGAAGAAAATTCTCGCAAGCCGACACAGGTCTGCGACGGATCTCGCCATCTTACGGGGGAAAACCACCGCCACCTCACATGACAGAAAAACATGTCTTACACTTATTGGAGTAATAAACTCAACTTTTGACGCGTCCGGAATTATTAATCAATCAAACTCTCAAATTTCGTAAACAGCTCAAAGTAAAAAAAGGTAACGTAATTATTTTGTTTCAAGATGTTTATTGATTTCTTGTAAATAATATTATAAACGTGATTTCTCTTCGTTTTTGAATGCAGGCTTGTATTTTGCATCCAACCCGAGTTACATTCTTTAGATTATGGTTCGATTTGTTTTCGAGGGCAGAATCCCTGGTTTTTATTTGCGAGAAAAATTTCTCTCCCGAGTATGCGGAACCATCTCCCCTCCCCGTTCTCAATGACTCCGCTGGATGTGAACAAGAAGGTGCTTCTTGCCGCTCCACGGCGGAAGAGAGTGCTCTTCGGAGGGCACTTCACATCGGTTGAGAATCTCTGCTCCACAGCTTCTCCGAGGTCACATGGGCCGGCACTATGCTCTGCGCACTTCCTTAATTTGGAATCTTTCTCCATCAATGTTCCTATTAAATCAGCTTCCATCAATTTTAAAATTTTGAATTTTAAAGTGGATGAGGCACGTATATGCGTGGATCGTTGAATATGAAAGAATAGTGACGATTTCATTCATACTTCAACGCATGTCAGCTAGTCGCATAAACGACTAGAATTCACAGTTTTCTTCAACATCTCGAACATCACCAGGCTACCAAGTAGGATTTTAACAAAAGAAGTGTCCATTTGTAAAATGTAGAGATGATTCAATTGTTTTATCACGGTAGAAAATTAACGGAACCGAAATTGTGTAGCTGGCTTACTCTCTACTGACTTAGTTCCCCCCTTCGTGTGAAGAAGGGATGCTGGGTGTGTTCCGACTGCATCCTGCGGTCACCTTTTCCTAAGCCAATTACCTCCCCTCCCCGAAAGGTATCCCGTTCTGATTTCCTCCTTAGTTGAAAGATTGATTTCTACGTTTAACAAAACTTGAAGCATCCTGTCACGAGAATCTTCTTACCCCGCTGACTTAACACACAGAATTCCGAAGATTGTGCCATATTCAAAAGTGTTTTGAGGTTTTTTGTGCGCTAGTACGAGAACATTTATATACGCCACTCACGACTGGAAACTAAACGGTGTCTGCCTTTTCATGTAACTAAAAGAGAAAGGGAATTAGCTAGGAAGCGAAGATTAGGGAAAACCATATGCGGGATGCAGTCGGGCTACTCCTTCTCAGGTACCGAAAAGTGAAAAGAGATTGGAGAGGAAGCGGAGATTGGGGATAACTGATCTCGGGATGCAGACGGATTATTACTTTCTCAGGTAAGTAAAAGGGAAAGGGGATTGGCTGGGAAGCGCGGGTGGGGCGAAACACACTGCGGGATGCAATTGGGCGATTCCCGAGAAGCATCCTGTCGGCCGCAGCGTCCCGCGTCGCGTAGATCTCCTTCGGCGCCCGCGCCGCGCCGGGGAATGCGCGCGTAGATTGATGAGGTTCGCCGCCAGCTGCATCCGAGAACGTTCCACTCGATCAGCAGGCGCCACCTCCTCCGTCGCCGCCGCCAGCGGAGCGTGGCATCTCGAACCGCATTATCGACCGATTGTTCGAACGTTACAACCGCCAGCCTCGCCACGCTCTCGTTTTCCCCGCTGTTGCCGGCACTTCGCCGCCGCCGCCACCGTCTGCTCTCTTGTCTCCCGGCCGCTGAACTTGCGCAGAGACAACATCGTTGGGTGGAAGATCTGGTGATTCGACTCCTGACAGTGGAAGATTTTCGACGATATTCGTCGTAGCTGGATCGAATTCAACCTGCTTCTGGAGGACAATTCAGGTTGCTCTGAGTTTTTCGGGCTTTCTCCAATCAATATCAGGCGAATGTCGGAGCATTATTTTTACAAACTGGCCACAAACCGCGCTCCGTCCTGTCAGGTTTGCCCCCTTCTCTTCCCTTCTACACACAGATTTAATAACATATACTGCGCTTCCACACATGCCTGGAGACCAGTCGGAGCTTAGAGTTTACCCCGACTGGAGTGGTGGCCCGCCAAGGGAGATAACTGGAGAGGAAAACGTGTCAAGACGTCTTGTGGGTCGGCAATTTGGGAGGAAAACTGTCACCTATCAGGAAACTATCACCTATCAGGTCACTATCCTTTCGACTAAAGACTTCGGAAGTTGACGTGTAGGGAATCAAAACTCATTCATCCCATCCCTCCCTCCCCGGTCGTCGTTGTCATTTCACGATCCACCTCACTTTCTCCCCTGCTGTGGATCATCCCTCATTATCTCTTCTTCCGGATGGTCACGAGAGATATAACTTTCATTTGGAAGAAAAAAGATTATTCAATATTAACAATTATATTGGATTGAGAAAAGCACTATTTTCAGAATGCCCTGAGAGAGGGAGGGGAAGACGAGACTAAGAGAGACCGTCGGGGAGAGAGAGACTGGGAGAGATACGAAGTCTAAATCGTTCGCTTTGCATATCCAAATCAGCCTAAACACGTAGAACGTCGCTGTAGACGTCGTGAGCGCAATGCAGTTCAGAAAGGGGGGGGCGCGTGGGCCGGGTTCTCGTATGGCAACGCGCTCTCCATCGGAGTGGCTCTTCTGGCGGGGGCGTTGCTTGCCAGGAAGAGTCGATGGGCCATTCCGCCAGCACACACTGACCCTGCAGGAAAGCAGCCTACGATCCTACCGAGCTTCCTTCTAAATGGAATGAAGCAACGTGTGAAGGAATTTTTTTTTCTCTTCTCCAAATTTACAATCCGTTCATATTGGAACATGGTGTATACAGTATAAAAAATGATTGAAATAAATCACTACTATGTCACGACCAGTAGCAGTAGCTCAGTGCATCAACTGATGTCACTGCAGCACCTCTAACCGGAAGGTCCCTAGGTTCGAGTCCTGACGGCGGCAGGATTTTCGACACTAGCTTTCAGCTAGGTCGAATTCAGTCGCTGTCTGGAGGAGAATTCTAGCGGCCGGCTGCTCTGATCGGTAACTACCGTCGTTTCTCCTATCAACACCAGGCGAATGCCGGAGCAGTACCCTACCAAACGGGCCACGGACCGCACGCGATCTGTCCTTCCCCTTCCTTGTCCTATCCTCTCCTCTTACACACACACTTACACTAACATGCACTACACTACCACATATCCCGGGAGACCGGTCGGGAGCTTAGAGCTTGTCCCGGCTGGGGCGGTGCCCCGCTGATGGGGAGTCCTGGTTAGGGGGAAACCCCACTAGCCGACGGTAGGTCGGCGCCGGATCTCGCCATCCAGCGGGGGAAGATCACCGCCATCTCCCGAGAAAAAACATGCACTACACTAACGGGACTAATGACCAAAGCAGTTACGCGCCCGGAAACACAAAAACAAACAAACTACTATGTCACTATTTTTTATATATCTAAAATGTTTTTTTTCGCTTCAATCTGTATACGCGTTGACTGTTATCTAGTAACATCGTAGGCTTAAACGGCCGGAGTCAATATCACTGTAAGTTTCCCGCCTGGTTGGTCCAGTTGAAGGGCGAAACGTTTTCTCCACGATTACGGTGGACATCGTCGTCTGTGGCGGTAGAGGCTCGGGCGCCATATCGTATCCTGTGTGTAGCAGAATAAAGTGAAATTTAAGTTTTCAAATTATTTTTTTGACGGGATGGCCTGTGACTTTGTCGGTGTGCCACCACGTTTTCCCTTAAGGGACGGAGGTCCGAATGCCACTGGAGGGCAGTGCTGGCTGCGAGAAGGGAGGCGACATCCATGGCGATATTTCCAAAACAATGATGTTTTTATAAAATGATCGATGTATATAACATCAACTTTTTAAAACTGATGTTTTTTTTAACTTTGAGTTTTTATTTTCCTTGATTATACGTGATATTTTATTTTAGGGAGAAAAATGTACCATCATAAAAAAACTTGTATTAATTGTAAGATATCCATAAATAGGACATTCTTCAGACCACAATGAGTGAGGGTGAAAAATATTTAAAATACAATATTGTCTATAAAATATATGCAACCTATTTTTTTTTGAATTATCGAATCAATATTAAAACTTTTGTTAATTGTCCTGATCATTTTTTAAATTTTCTTTTCTCATTTAAATTTCTTTTGAACTTAATAAACGCAACCACCGTCAAATAACCGCCGGTGGATATTAATGGTAATTAAATGTGATGCTTAAGGTTTTAATAAACATCGATGGTTTGGGCGACGTTTTATTAACATCTATATTGTAATTTTGAACATCGATATTTAGAAACGCCGATGTTTTGGGGCGAGTTTTATTAACATCGATATTTTAATTCTGAACATCGATGTTTTTAAAGTCGTGTTTGGTTGGCGATGTTGCATCCCTCGCTGCGAGTTGCAGGGCTTGAGCGAAGAGTGCGAAGGTGGCGCGGCGGCGCGGACGGGGGCGGCACCCGTGACTGACGTGCGGTTTCGCGCCTGGCAGCTCCGTTCCCACGGCCACCTCCCCTCCCCCTCCCCCCGGCCAGCCACAGCCTCCTGTATTGAATCGTTCGCGCCGACGCCTTGTTCCTCTTCGCGTAACGAGCGCGCGGTTTCTGAAGCGCTCAGCTGAGCTTCGCTGCCTCCAAAGCGATTCCGCACAGTTAAGAGGTTGGCGGTAAACTCATCTCTGGATTGAGGGAGGTGGCGTGTTCCGCTCGGAGTTATGAATATTGTACAGATCACTTTCCGACAAAAGGAAAGAGATTGGAATTGTCAAAGCATCCTTCTAGAATACATTCCCAACCTCACATACTTGAATCTAGCTAATTGAGAAAAGTTTTCTAAATTCAAAAATTACAAACTTTAATTTTTCAGTTTTTCGAATCTTTCTCAGGTTATCATTTATTTGCAACTCCTTGCATAATTTAAAACACCTTACTAGCAAGTCCTCGAAATTCTGTTGGGTGTTTTCTATTTCACGTAGGGTATTTATAACGACAGAAATGGATGAAACTAGAATAGATTAAAACTATTTCATTTATTAGATTCATTGCATTTTTTAATTTAATTCGTATCCATTTACCAACTAATAAATCCTTATGAAATCAATGAAGTCCGGAAGTTCATATTTTGTCTGGAATCATTAACTGCACCAAACAGACCAAATTTCGTGCTTTCTGTAGTATGTGAAACAGGCTTGCGCGAATATCAAATTACCCAAATATAAACTGCTCATTTAATATTAGAATTACCCAAATTATATTTATGACATGTTTCAATTAGCAAATGAAACATGCGTAGTTCATTCAATTGTACCATTTCTACAAATCACATTACATGTCAAATATAAATTATTATAACTTTTTTTTAATGGGAACATTTCCCCTAACTTTCTCTTTATTAAATAATGCATGATTATAAAATTAATGAACATTGAATCTGAAAGTATCCTCTCAACTTCTGCGTTTTATGTTTCTGAGAGTTGCCTTCCATAAGTCCTTTTCGTGACTCATTCATATATTACATTTTTCCCTTCCCCCTTTGTAGTCTTTCCACACCATTACCTTCACATTCAACTACTAGTTGCTATCATTGCGTATCTGACGACGAAGCATTACGATGTCACGACTCATTTCACATTTCATCTGGGACCGGGATTTCTTATCTGCGATATTGGCGAGGCAAATGTTCTGATGCCCTTTTCTTTGTTGCAGCCGTACTGGATGAAGAGCCGAGAATACTGGGACACGAATTTCGAAGACCGCTATCGAGAGAGGAAGCGAAAATGGGCGGAACTCCCCCTAAAGGTAAGTTCTGCAACGAAACAGAAAAGACAAGTGGAATTATTTTCTTTTTGCAATATCAAATGCAAGATAAAGCGAAACGAAAATATTTTATTGAAATAAAAATATTTATGTACTACATATCAGACTGTAACATATTGCAATGTATTGTACTCAAATATAAATTGGGGAAGAACACGAAATTTTCTTAAACTTCGGATTATCTTGAAGGAGGATTTATAGGTGCGGACTGTCAAAAAGGGAAAGAAAGTGTAACTCATTACAGAATCTTCAATGTTAAAACATTGCTTTTCATACTAAAATATGTTCTCAATATCTCACTCAATAACGACATGGAAAATATTTAACATTTTGGGATCTATCACTCGAGTAACAACAGCATGACTGTTCATTAAAGGTCATGCACTACATTCGAAATTGTATTTCTTGCTAATTACACATTAAATTAAAAGTTCTTGAATTATTATAGTTATTGTTGTAGTTATCGCTGAATTATTATATTTAAGAATAGTCCATCATCCTTACCCTGGTGTAAATAAAGCGTCGGCTAAAAGTTTATTTCACTGTCACATACGAAAAAATGTATTACCGTTTTACTTTAGCGAAGAACATTTTGTTTCAATTACCAAATTATTTCCTTTCTAGCGTAAACGTATTGCTTGATCTGATACACTTTATTCCCGTATTTATTATTTTAAAAACAAATTAGTCAGGGTTCCAAGGTGGATGGGAATTAAGCGGACTCTATTTAAATGCATTTCATCTGATATACTCCTCAGGTCAAGAACCCGTTGTTGAACATTTTGTAACTCCAGAAACGGAGGTATAAAAGATTCATAATAAGACATACGGGATATATGATGTCTTGCAATATTTTTACTTGATTTTGATGATAATCTACCCACTAAATTTGACTTTTTGAAGCATGGTATTTCACTTCTTTGTTACAAGTACTGTCTCGAGTGAAAGTTTTTGAATCCTGGAAAATTTCAATGCATGAGTGATATTTAATAAAACCATTCTACACATGAATTACCTTTAGAGAAGTTTCATAATACGCGGAATATTAAGTGTATTAATAAAACTCGCTCTTTAGATGCACTACCTGCAATGATTGATGTATCAGAGCCTGTAATTGGCCAGAAGGGAGAAGTGACGAGAATAATCGGAAAGAAAAATTAATATTTTTATCCACTTTGGTTAGGTAAAGTCAAACATTACGACATTAGGTTCAGTGTCGTAATGAAGCTCTTTACGCACCCAGTGCGGTAAAGTACTTCATTACGACACTCGTTTTGTAATGGGTTATTCCGCGACTAGCTTGATTCCTACTATTAAAAATAACAACAATTGTTCAAAGAATTTTTATTGACATAACTTTTTAACAGAATAAGAGTTCAAATTATAATAATAGCTATGCTTATTTGTTGTAAACATTAATTACAAATTTGCTGCAATTTGATACCGTAATTCCGATGATGTTGAAGCTGTACAATTCATATTTGCATTTGAAATATTTGTAGATTCCACATTCGAAATATTTTCCCCATAATTTTCATAGCTATCTCTTTTTATTTTGCACTGATGTTTCGACATAACCTTCAGCAACAGAATTTGACTTCCATCCACCGTGCCTCTTTAACACATTCATGTCAGCACCTGCATCGGCGAGTAAAGAAGCAGATGATCGACGAAAGCAATGTCCTGTAAAAGTTTCAGAATTCTTCAAACCAAGATACATTGCTATTTTTTTTGGAATGTTTCCAAAAGTATTTATCCCAACTGGTTGCGAAGAACATTTTCCATTCTTGTAGGAGAGAAAGAAACGATCGTGCTTGACATTTTCCGGCCGAAGGCGAAAATATTGACGAAAAGTCTCCAAACAGTTGAATTCTTTGACACTTCCTTGAGTAATAACAAATTGTCTTGAAATTAATGTCTTGGTGTTTGGTATATTAATTATAATATACGTATTCTTATCCTCTATATCACTTAATTCTAAATTTTTCAATTCCTCTCTACGGCAAGCTCCAAAACGCCAACTATTAATGTAACCTTCATCATTCGAAATTAAAATTTATGTATGTCATCTTTCGAAAATATTTTAGATTTCTTGCTCATGTATCCTTCGCTCTTTCTTTTTAAGAAAGCTATCAATTGTGTGAACTTACTTATGTCCACATTATCATTAAGTAATATTGTACTCTTTAACATGGAATAATGTGACCATAGACTTGAGGGTTTCTCTTTTTTAGACTTACCAGAGAAGTACGCCATCATAACTTTTTCCGAAATGGTTTTAATATGTTTGGTTGCACTCCAGTCTCTAAATAAAGTGTATTCACGCTCATATTTTTTTCGTGATTTCTCTGGTAATAGCGTGTCTAGAGCAGCATTTGCTGTTATTTCGATGTCAGAATCACAGCTGCTGTCACTCATATTGGAAAAAAATACTCTTACACCGTGGAAAGAATACACAAAGCTTGAGGTTGACACCAAATGTGTTTCAATTGTTATCATTGTTAGAAACAGTGTCGCCACTTCTAGAAAATAAATCGTTAGTACTAAACGAACGCGTAGGACGATCTTTTAGATTAAAAAGTGGATAAAACGTTGTACGATATACGTGTCGTAACATCTTATTACAATACTCGATTGGTTACCAAACTCGGCCTAACGGCCTCGTTTGGCAATCTTCCAATCTCGTATTGTAATAAGATGCTTTACGACACTTATATCGTAAACTACTATTAGAAACGTCGCACTGATTGGGGTAAAACAGATTAATTGGTAATCGTTATTTACGCAACTAGTACAGACAGATAGTCTGGCGAACGAAATATTTACGGCATGTTCAAATTAATACTACAAATTCAGTTTCATACGAATTTCGTGCATTTTTAATTCGATTTAATGGAAACTTACTAGTGTATATACTTTTGGAATAATTTTCAATATACCAGGCAGCAAGCAGCCATGTTGATTCTTTTTCGCCCAGTGTGTAGTTTACTTTTCTGTATATTTTCTCGCGACAGGTTCAAGGAGATGGTTTGCTTTAGTGGTGCGACATCTTTTCTCCCGACTTCACTGTAGGACGTGCCTGATGAGAGTGAGAGAGAGAAAAGTTTGCGAGAATAAACATTTCTAACGTTCGCCAGTCATTTCACATTGTGTGTTTCGACTCATTTTACTCCATTGATAGAATCTACATTCTGCTCTATAAAGCTAGTTTCAGTTTTTTAAGTTTCCACCCAATTTTTGGTAAAAAAATGTACGTAACAATAATGCGCAATTTTTCCTTATATTGTTTACTTATATTGTTTGTACAAAAAAACGTGATGAAGCAATTAAGGCGTTTTTCACTTAATATATGAAATTTGGATGAACGTGTTTCGTCAATCGCATAGAAGTATGAATTCAGCTTCATTGCCAATTGCACGGTATTCCTAGTTCCATGGTCAAACACATTTAGTTATTTTTTAACTTGGATGGATCAATAACGGCTTAAGAATAAAACACAATCTGCAGTAATCTGATCTAACAAAACCATTCAACCTTCATCTAACAAAAACTAAAGTGTACAATTTGTTATTTCTAGAGCACATGTACTTTGTTCAGATATATTATAATGTGTGATTATCAGTTAAAAGAAAAGTAAATAACCTTATATTACCGACAGACCAGAAATTAGTCATTGCCGAGGTGACCCGGGGATTCAGATTCCCAACAGATTCAACAAGTTCTTACCAACTGTCATTCTTTAAATGAAGAATTAATTATGGTAGAACGCCAATTATCATAACTCTATTATCTGAATCGCCAATTATCCGGATCACTTTGAGGGAAAAGTAATTTTTGTGACGATTGTAATTTACATTATAAGGCAAGAAAGTCGATCTTTTCTTGATGAGAATTGGAGAGTTCAGCCGACGAAACAGCTGAGGCTGGGAATTCTGTCGAGTCATGAAAAAGGACTTTACACGAGTGATGAATAATATTTTATTCCATACTCTTTTTCATGCATTTTTTTTTTTGCAATTGAATAATATTACTGATATGAAATGTAATGTGATTGTCCGTCAATCTTTTATTCTGTTAGCATGGGCACATTCTTGTAAATAGTTTTTCTTATATGCTTTCTTTAATTATAACGGTAATGTCAGGTTTTGTCGATGCAATAGATTTTGAAATGGAAGATAATTTGGAAATAATGGGAACTCATTATTACTTATTAGAAGTAGCAAGAGCCGCAACTTGAGCATGCTTCCGTTAAAATCAAAAGATAAATATGTGAAAGATTGATAGATTGATTTTTTCGTGTTTCCAGGCGCGTCAACCGCTTTGGTCATTATTCCCGTGAGCGTAGTGGATGTGTTTTCGCCGTTCTTAAGAGCATCGGCCGCACAAGCACGCTCGTGTGTGTGTGGGGGGGGGATGGCTGACACGCGAGGCACTCGCTCGGCGGGCGGCGCGTTCGCGCTCGGCGGCGCTCGGAGTGTGTGGTGCGGCGACGGCGTACGCCCCGCCGCCGCCGCAACTTCCCAGAAAGTCGAAACTCCGCGGATGAACGTGGAAGGGGTAGAATTTTCGCCGCCCCCTCCCCCACCCCGCGCCGACTCCATTTTCCCGACGGTGAGCGCGCAAAGGAAGAGGAGGAGCGACGCAGGCGAGGGGGCGGTGGATCTCAAACTTCTCAATCCTGAAATGGCAGCGGAAGATTTACATACGACGTCGTCAGGCTCCCTGAGCTCAGCCGGCTCGTGGTGGTGGTGGTGGTGGTGGTGGCGGTGACGGCGGTGGCAAAGCCTGGGGTGCAGAGGACACGTCGGCGACGAAGTGGTTTCTGTGGTTGGTGCTGCCTCCATCGGAGATTGAGGTACTTGAAATTACGGCATTAGTGAATGTCGTAATGAGAACGAAGGACAAAATGGATCTCCAAGTTCATACTCAGAGGAATATGAATGAGCAAATGGTAAAGAAAATGCGACGAAGCAACCAACAGATTTTGAGAAAACGTGAAATAGGACATATAGGTCCTATAGAAGTGGGACCAATAGAAGAAATTCTAGAAGGAAAATGCTGGCAATGAGTAGGAATGGCGAGGCCAGTGGCATGCGAAGAAATACAAAGTAGATGCTCGTAGTGCGGAGGTGGCGCTGCAGGCGGCAGCGCTCGGAGCTGGTGAGGCTGCTGGTGCGGTCGCCATACCTCTCCTCTCCCCGCCCACCCACAGCACGAGCAGTATCCGCGTCGGGAAGAGAGATCGACATCTTCGGCTTTCCAAATGCCCCCCCCCTGAGAGCAGCCCCGTCGCAGGCGAGAGCCTGTGTTTCTCAGCCTCCGAGTGTTGCCAACTTAGCCGTCGCAACACCCCCCCCTCCCCGCGTCGGATCAGAGGGCGCGCGCATCCGGCGGTGGCTTTGCGGGGGTGGCGGTCGGCACCCGCCATCCTCACCCGCCCCCACGCCAGCCCCGCCCCCTCGCCATCCCCGCTCCCACCCGACCCCACCTCTGTCCGCGCCCCCCGCCTCCGCCCGTTCCCCCATCCGTCCGCCCCCGCCCGCCCCTCTCGCTCCCGTCTCCAGCACCGCCCCGCCCGCGCCCCCCCCCCGCCCCCGCCTCGGCCCTCGCAAACGGCACGTGACGCGGAACGCCCCGGACGTGAATTATGATCGTGTAGCGGGAGGCGAAGTGACTTGTGGAGTGGGAAGGATCGGGGTAGCCGTGTCTCGAGTACGGTTAATGCACCATCTAAGATTGCTAAGGCATGCAGTGCACTGGTGATGTGGTTTTGCAGTGATAGGGGTGCAGTGAGGCGTGAAGATTTTTTCATTTTCTTTCGCAATGTCTATGTATACTTTATTGCCGTAAAAATATTCTCTGAGTTATGCGGAAATTTTGTGGTTGATGATTGCTGTTCTACATATGTCATGTGCGAACGACGTATAAACCTACGCCGAGTGATATGAGGCAGATATAATTACTCTGTGTGAAGCTAGTTGGAGAAACAGGGTCTAAGATTTTACGTGAACTTGTCATTTACAGTGTCTCCTTAGTCTGACTACTTTACTCACAGATTACTTGTATCAAAACAAGTTTATTTATTACGAAATCTGTGTTTGGGAGTATGAAAAGTTAGAATTACCTTTCCCCGGAAACTTCTTATATTACCGCTTTTAATCAGTTAAAAAATTCATGTAAATGATAAAAAAAGCTTAAAAGAGTTTTATCACAGTCATATCAGTGTAATTCATTATTAGTACACTTTTTCAAGTTTATACAGAATCCAACTTGAAAGGCACATTTAGAACAAATGGTTGTCAAGCAGAGAAGCGACGGATGTAAAATAATTACTATGAATTTCATATTTATCCTTCCGAGAAAGTATTATTATGATTGGTAATTTTTATAAAATTTCATCCATAATTAACTTGACACAATCATTTTTACAACATTCAATATTCATACTTGTAATGGAAAACATCTTGTTATATGAGGACATTTTATACAATACCTACGATGAGGCAGACACCTAGTTGATAAACGAATTAGAAAAATAAAAAAATGAATGTTATTTGAAGACGACAACATGGAGGATGTTTTATAAAAAAAAATTACAAAAATAATTGAATTGACAGCTTAAAAGACGATCTGACTAAAAATAAGAACAGTGTCCATTGTGTGATATATTATTTTAATAATTGAATTAAAGGTTCAAATTTTGTTCTAATGATCCGATATTTTATTTCTGAGAACAGTTTATGAACTCGGTATTTCCCATGAAATATGCACAATAGTGAGGTTTTGAATTCTAAAATTTCCTTGAATTGAAATTCCGTTTAATTATAAGTTGTTTTTAAACCGATATTCTTTTATTGAGTCTTCAGCAATGCAAGAGATTTGTTAAAAGAATGATAACCCAGTGCACATGTACAATGTTTGTTTCAAACAGTGTATGAGTTGAATAGAAAACAGATGGGAACTAGGACCCTGAGTAGCTCGCTAACGACATTAAAAGTTCTGTTTACTGCGAACGCCCTACCCCACAGACGCGTGAACAAACGTTTGCTTCATTTTGTCCTTCCACTTTATCAGCGTTTATCTAGCGGTGCCAATAGCGAACCTTGTTGTTGGAGCTTGCCGCCAGAGTTTATCTTCCACAATGAGGGTTTCTCTCTTTGAAAAATTCATCAGCCGGACAGCTGCGCCGAGCAATCACATGCGACCGGAGAGGTAACGGCGTAGCGGCCATCACAAAGCACGGTCAAGTATAATGAGCGGCGACGATTCAATTTGATTAGCAAATTGCTCGCCGTGGGGCTCAAGTTGAGCTGGGATTACCCGCAGATGGGTGCGGTCTCGCCGCCCTCTCCTCCCTTCCCCCCGCGCCCGCCCACGCCCCCGTGCACAGCGCGCATCCCGCCCACACACACCCGCCCCCGCCGCTGGGCCGCCGCACCCCACTGCGCCCCACCGGCTGATGTAGCTCGGACCCAGCATTGCTGTTGTCTCTGCAACGTCTCTGACCTGAGTTCCAGTCCCGACAGCGACAGGATTTTCGACACTTGCTTGCAAGCTAGGTCGAACTCAGTCGCTGTTTGGAGGAGAATTCTAACGGCCGGCTGCCCTGACCGGTAGTTTTGCGTGCTTTCTCCGATCAACACCAGGGGAATGTCGGAGCAGTACCCTTACAAACGGACCACGGACCGTGCACGATCTTTCCTTCCTCTTGCTTGTCCTACCCTCACCGCTTACACACACACAATCATACACTACAGTGCCACACATGCCGGGAGATCGGTCGGGGAATTAGAACTTGTTCCGGCAAGTCGACGGTAGGTCGGCGCCGGATCTCGCCATCCATTGGGGAAGATCACCGCCACATCCCGATGAAAAAAGCAATACACTTACGGGACGAATGACCTCAATAGTGGACGCGCCTGGAATCACTATCAATCAAACCGACGATGGTGGGTTATCGATATTTCGAGAAAGCTAAATAAATTGATTAATTACTAGTGATTCCGCGCGCGTCAACTGCTAATTCTGACATTAGTCCCGTTAGTGTAGTGCATGTTTTTGCTCGGGAGGTGGCGGTGATCTTGACACGCTGGATGGTGAGATCCGGCGCCGATCTACCGTCGGCTAGTGGGGTTTCTCCTCAACCAGGAATCTCCCACCATCGGGCACAGCCCCAGCCGGGACAAGCTCCAAGCTCGCGACCGGTCTCCCGGAAGATGTGGTAGTGTAGTGCATGTTAGTGTAAGTAGATATAAGGGGTAGGATAGAACAAGGTCTGGGAAGGAAAAATCGCGCGCGGTCCTTGGTCTGTTTGTTAGGGTACTGCTGCGGCATTCGCCTGGTGTTGATCAGAGCAGCTGGCCGTCAGAATTCTTCTTCAGACAGCGACAGAAATCTAGGTCGAATTTAGTGCTGTTGTCTGCGGTAACATTTTGGAGACCGGCTGCACTGATCAAAAGATATCCGTAGTTTATCCGATGAATTCGAGATAAATGCCAGAGCAGCACTCAAACAAATGGGCTACGGACCTCCTTCAGTGTACCGCCTTTCCGGCTTCTTGCTTCTGCTTCTACTATGCTATTGTGGCGACATACAGGATGTAATAAACACACAGAGGAGAGTGGGTTGTACTCACAGCTGATTTATTACTGACTTCGACCGTGGTCACAAACAATCAAAACACTGCAGTACAATAAACAAACTAAATTGACCCACTACAAGAAATGATATTAGAACGACTACCACACGCCCCTTTACTAACGTGCGCTGTGCGTAGCCCCACCTGCCCTGAGACCGAATTACATGTCTCCTTCGTCACGACCTAGCGGCCGGCTTCTTGCGCCGCGTGCCCAAAGCACCACCTGCAACGACCTAACACCTCGCAGCCAGGAACACAAAGAAGAACGTCTATTGTTCGCTCGGCCCTTAAATAGCCCTCTAGCGACGCTTCCGCCGCCTCCATTGCCTTACCAAGCGACGCGCACGCCGGGAAAAACCTGGTGCGTCATAGCTTGCTATTGTCCGAGCCTGGGGCATGCCGTGCCCAACTCCGTTGGTAGCGTCATGACGCTACAAACTCCTATATACCCCCCCAGGAATTTTTTCGCAGTTGCCAATAACACAGAACAAAATTCCCCAAAGTTAATGCCCTAGGCCAGTTGGCTCACATTTTAAACAACTGCGCCTAACCTAACTAATTACATCAACTACATTGTCTTTTCCAACCCTACTAACCTACTTTTCTATTCCTTATATCAGCTGAATAACTACAATAACACCAAACTACACTCATCTACTACCCCAATTTCCTAACGCTATGATGTGGTAGCCAAGATTTTTTTCTTCTCCTTCCAAAATATTACAAAACAAATCCACCAGATACCCTTCCAAAAATATCACAAAAAACAAATCCACCATATAACCCTTTCAAAACATTACATAAACAAATCTGCAATATACCTTTTCGCCAAATTTACAACATGCACACTTTGACTTGCGTCACATCACGAACTATATACAGTTTTCAATTCTTCTGTGAGTCTCTATCCATTACACATAAATACTTACTAATTGCTTACACATTCAGATTTTAATAATATAAAATTTCTTTTTATCTTCTGCGTGAATATAATTATGCAAAAGTCATAAATTATTGATTTCCTGCAAGTCCGTCTTGCTTCATTTCTTCTTTTCACTTCCTCACACAACAACACACTATGTCACAGATGGTGTCTCGTGTTTTTGATCAAGAGACACTTGCTTTACAGCAACAGTTTCACATTTGTGAACTGTGTCGGCACTTGCTTGTCGCGCACTCACATCACGCGTTGCCGAGGGACATACGTCTCTCTGCAAAGCCCGACTCTGCCTGGAGCTGATTCTCGTATATACGGCTAAGAATGTCAGCGTTCACATTCTGACTACCCTTCCGATGTTTAATCTTAATATTCAGATGCTGAATTGCCAATGACCATCGCATCAATCTGGGATTATTCCGGAACATTGTTGCAACCAAACCAGAGGATTATGGTCAGTTTCTACCTTTAGGCAAACATTCCCATCTAAATAATGTTTTAATCGTTGTAGCCCCCAAATAATCGACGCACACTCTTTCTCTGTCACGCAATATTTCATCTCTGAAGGAGAAAACTTCTTGCTAAGAAATAGCACGGGATTTTCATTCCCTTCCTCGTCTAACTGCGAGAGTACAATCCCCGCCCCTCTGTCTGACGCGTCGCACTGCATTAAAATTCCTGCTGAAATCAGGCGCATGAATGACCGGTTCACGCACAGAGCTTCCGCAGTTCTATAAATGCTTTTTCACACATTTGCGACCATGCTATTTTCCTTGTCGTGTACTTCCCTTAATAAATCTGTGAGAGCGCAGCCTTCTCCGAAAATCTCGGCACAAAACGCCTGTAATATGAAATTAATCCTAGAAATTTCCTAATTTCTTCTTTTGTATTCGGTCTCGGACATTCCTTAATCGCGCGTACCTTTACCTCGTTCGGCTTCATAAGACCACTGCCATTTCGTAGCCAGAAACATTACGGTTCCGCGAGCAAACTTGCATTTCGCCGGCTGAACGTGAAGTTTCGCCTCCTTAGTATTTGAAATACTGTGCGTATATGACGCAGATGATCCGACCAATCGTTAATAAAGATTGGCGATAACATCCAAATAAGGAATAGCAAAATCCGAACAAACCTTTAGTAAAGCCGCCATTAATTTACTACACCACATAAGGGGCATTCCTAATCCCAAAAAGCCATACGTAATGGGTTTGTAACTTCCGAAATTTGTGCAGAAAGTGGCATATCTCTGCGCCCTTTCTGTCATCCTAACTTGCCAAAACCTTTGCTCAAATCACAAGTGGATATTATTTTCGCAGCTGCTACGTTTCAATTCTCTCATCTAAACTAGGCAGTGGAAAATATTCAGTTTTAATAATATTATTCAACTTGCGATAATCAATACATGGCCTGGGTTTCTTGCCAGGAGCCTCTACTAAAATCATGGGCGACGCGAAATCAGAATCCGAGCTTTCAATGATTCCGTCCTTTAACATTTTAGCAATCTCCTCTTGTAGAATCTTACTTTGTCTCATAGACGTGCGATAAGCGCACTCTAACCTTCGCCGTATTGTCAATCAGTTCGATATCCATTTCTACTTTCTCGGTCAAACCTGGCTTATCAGAAAAGATACCCCTGAATTCCACAATTAATGCTTTTAATTTCTCATGCATTTCGGTGCAACATCTGTACCTACCAGCATCGACTCAACCTCGAAATCGCCCGCTTCTAGCTTTAGCGCATATTTATCAATCGCGTCATCAGTTGCCTCCTCTTCATTCCTACTCTCGCAAAAAATTTACATATTCCGTCCTTTGATGATACGGTTTCATCATATTTACGTGATAAACCTTCCGGAACTCTTATTAGGTAATCTTACAACATAATTTACATCTGAAACCTTTTCTGTGACTTCCCCCGGTCCCATCCACTGAACTGACAGTTTTTTTGTTCTATTAGGAGCAAAGATCAATACTTTGTCTCCTACACTAAAATTTCTTACAACTGCCTTCTTGTCATACGCAACCTTTCTTTTCTGCTGCTCGCCCTCTAATCTTTGATGCGCAGTTTCCCTAATATGCTTCAGCCTATTCATGAGTTCAAACACATACTCAGTCACAGAATTACTCTCTGATTCATTTTCGACAATATTTTCGTACAAAAGTGTCACAGGTGTCCTCAAATTTTTCCAAATACTAACTCTGCCGGCGTATACCTAAAGACTCATGAACGACGTTCTCATGGCAAACAATATTGCCGGAAGGTTCGTCTCCCAGTCACCTCCTGCCTCTAAACATAGAACCTTGAATAATCTATTCATCGTCCGGTGTATTCTCTCTACCGAGTTACTTTGCGGGTGATACGGCGAGCTATAAGTTAGTCGAATTCTAAATTTTTCTGCGAATTCTACCATCAAGTTGCTCGTAAACATGTTCCTGATCCGTTTGAATTTCCGCGAAATCCGGTCCTGCTAAACAATTCTAATAAAGCCTCTATGATAGTGGTCGTCTGCAAATCCTTTATAGGAATGGCTTGGGTACCGTGAAGCTACACAAATTGCAGTTAAAATGTGTTTCGCCCCAGAACTACTTTGCGTAAACGGCCCTACAGTATCAATGTTTAATTTGGAGAACACTTCACTAATTGTAGGCACAATAACTAAAGGTGCTTTCCTCTTATCCCCACCATGACCTACTATCTGGCAACTGTTGCAAGTTTTAACAAATTTCTCCATTTCCTGGAAACAGTTCGGCCAGTAGAAATATCGCGACATACATGCTTTTGACTTCGAGCTACCTAAATGACTCGAGGCCGTTTCGTGACAAACCTTTAAGATTTCTCCGCGATAAACCTTAGGCACAACTAACATTTCGAAAGTTTCTCCCTTCTTACTTTGCCGATTCTTGAAGAGAATATCATTTTTAACAAAATAAGAATCTTTTCCTAAAGCTTGATTTACGGTTTTATGTGCCTCATAAATCTGCCTGATCTCCTCGTCTTCTTGCTGCGCCGTACGAAATTGCTCCGTGTCTACTCGCAACAAATTCTTGGTTTCACCCGAGAGTTCAACTTCACTTTCGCTCCGGCACATGTCGCCCTGTGTCTTCCTCTACCTCCACAATACTTTCACTCAGCTCCGTCTCCACCGGCTGTACGACCGATTCTACGAAATTTCCGGCCCCACCTGATCTGCCTTTGCCGCACTAGCGCGAGTAACCACTAAATTAATTTCTTGCGGTTCTACAAGCCCTCTTTAACCTCTTGTAATAATAACATGGTTCGATTGCTGAGAATGTATAAGGTAATCGCATTCTTCAGGTACCACAGCAGCCCGCGTAACTACACGCCCGCTCGGTATTTCTAGGACGATCTGCGCCACACGTAAGTTCTTGGGAAATTTATCTAAGGGTTGACTAATCCAAATTGATTCTCCAGTTAAATCTGCTGCATCAATTAAATTTTCACCACTAAATCAAACGAAGCCCCAGTGTCTCTTAAAATCCGGCAAGTATGGCTGTTAATTTTTCCAACAATGGTATGTTCACGAAACAATTCGCTCGCTTCCGGCTCACACATGATTCGCAGCTTCGGTCTTTTATTAGGACACTGCCTAGCCAAATGTTGTGGCGACTGGCATACAAACATTTCCTAACAAACCGCTTTCGAATTCAGGCCGCGCCGCAACCTTGTCCTTCTGCTCGTACTCGGAATTACCTTCCCGGCCCTGCTGCGCCTTTGTTTCTACCGGCTCTTTCTGTTTGGACTGAAAAGGTCCTGACTTCCTCCACCCTTGCCTGTGATTTTCATACGCGTCTAATTTCTTCGCAAAATCTAAAGGATTGATAAATTCCGCCCACGAATCAACAAAATGATCGCGCATTTCCCATGAAACCTTCCGCTTCATCTGATCCGTAACTATCAGATTTAATAGCTCCTCAAACGTGTTTACACTTAATCCGACACCCATTCTCTCGCGTAATTTAATAATTCTCGAGCAAATATACCCCACGTGGAATTATTACCTTTGCTGTGTTTAACAAACAGCTGACGAAATTTTTCCGCATCAAATCTATATAACTCCAATAATTTTGATTTTAAAGTTGCATAAGTCCATTCGTCCTCCTGTTCATCTAACGTAATCCAATTATTCACATTATACGGCAACAATCCAATTATATGAACAGCCCATTCGCTTTCGGGTACCTTCAGCTGTCTGCACTGACTTTCAAAGGCACTTAAATATGTCGTGATATCGTCCTGCTCACCACGAAATCGACCTATAATCTGCCCTACTTTAATACTTTCCCGATGCGATTCAACTCGTGCCTCGCCACGTGCTTCCGCGCTCCCTCCTACGCTTGCTCTTTCAGCATCCCTTTCGATTCTCAATCGTTCTAATTCCCTATCTTTCTCCCGTTCTACCCTCTCCTTCTCTTCCGCCTTCTCCGTTCCTCCGCTGCCACCATTTTAATCACTCCTTCGTCTGTGGCGTCATACAGGATGTAATAAACACACAGACGAGATGGGTTGTACTCACAGCTGATTTATTACTGACTTCGACCGTGGTCACAAAACAATCAAAACACTGCAGTACAATAAACAAACTAAATTGACCCACTACAAGAAATGATATTAGAACGACTACCACACGCCCCTTTACTTACGTGCGCTGTGCGTAGCCTCACCTGCCCTGAGACCGAATTACATGTCTCCTTCGTCACGACCTAGCGGCCGGCTTCTTGCGCCGCGTGCCCCAAAGCACCACCTGCAACGACCTAACACCTCGCAGCCAGGAACACAAAGAAGAACGTCTATTGTTCGCTCGGCCCTTAAATAGCCCTCTAGCGACGCTTCCCGCCGCCTCCATTGCCTTACCCAAGCGACGCGCACGCCGGGAAAACCTGGTGCGTCATAGCTTGCTATTGTCCGAGCCTGGGGCATGCCACGTGCCCAACTCCGTTGGTAGCGTCATGACGCTACACTATCCACTTGGTTTTCCAATTTTCTGTCATTTGCTGTCAAGTTCCTTTTCCTTCTCAAGTTTAATCATAGACTAAAGAGGCAGATCTTTACTCTATGGTTTAATTCTTCTTGGACCCCTTTACAGGACTTCTTTCCTCGTTTGTTCATCATTTGGAGGATAACTGTGCGTTGGCACGTGAATCTCCAGTCCCCACTTTCCTAATCAAGAACTCATGTAATTCCTAGCGTCTTTAAATTCCACCTTCATATTTCCAACATCACCCCTTCCTCGTCTTACACACCGCTCCTCTCTCTCTCTCTGATCCTGAGCTTTGCAATAGTCAGAAATGTCCGCATTACTTTAATGTAAATAACATTAATTATCATGAGCATACATCATGTTTAATGTACACTTATACATTAGGATGCAAGGGTCAAAGCTTTATGGTCATATCTGAAATGAATAAATGAATGTATGAATGATGGACTGGTGATAACGAATATACGGTGTAAATGATGAGAGGCAAGGAAAACGGGAGAACCTCTACATTAAATCTACACTGATTTTAACTTGTGCATTAAAATTAATGAACAAATATATTATGCTCTTTTAAATGTACAATATTACATTAAGTTTCATGCCATTTCTGACAGTGTAAGTCAAGTTCGGTGCCCCTCTTTGGCTTTCCAAACATCCAGTTCCTCGTCCCTGTAGCATTCCAGCTCCTGCCACCTCCCTCCCCGGCTTCCAAGGGTTGCTCCTCCCTCATCGGCTCTCCAGCCACCCTCCCTTCCCTCCTCCCGCGCCGCCCGCATTTTCTAATTATAGAGCGGCAATGCTAATGTTTGTTTTTATCCTCGCTCGGGGCTACAGGCGAGCGCCCCTATAGTCCAGCACAAACGCCCAGCCGCCGCGGCACTGCGCTCGCCTCGTTTTCGAAATAAACACAGAGCATAATTTGCGGTGCATATTCGCCGCCGGAGCCGGTAATAATATTGTCATTAATGTTTGATGTCTTCCTTTGTGTCCGCGGAGAGCAGTTGAGACCAGGCAGTTACTACCGCAGTTGCCGCTGCGGCCGCCTTCCCGTTGCTGCGGTGGGTGACTGTTTACCTAATTTATGTTGAGTAAAGCGCACGATGGCTTAAGCACCAATTATTAATGTTAATGCCCTCGTCTGCGCGGGAGGGAAGGGGTTGTAAATGGGTTTTTAATGTTTGAAGACAATGGCCCGGCGTCTCAGAGCTGCAACGTAGTGGTGACCCAGATGGAACCACCAAGCGATGGATCTTCTGGGAGCGAACTTCTGGAATCTGCGGATTAAAGACGATGGCAAAGCTATGCGGGTTTTGGTTATCTCGATCGACTTCATTTTGTCTACAGGTTTTGTAAGCCGTTTTTATTTTGCTGTATATGAAATGGAATTGTAAGTATATAAAATGCGTGATGGGATGCTGGCAAATGCTGTTTAATATTTTCTATCATTCTAACGTTTTGTGCTTGTTGAAAGGTCCGAGTTAAGAGTATATTTAAATTTAAAACCGTTCCTTGAAAAGCAGTTAATAAGTACTTACTCAATTTCTACAAACAAAACCACTGGGGTACCCTTTAAATCTAAGGAGGTTTACTATCGGACATGTAAAAGAAGGCTTATTGTATTTAATTACCATATTACGTAGAGAGTTCGAGTACCAGTTTTAGTGGACACTATTAGACAAATTTTAAAGCTGCATCAGCATTTATAAGTGCCTAGTTTAAGTAGGGAAGTTCCATTGTTTCATCAGATTAATTTACAGTCTAGTGTTATTTCATACCAACAGAGAAAAAAAACCACCAGTATAACCACCACCCCCACGAGTAAAATATAAAAGTATTAAAAAGTTGATTGCCGTTCTTATTATTGTTGCTATTCTTTCTAAGAACGTCGCCCCCATGTAGATGTTTACACTGTCAGATCCAGACTATACATCATTAACCACAATGTGGTCGAGAAACACTTCCCGTGTTAAACAATCTAAATTATATGAAGTGCGTGAACGATCATGCTGCTGTTTGAATCCAGAGCTGCAATTTTTTATTTTACTACACTAATCTTACTACTAAAATTTAATTCTCTTTTAAGTTTCGTATCAAGTATATTGAGAATTGTAAATGCTCCATTAGACAAATAAGGACAACATAAATAAAATACTCGCATAAGAGCAATATAAATAACTAAGCAAGCCGGGAAAGTAGCAATCAAAACGAATATCAAATATTTTATATTTTTTGCTTAAGATGAAGATGGAAGTATTTTCAAAACCCCGGTCTCCCCCTCTGTGCTGCACCTGTAATGTGTGGTTGGCCTCTCTAATAATTACGTAACGGTTGCGACACGACATTACCATGCGCAAAAAATTCTCCTTTTATACTTAAAAATCAATTATTAAGCAGAATCAAGTTGTATTAATTGTATTTGTGTTACATATTGCAATGAACGATAATTAACATGAGAATTAGTTGGTGGTGCGGACTGCACATAACAGTAAAATTGGAGACAAAGAAAGAAGGACGCGTAGGCGAGAAAATTTCCGGCGAGCTCAGCACATGCTGTTGTGGATAACACATAAGCTCCGAGTCTACTGCGTCAACTTAGTTGGTATGCAGAATATATTATAGACCAGTTTTGAATATTTTCTTTGTAATCTAAAACATTCAATCAATATATCATTAATAAAAATATTTTTATTTATTGTAACAATATATACAATATTACGTCCTTAATTTATTATATTTTTAATTCAATTTGTTAATATGTTTATATTTTAGTATAAGATGGAATAAAAGGAATTATTTCAGCAATTGTTGAAATATTTTCTAATATCAGCATTACGTAGCACTAAACTACGACCCACCTGTGTAACCCAAAGTAACGTTGCCTCAAACTCCCTACCCCCTGTTCAGCGTGACGTAATTTATGGACGACCCCAAAGAAACAATTCAAAGCGACCATGCTTCCAGTATGGGATGATCGGTGCCTACCGCTTTCGTGGCCTTTGCCCTGGAGTGGCTGGCTAAACGTTTGTTGGTCGCGTACGTTAATTCTGGCAATGCGGCTTCCCGCAGCTGGGAATCGCCTTCGCCTGGAGGGTTAACGCCTTCGCGCACCCGCCCACGCATTAATCCGCGCCCTCCCCCACCCCGTGCCGTGACCGAGCCCCATCTCGCGCCGGAAAACGGGAATTATCAGCATATTCATGAAGAGCGCCCGCGCGGCGGGCCACGCCACGGCGTAGCGCGCCGGCCGTAAAGCATGTGGTTATTAAGAGCGCGGGGCATGTGACTCCCTCCGCAGACACGCAGCGATGCGCCCAAAGGGTGCGCCCACGTGGATTGTGGATGTGGGACGTGGATTGAAATGGCGGATTCCCAAACCTTTTACTTTCGCAATGGTTAGATTCAGATCCTGTGATGAACGAAGGAATAGAGAGTTTATGACAATTTTTTTTTTAAATATCCTGTTTGGAAGAATCATTTCAAAATGAGTGGATTCTCTCATAACACAATGAGGTGGGTTGGTTAGTGATTACGGGTGCGTCAACAGCTTAGGTCGTTAGTCCCATAAGTGTAGTGCGTGGTTTCCGCGGGAGATGGCGGTGATCTTCCCTCGCTGGATGGCAAGATCCGGCGCCGAACTACCGTCGGCTAGTGGGATTCCCCCATTCAGGTCTCTCCCACCAGCGGGGCACCGCCGTGGAATATGTGGTAGTCATCCGCGTCTCCCGGAATATGTGGTAGTGTAGTGAATAACACAATGAGCAGATCGATGTGTTTTTATATATCATTTCTAGAATAACAGGTTATTTCTTTTAAATATTTATAATGGAGTTAATATTTTTATTGTTCACAATTTTCTTCAAGATATGCAAGTCACACTGAGGGTTATTGGCTGCAATTACAGTAGTCCTTCTTCAATGATTGATTGTTTTGTGCTTCAAAAGCTCTTTTATGAACCCCGAAAATGTAGTGCATGTTACGGCACAGCGCAGAGTTCATCGCCCGGTACAACGTAAGATTGAGCGCGAACCAACACACCAGATGTCGTGGGTTTCCAACCTCCAGGCATCTCCCCCAGCGGGGCGGCTCCCCACTCAGGGCAAGCTATATGTTCCAGACTGACGTTCCGACTTGTGCGGTAGTGTGCGTGTGTGTTTACGGGGAGTGCGATACGGATGAAGAGGGAAAGTTTGCGTGCGGACCGTAGCTCGATTCTCAAGGAGCTTCTTCAGCATGTGCCTGGTATTGATGGGAGAAACCATCGTTCATTAACGATCATCGTCATACATCACTTATTTTTAACGAAAAGAGTCAGCCTCTCTTCTCACATCTCTCGAAAATTTCATACTAAAATGTTAGTTGTGCAAAATAGAGTTCTGAAAGTAGAAATGTTAGTTAAGTCCTCCTCATTGCCGTGAGGAAGGAACTGCAGTAAGCTAAGCCAACGTGCCGCTTCGCCTAGCGCGGAGTGAAGTGGATGTGTCTGTGGGAAGTGGCGTGGAGGAGCATTGCGAAGGGAGCTCGTGGGGCGGCGAACAAAGAGAACGCGGCCTTCGCCGGGGGGGAGGGGGGGGCAAGTGCAGGATCGCGCGGCATCCGACTGCAGAAGAACCCGCCCCGCCAAGACCCGCCGCACGTTACGCCGCCCCGCCCCGCCCCGCCCCATCTCCAGCCGCCCCGCCCCGTCCCGCCCCGCCCCGCCCCGCCCCGCCCCGCCCCCCATCCCCGCCGCCCCACGCCGCACTGCCCCATCCCACGCTGCCCCCGCCCCGCCATACCCCACGCCGCTCCACCCCATTGACGCCGTGCCCCACTGCCCCATCCCACGCTGCCCCGCCCCGCCATGCCCCACGCCGCACTGCCCCATCCCACGCTGCCCCGCCCCGCTGTTCCACACGCCGTGCCGCGCCGTGATGTCTGACAATGCGGCAGGAATGCGCTCGGAGCGTTACGCACGACGGCGCACGGCTGACTTACGCACTGGGCGTGCGCTCCCGCCTCAGATGACAAACGTCTGTTCCAGCTATCGAAGAGGAATACTAAATGTACGATCTCCGCATTACCCACGAATGCTTAACAGTTCTCCACTTCTCAACTGCAAGTGTATATTAAACCTTGCAGTGGATTTAAGAAATTCTGAATGACAACTTTGCTCTGCTGGAAAAACGAACTCTTTTGTTGGCAAGAAAATTCCGAAGTCATTTTAAAGCGGTGTCTTAGATGTTTATTTCGTATTTAAGTTCAAATCTCGATAAAGGGATGCATATGAATAAATTAAGACTTTACCGTTGCCATTAGAAAAACAATAAAATTTCTGAGAATTATCAAATTGCTGAAAAAATATGTGGTATATAATGTTTAAAACATAATTCGAAAGTACTGGGTGATTCCATGAAATAAATTCCAAGAAAACACCGACATTGCGTACGCATTGTTTCTGCGGTGTTTGAGAGTGTATGATAGCTTGCTGTGCGACTGTTCGAAGCTTCTCCATTTCTCTTCTTCGTACATATCTGAATATGCTTCTCTTGAGATCGGCACGTCTGCAAACCATCCCCTCTTAACCCGTATCTTTTCCGAAAATCCACAATAAGATGTCACAGGGAGTCAGTTCGGGAGATCACGATGGCCAAGCATTTTCAGACTATGAGCAGCAACCAGGTGAGTCCTATCCTGCATGGAAAATGTCTCGCTTAACTTCTCTCTCCCGTGTTGGCTCGTACCACGTGGTGGCGATAGAATTCGAAGTGGGCTCAACGGTCGCAACCAAGGGCCGCGGGCGTAGTTCGTGGTAACACCGCGATAACCTGCTGCAAAATCTCAGAAATTTTAATTAGACAACTGGGACACAACTAACTGGGTTATTTGATAAAGTCTGTTTTCTTAAATGAAATCTTTAAAAAAGGTAAACTAAAACCGTAATATTATAAAACCCCAAAAATTTTCTTACTCGTCCAGTAAAATCCCCAAATGTACAATTTTCAGGTAGCATTACCTAAAACGTGCAATGTGCAGAAATCCCCAAAACATGCAATTTCGTGCAATGTATAACAAGTGCTAGATTAACGTCCATTTAATGATTCAAATTTCTGTCAAGGCTTCATCCAATTTCAAGTTAGCAAAGAAAAGCTGCACTTGCTTCGGAATCCGGTCTTTATTAATAATGCAATAAAAATAAAACAACCTCCATTGAACTTTTTTTTGGTTTTCTTTGCTCCGAACTGCAGGTATAGTATTCATTTGTGTCTAAAAAGACTAATACTCAGTACTTATAAATATTAAAAATAAATTAACATATGCTGTAAAAACTTTGGAAACAGAAAAGGATTTTTTTAAATTTTGAGATATAATTTATTACTTTTAATTTTATTATAAATTATTCTTTAATTAGTTCTTCTTCGGACCGAACTCTTTACAAAAGCCTCTCCTAAATAAAAAAAGTCAACTAAGGCGTTAGGCATTGCGAGAATGGTGCACATTTTCTATATATATTTGACTTATAATCAGCATTTATTGCTGTAGATCTTTACTCAATCAAATATGAAGAACCAACGTTTGAACGATAAAAGAAATCTCAGTTCCAAAACCATAATAAATGATTCCTTGGTAAAATGAAGATTAATGTGTGTGCAAATAACGCCATGTCAAAAAACCGCGAGGTCACGAAAAATCAACATTGTTAATCTAATTTTGAAACTCACATTTTAAATCCAGTGCTAACTTTCCAGAAAGTAAATCTCCCCTTAAGGAAGGATATAATGAACCCTGACGGCCCGCAGCTCCATTTGTCACTGTCGGCGATGTGTATCGCTAGTTTGTTCCTTTCAGCTCTGGTCGAATTCAAAAGCGATGGGCCGAGCGGGGAGGTTGAGGGCCGGCGAGGGGAACGCAAGGTGTTGCATAGTGTGCGGTGGATTCAACGCTATTTGATTGATTGAATAATGTTTCACCACGAGAGGTGGCCCAATGCATCAAATGATGTCACCGCAGTGCCTGTGACCGGGAGGTCCTAGGTTCGAATCCCGCCGGCGACAGGATTTTTGCTTCTCAGCTAGATCGATTTCCGTCGCTGTCTGGAGGAGAGTTGTAGCGGCCGGCTTTTCTGATCGGTAGTATTCTGAGGTTTCTTCGAAGGCGAATGCCGGACCAATACCCTAACAAATGGGCCACGGACCGCGCGCGATCTTTCCTTTCTCTTTCTTGCCCTATCCTCACCCCTTACACACACACACACACTTAAATTAACATGCACTTCACTGCCACACATCCCGGGAGACCGGTCGGGGACTTGGAAATTGTCCCGGCTGTAGCGGTGCCCCGCTGGTGGGAGATACCTGATTAGGGGAAAACCCCGCTAATCGACGGTAGGTCAGCGCCAGATCTCGCCATCCAGCGGGGAAGGATCATCGCCACCTCCCCCGACACTCACTACATTTACGGGATAACCTCTGTAGTTAACGCCCGGAATCAATCAATGTATTTATTATGTTTCGTGGCACGTGAATTACTCTGGTCTTTAATCAGATTAGTGTAGAGAATGTTTTAAAGCTGGAGGTGGCGGTGTTCCACTCCCCTGTATGGTGAGATATGGCGCCGACCTGCACATCGGCTTGCGGGGGATCGGTATCTCCCCAACGGGGCCCCGCTTCGGCTGCGACTAGTCAAAAGCTCCCGACTGAATTCAGGTCTCGTGTGGTGCATATAATTGTAAGTGAGTGTATGTAATGGAAGAAGATTGGACAAGAAAGAGGAAGAACAGATCGCGTGCGGTTCGTAGCTCGAATGTTAGCTTTTGTATCCGGAGAACAGCCACAACAGCAGCAAGGGCAACAACAACAGCTAGAGTAGGAACAGAAGTAGGATTGCCAACTATTTTTATGTAAAAGGGAGGACAGTCGATAAGCAACAAAAAAAGAAGAACGCGTCTACTGATTTCTTTTTATAAATATTTAATTTAGGATAACACCAGTTCTATTTCTTTCTTGTCACCATTTACGATTCATGAAACGATTCGTTCACAAAATGGCAATGAAGATGATCTGAGCCATTATTTTTTTTAAGTCGCTAGACAGAGACACTATTATGAATGCGTGTGGCAGCCTTTAGAAAAAGGATATTAATGTTTTGTATTTTACATTAAACAATAAACGATACAACGTAGCAGATATTAGTCATATGATAAAATAACTGATGAAAAATGTTGGAAATGTACTAAAAGGAGATCATTTAAAATACAAAGAAGGACGAGAGGACAATTAACTTCGATGAAGGACCGTCCTCCCAAATGGACGACGGTTGGCAACCCCAAACAGAACGAAAAGCAACACGAAGAGGCAAGAAGAAGTATACTCCTTTCCAGTGGCGTCTCCGCACTGTGAACCTAGAGCGTTGGTAGTGAAGAAAAGCGTTAATCCCCTCACCACTCTTTTCGCTTTCATATTTAGTGTAAAATTGAATTATGTAAACAAAGTAATTATTTATTTTAAATTATGTTAGGAGAATGAGGGGAAAATAGTAGCAAAATAACAACGAGGATGTATTTCCTATTGCAAAGATTGGAATAATCTATTTTAAAGTATTTAAAAAGACATGCTCCACGCTTTTCCCATTCTTCTGTTCATTTTAAATATTGAATTCTGAAATATTATCAGGTTGGGACACGCTCGACCAATACTCAATTACTTCTTTCTTTTTGTCATTCGAAAGGAAAGGAAAGGAAAGCAGCTATTTAAAACTATTGTTCCATTTTTTCTCTATCCTTATCAAAAAATAACACTAGTATTTTCATGAGTATAGCTAAGGCTGCAAAGCTCATGGGAGAATTTCACAACACGGGACTCGCTCTCCAGAGGCCGTTAAATGAGATCCAACGCCTTGGCACGCTTTGTCCTTGAGTGGGGGACGTCGCGCGCATGCGCTGCCGCTCCCGATCCGCTAGACGTTGGAGGCATTCGCCAACGGCCTGAGCTCGCTCGCGCACTGCCTGCGTTGCATGGACGCGCTGGTGCGATCTATGCCGCCGATCGCACGGAGACCGCATACATGTAAAAAATCCCAATAAATTCAAAGGGGAAACAATATTTCTTTGGGCGTTGACACACGACTTGCACACCGAAAGAAAACGCCACTGCTCCTTTCTAGTTTTCAGTGTGGCATGCGCTGTCGGGCCGCCCCGCGCCGCAGAAACAGTGCTGCGACCTGGCGGCGTGTGCGCGCGCTCGCTCATCGTGCGGCACGACCGGCGGGCGCCGTGCAGCCTCTTCCCCATCCCCACCCCCACCCCCCGGCCGGCGCGCCCTGATGCGCTCTTGATAGGTTATAAATTTCGACCGCTGAACAATATGAATGCTATAAAGTTTTGGCGCACCCATAAATCAGCATCCGCAAAGACGCAAATTGGCCGTGCTCAAGGAGCGTGGCGCGCGGAGAATAATGGAGCAGTTTCAGCGGCGACCAACGCACCGAAATGCCCCAAACGCCACGCATCACACCTCGATGCGACACGACGGGGCCACAGGCAAGTGCTGTTGTTGACAAACAATGGGAGCGACGTTTCAACGTAAAGGTTTGCAAAATGTCGAGAAAGATGAAAATGAATAAAAGCGACTATAAAAGATTTTTTTTTAAGTGATCAGAAATATTTAAACTTTCAAAATGTTTTAATATTCTCATGAATTGACATGTGGAATGCTATCTCTTTAAGAGACAAGTATTTAAAGAGCAAAATGTTTCGTAACAAAATGTTCTCAGAACCGATCCGATGGCCGATATCGTTAAGGCAGTATTGTCGTAGCGCTCTCGGACCGAAGGATTGCGAGTTCGAGTCTCACCTCGGTCATGGCTGTATTTGTGTTCGTCAATTTACCCCTCATCATCACCATATCGTTTGCATCTTCACAGTTACCATAACGTTAACTCCAATAGTGGTCGCTAATGACCTAGATGTTGATGCGACCTTCAATAACCACAAAAGAAAATGAAATGTTCATTGTGTCTGCATTCTGGAAACCAACGTGTTCCGTGAATCAAAATGTTAAGTTTCAAATTCAAATCACTATACATGTTATAAATTGAAACGTGAAAAGAGAGTAAAAACTAATTGACAATATAGTCTATTATTAAAAAAGTGGTTTTTTTAAATGTCTCGTGTTTCTTAAAAATTATGTTAAAACATACTAACAATTCATTCTATTACATCGCCATTGGCTATCACACCGATATTAAAGGCTGTTAAACCCAATTAGTCATGTGGTATCACCACCGCGCATTTGATTAGGGATTGTTGATCCTGCGAAAGTGCCGTACGATTCAGTGCAGTGCGTGGCAGCTTGCTGTATGGGCTCGCAGTTAATTACGGCGCCTTTCTCAATAACAAAGGCAGCGCCCCCACACGTCGCGTGATGCATACTGAAGCAGTTGAGTTGACGCCCTTCGCCGCAAGGTAGAAGCCGAAGCCGGGCCCTGTAGCGCTCACGCCAGGGGCACGTGGGGGTGAGACCTACACGCCAGAGAGCGCTGTGGACTCAAAACGACGGAGCGTAAGGCCAGGCCGGCGGTCTCTAGGTGGAAATTGTAAGATAACCATCGAAAGGTTTGCATGTCGTTTCTAAAGAAATAATGGCTTTTAGCTTTTGCTTTGGCTTTCGCTTCGTGATTATTTTAGTTATACTGCTCCTATCATATTATATATATTATTGTGATATCTACAGAAAATATGAAGGAGATGAAGGAGTTCTCTTTATTAATTGGATCTTGTATTTTGTACATTTTGTTACATGTACATTAAGGTAAGTTTGATAGCAGGATTTGCATTGGATGGCAATTACATTTCAAAACAATATCCATGCATATAGTGTAAATATCTTGGTAAATATAAAACACAATGTACATAATATATCACCGATATGCAGTATCCGTTGTCTTAACTTTTCAACAGCATTTCCTTTTGTGCGATGTAATCGTACGGGTTCAGCTAGTAATAAAAATTCCGAATCACTTGCATTGTGCCCCGTGTGAGTAATCTGTCAGTCGTGGCACAGCATGTCTGATTTTTAAGCCGGAGATGACAGCGGCTGAGAGGACGTGGAGGTAATAGAGGCTCCGGGGACGACGACGCGTATGTCCTGGCTTACAGCCCCCCTCGGACCCCCTCTGCCGCCATACAACGCCGTCAGCGCAGCCGCTCACGTGTTCGATCAGCGGTTGTCAAAACAGCGCGCGCCGGGACACGTGAGCCGGGCCGTAATCCGCACGTGAGTCGGCAAGATCATTTGCATACAGGTGTTTTGGCTGGGTCGCCCTGTTTCCCTGGGGCGGCGGAGCCCGCGCGCGCCCGCGGTGGCGGCGACGGAGGGGATTTGCCTCGCCTCCGACATAGCCGCCCCCCCCCCCCCCCCCCCCCCCTCGCCCCCATCTCTCCGATCTATCTAATCACCTGCTTTTATTTGCATTTCGTGCTGTTCACGTTTTTCTCCCCCCCATGGTTCCCCCCCTTTCCCTTTTTTTTTATGTTTCAATTGTTTGTATTTCTTAATCTTTCGTCCTCGTGTTTCTATTTCTTTTCGTTCACGTGTCATTCACCCTTTGTTTTTACCCTCTTCGTTTTGCTTGTTTACCACTACGTCAACCGCCGACCTTGCATCACCATTCCCGCTTCGTGTGATCCTCCCGCCCTCCCTAGTGGAAAGAGGTGAGCGCTAGTACTGATGTGCCGCGCGCTCACACCCTGGTGGCGTCGAAGCCAGGACGTTGGTGTGACAGCGGCTGTCGAATGAACGCGCTACAAATACAGATGATGTAATGAAGTGAGTGATATCAACCTAAGCGAGACAATGGTGAATGTCAGTACCGTGATAGATATTCGTCTGTGCTGCCATGTTCTTATCCAACATCACGTTAGGATGAGCATCTGGGAATTCATTTTTCCTTGCAAAATCCTCACGGTATTTCAGTGTTTTTTTTATCAGTGTGTTCGGATAACCACTTAGATTCATAAATTTAAAAAACGTAAATACTTGTTGTCGTCACAATTGTTTATGTTCATCTAGCATTTTAATTTTTAATTATTTAAAAAAATATAATTTAAATTAAAAATTATATTAAACTGCTGGTTGATGTACCCGTTAAATTCCAAAAAAAAAATCCAAAAATTTGGATCAAAATATAAGAAAAGTATTTGAGTTATTGATAGAGTAGCATGAATGAAATTGGAAGAAACAATAAAACGAATTTCATTAGGTTCTTCTTACATGCATCTTATTTAAGGAATAATGTAGATGTTTTAACAGGAGGAAGTAAAGTGAGAAAGACAGTTTCGATTCGTGTTTTTCCTTAATAATAATAATTTAAAGCTATTACAAACACAGGCAAAAATATATTCTATTAGAAATTTTGGTATAAAGGTTTCAGTAACTGTATGTGTACGATGGGTGTGTACCATGGATGTGTCAAAATATGAAGTTGATATAACATATTGTCGATATGTCTCCTTATTAATATCAGTCTCAGGAAGTAATGTTCACACCTTCAACAAACGAAAATAATTTCATACTTAATTATTACGGTGAGTCAGAAAATTCATCGTAAAAGAACAAAGGAAGTAAATTGCCTATATAATGTAATTCATTATACTTTTTAATAATTGTTGTGAAATTTCTTGTTAAAGAGAGACAAAAAACTGATTAATGGGAAAGGGGTTTCTAGCCTATTTCTGTATTTGCAAAGATGCACATTGAAAAGCTGCATTTTCAAGCATAAGAGCAGTCGGAAAGTCAGCATTTCCACCGAGTGCTTTCAACGCTCTGTAGGAACATTGGCACATTGTGCATGTTACACACAACTATGACTTGTTTCTATAGTTCAAAAACATTCAATGGAATGAACATTCCGACGCATTTGCAATCGTTGAAAGGAAAAAAACCGCTTCTGGCCCTGAAGTCGAGCAGAAATAAGTAAAGTACGTATGTCTTTTGTCGAATGAAACCAAGCAGAATGTGGAACGACGAAACCACTCTATAAATGAAAAGAAACGAAACACGAACCTCCGTCCGCGCTCAGAAAATAAAACAAATGAAAGCGTGTGTACTCATGCTTGTTCGGCAGGAAAAGAACGTGCAGGAAAAACACGCGGTGTAAGTAAATCATTGCGAAGAAAAGTTGAACCGTTGCGGCGAAAGAGTTCTCAATGATGAAACGCATTCGAGTTTCGTGGCCTCAGAAGCGCACTTCCTGTGATTCCTGTCATATGCAAAGGGGTCAGTAGCGTTGGTGGAAAAGATATCGGTAGCATGAGGTTGGTTATTATTTATTCCGGGCACATCCGCTTCTGAGGTCATTAGTCCCGTAAGAGTAGTGCGCGTTTTTGCTCGGGAGGTGGCGGTGATCTTTCCCCGCTGGAGGCGAGATCCAGCGCCGACATTCCGTTGACTAGCGGGGTTTCCCCTAACCAGAACTCTCCCACTAGCAGGGCACCACCCCAGCCTGAACAAGCTCTAGGCTCCCGAATGGTCTCCCGGCATGTTTGGTAGTGTAGGGAATGTTAGTACAAGTGTGTGTGTGTGTGTGTGTGTGTGTGGGGGGTGGGTGTGTGTGTGTGTGTGTGTGTGAGGGGTGAGGATAGCACATGGAAGAGGAAGGAAAGACCGCGCGCGGCCCGTGGTCCGTTTGTTCTCCCGTTTGTTGTTGCCGTGTTGCTCCCGTGATCGCCTGGTGTTGATTGGAGAAACCACGGAAAACTACCGATCAGAGCAGCCGGCCTCTAGAATTCTTCTCCAGACAGCGACTGAATTCAACCTAGCTGACAAGCTAGTGACGAAAATGTTACGACTGTCGTGACTCGAACCTACGACAAGCCCGGTCAAAGGCACTGCAGTGACATCAGTTGGTGCACTGAGCCTCCTCTCCCGGTCAGTAGCAGGAGTAAAGAAGGCGATACGTGAACAGGGGAATGACGTAACTTCGGTGATAACATGATGCTCTAAGGAAACGCGAAGATTAGATTTGGCTCTTGCAGGAGTTTGTGTAGTTGTTAGAAAAGTGCTGGTTGAAGGTTGAACATTATTACATCTTCAATAGACCCATGCTTTGTGATGTACTATTTTACATTTGTCTGACAGTAATTCATTCTCTCAGCAAGTTAAATGAAATCGACGTCGCACAGGACTGACTAAATGACTGAAAAAATTAAGAAGGAACGTACAGACATTTCTATCACCGATATGATGATTGACTTTTTTAAAAATTATTTTTCCTTCTGTAACTGGCTCACAATTTCACGAGATGTAGCCGAAACGATAATGACTTTACACCGAATCAAAGGTTGATTAAATTTTTGCCTCAGGCGTACATTAATCAGTATTTATACGTGATGAGAAACAAATGGTAAATAACTTTGTCACTGGTCCAAATCACATTATCTCCTCTGCCATTTATAAATTGTCTTGTAGTATAAAAGCGCAGACAAGCTTCATTAGTCTCAATCAAACGAACGCGTACAATCCGTGTTCAGTTATTATTTTTGTTGGTCAGCTCATAACTGAAGCGGGACTTGGGAACTTAAACCAACAGACTCGGGGTTAGCGCTTCGTGATGATTCGACGAACTCAAAAGTTCACTAAAATACGCAATGCCATTTAAACACGTGTAAAGAAACGAATGAGATGATAACCGATTTCAGAAAAATAGTAAGCTAAACGGCAGATGGTGAGAGGTAGCATTGCTATGTCTCTAAGCCCTCTCATTTCGAATTGACGTGCATTGCAATGCCAATATAAAAGGGGACATGTTGAACATAATAGTTTATGCCTCTGAGATGACTCATGGACAGCGTACTAGCTTCCCGTACTGTGGTCCCGGATTCGATTCCCGGTCGAAACAAAAATAGAGTTTAGCTTTCCTTTAAAATCGTCACAGTTTTTGTTGCTGTGTGACGAAGAAAAGCTCAAGCAAGCGGATCTTGCTAGTTACGGTGAAGAGAATACGTCATGTTCGCCTCATGTTGCTCTAACCCCCTAGAAAGAGAATTCAACCAGGCCCAGACATGGGGAACACCGGTAGCTGGCTGGCGAAGTCGGACTATCGACTCAATAACGCCAAATACATACATTCATAATAATTTACGGTGTTAACGCTCCTATTCCGGAAACTTCTCTAAGCAAGAAATCCCTTTCCTTAGAAACCAAGTGTGCAACGTGGAGGGGTTAGAGTGTTCACCTTGTACAGCCAGCAGACTGGTCGAGGAATGTTTCGCTCCGCAAAGGTAAGAGCTCGGCGTGGGCGGCACTGGGGTCGCGGCTTCCAGGCGGCCTTGCCCTGCGTGACCTTTGCCTGCGCCCTTCGCCCGCCGGATTTCCAGGGGGCGGTGCTCGGAGCATCTGTTTGCGTTCGCGTGAAAAGGAGCATTGTCTACTCTCACATCCGCGGTCTACACTCGCATCCACGGTCGTGCATGGTGTAACGGTTAGCGTATCGGACTGTTAAGGCTCGCGTCACGTGTTACCTTATTATGAGCACGTTCAGACCTGCGCAGCAGGCGAGTGTCGCGGCAACGGATTGGCAGCGTTTAATCGACGGCGAAATTTGTAATGCAATCAGACGCGTTTCTTCCGCTACAACTCGAGTTTCGTGGAAGTCCGCCCGTCTTCGGGAGTCTTTCCTCCCCTCAGGGTCGAGCGATCTTGCCAACCGTCACCAAAATCTGACTCATAATTGACGTAGCGAAATTTGCGTGGTCAGACAAAAGAGACTCATGACCCGAGTCTCGCCACGTAAAATAAGGCATCAATTCAATTCAATAAATACCATTCGCAGAAATTAGATGAAATGGGTGGAAAAATCTGCCTGAGGAGTACGCTCTATAGCACTAATTTCCACTCCGTGCAGGAATTATCTGTGGACATGTAGAGAGAGCTCATTAAGATTTCGTCCCCAAGAGTTCGGGGATAATCTGAAAACAATTTTTTTTAAATGCCAATTATTAAAAACTGCATGGTTCTTTCCCGTGAAAAAGTAACAACGATTAATGGAAATCAACCATAATTGGAAAAAGTTTTACGATACCTAACAAAAGAGAATGTACAAATTTCATAAATTGAACTTTGTTTTCTTGAGGAACACCTAATTTGTGTTTTATTGCATATGGAAGATTGAACATTAGAACTTATACTATTGTATTTAATTACGAATTAGCCTTTGTCAGCATCAATTTGGTTTCATAATGTTATTGTTAATCGTTGGTTTCATTTCTCTATTTCGAATGAGATGAATCACATTCCATAAACTATTGTTGTATGTTGTAACGCCAAAATTTAATTGTCTTTCTTTGCCGTGTTAATTTTGTTCTTGTATACATATATGATTTACTTAAAGTTATGGTAATTTTTTTTAGATTGGGCAAGTTTCGCCTTCCAAACATTGGCGTTAATCAAAATCGAATGTAATTTTTGTTACAGAGTAGTAACACGTAATATGAATGGAAATTCACTGCAGTTTTGTAAAATATTTCTACGGTATGAATCATAGACGAATGAATCAGAGTAGCGGGATTGTCTCAATCTTTGCCTCCACATGCACTTTTGCTAACCAGTAATAATACTGTGTAATACTTATTTCTCTGGAGTCAGCAAACAATAAATGCCACTGCAAGTCTTGGGGAAACTGACAATACTCTTACATTTCATAAAACAAATTTTTGTGCACAAACTGTTTGAATTATTTAATTTATTGTGTTGTCTAATGTCAAAAAGCACCACAATGACTTTGGAATATTTGATAATCCTAATGCCAACAAATTTCTCTCCAAACATATCGTTGCTAAGGCTGGAAAAGCCGGAAGATCTAGCTAAGACGCACGCCGGATCGCAGTTTTCGCGGCCTACCCGCGGCGGTGACTCACTGCATCAACTGATGTCACTGCAAAGCCACTGACCGGGAGGTCCTAGGTTCGAGTCCCGACGGCGGCAGGATTTCTGACACTAGCTTGTGAGCTAGGTCAAATTCAGTCGCTGTCTGGAGGAGAATTCTAGCGGCCGCCTGCTCTTATCGGTAGTTGTACGTGGTTTCTCCGATCAACACCAGGCGAATGCCCGAGCCGAACCCTAACTCACGGGCCACGGACCGCACGCGATATTTCCTACCTCTTCCTTGTCCTATCCTCATCTCTACACACACACACACACACACACTTACACTAACATGCACTACAGTACCACACACACACACACACACACACTTACACTAACATGCACTACAGTACCATATATACTCGGAGACTGTTTGGCGACTTAGAACGTGTCCCGGCTGGGGAGATGCCCGGCTAGTGGGAGAGGTACCCCTGCTTGAGGTACCCCAACTAGCCGACGGTATGTCGGCGCTGGATCTCGCCATCCAGTGGGGGAAGATCACCGCCACCCCCGATGAAAACATGCACTACACGTACGGGACTAATGACCTCATTAGTTGACGCTCTCGGAATCACTAATCAGTCAATCGAAAAAAGCATCTGCAGGAAAACTGACTTACAGTTCATATAAACTGATTTTTGTGCACAAACTGAATTCTTATTTAATTTATTTTGTTATCTAATGTCAAAAAAAAAAATAACCACAATGATTTTGGAATATTTGATAACTCAAATGCCAACAAACTGCCCTCCAAAATATCGTCGCCAAGGCCGGAACAGGCGTGGCGGTGGCGGGCGGTGCAGTTGTTCGCACTTGTCGCCCGCGGCGCGGCGCGGGGGCTGACGCGCCTTGGCGGGCGCACGCGCGCGGATCGATAGTCCTCCTCGATCTTTAAGGTCGAATGTTTGTACAGTCGATAGCCGCGCGTCGCTGTGATGAAACGCAGCTGTATTTCAAGGAGGCCAATGTTCTCAGGCGGGGCCACCTGCGCCCAGGCCCCTCTGCCCCGTCTCGCGTGCGCGCTGCACCGCTAATATATCGCCGTCGTAAAAATCTCCTTGACGCCCTTCCTCCGCCCCCTGCCCTTCCACTTACGTCGCCCTCGCCGGGGCTCGGGACGACCCCCGCGCGACGGAAAGAAGTCTCGTCTTTTCGGAAGATCTTGTACAATAAATACTCTTTATGTTGTCATTCATAAAATTTCATTATCACGACTTTTTATTCCACTATTTTATTTTTTTTTTAATAAAGATCATGTTTATGTAAGGATACGTATGAGCTTTTTACACAAAAGTACGGACAGTCTTATAATGTGTATGCCAAATAATGACATAAAATTTTATTATCAAGATGTACTTTTTCTACTACTTTTTTTATTCTCCACTATGCTGCACTCATTCATTTTACAGTATCGTATGTAAAGATTATGTTATCGAAGGCTACGTAGATTTTAACAAAAAAGTAGGGACAGTCTTATGATCTATATGCCAAATAATGCCATAAAATTTTATTATCACGATGTATTTATTCTCCTTCTATTATTCTTCACTATGCTGCACTCATTCGAAACACAGAATTACGAACAGTCTTGTCATATTTATGCCAAATAATCATGTGAGGCAGGCTGGTGGCTGATATAAATAAGCATTAAGTAATTGACGCTTAATCAGCAGAAATTAGCATTAAAATCGAAAAATTGCTATTGGCGACCACGATTTAACGTCTTGAAAACTGTGTTAAAATGACTATCTTAGTCTTCCGCCTTGGAAAATTGGCTGATATATGTTTTCATCCCTAACGTTATGTTAGTACTGTCCACAAAAAGATATCTCATCGTTCATCGTTTAACATTAACTACAACACTTTCGCCATTTTATCTTATTACGCATCTTATAACCCGAAAAAGAACTGCATTCACCGTGACTACCAACGTACCGTATTTTCTACTTCATCTCTCCGCTTATGCTCTCGCTTGAAATTTCCTTATTACGACGGAGACTGCCCCTTCGAGCGCCTCGAGAGTTCAATCCTCGTCACCTTTCCCGTCGTCGTCTTTTTCGTTCTCCGTCATTGCTCTGGTTCCTCCTCGTCAGGACGTAAAGGTTCCCGGGGCCGCCCGAGCGCAATTTTATCACTCGCCCCCACCCCTGGCGTCTGCGCGCGCGCGGGCGAGGACGGCACTCCAATTTGCACCGTTCACGACCCGCACTCAACGCAAGATCACACGGCCCAGCAACCCCCCCCCCCGGTTGTAAGCTTGTACTTGTAAACCTGTGTCTTCTCTTCAGCTGCCTCTCTGCAGTCACTTTATGCCAGAGGCGAATTCTCCGATACACCGCATGTACTGGCGGTATACCTAGTAATCCGAAGTGCATAAGAAATATTTCATAAGTGTGATAATCCTCTAAAAAGGTATTCAGATTTTGAAAGCTTTAAAACAGATGCGAAAAAAATAACTGTTTTGCTACAGAGAGCCAGTCAGTCTTCGGCATCCTTGAGCTCTATGAAGTGCGTTAGTGTGAGAAGTTTCAAACAGTTTCTTAATGTTGTCCAGAGAATTCGCTAGAGCAGGCGAATACACCGCATGCCAGCCGCGATAACCTAGGGCTCCTCATATTTCAAGGGCGGGGAGAGGGAAGGATGCGCATCTGGACGGTCGGTAGGCACCGCAAAATATTGCGGTGAACAGTCCTTCTGGTCGTTCGTAAGGTACGCTTCTCTCAAGTTTTTGTGTAAATGGAGTGTGTCAATGATCCAGAAGTTAGTGGTGTGTAATTGTCTTGTAGAACAATTATTAAGGACGGAATTTCATAGTATTGAAATTTCAGAAAAGCTCAAAATAAAAGACAATGGTAGAGGTAGCTCCAATAAAGTGCGGTGTACTTGAAATAATGTTCAAGATTTGCCAGTGCTCTATACATAATGTAAAATACGGTGTGACAAGCAAGACTGGAAACTTAATTAGATTGCAAAATTTTTATGTAATACGATATCAGGGAAAGAACACCAAGTTCAGAATGAGTCAAAAAAAGAGTGGAAAATATTCCGAAGAAACAATGATCACTCTGATTCCTATTCTCACTCACGACACAATTTCACAATAAAAAACACAGAAGAAGTAGTTCGTAACAAAGAGGTTTCTTGTTTGGTGATTTAGGGATGTCGGAATTTCTTCATTGCTGAAAGATGCCTTCGACACTTTATGAGAAAAGATTTCCCTAATTTCTCGGTAAGAGGACTTGTCTGAACTGAACAAAGCAAAGAAATGACATTTCTGTCCCATGTCATTGACCGCTGTGCCGTTTCCGTTTACAAATATTAACCGTTCTTATTATGTACAGGCTTACTTACAAAATGTTCTCTTCAGGAACATCACCCCTGTATCGTTCGCACGATCCTTCTAAACTTCTTTTACGGTTTATTATTCTTATTATCTCTAATTTTTCCTTTTCACCGTTTCCAGCAGATTTCTCAACTGTTTTCACATTGCATTTTACTGTACGACACGAAATGCAATTTTGCAAATATCTATCTTCAATATAAGCATTTAAAACTGAAATTAATAGACTGCGTTAAATGCCAAAAGACATCTAATGTGCCTCACTCTCAGAATCTTCCAATTGCGTGAATGTCCTTTATAAACTGTTTCGGATATCTCCGTAAAAAAATTATAAAGCATAATTACTGTCTGTAACTTGAGTGGCATTAGTGGGAATGTTGGCGTGGGGATCGGCGATATTACGGGCGATAACGTTGCCCCATCGTCTAATGTGCGAGTCAAAATTATCAACAGAGTTTAGTCAACTCAATAAGTATATTGCCTTTATGAATTTATTTACATGTCATCATAAAAATTAATATACTTAGTAGTTCATTCGGACAGAAAGATCTGATGACAGATTTTAATTATTTTTTAAATTCCTTCATTAACACATCTAAGTGAGAGGAAATTAATTATTAAAATGATATTGATGTGAAGTTATACTGAAAACCTCTGACAGAGAGTAGAAATGCCCAAAAATGTTTCGCGATTTCAATATGTTTGGGTACAAATGTGTACAATGTATTCGCATCTGATATCCATGACCGTCGAAAGTGAAAAGCCCACAAATGTGACAGAATTAAATGAAGGGCACTCAGTTTCAATGCGTCAAAAGTACTCAAATGTAATGTCAAATTCCTGACACTGTAGCATTTGACACCGACATAACTATGCCCCGGGGTTTGCTGTACTGACGCAGTTAGATTTTCGATTGTAATTTCCTGCTGTGCGTTTTTGTCATGCGGCATTTTTCTCCAAATTCATTCAAATGATCACGAATTGCTTTCACCGTTGCGAAATCGTCTGACAACCAGCGCTTACATATGTTTAGGCATCACTAATTTTCCGCTTCTGTACATTAATTATTCTTGAGGCAAACAGGCGCGATATATTGTACACAGAACCTCAGCCAATTAATATTATTGTAAAACAAGCGATCCTATTTATGTGAAACAATTGATTTAACTTTAGATTTACCACGTCATAAATTATCATCAAGAATTCTCGCCTTCGTGCACGAAAGCAGTTTAGCAGAGCCTCTTAAAATTTGGGGATATGACAATAAATGACTTTTCACAACCAATAATATAATCGATTTAGTGAATATGAATAGTAGAGAAAATGTGGCATTTGTACAACTTCAAGGTTTACTTTTCTTAAAAGTTTTTTTTCATGATATGCAGAAGAACCGAACTGACACCAATAGTTTGTTAAAATAAGATTATGAATAATATTTTTAAGTTATGAGTTCTTCCATAGTTGTGAAGGAAATTTTCCAGACTCTTTTCGAGAAGATAATTTCCTTTTCCTTAGCAGTAGTCCCCGCAGTTGCGGGGTCTGCAAGATTGGATAATTAGTGATTCCTGGTGCATCAACTGCGAAGTTCATTAGTCCCACAAGTTTAGTGTATGTTTTATCGCGGGAGGTGTTGGTGATATTCTCCCGCTGGCTGGCAAGATCCAACGCCGACCTACCGTCGACTAGTCGGATTTCCTCAACCAGGTATCTCCCACCAGCGGGGCACCGCCTCAGCCGGAACAAGTTCTAAATCCTCGACCGGTCTCCCGGCATGTGGGAGTCTGGAAGACAGCGGCCGCCGCATGGGGGTTATGGCGTGACGCACTCTCACACGGCATCCCACTGCCGATTGGGGGGAGGGGAAAGAATGAAGATGAGATAGGGAAGGAAAGATATCGTGCGGTCCGTAGTCCGATGGAAACAATGCTGTTCCAGCATCCTCCTACTAGTGATCAGTAGGGAACGGAATTTTATGTAAATACATATCCTTACAGAACCAAGATATCCGCATTCAGTAATGTTTTTGAGAGTTTACAAGACATTTTGAATAAATTGGAACCACTTTACATAGTTTTATTTTACATATTTTGGTATTATTGCATATTTTCACATGTTTTTTTTCCTAAAACTACATATTTATTACATATTTCACAGTTTTTTTTTATTCCAATAAATTCCGTTCCCTAGTGATCAGGTAGAATACGAAAATCAGAGTAGTCGACCTTACGAATTCGATTGTCAGGTGCCACAAACTCGCCGATATTATTCAAGTAAATTTCTGGCGCCTCGCTGAGATCGAACCGGCGACCTCCAAATCACGGGCACTCTCGAGATGTAAGATGTTGGTTTTACAATCAAACGCCGCTACCGGTGTTGATCTAATCGGAAAGGTTTCGTTGTATTACATGGACGTCAAATTTATAATCGAAATTGATTTACGTATCTTGTTTTTTTCATAAAAACATTCAATCGTGTATTATTACTCACTGAACTTTAAACGTTAATCTTAAAGATTGTTTTTCTTCGCCTTTCGAATGAAACCCATAACACAGGCTGCCATGTATTGTCCTTTGTTGAACTTGGTTACCGGACGCTGGCGATTGGAAACCACGTTTGTCGTCTCCAGTTGCGCGCGGTGGCGTGCGCCATTGTTTACAGCTGTTTGCGCTTGCCCTGCGCGGGAGTCGCGCGTGTCGGGGACGGGTGCGCAGCGGCAGGCCGGTGCCAGGAGAGCCTGCTGCTATTGGGTTGACCGACAGCTTTCGAGAGGTGAATGAGGCCCCGGCCGGTGGCGAGCGCCGTTGAAATCCGCCGGCGATGACAAATTGGGGGCTCCGTGCGCCGACGCGCCGCCCCCACCGCCGCCGAGCCCTGCCGCCGCCGCTGCAGCCGGCTGCCGGCCGCCGCACGTCGCCCCGGTCGCAGTCCATCTATCTTTCTCAATCTGCCAAATTCCTGCTCCATTTTCGACCTCATCCTCACTACAGGGCCCTTTCATAGTTTCATTACGTCGCTGTCAGCGCCAGAGGGCAGTGAAGTTGTCGGGATTGACGTTAGCATTCCGTCCCGACAGTTGCTAAGCACTTGCGACGTATCTCTGATTATACATTCTTCCAAAGTTATTATTTATATTAGAAACTTGAATCTAATCATGGCTGTTGTAATGATAGAGTGGCGCTATTTTCTCACTAAAATACTTCTGATTTCGGATGTTTTTTCACAAAAAATAGCCTTAAGAAAAACGTAGTATAGCAAGAATCGATGTTTAGTCGGTTGTTACCGACAAATCAAATGCGGTAGAAGTCCGTCCCTCCGTCCATCTGTCCGTTTGCCCGTCTGTGAACAACGCTAGCGGCTAAACCGATCAGCCGATTTTCTCCAAAATTGATATTCCCCAATCGAGATCCCCCGATGTCGCGGCCCGTTGAATTTCAAACCGATATTTCAATTCGGAGGGGGGTTTTACATGTATCCCATGGGAAATTTTCAAAATTTTCAAAAAATATGGCTCTCAACATTTTTGATTAAACTTCGTTATTGGATTGTGTGAAGGACGTTTAAGAGAATGGTGCATTCCACATGTTCGTTCAAAATCCTAATTTTTCGAAAATTCCAAAATCTTTCGACGATTTCCTACAACTAAAATATTACGAATGGATATTTTTCCCTTAATGAAATATGTTCCTTATTGATAGATTTCGAAATAAGGTCCTGTACAATTTTTCAAAAATTTGAGTTTTGAAAAAATGATGACTGAGATGTTAATTTGGGGAGAAATGGCGAGAGAAATGGTATTACGAATCATTGTATGTGCTGTTTTAGCAGCTCTAGTTTTTAAATGAAACTCCATTTTTCATCAACGCCGTAATTTGAGCTCGGAGTCCGAATCCGCCCCCCTTGGCTGCTGCCGCCCTGGTCGCCGCTCGCTGACCGCTTGTCGGGCGCGGGGTTTATCAATCATCCCCGCGTGGGGCCAGTCGCTTTTTCCGACGCCCGCGCCGTTGCCGCGGCGCGGCGGGCGGCGTGTCGCCCTAATTATAAACCCGATAGCAGCGCCCTCCCTCGGCGGAGGCGGCCGCGCGTCCCCAGACGCCTTATCAGCAGCCGCCGCCCCCGCTCACGGCCCCTACAGCGCCGCCGCCGCCTAGTGGGCGAGCGCGCGTCTTGCGACGGACGCAACTGCCTTGGAACCGGGGCTTAACCCCGCTTAGACTCATACCATCGCGCGCAATGTATCTCTCAGATCTAACTGCAACTTTTTGTGAATGCGAATGATCTGAAGGTCCGTTTACTGACGTATTTTATTCAGTTTGTACATGTCCCCCAACGCAATTGTTAATGAATCTTGCAGAATTCTTATATGAATATACTTGGGGTTTTCGAACGTGACATCTGTGGGTAGTATCTCCAATTGGAATTCGGCACGTCTTTTTGCGTCATTCTCAGTCCTGCCGCTAGAGTCGCTTGATCTGCAGCACTGCTTGATACGGTCGCGTCCATGCGCCATCTTGCGGCAGGTCCAAGAAAGACGCAAAAAGTCGTGCCATGTTCCATTTTGAAGATAATGCGCATCTTGATGATCAGTATAGGCAAAAATTGACGAAATACACGAAAAAATCTTTAAACATCGTATTATCCTATTCAATAATATTAAATACAATTCCCACAAATTTTTTAGGATATTCTAAACAAATAGTAGTTTTTTAGTTCTTCACAAAATTATTTAGAAAATCTTTGTCTTTTTCCCATTTTGCAAGGTTCACATTTTTTTATTTCCCTACAGACATCTCCTCCAGATCTTTGGTAAAAAATTGTGACAGTTGATTTAGATAAGGCATGTTATTACGTTTTTCTGAATAGGCACTTGTCATAGATACGGCTGAAAATAATGCCATGATACTTACAGCTGAGACCAGGACCTCACAATGCACTGGCACCAGTGCACCCAACGAGTTTCAACACGCTCACGGAAAATGAATCAGCGAATGGATAGAAATAAAAGGCCAGGCGCTCTCAGAAACGTACAATGAAGGAATTCATGAAATATCAGACGACTACATCGCAATATTCAGGAACGTAAAATATACTGGGCTTGGATCACACAGATCAACTGCGAGCACTCCCGGATTAAGGAGATACGAGCTGCCACATAAGGGCATTTGTGTATGTATGAATGTACTTTGGCGCAATGACCTCTGAAGAAGCCTGGCATACCGGCGGCGTCCCGGCTTTGCGGCCTTAGGTTACGGGATACGTGTGATTAGCACGTAGGTATCCGTGCGTCGTATTGGCCTTCTCACTCTCAAAAGTGAGTTGTCTAATCGTCACACAGCAACATACACTGGGACATTGCAAGAGAAACGCACGCTATATCTTGCCCGCCCGGGAATCGAACCCAGGGTTGCGTCAAGTAAAGCAAGGAATGAACGAGCTAATGAGGGAATTATTCCCGTTAGTGTAGTGCGTGCTTTTTCATCGGGAGGTACCGGGAGCGGTAGCTCAGTGCATCAACTGATGCCACTGCAGCGCCTCTGACCGGGAGATCCGAGGCTGCCGCTGCCCGTTGCCCGTTTGTTAGGGTACTGCTCCGGCATTCACCTGGTGTTGCGCGGAGAAACCACGGAAAACTGCCGAATAGGGCAGCCCGCCTCTAGACAGCGACTGAAATCGACCTAGCTGAAAAACTAGTGTAGAAAATTCTGCCGCCGTTGAGACTCGAACCTAAAACCTCCCGGTCAAAGGCACTGCAGTGACAGCAGTTGATGCACTCAACCACCGCCCCCGGCACGGGGTTGAAATGTAAGATAGTGCCAGGCATGTGTCGGTTTGTGGGTGAGGATGTGTGCAAGGGGAGAACCTCATAACTTGGGCAGTGTGCCCTGGTACGAAGCCGCTTCTGTACACTGTGCGTTCCGCCGCCCGCGCTGTGTACTGAGTCGGGGGCTTTGTCGCGACTGGACTCCCATCAATCACCGCGCGCCAACGCTGCGCCCGCCTCAACCTCGTTTCCCTCCCCTCCCCCCTCCCCTCCTTCCCCGCCCCCTTTCTCACTGCAGTCCCCGACCCTGCCCCGCGCAGAGATATGATCTGCTTTACTGTCCGAGCGCCGTCCGCCGATCTCCGCCCCGCCCCCTCTACCCTCCTTCGCCTCACCCCCCCCCTCACCCGCTCGGTCTCCGCATGCTGCATGTTCACCCACTCTATTATCTTAATTAGTCGTTACAAGTGCGTCACACCCACCCCGTGTGGTTTCCGCCCCCTTTTTATTCCCGCGTTACGTGTTGAAAGCTTGGACTTCCTTTTTTTCCCGCGCCAGGTGTGAATGATTGCATGAAGAATATTGTATAATTTCTAACGGTATCGTGGGATGCTCGTTGCCATATATTTCCCTAGAAAACGCCGGCGGTGTTTTATGCAAAATACGGAGATAGGTAGACCGGCGGTAAATGACGTACTGTTTTACTATCTCGTAGATCTTGCATTTCTGGAGCGACTCTTACTTAGTCTAAGCAAAGTGACTACAGAACACTGTATGGGAGAATGGAAAGAACGTAGTGGGCGAAAGAGGCACGATGAGATGTTTTGGATAGGAAACAAACCGTTCATAACAAAAGATGCATGACCTGTGAAGTCATAACCACTTCCTGGCTACACTTTCCTGGTACCTATATCTTTCACCAACATAAAGAGTAAATTACTTTGCAAACGCGATTATAGCAGGCTCAGAAATTCATTTGTTCGTTAAAGCGCTTTGAAAGTTGTCATAACATTAAAGAATACAAAAAAAAACCAAAAAACAAACAAACGTGGAATCGAAGGTCAGAATAACGTCCATAATAGCGTTCAGAATAACGTCCACGTTCAACTACGATAATACGTTTCCTCGTTTCCTCGTAAGTGTGCATGTGGTAACAGCACTAGAAGCTTAACTAAGAATAATTCGACATGCTTTTGAACCCATTACATTATTCACATTTCGTAACAGTCTTATTCATGAACTAGTGCGTTTTTGTTTGTGATTCTAAATTCAGATGGCGAGACGAATGGGCATGACATGAGGTGATAGACTGCCCTAGGAATCGGTTTTGATTCCCGAATTAATGATTTGAAATCACATGCTGCCCTGGCAGCACCTTTCTGGCTGCTTGTTCTTGGGATTAACGTGAGCGCTTGAGTGACATTCGGTACACACATTAAGAGGTCAAGAAGTAAATCTCAGTAACGTGTAAAAAGTACATGATTTCACAGAGCACAGCGAAAAATAATATAAGCTGTGATACCAGTATTATTTTGAGTGTGGATGATTACCAGCCTGAGTTTTACACTCTATGCAATTGGTGCCAAAAGTTATTTATTTTTGATATTAACTATTAGTTTACTATTGTTTATTGTACTTACTGATAAACTATATTTTAATCTATTCGTGCGTGAGAAACCCTAGCATTCTGAAACATTCTTGTTGTTAGCGTCAATGAAATATTAATTTCGCATGTAACCACTGCGAAAATATAATTTTCCTACCTTGATCGGAAAATCCCACACACTTGGACCACAGATTGGCTTTGTAATGGGGGCAATTTAAAGGACTATGGCGGTTCTCTGCAGGGCAAGACCAAAGTTGTTTCGGCGCGCATCTACCGACCAGGCACTGACTAAACAGATTGTCCCGAAGATCTCTCTCCTCCCAATCCCTCGACGACATGCGAACGGTCACGTGCAAGCAAAGTACTCGTAATAGACGTTGTTCTACCGTTGAGCTTATGCTACCCGGTGGCATCTTACAGATAAAATAAAAACAAAAACAATATAATTGTTACATTTTTAACTCTTGTACTCACATGTACATACACGTTTACAAACATATATAGAAGACTATACCTATTTATTTATAAGCATATAATATTAGGATAAGCTTCATACACAATATAATTGTTACATTTTTAACTCTTGAGACTCTGCTGAACCTAGAAATTATCAGAGCATATCAAAATAATTTAGCAAAAAAAGCATATATAATACCAATAGAAATATGGAGGGGAAAAAGATAGAAAAACGTTCCCACTTCACAGCACCTTTACCTAAATGATAACGGTCAAATATGTTTTCCTCTGTAGACTACACACTACATTTGTCGTTCCTATCACTTCACTTAATCTTCACGTTTTTATCCTAATGATAACTTTCCTCTAATTTTCCTAAAAACCCCGTCCAAAGGAAAAGGCTCAAGAATGCTGAATCATTTTCCAACTCTCAAGTGCTTGTAATGGAATATTGCTGTGTCGTTGGTGGCAATTACCCGTACACGTACTGACTACGAAGTATGAAATTAGTACTTCAAATAAACTTTATTGTTCCTGAGAACTTTTCAATTATTTACGTTTCTCGATCAATTGCTTTTCTCTTCTCTCATTTTTCTATTTTCTTTTGTCCGTTATCTCTTCCAATTTCATCGTCTTTTTTATGTCCGACTTCATTCCTCCCATGATTTCGTTTTTATTTATTTCGTTGGTTCTGTTTCATTGCATTCATTCGTCCTCTCTTATCCTTTCGTCCGTTGTTTCAATGTCTGGGCGAATCGCTCCAACCCGCGTGCCGGCGTCCGGTGTCCGCCGAGGAATGTGGTAGCATCGTCTCCTCACCGCCGCCCGGCCATGTCCTCTGCTCGGGCTTGGCCTTTAGTGTTTTTGCACGCGCGAATCCAAATTCCACGTGCATTAGGGACTTTATACACAGTATTTGCGACTGTTCAGCGCTTTTTCAAGGTCGTGCAATTCGTACTTTGTAAAGCGCCGCTCATTAGAGCCTCCGAATCCTCCCATAGCGAACATTGCCTGAAAAAAAAAAGATACATTTTTCCTTTATTACTTTCATTTAAACGATTCATTTGTGCTTTTCTTATTGTTATACATAAGAAAACTTAAGGGAGCTAAAGGTTATGGGAAGTGAGATAGAGCTTAGATACTTGTTTAGTGATGTCCCGCGTTCTCAGGTTTTCCTCCTGTTTCAATGAAACCTTTATAAGAGCGTTTTTCTTATGACACTTTTGATGTTTTTCATAAAAAAAATCTCTTTGGAAGACAGGAAATCTTTAATATTTTTTTTTTCGAATACTGAACACAATCAACGTCGAACACTGTCGATGTCGCATGCCTAGTTGGAAGTTGTGCACGTTAAACCTCGATAGCAGTAACGCTACTATTTGATAGTGCCGTTCCAGAATCATAATTCATCTTCTATTTGTCTTGCATTAAATGTAAATAATGTAAACATAATGAGATCACTGATTCAATAGCGCCAATTGTTCGGCGTGAATACACCAGCAGCCTCTATACGCGGAGACGTTTACTAACACACTACAAGAAGGCAACATTTAATTTCTTGAAGTAGTATAGTGATATATACCAAGTTTTTTTTTGGAAAAAAAATTAAAATTTTTTTTTTTTTTTGTACAATTATTGTAGAGTAATTATTTAGTTAATAACTATTTTTCAATAAATTAATATCAATTAGCCGGAACGTAGATGATATTTTATTTCTGTTTCGATTGTACTTTCGATATTATTCGATAGTTTATTTGAAGATTATCTATGGTTTTCGATATTCATACTATCGAGGTTTGACGCTCGACGAGTTGGAGACATGGTGGAAATACATGAGTGAGTTCCTCCGGAAACCCCGTTTTTGCGCTTTCTGCTCATCACCAGTTTGCATCACGAACCATGTGACCACAGCACGGGCACTTCGTTTGAAAAGCCAGTCCAGACGATGGGCGCCATGTTATATGAGAGAGCGAGTAATGTCGAAAAACATTTTGAAAGTGGTACAAAACGACAGTATTCATCTTTAACCAACCAAAAATTATGCGATGAAGGTGTACAAGATACATTATAGAAATGCTTCACAAATCTGTTTTATTATCTTGTAACGATGTTATCTGGCTGGATTTAAAATTCCCGCTAATATTGTGACGCAAACTGATGTCTGAAGCTCATTGGCTGAAGTGGATACCATGCGCAAGCGCCTCCTCCCCCCTGGTTGGAAGTCACCAGGCCCCGCCTCAGAGGCCGTTGAGGCACGGGGCAAGAACGCATGGAGCCGCCCCCGCGTCGTGCTCGCCGTGTGTAGACCCCGTGCGCGTGTGCGCGTTTTTCTTTTTTCTTTCTTTCTTTCCTGTGCAGAGCTCCATTAGCGATGTTATCCACCGCGTAGCTCCTCTCCGCTTCGCCGGCTCCGAACGGCGGCACCCGCTACGTGTTACACCGATCTTACGGCGAGCGACCCGCCCGCTTCCTGCCATTTTTCTTCGGAGCGGCCCTTCAAAATTCATCATGGAGACCTCGGCCCTTTCAGGCGCCGCCGGGCGCCGAGCCAGCGGGCCGGGCCCGCCGCGCGGGGCCTTTCATGGCGGTGGGCGGCCCTGGTTTTTGCAGCCTTTGCGTCGTCTATCAAGATATTTTGGGCTACGTGCTCGCCGCAAAACGCCCGCCGGGGCGTGGCGCAGCCGAGCGATCCGTTCCGAGAAACTGCGCCTGCAGGCCGCTCGCCTCTCTGCAGACGTCGCTCCTTTCAGCCTCCCACTAGAGTCACTGGATGTAGAGAGTAGCGCAACCGCCATTTAATGTCCTCCCACCCGGTAGCCCCGTAGAGCAGGATTCAGAAGTTGAACAGAAATTATAGCAATTGGTGACATAAAGGAGGTTTTCAAGAATATTATTATTGGTTTGAGATACATTGATGGTTCTCAACACATAGAATACCACACAGATGGATATGTGAAAGTGGATATGAAATGGCGGGATCGGTGGAACAATGAAATGAGCTACTTTCTGTATCTGGGACTGTACCTCCTACAGACGTTGTACATAGTGTTGTATTTTCTCACGAAGTTCGATCACGAAATGCGCGTTTTGGAGGGTCCTGATTCCCCCAAAAAGTTCGTTTCAAAGCTTATTTCTCTGATTCTGCATGATATCTGTCCGTAGAGTCTTGCCTAATATAAATTATTTATGTTGTTAAGCGGGTGATACGAAGCAACCATTGTGAAGTGCTCTTAGAGAAGTCTAATAAGTTTTGCGAGAGCTGATTGAAAAATTTTCACACATAAAATGTAACTTTGTGTAGAAATATAAGAGTAAATTTGTGTGACCATCAGCGTGTATATTTTGAAATAATCGAAAGTAAAATATTTGGTTAAAGTTGTAAAACTGAACCGATAAGCATATGCCCACCACACGCGCGCAGTGAGTCATGCTGTATACAACTGGCCGATTGCTTCCAAACGCCAGCTCAACTGCGCGCGCCCGCCACACGCGCCAGCATACCTGCTGACCACGGCATTCCCTATGGATGCAGTCAACCCAGTGCATCCAAAGAGCTTTACGTGCGAACTCTACCCTATCTATTGGTGACAATAATAATTACGTGCTCATTTTGTAAAGATAAGACTGGACGCACCTAATTTAATCTCTTTTGACCTATGTTATAAGTAAATGATTCTAAATTACTAGTCAAGTGGTATTAAAATGTAAGATATCCTTGTGAATGGTAGGGGAAGCAATGCTCTTGCTTCCGTGGAATAAAAGCCCCTGGGACGAAGGTCTCCGTTGCGCTGAGCATCTGCGACAGCGGAGGTGCGAAGCGGACGTCAGGGGGCGGGGGTGGGGTGGCTGGCGAGGGAGGCGGTGGGGGGAGGGGCCGCGAGAGGAAGGTCGTGGATGCGAGAGGCGCGGCGTCGCGGCGGGCCGGACCGGTTCTCAGCCGCCCACTAAAAATTCCTCCGCCCGAGCCGGGATCCCCGGACCCCGCGCCGCGCCGCGCCGCACGCGAAGGCCGTCGGTCGCTTCGTGAGTTACCCTGCGCTGGCGCCGCGTCGGGGCCGACCCGCTGCGATGGCTCGGCGACAACCACCGTGGCCGCGGCGGCGCTTCTGACGTACCGGCAGCGCTCACAACCATTCGGGCTTGACGCAACCACAGAATACATTATTACACAGAATGAATATATTTAACAAAAAATAAATAATAAAGGAGAGATGGCTCAGGGCATCAATTCATGTCACTGCAGTAACTCTGACCGGGAGGTCGTAGGTTCGGGTCCTGACAGTGGCAAGATTTTCGACACTAGCCTGTCAGCTACGTCGCATTCAGACGCTGTCTGTGGGAGAATTCTAGGGACCGGCTCTCCTGATCGGTAGTTTTCCGTAGTTTCGTCTATCAACACCAGGCGAATGCCGGAGCAATACCCTAACAAAAGGGTCACGGAGCGCCCGCGATCTGTCCTTCCTCTTCCTTGTCCTATCCTCTCCTCTTACCCACACTCACTTACACTAACATGCACCACACTATCACCTATTCCGGGAGACCGGTCGGGAGCTTAGAGCTTGTCCCGGTGGGGCGGTGCCCCGCTGGTGGGAGAGTCCTGGGTAGGGGGAAACCCCACTATCCGACGGTAGGTCGGCGCCGGATCTCGCCATCCAGTGGAGGAAGATCACCGCCATCTCCCGAGAAGAAACAAACAAACATGCACTAAACTAACGGGACTAATGAACGATGCAGTTGACGCGCCCGGAAACACTAAAAAAGCAATCAATCAATCAAAAGCCATCCACTAGGGAAAGATCACCGCCACCTCCCAATGAAAAACATGCGCTACACTTACGGGACTAATGACCTCAGTAGTTGACGCGCCTAGAATCACTAACAATCAATCAACTTAACACCTTCTCTTAACAGCTGGCACCTGGTTAGGATTTAACATCTTGCCCCGAACATTCCAAACATATGACTTTACAAGTGAGTCCTTATGGGTGTCCTTATAAGTGTTTGCACTTATCTAATGAATAATATTTCTTGTGTACATTTTTTCTTATGAGAAGTTGGTATTCAACGACACATGGCCACACATAAAAGACTCGTCTGGTTATTTGCTGTTTATCGGCCTAATATCTGTAATACGAGTAACTAAGTACATCCGTCATTTGACAGAAAGTCACTTCAAGGCAAAGACCTGGGAGAAGAGAAGGGGAAAAGTGATCCAATCCTGAGCTTCGTTACGACTTACCTTTTTGGTATTGAAGCTTCCGATTGGATCAGTGTCTCCCCTCCTCTTCTCTTTTCAGTTCGTGACCTGGAAAGACCTCCTATTATTTATTCGTGCAAAGTATAAAAGTTAGGCACCAAAGTAGTAGAGAAATTTTCATGACAACTTGACAGCTCAGGAGATTTTTACCAACATCCCGTTTGATTCTGTGTTTTTGACTTTGGTACTTCGTATACGCCGCATATCTCTAGATGTTGTGTTTTTTAACACCCAGCCCACATTCATGGGCATGTGACATGTTTTCGAAATAACCCATTTTTCGTGTAGGTACTGATTTACAAAATATTGATATTTCTGTGCTGTGCAAGACCAGCTTATTGAAATGAGTGACATGTAATTAAAACCACTGAAGCCATCTAAAAGATTTATTAAAGAATTTGTATGCTCTTTTGGATAGTACATAATATGGAATAGAGTTCTTATTATACGTACTTTGTTGGGAGTTTGTGTCTTTGTACTACGAATATATAAATATATTGTGATCAGCTGTGTCAGTTTAAATTTGAATGCTGTTCAAAAGCTTAAACTATTGAAGCCTGTGGAAGGGTTAAATTTTACTATTGATAATGTCAATACTTTCTTATTCACGAAAAATGTGAGATACATGAAATATTTGTGCCATATTATTCGACGAGGCTCTGAATAAGTGTTCAGTTATACTTCTCAATATAAATTATGACAAAATTTCATTTCAGAAAGATACTTTTTGTAAAAATGAACTTCCCATTTGCAACGTTTCGCATAAACTACATCGACTTGCTAAATGATGTACCGATTTGTATTATGACATTACAAAGGCTGATGACATTGGGACTGAATTGATCCACCCGGTTGCAGACCAAGAAATCTCATTTCGCCCTCTCTCACTTCCCCGGGCTTCACGTGAACCAGTCAAAGCGTCTGACGAGCAAGTAGATGCCGCCGCTGTGACCGGATCTCTCCATTTGATCCAACGAGATCCGCCGTTATCCTATTGTGCGCGGCCCCGTCCGCTTCGTTCCTCTTCTCATCCTTCGCCAGGGGGCGCTGGGTGCTTCTGTTCGCCGCCGCCGCTCGCCCGCGTTGCTTTTTCCTCTGGAGCGTTCTTCTGGAGCAGACGCGTTGCTTCGTGGCTGACACAATCTCGTGTAGGGATGGCAAAAAAACATCTATATTGTCCACCAGAAACATCGATATATTAACATCCATATTTTGCTTTCGATGATTTCTTCACATCGATATTTTGTTGCAAAATCATTGATGTTATTTAATTTTATTTTTTTAATTTTTTTTTTATTTTTTTAAATAAAAGGTTTCAGTACATTATAGAGTAGCAGCAATCCACAGCAATACAGTTGTTTGCGTCATTCTCTTTAACATGCTGTACATTTCGCCTGCGCAATCTGAGGGAGTTTTGGGTGGTTTTATTTTGATGGTGTATGAATGGAAGTGACTAAAGGGTAAAGTACCGAAACACGATGTTATATATTACTAATTTTATTCTTTATATTCAATAATAACTTTTATTGGCATACTACTAACATGATACTAACCAAACAAAATATATCCCTTTTACGTACTGTAAATAAAAGTGGATAGGAAATAGCATGTTCTAAAATTAAAAGATTGATGTTTTAAACATCGATGGGTTTTTCGTCGAAAACCCTTTAGCGATGTATCGAAACATCGATATATCGATGTTTTGGTAAAATTGCGCATCACTAGTCGCGTGAGCATCACTTGGACTCGTTTTGCGACTTCAACAACAAAACATGCATGTTGCCGAACATCGATGTTCGAAATTAAAACATCGATGTTAATAATACATCGGCTTAAAACCATCATATTTTAAAACATCGATGTGTTACACCGGGAGATGTTGATCAGGGCATCAGCTGATGTCACTGCAGTTCCTCTGACCGGGAGGTCCTAAGTTCGAGTACCGACGGTGACAAGACTTTCGACACCAGATAAATAGCTAGGTCGAGTTCAGTCGCTGTCTTGAGGACAATCCTAGCGGCCGGCTGCTCTTATGGGCAGTTTTTCCTCGTTTCAACATGATTTGTGATACAACTGGATTTAACCGTCAAATTACAAAGTACCCAAATAATACACAGTATTCCCACACAATGAAAATAATACCTGGAATATTTGCAGTATGGGGTTGGACATGGTCAGTTACTGATCTTCATTTTTCAGTAGTAACACGTTGCAACGCGATTGTAAACTCTTCCAGTAAATTATGGAAACCGCATTTCACAAAGACATTCTTGAGCATAATTGTTTTTTGTATTGTTTAATGTTTCTTTCTTTACATTTCCTTGGTTGTATTTGGCAGAGAGTGGAACCATTTCTGCAAAGTTTGAATTTCGTTGAAACAATCTCAGAATAACCGGTTTAATCAGTCGTAAATGTGTCAGTATATTTGGATTGATATCAACATGTAATGCTCAAGTAAAAAATACATAATTGAATCACTAAGGAATATCATAATAACTGTTATTTGACATGTTTTCTAACCTCAGTAATATTAATGGTTAAATTGGGTGGATTCTTTTTCGTGTATAAAAATATTTGCGTAATAAGCATTGCGTGAAATATTGAAAATATCGCCTCTAAAAGCGTTAGAAAAGAAAAGAAAAAATGCTAGTACGTTGGCAGGGACGACTTTTGCCCCAGTGACACACGGCCTGTGCGATCGATAAGGAGCCCGCAAGTGTGCGCTTACTAGTTTCTTGGTGGGGGGGGGCGGCTCCCATGTTGCGCTCGCCGCGCATTTAAAGCCCCATGCAGCGCGCGCCGCACCTCTGACCTTTCGGGCACGCGGCGGCGGCGGCACGCGGCGGCGGCGGCGGCCCATTACCTCGATATGCACGGCGCGGCCATCGCCGTAATCGCCTGGAACTTCCCGCCGCGCCGCGCCGCCCCTCCTCCCCCGCCACCCACGCGGATGTTCCTCTCCCTTCCCCTCGGCTCTTCCCCTCCTGGTCTTTTTTCACCTGCCGCGTGCGCCTCCACGCTCTCCGCACCCAACTTCCTGCCACCCCGCCCCGCCCCGCCCACTACGCGCAGCCCTGCCCCGCCTCGCCCTTCCCCTCCCTCCCCTCCCTTCCCTTTACCGCCCCGTCCGCGCCAACTCACGCGGATGTTCCCCTTTCTTCCCCTCTCCCTTTCTCTCCTCTCTTCCCCTCCTGGTCTCTTTACACCTGCCGCGTGCGCCTCCACGCTCTCCGCACCCAACTTCCCGTCGCACCGCCACCACGCCCAGGGCCTTGCAACTCTGCATCAAAATTGGGGACAAAGCTAGAAGGTGCTAGTGGCGCTAGTGTCGCCAGATAGAGGCTCGACAACTTTCACACATAAAATTTGACTAATGTATGAGAATACGAAAACGCGGAAGATATGTAATTCGACTGTGACCATACGAGACGTATTGCCGCCAAATATCACGAAAAGTACGTATCGGTAAGTATTATACGTTTGTACTGAGTAACTATGGTTGAAATAAGTTTCTGCAAGTTTTCTTTTAGTTCTTCATGACTTTGCGCTTGAAATTTATTTTTATTTTTATCTGAAGTTTGGTCTGGGGTTCAAATTTTCACCAGAAGATGAGTTCGAAATTTTTGCTTAATAATTAGTTTCTACGCACGTTTTAAACAACGTTGGGAGCAGTTCATATTTTAGTTCCTGTAAGAGGGTGATATTGTAGAGCACGCCACTGTAATGGTCTCCACCTCGTTATACGGGAGCACCACGTCCCTTTCCGTCCTACCTTTCACCCTGATTCTCTCCTTTAATGTGAATCTCTTCAGACCCGTTGTCATTCCGTCCATCTCCATTTCCTACTGTCCAGTGAGAACGATATCTATTTCACAATTATGTTAAAAATAAACACAATAACAATGATACTTTACATTTCACCATCTGGTCACAGCTGTACGTAGTAATATGGTTCCGATTTTGGAGTAGGTAGATACCGCGGCGACCCTGCAGATACTGAGCAACAGTAATGTTCAAAAGATACTGACTGTTCAAAGAGCAACTGTGCGTTTACTGAGATATCCGAATTCGATTTGCGGCTGGTGCTGTGAACAGACAAACATCATTTGTAATAATTGTAATATGTTTATGATTATTATAACAGCAAAAAGCAGTTTATTCCACTAGTGATATTCTGTCTTGTCAAATGACCGCCTTTCAAGCCCGTGTTTTGATCATTTAAATCACATCAACCAATTAGCATCTAACTTAATATCTTGCCCAAGCACATGAGAATTTTCCTACCTATGACTTCCCTCAGCGAGATCCCACGTTAATGATTTATATTTATATCCAATTATATCATAAGTAATATATATCCACTTTAATAAAGATACTATCCCTATAATTGTTCCCTTGTATCTTATAAAATCTATTTACATCAACTAATGTAAGAGGAGTATAATGTAAATCCTACAATATATTTCAGTGGCTAAGGTACCATTTCAGCATCCCTGCTCACCATTCCTTCCGACCCGCTCCTGGGCCATTTCTGGATAAACACACGTTTTCGAAGATAAAAAATACATATTTATTCAAGTTTGAATATACTTTTGTTATCATGCTCTCTTTTTAAATCCTATACAATGATACAAAAATATTCCTGTACGTAATACGAGTACATTATGAGAATGTAGGTATGAAATGAGTAAGAGTATAGGTATGAATTTGTTTCGTTAAACGTTCCAACAGATGGCTACATTCTATTGTCAAAGTTAGCTTTCTTCCGTACCATCGATTATACAAAAAAACTCGGGATGCAAAAGGGCTCCCCCTCACTTCATTTTAGTACTTGACGACCCCTGACATTCTTAACGCCTTTTTTATTTCTTGGAACTTCTCACTCTTAATTTCTCAACTGATGTATCAATTCAGGATCAATGCTGATCAATCAGGAATTGTGGTTTTGTTTTCGGAACGACCTATGAGAGATATTCTCAGTTTTCAAACTAATAGATATCTCACTCTCTAATAAGGTAAAATGGCGTTTAGAAGAAATTAGTTATATTTGTAGATAACATTTCCAGCTTCTTCTCACTCATCTGGACCCGTAAAGGACTCCATCAGCCTTAGGTCACAGTGCTGCTGAAATATCGGTTGCGCGCTATCGGACGACAGCGTGCGAAATCGTCCGACTTATTTTATCCGAAAAACACCAGAATGTTGCACCCGAAATCAACCGAAATTTCCCTTAATTCCGCAGATCATTGTAACATTTCCGAGAAGTCCGCTCAAGACCATCTAATTAACATGTATTGCAGGTAGTGTTGGTATTACATGTGGCCTCGACTCTCCAGCTGATTTCGGACGAATGGAACCGACAGAATCAAACAAAAGAGAACTTCTTCCGAGATCCTGTGTTTCCGGACGCCGTTGAAAGAGGCCGTTCGGGTTCAATATGCCATGTTCAGTATTTACATTTCTTAGCACGTGTTTGAACGAACCGGGCATATCGGACGCAAACGTCTGACGTCGGCGGTTCTGACGTCTTAAGTTCGGCCGAAATCGGCTTCACTATGGCCGTCGCGCCAGGGTACCGGCAACCTAAGCGCGCTCTTAATGCCCAGTTGTTCTCGCCGAGGGCCTCCCGGGACGTCGTATATATTCGGGACAGCGATGAAGCAAGACGCCCCTAACCCAGGAAGCGGCTCCGCGGATCATCTTTCTCTCCCGGCGCGATCATAAGTTTATCGCCGCGCGATCGGATCCGAGGGCGATAAATTAAGAGGTAAAGCTCGCGTGACGCCGCGCCGCCGCCTCGGTTTTCTCGAAAAATTACCTCCGCGGCGATGCAGGCGCCACGCCGCCGCCACCCGGGCAGCGCCCGTAAAAAATCAGCGTCGTAAAACGGCCGCGGTCCTTCCCGTCGGAAAAGCACCACGATTATCACCCCCACCACAACTACCACTGCCGCCACCACCACCACTACCACCACCACCACCACCCCACCACCACCACCACCACCACCACCACCACCACCATCACTACCACCACCACCACGACTACCACCACCACCACCACTACCCTACCACCACCACCACCATCCCTACCACCACCACCACCATCCCTACCACCACCACCACCACCATCCATACCACCACCACCACCATCCCTACCACCACCACCACCACCCCCACACTCACCACTGTCTACCACCACCACCACCACCAGTTTTATCATCATCACTAATCTACTATCACCATCACTTTTCACCGCCACCATAATAAGTCATGTATCACCAAACTACATTACCACCACAGTTTTATCACTATCACTTTGTCTTATCACTAGGGAACGGATTTTCATGTAATTACATATTTTTACAGGAACAAGATACCTGCATTCAGTAATATTTTTTACAAGATACTCTGAATTAATTAGCCTTATTTTTTTATTTATTTAAGGTCTCATTACTTGCAAAGACATTAGCGACCACAATAGTGCTTTGTAACTTTTTGGGGAAACGGGTACGATAGGGATAGCTGAATTCGCGTACTCATATAGGAAAACAAGTCACGATAGTTGTCAAGAGTCATAAGAGTCATAAGAGTCATAAGAGTTATTGTATTATTGTTATTTCCTAACCTGTTTCTTTCCTAAACCACTTCCTTAAACCATCACATGAAATAATAGTATGGAAACTACACGATAAAACTTTTTTGTTCTGTTGTTGGTTTTATTGTGAGATTGTGTAACTCATTTCGATCTAAGTAAGCCATTCATTGTCATAAATTCTTTTCATTCGCCTTCGGAACTGAATAGAACACATCAGTAATTCTTGCGATTTATCCGCTATCGAACGTACGCAGCCCGGAGCTTTAATCATTTCCAATGTATATCGAAGACGCCTTCAAATAAATTCAGTGGTGGAATTTCAACATTCTTTCAATGATCCTTCAACTTTTGACAAAATTATTGCGCTTCAGCGATCTACATCTTCCTCGGTGTTCTTTTTCTATTGCAGCAGTTGATGGAGATAATGTCGATTGTCTTCGTGTTCTGAGCGTAGACTCCAATTCCGAGTGTTGATGTGATTTGATTGTTTTTCCCATTCCTAATGAGGGGACGAACGGGGTTCAAGGCTGATACACGAAAATCGCAGGTAGCTACTTGAAAGTAATGCTATTTCTGCATATTCATAGTACGTGTGCATGAATAGATTGTAAGTCACACTTAAATAATAATATGCTAAGAAATATTATCTTATAATAATTCACTTTACACCGATTAATGAAATCAGTATTATATGTGACTACCATGTGCTGTAGTTCATCCGTTTCTGAATTGCAAGACTGAGGCATAAATTCAAGCCGGAAGAACAAATTTTCTCACACAACTTGATACTGAAATTCACAGACTTAAATAACACGCATTAGTTCACAAACATAATATATCCTTATTCCATGATACGCATTCATTGTGCTATTAGACGCATCACTTTACGTGCATATGAAGATTAACGACTATTACGTTCCTGCTCTCGTCCCCTGCTCCCTCAGTTTCAGCTCAAAATCAGCGTCGTAAACGGCCGCGGTCCTTCCCGTCGGAAAAGCACCACGATTATCACCACCACCACCACCACCACCACCACCACCACCACTACCACCACCACCACCACCACTACCACCACCCACCACCACCATCCCTACCACCACCACCACCATCCCTACCACCACCACCACCACCCCACCACCACCCTACCACCACCACCCCCCCCACCACACCACCATCCCTACCACCACCACCATTCCTACCACCACCATCCCACCCACCACTACCACTACCACTACCCCAACAACAACTACTACTACCACCACCACCATCACTACCATCGCCATCCCCACTGTCGCTTCCACAAACACCACTGTCTACCACCACCACCACCACCACCATAATAAGTCATGTATCACCAAACTACATTACCACCACAGTTTTATCACTATCACTTTGTCTTATCACTAGGGAACGGATTTTCATGTAATTACATATTTTTACAGGAACAAGATACCTGCATTCAGTAATATTTTTTACAAGATACTCTGAATTAATTAGCCTTATTTTTTTATTTATTTAAGGTCTCATTACTTGCAAAGACATTAGCGACCACAATAGTGCTTTGTAACTTTTTGGGGAAACGGGTACGATAGGGATAGCTGAATTCGCGTACTCATATAGGAAAACAAGTCACGATAGTTGTCAAGAGGATCTCCCGGTAGCATCTCCACGTGCGTGCCTCTTCCATGCGCTCCTGCGTCACTACGGCCCAAGGAATTAGGCAGTGGGAGGGTTCAGAGCGCTTCACAGGGTTGGGCCTAGGCCCCGAATAAGAGTTATTGTATTATTGTTATTTCCTAACCTGTTTCTTTCCTAAACCACTTCCTTAAACCATCACATGAAATAATAGTATGGAAACTACACGATAAAACTTTTTTGTTCTGTTGTTGGTTTTATTGTGAGATTGTGTAACTCATTTCGATCTAAGTAAGCCATTCATTGTCATAAATTCTTTTCATTCGCCTTCGGAACTGAATAGAACACATCAGTAATTCTTGCGATTTATCCGCTATCGAACGTACGCAGCCCGGAGCTTTAATCATTTCCAATGTATATCGAAGACGCCTTCAAATAAATTCAGTGGTGGAATTTCAACATTCTTTCAATGATCCTTCAACTTTTGACAAAATTATTGCGCTTCAGCGATCTACATCTTCCTCGGTGTTCTTTTTCTATTGCAGCAGTTGATGGAGATAATGTCGATTGTCTTCGTGTTCTGAGCGTAGACTCCAATTCCGAGTGTTGATGTGATTTGATTGTTTTTCCCATTCCTAATGAGGGGACGAACGGGGTTCAAGGCTGATACACGAAAATCGCAGGTAGCTACTTGAAAGTAATGCTATTTCTGCATATTCATAGTACGTGTGCATGAATAGATTGTAAGTCACACTTAAATAATAATATGCTAAGAAATATTATCTTATAATAATTCACTTTACACCGATTAATGAAATCAGTATTATATGTGACTACCATGTGCTGTAGTTCATCCGTTTCTGAATTGCAAGACTGAGGCATAAATTCAAGCCGGAAGAACAAATTTTCTCACACAACTTGATACTGAAATTCACAGACTTAAATAACACGCATTAGTTCACAAACATAATATATCCTTATTCCATGATACGCATTCATTGTGCTATTAGACGCATCACTTTACGTGCATATGAAGATTAACGACTATTACGTTCCTGCTCTCGTCCCCTGCTCCCTCAGTTTCCCTGTCCGTCCGCGTGGCGGCGCCACTTTGTTTGTCGCGGGTTTGGGGCGGAGCGTTGCGGTTATTAACGCCTTTGAACGCTTTATCGATACGATCTAAGCGGCCGGGCTGGCGGGGCGGGAAGGGCGGTGCTTTTAGCGGAGGCGTGTTCGCTCTTTGGCGCTCCAACGCCTCCGCCTTGAGGCTCTACGCATGCGCGTAAAACGCCTCGGCTCCAGTAAGCCACGGAGTGAGGAAACAGTCGATTCACGTGCCGCGAAACTCTCCGTGATGATTTTCTCTTACCGCCCTTTCATGAAATATTGCTTTCTTCATTGAAACTTTCATCTTAATTTCGGAGAAGCTGTTAAAAGCTCATTGTAGGAATCACATCTGTGATACAAATTTTCTTTGTATGTGTTGACCGAAATACGAAGTATTTCCTCTGTCGGGGACAGTTAAATGAATATTCCATTCTATACCTCCGGTCTTATAAAGGCACCTTTAGGTTCAAGACGTCCCTATAATAAGAAAAAAGTTTATTTTGTTTTAATTAATTTAATCACATTTTCGTTGAACTGTCTTAATTTTCGAAAATTGCAAATGTTCAAAATGTTTTAGGCATTTTCCTGAAACTAAAAGATTGAAGACAGATATTTCTGATTGATATCTCTTCATCAAAGACATTTTTAAATAAGGTCATGAATAGTTTTTAGAAAACTGAGTTGTTTTCACATGTTTCTGCGTGAAATTAAGACAATTTTTTAACGGTTCAATTTTTTTATTACGTTACTATAAAAGACCAAAGTAAGCTGATAAAATGGCACAGGCCCCATTTTTTGTCGGACTCAATTTCGAAAATTTTAAAAAATTATCATTGCAAAGTACTAAACTGACGATGGAGATTTCTTCATTAATAAAATCTGTCGTAAAAAAATAGATCTATGAATAAGGTCATGTACATTTTTTTGAAAATAGGGGGATTACGTGTAATTTTTGCTTGAAGAAATGCCAATTGAATTTTTTTCTCAGAAAATGGCTTCAATTTTTTTCTTTATTTTTTCTTCCTACATTAGAACAAATGAAAAAAACGCGCATTTCATTTTCACATAAAGGTGTGAATTTTCAAAAATTTTAAAAGTTAGCGAGAAAATATGTAGCATCACTAGTTTAATGTTTCCTTTTTTCGCTTCGAAAAGTATACGTTTATTGAGTGGAAGAACACTGTTAAAGTCATTTAGTAAATACAATTGAGGACATGTCTGTGGTCCAATAAGAGTTATCATGAAATAGATAAACGAACCTTGAAAGCGTTTCTTTGTGAGAAATAAGATGCCTCAGTATGGTTCTTGTGTTACCTGAGCGGCCCATGGAGAAGTACTTTTCGCTGTTCGCAACTTCGTTATAACTTCTCTGCGCCGCCGAGCTCTGCGGACTGGGAAGATGCGAAGCGAATTTCGCATGCGCAAAGACCCCGAAGAAGCAGACAAGGTCGAATAGGATTGAGGGGCGGAAGAGAGAGTTTTCGGAGAGTTGCCAGTATCGAAATGCGAGACAGTAACTTCTGAACAAAGGTGTGCGGGGTCTTTTAAGACTGTTGGTTTTTGAAGGCTCCTATAAATGAGTGCTCGTTAGCCTGGAAAACACAATGTTTTTAAAAGTTTAGTAGGCCGCAGTTTTTCAACATGAGATATTGCGAATTAGAAGATGACTTTAGAGAATGTTGTTTCCTTAAAAGCCGTTTTACACTGTTCATGATTGATTTATTTCAAATGTTTAAAGGTTACATTCTATTAATCTGAAGTCCTCAATTTGTAATTTAATATAAAATAAAATCGAAATTCTTTAAAGCTACAAGTTGTTGCTGAACAAATTCAAGAAGAGGTGTGTGGATGTTTTTTCATAAAAATGTTTTCGTTCTTATATTTGGGGTTTTGTAACCTGGCTGATGACTGCTGATCAGTTGTTACTGTTTCGTCCAATCGGGAGCTTAAACGTCATCACAATGACGTCACCACATTTTTTTACCTCTCGATCGGATGACAGCGTAACAGCTGATCAAGTGTGTTCGGCCAGGTTGGAAAAAGCCAAGCATTGTTTCGAACTTTTCGCATTCCCCTTTGTGTTCGAAATAAATCGCATCCTCTGAGATCATTGAAACCGCTTGTCATGAAGTAAAGGTAACTCGATTATGGATCTCACTGAATGCTACACGAAGTAAATGCAGAGCATAGCAGCGTCCGTGTTTCCAGCTTCGTCCGTTGAAGTCGATGACGTGCCTCGCGAGTCCTTTGTTTGCAAAGCTGGGCACGGGCCCACGTGGGCCGCCGTGCCGCAGGGAGCCGTCGGGCGGGGCTGACCCGGAGCGGCGCCGGGGCCGCGCCGGAGGTCTTCCGGGAGCCGCGATCTCATCTGCCGGGCTCTGTGTGCGCCCGCGATCGGACGTCTGCCGCGGACGCTCAGCGCGCGCCGGCTCGTGATTGGCTGCGGGCGGGGAGGGGGCAGGGTTGGGGTGAGATGGACTGCGGCCGCCCTCCGTCTTCACGAAGCTGCCGTCTCCTCCGCCTCCACCGCCGCCGACGTTCGACGCTTCCCTGGGGCAGAGCTACGTTGCGGTTCCTTCATAGTGCACTAGCTTTTCAGCTAGGTCCAATTCAGTGGCTGACGGAGGAAAATTTTAGCGGCTGGCTGCTCTGATCGGTAGTTTTCCGTGGTTTCTCCGATCAACACCAGGCGAATACCGGAGTAGTACCCTAACAAACGGGCAACAGACCGCGCGTGATCTTTCCTTCCTCTTCCTTGTCCTATCCAAACCCATTACACACACACACACACACACACACACACACACATTAACAGTCACTAAAGTACCACACATGCAGGAAGACCGGTCAGGGACTTAGAACTTGTCCCGACTAGGGCGGTGCCCCGCTAGTGGAAGATACCTGGTTGCGGAAAAAAACCGCTAGTCGACTATGTTGTTGCTCCTCCCGATGAAAAACATGCCTCACCACGGAACAATGACCTCAGTAGATGACGCACCCAGAATCACTAACAATTAATCAATCAATCGTAGATGGTCCTGATTTCCAGGGCTGCCACGATTCCCGTTTCTATGTATGCATTTAGATTATCTTTCTTCTTTTATCTCTCTACATTTTCGTCAGTTATCTTTCCTATGTTTACGGAATATTTTTTGTTATTTATTTTTTTTTTTTTATTCCCGTTTTAATTTCTTCTTTCACAACAAAAGCTGCTAATTTTTGTAGATTCATTAATTTTTTTTTTTTTGATTATCCAGATATTCACCTTTTCCATAGTCATCTCCAAAATCCCAGAGATCAAAAATCTCTAGTTCAACTTTCTCGCCCTTTGCTTTCTCAGTATCTTATTCTATTCATCACCCGATCTCGTGGTGATAGATAATTCCTAGTATTTATTCAGTTTGTCTCCCCTCTCTTCACCACTGTTACGTTTTCTTCTTGTTTACTTGTATTCGTATGTAAGTTTATAAATTCCTTTTTACTTTAATATACTTTAATAATGCTTAAGGTTAGTTCTGACTATAGACTACGTTATACTTTACGTTCTATACATATACTACGACTATAGTTCGAACTATTGACTTCTTCAGGAAATCTAGTTATCTCTGATTCAAATGTACCATTTTGATTTTTGTTTTCAAATCTTCTGAATTAAGTTTATGTGTAAGTGAAGTTGAATATCATATCTTACTTCATTATTTTCATTTTGTGTTCTCTGTCTGACAAATATCACTGACAGTTAAACGTCCACGGACTGTTCACGTGAAGTGGACTCTTAATTAACTTTTTTTTCTTTTTAATTGGTAACAAATTCTAGTAGTCCTGGGCAAGTTATATTCTTATACATTCAGTATATAATCTTTGTAAGATCCTCTTAAAATAATAAATCATTATCATCATCATTATATACCCCATGGATATGTTTCCTCATTGTTTCTTGTTCTCTCGTGTTCCATTACAACATTATCCCATCTTCGGCGCCGTCAGCGCACTTCACCCCACTGGCTGTGCTGCTCTCCGAAGCTCGTCGTCGCCCGAGAGCTTGATCATCCGTGGCTTTCCGCTGCCACATCCCCCTCCACACCGCCTGGGCGGAGGCGTCCCGTGGGAGTCTCCGGCGCTGCAAACATCGCTACCGCCCCCGCCCGCCACCGCCATTACTTTCGAAAGCGCTCGATACAAACCCCCGAATCAGATCGACAAAAAAGATTTGTGGGATGTTTCTTTGTTTTTGGAGCGATACGCCGCCGCCGCCACCGCCGCGACCGCCACCGCCGCCACCCCACCGCCGCCAGCACCACCACCGCCACCAGCACCACCACCTCAACCCTCCACCACCAGCACCACCACCGCCACCGCCACCCTCCACCATCAGCACCAGCAGCACCACCGCCACCGCCACCGCCACCGCCACCGCCACCCCACCGCCACCAGCACCACCACCGCCACCCCTCCACCACCGCCACCGCCACCGCCACCGCCACCACCGTCATCGCCACCGCCGCCATCATCACCGCCGCCGCCGCCGCCGCCTGCTTTTTGCGGCGGGAGGCGCCCGCCAGAGCGCGCGAGCGGCGTCGACGCTCTCTGGAGAGTCGCTTCAGTCCATCGTCGCTTATTGGCCTCGTTCGCTTCGTATTTAAACTTGGGACGGGCTGCCGACGCGACGCGCCGCGTCCGCTTCTTGTGTCGTCGGGCAAAAAACGCCGAGTGGCACAAACAGCGCGGACAATGCTCGCCCGCACACAATGGCCCGAGTTCATAGTTGGAAGCCGTTCAGAAGTGGACGGTGAAGTCTCTTCGATTGTAAAACACCACAGGATTTAGTTTATTTGTTCGAAGAATTCCCCGTTATTCTGCGCGGAGGCAGTGGAGAGTATAAAAATTGAGCTGGAAGTGACTTCGGCTGGAATTTTGTTGCTATGTTTGGTTCACAATAGCTACTGTTTAAAGGCAGAAATATTCCTGTTTCTTAAGGAAATTTATTTTTTCATAGAGTTTTATTTGCCATTTGTTCCTACAGGAAAATCTGGGAAATGTTTATATCTTTAATTTTCTGTTCTTGGGAGGGGTATTCGCCCATTGAGAGACTTGATTAATGATGATTTTACCAAAGATTACGTGCTGTACTGACGATCTTTACTCGGTATTCTTCATAAAAATTAAAGTAAATAAATAAATAAATGGTGAGTCGTAGGCTTCCGCGGCCGGAGTCGTTGAATTCTTGGCTGTCCGGGATTAGCCGCGTCATGGTCGATGGTGCTGACGTTTCGGCCATCTTGCTGTGGCCTTCTTCAGAGCTGTTCTGCTACCGAGTTTATCATTTTCCCCTCTCCAGTAGCCCTGGCGAGGCGGGAATTTATTCAAAGATAGGGTGTACAATTTTGCGCTCCAACCTTTCGGTTTGTGGAGCTTAGAGAGGGCTGTCTTAAAAACTAACTATAACTAATCTTAAACTAACTTAAAACTATACAAAGCCTCTTTGGGCTACTTGTTTTAAATGAATGCTACCGAGATTTTCATTTTCCCTCGCCAGTATCCCTGGCAGGCGGAATTATTCAAAATTTGGGAATACAATTAATTGCTCCAATCTTAAGATTTCTGGAGCTTGGGGAAGGCTTTTATCTTAAAAATACTACTTAAAACTATCTTAAACTAACTTAAAACTATACATTGCCACTTTGGGCGACTGTTTTACTAAATAAATTCTTACATTATATGATTTCAAAGCTCATAAGATTGTTCATTGTTCTTCTTTTTTCTAATTTTATTCATTCACTCCCTCAGTCATACTTATACTATATTTACAAACACATTCACTCACACGTTCATACCACTCCCCACTCCACTAACACTAACACTATTTACACTTTGTACACTGCACTTTGCTCGCCACGGCGCCGAAATCACTCAAGCGTCCGTGGCGCCGCGACGCTCTCGGAACCGGGCGGCCCAGGCCTGGCGGGGCGCGTTTCCGCGCCTCCCACGCGGATTCTGGCATCTGGGAGCGGCGACCGCCTCCCACGCACTAGCTGCTCCCCCGCGTCGCACAGTTCAGAGAACTTGTGCGGGGGAAGTGCGCGGAAGGTGAAGGCGACGTGCTTTGGGCCTTTTCTTCTGTGGAAGGCCCTGTGCACGCCGCTGTTCGCCGCTACGCCGGTCTCGCGCAGGATGCGCGGAGCGACGGCCTCAGCGCCCTCTCGAGCGCCGTCCCCGCCCGCCGCTGAAGCTCCGCCGGGAACTGATGTTGCACGCCCAGAACCCCGAACACGTCAGCGTTTCGAGGAGTGCGGTCAGGGGGTACATTTATAAGATGTGGGCGCGCCGCGAGGCGCGCCGCTCTGTTTTCTGCGACCCGGATGGGACGCAGAGTGGAAGGTGGAGCGGCGGCGAAAACCTCGCACGCGTACGCCCACAGGGGGCGCACGCATGCGGTGAATAGGCGCCGCTTTGGGAGGAGAAAGATCAGGAGAACGGAAGTGGTTTCAGAAGAAGGGTTCTATTTTTGATTTTGGCCGCAAGGTATCGAGCGTGTGCGTGCCAGCGGAGGCCGCTGTCAAGCAACACGCCCAGATATTTCGCTTCGCTCCGCCACGGCAAATGCGCGCCGGCCAAGCTCACCGTTTCATCGGGGTCTGCCCTCTTACGAGTGAAGTTGACGGCGACGCACTTGTCGAGGTTAAAAGCGAGTCGTTTCCGACTTAGCCATTCAGGGAAGGCGGCGAGACAGTCGCTTAGGTACTTTACCGACTGCCTGACGTTCGCCGATTTCGCATAATATGCAAAATCATCCGCGAACATCAGGAGCCCGCAGCGTTGAATGCCTGTTTTTGATTCAGCAGGTAGCGGCGCATCATTTACGTATATGCTACCGAGAGGCGTGCGTGTCGCAATATATTGGGCGGTGCGCGAACCGATTGCCACAGCGGCGACCAATGGGAGAAGGAAGAGGATAGAGAACTAAACAGAACCAAGGGAGAAGGGCAGGGGGCGCGATTGGCGGAGAGGGTTGGGAGCGATAACGGGAGACCAGATAATGTGGGGGGAGGGAGGTGAGGCGGAAAGGGAAGAGGATAGAGAACTAAACAGAATGCATATCTGAAAAATGAATCTGCGTCGCCGGGAACGGGAGAAAGGCCGAAAGAGAGCGGGTCAAAAAAGCGGCTACGTCATTGGCCGTCCGCGGGGGTGTGTCTCTGCGGGGCGCTGCCGCATTGGCGGAGAGCGGCGACCCGTCTCCAGGTGTTGCTGAGGCGGAGCCCATCATCCCTGTTGAGGTTTGCGGGCCTCCTAGAGATTTCTAGAGCCTCCTTGATCAGACGAGGCCACCACCGGTCTTCTGTTAATATTGTGCGGGTTTCGTGGTAGTTGACGAGATGACCCGTTTCGGCGGCATGTTGGGCTAAGGCGGACTTCTGGATATTTTGAAGCCTGTCATGTCGCATGTGTTCCCGCATCCGCTCTTCTACCGTGCGCCCGGTTTGGCCAATGTAAACAAGCCCACAACTGCAGGGGATTTCATATACGCCTGCATCTTGAAGAGGGTCGGGCGGTCCTTCACCTGGACCAGGCTACCCCGATTTTGTTGCGAGCATGAAACACGGGGCGGATATCGGCTCTGCGCAGCAATCTACCAATGCAGCAGTCATGCATGTAATAGTCACTAATAACCACGGTATTGGTGCGGCTATTTATAAATAATACAAAAAATGAACAATAACAGCTTGAATAATTAACAATTTAAAATCTTACCTTTATCTTCATGAAATGAATTTTGTACGGTTTTAACAAGAATTATGTCTACAAGCTAAACGAATGTCCACGTTTTCTTTTAAACTTGTTACTGGGATTTCTATCCATCTTTTTGTGTAGTCAAGACTTAATTACTTCTTTTCGTTATTAGTGCAAATTCCTGGCATATAGTTGTGGAAGATTTTAACCCTTTTCTTCATTTTTATTGCAAACTTTATTTATCGACTTTTCCCTATCATCCATTCCATCATGCAACGAGCTGAGTAATTTCACGGGTAGATTGCATTGTAAAATTTCTCCATTGAAGATAAAATCCCACGATTATTGCTTAAAGGAAGGTTAGTGACTCGCAAAATACGGTTCATGTCACATAGCTCATGATTTTTAAGAGAAAGGAAACTTGATTCTGCACAGGCGAACATAAAACAACTTCGGTCCCTTTATGTGACGGTTAGATCGCTGGTGTTTGTTATCGGAGACTTTAATAGCACTACTTAACGAATTTTAATGCTGCCCCTTGCTTCGCTCTCTATGGTACGAGTCGTTCCTTTCCCGCGAAAATTGCTCCCGCGGTTGGCGTTTAAGCGACATAAACACGGATGCAGAGAAGCAGTGTTCTGCAACTTAAGTGGCAGTTTCGATGTCAAATCGTGGAACGTGATCAATGAATATGAATTGAAGTATTGTTTGTCCATTTTAGCATTATGTTTGTATTTGTATTTTTGATGTTTATATGAAGCAAACATCTTGCTGAAGATTGTTGATTATTCTTTAACTGCCATTACTTTTATCAATTTGCGAAGCAGGTGGCGTTACTGCATATTATTAGCTTTGTTTTCTCTTACCCGTAGTTTTCGTGATCAGATAATATTCGAGCCTGTGTTTTGAGCTCAGGTTTTTATAATGCAGTGTTTTTTAAAAGCTCGTACTTGCTGCAATAAATTGAATCACAATGGATTCTATGTGTATTTCACTTCTCATGTAGCGAGACTCGGGCCATCGGACCCGTTCTTCCGCCTAACTAGGTAATACAAAAATTTATAGACATGTCTTGCCCCTGGACTCACAAATCCGAATATAACATCCATGTATTTGTCGTAAGTGGCCGGGCAAAATCAAGGTAAACAAATGAAGCGTGCAAGCTCTTCAACATTGTGCAACAAAATAAAATATTGAATAGAATTTCAAAAAAAAAATTGGTTCAGGAAATGCTAAACACATCTCAGAAAATAAATTATAAAAAATATTAATTTTTGCGATGTGCAGCAAATGTTCACGCAAAGACTGAAACATTAAAGAATAGTAGAAGACCATGAAAAACATGAGGTGTACACAAACATACGGTCAGGACGACGGCTTAAGACCAATTTTAATGGTCCTAATTTGCATCATGTACCAAGGGAAAATGCGCTTTCAGTCAGAACCATAACAAGTACAATAGTAAGGTTTAGAATTAAAAAAAAAAAACTGAATTTAACCTAAGAACTAGTGTAAGAATTACAAGAAAGAGAATCTCTATAAATAATGCGATATAAAATATTACTTTTTACCATACAATTTTGAAATTTTTAAACGTACTTTCAGATCATGAAATATCACTCCAGAAAAAAAGTATTTAAATAGGATTTTTTACTACTTTAAGTTTCTCCTGTTTGAAATACAAGTATGACCGGTTGCAAAAACAAGTTCTCCTGTTTCAAAGACAAATAAATCGAAGAGAGGCTTTCTTTGCCATAATTTTATAAGTTAGCGAAGTCATCTTCAGTATACATTCGAAGATTTTATTCTGAGAGTGAAGCTGTAGTTTCTGTAAGCGCGCAAAGAAATAGAAATGCCGTGCTTCCCATGGCATCGTGCATCGTCAGAAGGTTCTGTGCTCGGCGGCCAGTGCCGTGGGAGTCGAGTTTCGACGGCGCTGTGGCGGCACAGGCGGCGGGGGCGGAGGCAGTGGAGGCGGCGGCAGAGATGGCCGCGGAGGCGGCGAAGGAGGCGGCGGCGGCGGCGGAAGGGGGAAGAGAGACTGCATATCGCACACGCGACCGGGGACTTACGCAGAAGGCTCATGCGACAGCGGCAGCGCTGCGAAAGTCACGGAAAGCAAAGATGATACAGGAACTCGGGAAATACAAGACAAATGTGGAAATGAACCTCCGTAGGTAGTTCAAGGCATTAGTTGATTTCACTGCAGTACCTCCCACCGGGAGATTCGAGGGTTCGTGTCCCGCTGGTGTCAGGGATTCCGACACTATCTACAGTGCTGGGTCGAATTCACCCGCTGACTGGAGGAGAATGCAAGGGCCCAGCTGTTCTGATCGGTAGTTTCCGTGTTTTCTCCGATCTACACCAGGCGAATGCTGAAGCAGTACCCTAACAAACGGGCTGCGAGCTATCTTTCCTTCCTCTCTCTCTATCCTCACCCCTTACTAACACACGTTTACACTAACATGCTACACTGCCACACTTATCGGAAGGCCAGTCGAGACGTTGGAGCGACTGGGGAGGTTGGTGGGTGATACCTGGTTGGAAAAGAACCCCCGCAAGCTGACAGGTAGGTCCTTGTCAGATCTCGCCATCCAGCGGGGGTGCACCTTAGCATTTCACGCGCTTGGAGCTCCTAATCAATCAATCCATCAATCAATCAGTCAGTCATCAACGGGATAGTCAATAGCGCTGCGAATGTATAACAATATTTAACAATAACATTATTTTAATGATGGTCTGTTTTGCAACTTTTCGTTACGCACCACGTCAAGTGAAATAGAGGGAGCAGAAGGCGACCCTCCAGGAAAAGATTAGTAGCGAGGAAATGTCCTGGATGAAGTTTTCTTCTCGCCCGGAGCGCCATCTTAACTTCCATGTCTCTTTCGAACCGTGCGACGTCCGACCTCCTCGGGGAGCTACTCAGAGAAAATGAGATGAAGAGCGCGATGGGGGAATGCGTGCAGAACCGCTTTACGGGTCACTTCGAGAACATTACGTTCCACTTCCAGCTCATTTCGCAGAACGTTCCAACGGCCACTTAAGGACGTGATAGCGGTGAAATATTGCGCGTGCTAGTAAGTATCAAAGTGCTTTAGCTGCTCTGCTTTTATTGGGCACACCTGATCGTGTGAAACGGCCGTTAAAGCGGGCTTTTTATGGAGGTTAATGTGAAAGTGGTTCGCTGAGATTTGTTCGCAATTCCAACCTTCATATCAATTGTGGCTTTGTATTGTGAACGCATTAAAAACTGATAGAACGTTTAGAGTATCTTGTAGACGTGATCGTTAATCCGTTTCTCGACGTAATAAAGTGAGTAATTTATGAGATACTCCTTAATTCTGAAAACAAGTTGATTGTCTATAATTATTGAGACTATTACGTTGTTTGTCACAAAAAGTGAGTGGAATATCGTGTTACAATGGGTTACGTCTTTCCTAAGGAGAATCGTTGTATTGTCCAATTTTATCCCCATGAAAGGATTCCTTAAATGTTTGTGGGATAATTCGATACATAGGAAGTAAATAAAGATTATGTATATTATTATATTAGTAGTATAAAGTTATAGTTCGATGTGACTTGCGTTGCCTGTATTTAAATTTCACTATATCTGATGATTTCAAAATTAATTACAATTTCTTCATAACCATCGAGTTTATTAGAGATACAGCAAAATAAATTAATAACAAGAACTGAAAATTTCAATATCTTTATTTGTGCTTAAAAACAAATTATTTTCGTTTCGGACTTTTTTTAGTAATTTCTCTATATCCTTCTCCAGGGTTTGTGCTCTTTCCATACTTGATTCTGCATTATGCAATGTCCCCATTCTGGATCCACTACCGTTACCTCGGGGGAGACTTCTTTGACTACGACCTTTTGGCGACGATATTTTTTTTCAAGCTGCCAACTGTTGGAATTTGTGGTACTGAGGCAATATGTTCTTTTCCTGGAGGGAATTGATTTTCAGAACATTGTATTTTTTATGTTCATAGCCGAGGTTCAGGTACACTATAACCGAATCTTCTTATGCTTATTTGTAAGTGAAACGGGACCAGTGTCTTAAGTTCACTATAAACGAGGATTCACTATATCCGAGTTCACTACAAGAAGCGGTAGCCCAGTGCATCAATTGATGACACTGCAGCGCCTCTGACCGGAAGGTCCTAGGTTCGAGTCCTGACGGCGGCAGGATTTTCGACACTAGCTTCTCAGCTAGGTCGAATTCAGTCGCTGTCTGGAGGAGAATTCTAGAGGCCGGCTGCTCTGATCGGTAGTTTTCCGTGGTTTCTCCAATCAACACCAGGCGAATGCCGGAGCAGTACACTACCAAACGGGCCACAGACCGCGCGCGATCTGTCCTTCCTCTTCCTTGTCCTATCCTCTCCTCTTACACACACACTTACACTAACATGCACTACATTATCACATATTCCGGGAGACCGGTCGGGAGCTTAGAGCTTGTCCCGGTTGGGGCGGTGCCCTGCTGGTGGAAGAGTCCGGGTTAGAGGGAAACCCCACTAGCCGACGGTAGGTCGGCGCCGGATCTCGCCCTCCAGCGGGGGAAGATCACCACCATCTCCCGAGAAAAAAAATGCACTACACTCACGGGACTAATGACCAAAGCAGTGACGCGCCCGGAAACACGAAATAATCAATCAATCCGAGTTCACAATTACCGGAATCGACTGTATTTTTGAAGCATGATAAACTTTTACGGCCTCCGTCAATGTGATTACTGTGTCGTACAGATTTCGTTTCGGCTAGAAGGCCGTAGTTCAATTTGCAGGTGTTTCGTCTGCGGGTGTTTCGCTGCGGGAGCTCTCAGAGGCGCGTAGTCGCGGGCGAAGACAATGTTGGACAGACATGCGCGAATCGACCATGGAATAATCTTATTATTTCTGTTATTAATTGTTCTTATTTTTTGATGTCTCATCAAAAGGCCTACAAGATATGGATAATTCTCTTAAACATATTAATATGTTACTTTTGAGACCGTAGAAACATGATTGGTATATCTGATTTTCCCTACCGCCCAAGTTCATTTTGTTGAATTGCCTTGTAGTAATTTAACGTTTTTAAGAAAATAAAGATAAAATAAATACAAACGTATCAACATTACGTATGTGGAGAGCGAGATATTGCACGCACTGGATGTCTCATTAATTAGAATAATTTTTTCAACAACAGTAATTATGATAATGTAATCAAGTCATCTCTACTGCATTAATAGTGATCAGAAATTTGATATTTCTCAGAGATTTTAGTGTTAAATATTAGCTCGTGTGTATGCGACTAATTATATCTACTAACTATCATTCATTAGATATTTGGGAGGATACCTATGTTTGTTAGGAATGATTGATGATTTTAAACATCGATGTTCTTTTTTTTAAAAAAACGATGATTTTAAACATCTATGTTTTTTAAAACAACATTAGTATTTACGGGGAGAGTAATTTGACGTGGTCGTTTTTATTAATTTTTTATTCACATTTAACTACATAGTAAAAAATTATCAGGACAATTAACAAAACGTTTTTTGTGATTCGATAATTCAAAAATAATAGACTTCTTTTATCAAAAAACCATTTTATTTTCATCCTTTGTCACATTGGTCTAATAACCAAATTGTGGGTATCTCAAAAGTATTAAAAGTTTTTATTAGGGCACTACTTTTTCATTAAAAATAAAATGTGAACCACATAAAAGCATCGAACTCAAAACATCGATATAAAAAAATCGACTTCAAAAAATTCGACGTTAAATACATCGTTGATTTTATATTAAGGAGTTTGTAAGTGCCTTAGCAGGCAGCAATCGTCTGCAATCTCGATCGCATGAGCACACGACGCACAAAAGTGATGCGAAACTGAGCATGCGCACAAGTAGATAGTGCTTTCGATTGCTTTAACATTCGAAGGTGCAAAAACTCCGTATTAACTACGATGTTTTGAAAACATCGCAACCGATGCTGCTTTCCTAGCTGGCATGCGCTGTGGCTGCAGGCGGCGCCCATAGTGATGGCAAATTTTACCAAAATATCGATACATCGCTAAAGGGTTTTTGATGTCGATAAAAACATTGATGTTTAAAACATCTAGTTTTTAAAATTATAGCCTAATAAACATGCTATTTTCCTATCCATTTTTAATTACAGTATGTAAAAGGGATATATGAGTATTTTGTTGTTCGGCTACCAACTGTTTGTAGTATGTAAAAATTATTATCCACTGTAAAGAATAAAATTAACAATAAAGAACATCGTGTTTTGCTATCGATTTCGTGTTTTACTGTCGATTCAGGCAATGACACGCCTGGCGATAACATCCATCCATAACACGAGCAACTCCCAAACTTCCTGAGTTTGCACAGGCAAAATGTGCAGCGTGATAAAGAGGATGACGCAAAACAACGATGTTGCTTTGGATTGCTGCTACTCAACTACATGCTTGAGCCCCTTTATTTCAAAAAATTAGAAAATAAAAATTTAAAAATATCGATGTTTTTGCAACAAAATATCGATGTAAAGAGAGCATCGAAAGTAAAATATCGATGTTAATATACCGATGTTTCTGGTGGAAAACATCGATGTTCTCTCCATCCCTAGCTAGCATGCGCTATGGGTGCAGGCGTCACCCATGAATTCCCTCCACCTCCCGTTCCGTGGACCGTCACCACGCGAAGATCCCGCAGACGGCGGGCGCCGTCGGCCAACTTTTTAATTGGATTCGCTCCTCCGAAGAAGAATAATGCTATTTACATACATTACACTCCCGCCACGACGGCGCTGAACTTCCAAGAGAATTAATCAAAGACCCGCAGAAGAAATAATGAAATGTTTTTATTGAACCAATCGAATTTCGAGAACGATGCTTGAGAGTAATTCGTATTCTGAACGCGGGCCGCGCTCCGAGGTGCACTCTGCCTGCGAGGCACTGCACTAACTGGAAATGTGTCACATGTTGAGTGGAGATGAAATTCATTCTACAGAGGCGAAGCAGCGCATTCTGTAGTGATTATTCTAAAGTTAAGAAATGTGGACTATTCAGAATATATGGCAAAGCGAGTGAAAATTTTTTAAAAATTTCATTTATTTATTGAGTAGGTGATCGTGACTAATTTTAATGTTTGAAGGAAATTGGGTGACTCATTTTAATGTTTGAAGGAAATTGGGGACTTAATAATTTACATCATTTAGTTAATACATTCATTGAATGCATGAAACCTGTGTATTAAATTGTATATCAGCTTTAAATATCCCTTAGGTTTTTGTGACGATGTAAGAGATTCTGTAAACTTCTTGTATTACAAAACGCTTTCTGGGCATATCCTATGGAGTTGTTCTAGGTATCCGGTGAATGGCGTTTAAACGATGCAACCACATGAACACTGACGGTCTCTTCGTGTCTGATGCTGAATAATCAAATGAGTTCATCACTCAGTGTACTGACGCTCATTGCAAAAGATGATGGTTAAATTATTCAAATAGAGCTACATGCCTTTTATCCCACTTAGCACATTTTCGCATGTAACTACCTAAAACCTCATTAGTACTCTGTTTGATGTTATATAATACTGAGTGACATTCATATACGCAGGAGTGAGCATAAAACGCACTGGCCATCGACTGACGTTTTAAATAGAGGCGCGATGCATTGGGGTACGTGTGTTATTGGAGTATGAACGCAGATTGTGTGTGTGTGTGTGTTTCTTTTTAGAAGCATCAAGTTTATAATTATTCCCCGGATTACATCCAGGATATTTAATGCACTCCTATGAAATGATTTTCATTAAACAAACGTTAGTTCAATAGTTAAAACGATTCAGTTCAATGTGAAGAACTTATCTAGTTCCTATTGAAACTTATGCAACAGCCCCTATGCAACTTATTCTGCTCGTTGACATTCTAAAAATAATTTTAGTCATTGAAATGCATTTTTCGTAGATGGTATTGTATTAATATCCATTTATTGTGATATGTGTCAAACGTTCTTCCATTTGGCCACTTTTTAACAGGTTGTAAGTATTGTGGAATATTATACGGAAATAAACATTAAAATCGAACCAAAGGGATTAAAAATCAAGAAATTAAAATACAATATTATATTTTCAGTCGTTTGAATATGCAGCCAACCTTTTTTCTTTCCTTGTGCCCCTTGTGAACGCTTTCCACCAAACGACGTTCTGATTTTCGTAATCGCTTTTAAAATATCGTATTAACCAGCATAGCTTGGCGCCACCGGTGACTACTTTCATGTTATTTTTTTTTATTTTTGCTTTAGAGGCTCATAATGCAAATAAAATTGTAAATGTGTTACAGTGGCCCGAGTCATCCATTTTCAAACATTGTAAGTTCCATGAAAAAGTATCCATTAAAATACGTGATTAAATTTTTGTTTAATTTCAAAATCAAGTTTAACTGTCGTCAATCACAAAAATCGAGTAACGATTCATGTAACTGCCGGAAAAAGAGAATATCAATTCGCAGCATTTCACCAACGTATTCCTAAGTCCATTAAAGGGGAGAGGGTACCACATTTATCGCCCATGTTACATTTGCTACTATTGATCTACTTTTTCTAGAAAATGGTTAACTAGAAATGTTGATATTTCGCACACTTAATGGTACAGGTGCTTTTCGAGAATTCTTTCAGAATATCCTAGAGAAAACCGATTTAGAATTGGGCCAATCGATTTACCTTGTCGAGACGAATCGAATGGCGAATGAGTGACGAATCGAATCGCTATATCTTATTGAGACTAAATAGTCGCCTCAGTAGGTTCCGTAAGTCTGACAAAATGCGTAGTTGCTCGGCTGTCCGGGTGACGCCACGTCCTAGGCACTGGTGCCAACGTTTCGGCGAAACGTTGGCACCTGTGCCTAGGACGCGGCGTCTCCCGGATAACCAAGAACATTCAGACTCCGGCCGCGGAAGCCCACGCTCTCATCGGAAAAAACGAAAACGAAATTTATATTATTATTATTTTATTATTATTATTATTATTATTATTATTATTATTATTAGCCTGGTATAATCCCATCAAGGGCAAAGGCCTCCTGCATGCAGGGTAGGTTTCTTGGTTGTTGCCTTTCTGGATGTCTTCAAACATAGGTGTCGTTTGCAGTAGTGACATTCATATACTTAAAAACAAAAATAATTGACGATTTAGAGATGTTTCTTAGAATTTTGTGAATGGATACGCAAAAATATAAACCGTTCCTCACCAGGAGACCGAGGCGTGTCAAATGACGCTTTATTTGTCTGGATTGGTAGACCGGAAGGGATCTAAATCTGAGTGACAGGTGGACGCGGATTACTCGATTACTACATATTTTTTCGTGGTTTCTCAACAACCAGCCGATTGCTGGAGCAGTACCCTAACAAACAGGCCGTGGACCACCCAATCTTTCCCCCCTCATCCTTGTCCTAGCCTTATCCCTTACTTACACACACTAACATTTACATGCTTTGCACTACCACACATGCCGGGAGACCAGTCAGGAGATTAGAGATAGTCCCGGATGGGGCAGTGCGTAGCTGGTGGGAGATACCTAGTGGGGGAAATGCTCGCAAGTTGTCGGGTAGGGCGGTGTCGGATGTCGCCATTCAGCGAAGAAAGATCATCGCCACTTCCCGGGAAAAAATGCCCTACACTTACCGCACTCATGACCTTGATAGGTGAAGCGCCCGGAATCACCAACAAATCAATTAGGATGTATCTAGTATCTGCGCTAGTGCCCAATGGAATCACTTTCGAGCAAATGTGTATCGCAGGGCTGAGGGTACAGGAAGCTGCCCCGCCGACTGTAGGCCGCGCACTCGCCTGCGCGTAATACAGTACGCCAAAAATTTCTCCTGTGGTGTCATGCATTTGCAATAATAACACAGACGAGTATGGGTTTAGTAATTTAGAGGTTTATTAACAGACCTTATTACAAAATAACCCCGCCTAATCTCAAGCTTAGATGGCGTGAAGCGCCGCAACCCACCTACGACTCACATCGAGTCAGCCTCTGTACGGCAACACATTGCCGGCCCTTGCACAGCTCGCGGCCCGCGCCCACCCAGACTCCGATCCGTGCCGCACCGCGTCCCGTAACCAAGAGGGCGTTCCGCCGCTCGCCAGGGCTGACGCTCGCCCTTCCCCCCACCACGCTGCCTCCTTGGGTTTCCGCCGACGTCACATCCGCTCGTAAACAAAGGCTGACGCGTGGTGCCTTAGCGTCGCCTATGCCACGCGGCCGTTCCTTACAATTGCGTTTGAGCATGACGCTACACTCCACAGTGGCCCCACGCTGATGTGTGGGGAGCGGAATTCTATGATTTTGCATATTTTTGTCCGGTTCTTCAGAACTTAGCTACGTGAAATTTCTTGACATTTGATTAGAATATGATGCTGTGTACATTAATATATTTGTGCATACTTGGCCGATTTTTCCTTTGGAGAATATTCGTATAATATAGGGGCATATTTTGCATATTTTGTTAAAATAGGGACTGATTTCTGAAACGTTTCATCTTTTCATAGAATCTATGTATTTGTTTGCGTTTTTTTCGATAGATGATAAAATACTTGTGCAAATGTAGGATATTTCTTGACATATTTTTTAAACCAGGCAGAAGAAATACAACCACACATACAATGCACTTCACTAAGGTAATATTTACTTCAATTATTTTTTCCGCGAATTAAGTTAGACTGTATTATGTGTGCATAGAAATATATATTTTTTATTATAAGCGTGCTTCTCCTAAATTTTATCAAGAAAGGTTTATAAAGAAAATGAAATATTGTTAATTTTAATTACATATTCAAGTGCATATTTGAGAAACTTTAGGTCACCCCACTGTCCGATGGGTGGCGAAGAAGCAGTGGGAGTGGGGAGCGAGGTGACAACGCACATGCTATGCTACACTACTGCGGTTTTTACTTTGCTGCCACTGACATTTGATCATCTGTTACGGTGTTGTCCAATCGGAACCTTACACGTCACTTCAGTGACGTCATAATGGTGGCGTTCAGCCTTCCGATTGGATCACACCGTAACAGCTGATATCCTTCAAACGCAGCCCTGTAAAAACTGTAGTATAATGCACTGCACGGCGGCGAAGCTGCGGCGGCGACTGCCCCTGGCTCGGCTCAGTGGGGAGAGACGTTTCTGACGCACTAGGTTATGGTGAACTGGGATATAGTGAACTTTCACTTACATATAAGTATAGAAGATTAGATCAAAGTGAACTTGAACCTCCGGTATAGTGAACGTAGGAAATAAGTCCTGGAAATTAATTGAATTTCTTATGTCATTATGCGATTAAAAGAGCCTTCAGAGACTTGAATGGTGTTCCACCAGTGCAAGAGGTGTAGAAAAGTGTCATGACTGCATTACGATTCTTGTTAGAGATAGAGGACAATGCAGAATCAAGTAAGGAGAGAGCACGAACTGTGGAGAAGGATCTAATGTAAAATGCACGAAGCAAATAATTCAAAATAACTGTTTTTTAACAAATAATGATATTGAAGTGTTCAGTTCGTGCTGCTAAAGAATTTTGCGTTATATTAATGAAATCAATCAATGTGGAGAAATTTCATTTAATTTTGACATCATTGGACATAGTAAACCAAATATTTTCGTCCCCAGACGTTTACTATAACCGACGTCGACTGTATATTTAAAAATACTCGTGTGTCCACACAAAAACTATTTTCAGATATATTTTATACAGTCTATATTCTTTGAAATACATAATAAAAATGGTTTATTCACACCCTCTGCATATGGAGCATTCTAACACTTTCCGCCATCAATAATTTTTCACTTTGTCTCACGCTGCATTTGCATGCATGGGACCGGAAACTGATAACGTCGAATATGATACCATTCGGATTATGACATTCCTTTGGCAGGTCACAAAAGCATTTAGATAACCTTTCCTAGGAAGAACCCCTATCGTATTTCAAAAGAACGAACAAAAAGCGCAGGGGTAAACGTGGCGTCAGTTCACCGCGATAACGGCATCGAGCTGGGCCGAGGGGAGGTCACCGGGAGACCAGGAAACAGGGTGGCTGGCTCGATGCTATCGAACCGTGGAGCGGTGCTGGTCAACGAAAAATGTTGTGACTCACTGCGAGTCTACTGACCTACATACATACTTTCATTCCTCAGATACCATTATACAAATTGCCAACAAAGGGACCTTATTGACAGGAAGGCGGTGGGTTATCTCGGTGCTTTGTGGAACCCAACCGTCTAGTCCGCGTAGACGCGTTAACTGCGATAAGAATACACGAGCACAAAAAGAACCTTTCTCCCTTTCTCGCGGAGGAAACTGGGAGAAGTATCTGCTTCTTCTCGCAAAACTTTATATGCCGGGTTCCCAGGCGTTGGGAATTCGCCCTTTTTTGTGCGTGAAAATAGGCGCGATAATGAAAAATCGTAAAAAACGAGAAGAGAAGACGAGGAGGCGATGGGGAGGATTTCGTGCTACAAAAAAGGTTTCGCAAGGAGAATCACCGCGCGAAATATGTCTCCCTTTTAAACTCGTGCTTTATAGCGCCTGAGCTGGAATGGCTGTTCCGCTAAGGTCGGGGAGGGAGAAGACAGAACAAGTCAGCGGTTGCGTTCGTTTGTTGCCCGTGTTAGCACGAACAAAACCCCACATGGTCGCTAATGTGTAGTCTTCTCTACGCACTAATTCGACGACTTTTCAAAAAAATGAAGTGCATTTATTTTTAATATTTTTCTAACTAAGATTATTATTATATTATATTATTATATTATATTACTATATTCATATTATACTATATTACTATATTATTATATTATTATTGTGTTAGTGCTAGGTATGCCACAAAATGTCAAATCAGGAAAAAAACCTGTCAAGGAGGCTGTTTCTGATGAATGAAGAAAGTGTTTAGCTACAGGAAGAAAACGTACAATCTTCTGCATTGAATTTCAAGTCGCATTGACACACGCCAGCCGTAGTGACTTGTGCTGAGTAATACGGCGTAAAACAGCCCTGGGCAAAAATTAAGTGGTCTCGTTTCATCACCTAGGTTTGCAAAATTAATATTATGAATTTGACTTCAATAGAATCTCTTTCAAAATATTTCACCGAAAGATAAATAAATATTGCACGAGCACTTCGATAATATCCAGAAATGAATGTGTATATTATCCAGAAATCCAGAATATCCAGAAATGAATGTATTTGTTCAGGGAGAAAAATTAGCCTAAAAGTAAAAAAGCACCCAATTTACACAATTCGGCTGCTTTTCTATTTCCCGATTATTTTTTCTTTCTAAACACATAAATTCATTTATTTTGTAAACAATGAACAATTTACATGTAGGAGACTGAAGTGTTCCTGTGCTTCTGCAATGCAATTGTTTGCCTAGAAAGCGTTTTTTCAAAACAATTTTTGAGTGCTTATTGCGGCTCAGTCATTCAGAATATCCAAGTAGTTTTACATAAAATAAGCTTAAAATTTTCTTAAGAGCTTATTTTCGAATTTTCGACGTTTACTCCCCGGACATTGTGTTTATTACTATTACTTCTACTACTATGCCCATCGATCGTTGCATACTGTAACCCGATAGGATGAAGCCGGCCCGTCTACTGGCTTACCGACACCGCGCGTGTTTTGAATAATTTCCAACCTCCGCCGAAAACGCGTCTAATAATTTACGTTAAATCCCTGCCTCAATATCCGTTATCCGGATTGAGGGGAAACGGAAAATTTCTGATGATGCGCAACAAGATTTAAAAGACAATGTAACCTTCATATTAAAATACCTATGTTCATTAATGTTCGTAACCAGCGCCTGCTCCTGATACGAAATCTCCCCTCCGAAATGAAATTCTGCACCCCCGTAATATGACATCCCGGCCTGTCACAAAATTTCATGGAAGGCAATTTCAGGCAAAATTAGTTTATACTAAAGTAGATAATTCTTTATTATTTAACACTCGATGTACTGAGGGGAAACTCTTCGTGGATTGGGAGTTAATACGGCGTTAAGTCCAAATTGTCAAAGGAGAGAACGGATGTACTTTCCTCCCATGACATGACGAGACAAGTGCGCTTGAAATTTCATTGCCTTTAATGTCTTGAGAAAGGTCCTCAGAGACAGGCAGAACGGTATTTTTAGCGCTTATCACTTTAGGAACATGCCATTTACCCATTAAACAGAACATAGCAAAGTTTTCAGATTGTCAAGAACTAATTTTGAAAAAAAGATTTCATTAACAAAAAATCCCTTCCTTCAATAAGTAATTGTAAGTATCTTCTTCAATAAGTCGTAGGAGCTGTACGCCATGTGATACCTGACTCTTGACAATATTTTGGAGAACTCATTTGACTGTTCTTGTCACAAATTCAGGCGTATTAATTCCCATTTACTGTACTAAAGCAAATAAATGATCCATTAAAATTTATTGTTACATCAGTCAGATTTCATATTGTCAATTCAAAGAAGATTAAATATTTTGAAAGGAAAGTATCTCGATTTTGTAATCGTGTGTACTTAAGAGTGCAAATATTGCTTTTCAATAATTACATTCAACTTAGAAGGTTTAACAGAGATGTGTTATGTTGTATAACAGTGATGTGAAAATGATGTAACCTCCCTGCGGGCGCGCGTAAAATTTCCTCCGCAGGCGAGCGTCGTAAATTGTAGCAAATGTACAACAATGCAATTTTATGTCGCATTATAATATAAAAGAATATATACAAAATGGCATTATATGATATATTCCGAATTACGAAGGTCAATCCTAGAAGATATCGTAGGCTTCGCGGCCAGAGTTATGATCTGGGCTGTCCGGGTGACGCCGCGTCGAATCCTAGAAATAGCACAATGTATGATCGCAAAGTATATGTGCATTATCGGTATCGTCTCAACCCGGATAGTACTTCCACTATATTATGAGCTTGTTTTCGAAACTGCTCTATAGACTGTGTCACGCTATTCGAACCATTTGTATTTACCAACAAAAACACATCCGTTGACAAACATGTGTGTTTAGTATCAGAAAGCTCTTGTTGCGATCAAGTATCGTGCTGATGCTCTTCCATGTTTTCAACACCCGTGTCACTATCACTATCCAGTTCATGAACTTCCTCACGATCAGACAGTTATCGAAAATTATTCTGAATTTCATTCTCATGAATTATTTCTGTGGACATTTTACACAAAATTTCGCGTAGGCCAAATTATAACATCATTTAAGAACATCAGGCGCGCAGCGTAAAATTTTACGACACTATACACTTGTCTTGACTAGGGCGTTACAGAAACTGAATATCGCGTGGAAAATAAGTAGTGGCTGCCGGAAAGCATCACTAAAAATATCTTCAAGGAAATACCAAGAACGCAGAGGTCTTTGCCAACAAAGAGTCCACAGCAAATCCAAAAAATCTGCTATTGTAAAATTTACGCAAGCGCGCACGCTGGATGGTTAATATAACAACAGAACGAAAGCAAGGAAAGAATTCGCAATTCAAACTTGGCAAAAATGTTTGTTCAAGGCAGTATGTAAGAAGAAAACAAACTTGAAATAGCAATAAATGATAACAAAATGATGGTCATAATTCAAATCTCCGTTGTTTGATGGAAAAAATCTAGCAAACATATTTTCATATGAAGCTACTATTCCCTGCCGCGTGCCGCTTCAGCTTGCGCGGGAATCCCCTTTTTGGATTTGGAGGGGAAATACGAACGAGGTCAGGGGAAGTTGCACGTGCTGGTAGGAGCACCGTAGCCCCAGGCGAGAAAGTAGTTCCTGCGGGCACAATTTGACATTCGTGGATAAAAGAAACACTTCCTCGGTTTCAGGTTTGTTTCCTGCAACGTTACCCAACTATCTATTCGTAGGACAGTGGAGGCTGTCAAGGCAATGTGTACACTTCTTTGAATACTGTTCAGAGTTTGCAAAGAAACAATAGGTAAACATCGAAAACGGATGGAAAAGCCACTAGAAAATTCATATTTTAAAACAGAAATAAAAGTGACCCTCGCAATCGAGTATGGAAATAAAGCGAAGAAACTAAGAGAGAGAGAGAGAGAGAGAGAGAGAGAGAGAGAGAGAGAGAGAGAGACAGATGGAGAGACAGATGGAGAGACAGATGGAGGGACCGATGGAGAGACAGAGGAAGAGAACAGATGGAGAGACAGATGGAGAGACCGATGGAGAGACAGATGGAGAGACAGATGAAGAGACAGATGGAGAGACAGATGGAGAGACCGATGGAGAGACAGAGTGGAGACAGATAGAGAGACCGATGGAGAGACAAAAAGGGGAGGGAGAGACAAAGAGAAAGAGGAGAAACAGAGAGACAAAGGAGTGGCAATGCAGGTGGAGGTGCAGCGGGAGCGTTTTCCCTGAGCCCCGTCCCGCGCGTGGCGTCATCGGGATCCGGCGCCCGCGAGCGAAGGTGGTGGGAGCTGTGCCGAGAGAGCAGCCAGCGCGGTGCAGTGCGACGCGGCGCGGCCTGGCGGCGCAGCGTTGCGACTGTTCCGCCGGCGCGATGCTATGACGAGATAATTCCCGACAATGACAAACTATAGCGCGTCGTGATAAGCGGTAACGCGCTCCCGAGCCCATCGGCCCATACACCCCTGCCCCTCCCCTTCCATCTCCTCTTCCTCCCATGCCGTCCCCTCGCCCCTCCCTCCCGCTTCCTTTCCCCCTGCACGGTGTTACATCCCCGTTCGTCTGCCTGTCGCGCGATTGTTCGCTCAACCAGCCCGCCAGGCCCAGCGTTGCCCTCGCTCGGACACTCACTCGACCCTTTCATCTGCCCACGCATCTGTTGCCTGTTCAGTCAGGAGAGCGAATATTTTGACACACGTTGATGCCAAACCAAAAGGAAAAAAAAAGATTCCATTTATTTCACAGACGTTAGCTAACTGGTGCTTGAGCTCTTTTCCTTCATATTACTTTTGTCATTACATTGTCATGTCATATCATAGATAATATTTCACAATAAATTATTCTCTGTTCCCACAAAATATTTTGATCTTTTTACATTCGATTTTTCTGTTTTCAGGTAATTTATACATCAGATGCCTACACATTGGCGCCCACTGTCTTCAAAGGGAAGTACTCAAAAGTCATTTATAACTGTAGAAGTATTTTCTTAAAAATGTGTAACTTAAATAGCTGAAAGGAAGAAAAGCATTGAAAGAATGTGTATTAAAAACTATTACCTTAATTTTCGTTGTGCTGTGTGAAAAACTCGACTTAGCAACACTGTGATCCTGCTCTAAACAGCCGGTGAGAGCCAGCGATTAGTCGCACCCGATCACAGGGGGTTGCTGGCGTTGGCGCCCCCCTTCCCCCGGGCCGGAAGGGGGGAGCATTGTGCTCAGCTCGGGGCTCGCACCCCTCCCCGCCCCCGCCCTCGACGCTCGCCCAATCACTGCGCCGCCCTCCTGCCTGATCCCCTGGGAGGTGTTAATTCGCACCCGCCCCGCCCCGCCCGCGGCGGAGGGATTAGGGGAGAGCCGCCTGTTTTGTTAGGAAGTTAGCCATGAAAGGTGGTTGCGCCGCGCTCAGATTAGGGCATTTTCCCTAAGGTCTTCGGAGGAGCGCCTTTTCCGGCACTTTCTTCCGCTGAAACGAAGACGAAAGTTCAAAGCCGCGGAAATGGGAGGAGGGGAGGAAAAATAAATACAAGTTAGTGAAGAAGGAATCTTAGGTATACAGAGAAGCCTATGCCTTCCAAAACGCTGTTCGTTTCTTTAAGAATTTGCACCAAGAAACAAAAACTCTTTACTCCGACAAGTGCTCTTTATAAAGTTCCGGGCGGATGTACATCGGCGCATAGTTGCAGGATACTGGGGATGAAATGCGGAGTGTTTCAGTTTTCTTACTCGTGGCGAATGTCTTCGAAATTGCTTCGGTTCCAGTGAAATTGTCTTTGTTTTGCTTCAAAGACAAACACAGTGTCCCTTCACTATATTTAGGGTCACTGTAAGGTAGAATTTTTATTGATAATCTTTATTTATCATGAGGATTTTGACATATCCCCTCGTGCACGTCACACACAGTCCGAAAAACAATTTGTTCGTTTTCTTGAAGCAAGTATTTCTGTGATCACAATTCCTGAAAAGCTGCAATCCCTTTTGATGGTTTCGTGTATACTATGTGGTTTTAATGCAAATGTTTCATTGAGAAAAATACTTGTTGACAAAGTACAAATTCCTGTATACTGCGCCAGGCAGCTAGTAAAAAAATCTCCCCAAAAATGTCATTAGTTTGTTGTGGCAATATAGACATAACACGAATTAGTTCAATCGAGTTTTCTTTTTTTTCACTGAAACGCGTTCATTCTATCCTAACATCCTGTTGAGAGTTATAGTTTCTATTTTTTCAGTATTTCTATGAACAGAACACGGCCAGCAATATTGTTTTGTGCTGTATAAGTGCCTCGTGGAAAATTAAACATATTCATGATTGTGAAATATCTTCAAATTTCTTCTAAAGACGTCCATTTACTAATGACAAATTTTCAGTCTCGTTATGAAAATAAAATATCTAGAATTCAAGATGTGACTGAAAAACTGCCACTGTTCAAAAGCAGAAGAAAAGCAGACTTCATCATTTGACGTTTTGCTTGAAGGGCTGTGGAATAATAACACAATGAAGTAAGTGTTAAATGGAATCAAATTTAAACGGTATTTCCATTTCTACTCATCAGAAATTCAGCTGTGATCTCAATTTATGCTGCAAAATCGGAAGATCCGTTCTCTTCCACAATATAGCGCCGTCTTCTTAGACTGGAGCAGGGAGAACAATCCCCTCTCGTTGAAGTACAGGTGATTGTTAACGCTCTCGCACCAGCAGGCCCTGCTAAGCCGCAGACGGGAAAATAATTAATCGCCTTCGAAGGGTTGAAACGACAGATCCATGAAACACGTGCCCCCGGGAACTTCCAAAGCCCCCCCCCCCCGCGCGACAGCGGGGATGAAGGGAGGGAGGGAGGGCGGTGACGGAAAATTCAACCGAGCGCGTCGGATTGGCGAATCGCATTCGCGATGAGCAGAAGCGTGAAGCAGCGGCCCCTCGGCGCTGGGGCGGGGCGCAGTCTCCCGAGAAGATCGGCGACGGCGCCCACGCGATAAAACTCGCCGCGGCGTGCTGCTCACACGCGCCTCGCTCTTCGCCTTGTGCACGTGCGTGTACGTACTCGCATTGGTGGAGAGGTTTGGGAACTTTTAATATGAACACGTATTCGGAACAGGAAACTTGTGCATCTGCGTGGCGCAGATGCCAGCGTTTCGTACGTCATGCTCCTGTCACATTGCTGTTTAGTTGGCATCAATGATGTCACGTTGGTATCCGTGCTTGGAACGCGGCGTCTGCCGGACGACCAAGTAGATACTGACTCCGTCCGCGGAAGCCTACGCTTTTTTATAACTTATTTTTTAAATGTTTTTCGTAATATTGAATTGTCATTATCCACTTTATACAACAAAACACGAACAAAAAGCCAGCTTTAACGGCGGACGTCCGTTAAGAACAATCGAAACAACAAACGAGTTGTTGACAAAGATGATGGACACTTTTCCCGATAAATTATATTTTATAATGATTTTTTCTTGTAGGAAGTTGGTAGTTTGAAAAGCAATACAACGACACACTCGGCCGATAACACAAATAAAGGACTCCATTATTTGCTGCTTATCGGCCTAATGACGTTAATAACTGTCTATAGAATCGTAGTAAAGAGGAGGAGAGGACGAGGATGAGGAGAGGAGTACTCCGCATAAGTATGGGCTTCGTTTATCATTTCAGTTGTCATGTTTCTATCGCAGCTACATTACGTTCATATTCTTTCAGGTGACACTAAAAAACAAATGATATGCATGGATAATCCAACAATTTTTTAACAACGTATTTTACGATAGACATAAGAAGAAGTAATACTTCGATAGAATAACATACAGGAAGGAGTATACGGAGCCGGCAGGTGAGATTGATTGTGATAAATACCGTAGCAACAAAAATATCTAATAAATTCCACGTTAATCGTTAAGAGCAGAAATGGCCTACACACAACCAGAAGCTCCTCGTCATCCAATAGCGCCTCAAATTGCAGGCCATAAGAATGTGACCGCTACATTTAGTACATTTCACCTTTCTGTAACTTCCTACCAATGTTTGCTACTGATTGTTTAGAAACGAATCTTTTGAGAAAATTGTAGTTATGAAAAGGGCTCAAGGACTTTTAATGTCCTAATTTTTCGTTTTTTTCTTTAGAGTCGGTTCTTTGGCCGTCTCATCACAAATCATACGACAAATTTAGATGAGTATTAAGCTAAAGAAAAAATTATTCAAAAATACAAATTTTTGAAAGAAAGACCATAAAATCAAGAAAATCTAAGATAAATCAATAAATTGTAGATAATCGAAACAACTTGCACTTATTGCAAATAATAATTATTCCACACGAAAATGCTGGACGCTTTCACTCATAAAACCAATGTAACCTCCAGACCAGTCCATAGAAAAAAATGTTGACCTATATTCACAAAAGAGTTGCCTCTACTGAAAAACATCAATTGAGATACGAGTTTTACCTTAAAAACAAAGGGAAATCAAAAATCTATCAAATTTTGCAAGTGGTCATAATAATATGGGTAAGGGCTCTACCCACGCGGCTTTACCTCATTCAGGGCCACATTGGAATCCCCTTCGGCGTGCGTGAAACCGCTCGTTCCAGAGCATGAAAACGGCGTTTCCCACGCCGAATGGCACCCGCGGCGTTCCTTTCGCTCTCCGGGCGGCACCGCATTCTTCCTCTTGCGACACCGCGTGAGCGATCGTCTCTTTAATTCACGCACCCCGCCCGATTTATATGCGAATCTGATCCGGCTCCCGCAGGCAGCGACCGGCGGCGCCAAAGCGAAAAGGCGATTCTTTTCCCGAGGGGTGAAAAAATACGCTTCTAATGAACACTCGATCGTGATGAATGGCTACGTTTGTTACTGACACTCTTCACTCGGCCGTCTCCAACGCCGCAATTTTTTTTTCTTTTTTATTTTCTCGCCTCGCGGTCGTCGTGCCGCCTGGCGCAGGGATTGCCGGCTCTGTGAGCGGCAACGCGAGGATGTGGGGGAGGAATCCTTCCGCGCGATGTCGCCGGGCAGAGATTGAATCGCCTCCCCAGAGTGAGTAGGGGGCGTGAGGGTGCGGAAGGGTTGACGTCGGGGTAAATGTTCAGGGGTGGTGCGGAGAGAGGTAGGCGATTGTCTTGGCTTCCGTTGGTATCGGTTGAAATCATTCGTCGTGCACGTGGGGGATAAAGTGGTGAGGTGCAAGCACAGTATTCCCGAAGGCTGGTTCTCGTTCTTGTGACTGTTTTAATGTGTCATTAAAACCTGCAATTTTTCTTGGTTTGATTCCTTCCCTATCCTTACTAAATTTAAATTGTCTTTGTACTAGGCTTTTGAATCTTACTAATGGTCTGGTCTTAGATGTCTTGTGCTGACTTTTGCTGAGCGTCACTGACTTTCGCCCGCACATGAACACTTGGCTGATTTTCCGCGCTGAAATTCGTGTCTGTTATTCACCATCACTACTCATCACTTGCGGAGACACACGCACTAGGATGGGATGAGTCTCTCGTATGGACGGTCGAACGGTCTTTATCGTCAACTCATCTGTTTCTTCCAAGTTCTGGCTGCCAAGTGTATCGAAATGCGTTGTTTCAATAAAAGGAAACTTGATAGAGATATCTATTTTATTTTCGTACAAGATGGTATATCATCAAAACTAGACCTCTATCAAGGAGTTAAACTGAATGCAGTCTTCCCTGCGGAGCTTCTAATTTAGGTTTCGAGGAAAGTGTGTGGCAGGAAGGACCGGAATAGATAACGAGCTGTGAGCGGAACCAGCAGCGAGCGGAGGGGGTGGAACGGGCCGACGGTCACAGTCGGACAGCGAACCGCGTTGCTATGGCAACACCTGCCAGCGACGCCGCCGCCGCCAGCACGGCCGCCCATAACTCCCTATTAATACAATGCGCCTCCCCATCGTTGCAGGGGTGGGGGAGGACGGACGTGCTTACTTTTTCAGCCCCTGCTTGCTCCTCCTCCCCACTCTCTCCCTCCCTTCCCCTCCACGTCCCTTGCACTCCGAACGCACGTAGCAGCACTGGCTGTGGTCTCGCACTCCGGGAAAAAAGTTTTTTGTTTTGTTTTGTGTTGTTGTGTTTAGGGGAGTGAGCCGGCTTCTGCAGGGATGCACGGCCATTCATATCACGACGCGTTCTGCCCTGCCCGGAAGGCGGGGCGGGGAGACGCCGGACTGTGCACGGCGGGATGGGGCGGGGCGGGGCGGAGAGCCGGGTGTGGGGGGGAGGCGATGGGCGTGGAGGAGCCGTGAGGCAGGGACGGAGCGGAGTACGGTTGAGTAGGGCGGGACGGGGTGGAGCGGAGCAGAGCACGACAGGGCAGAGCGGGGGGCGCTGGGCGGGGCGGGGAGACGAGGGTCTTAGCGGTACGGGGCGAGAAAGGGCAGCGCGAGCGGGAGGTGCTGGGATTGGCGGAGTGGAGTGGGGCAGGACGGAGCGGGGAGGCGATGGACAGGGCAGGGCGGGGCCGGGCGAGGGGAGGTGGGGCGGAGCGCGGCGGCGCGGGCGTATATATATGGATTGAGGCCGGGGGCGCGGAATCTCCCGTTAGAGCCGGATCCTAATGTAGCGTATCAAAAGAAAGAGGGTTCCTTCGTAATGCCTTAAACTTCTTTCAGAGATTCCGCGGTTGCACTGGAGCGGTGGGATTGTTTCCTGGCTGGCGCAATGGGACTGCGCCGGAAACACTTTTGTCCCCCGCGCGCTTTCTTACTCAAATTGAGCGGGGCTCCGCGGGGAGATCCGGAGGAAAGGGTGCGGGACTGCAGCACGAAGACTGCATTCTAAACCTTAGGCCAACCATAGTTGCTTCTGACATTGTTTGGTCGTTACATTCAAAGAAACTTATTAGCCGTGTTCTTAAAGTAGTATTAATTTTGGCACGTACAAAAATGCAGGCTGACTTGCTGTTTGAGCGAATTTTATGCGCTCAAAGTTCTAATTTCGCAACAGCTGAAATAAGCAGGTTGTTGCCTGGAGATTATGTCTATTACACACGGGAAACTTGAGATTTGTAATTTGCTAAGGCTTAGTTCAGGTCTGAAGGAACTTCATTGAACTAATTGTTTTGTACTTCGGATTCATTGCATTAGTTTTAATGTTGTTTTTTCTGTTAAAAAGAGGAAATTTATTTGCGTGACTGCTTTGGTTTTAATGGTACTCCCGATCAATGAAAGCAATATTATCAATATTAGTCTATTTCTAAAAATATGTACATTTTCTTTCAGTTATTCGTCCACGAAACTTTGCATTCTTGGAGAAGTCAACTGCATTCCGCATCTCCCGCGCTGGAGTTTTGAGGAGTGGGACAAATAAAATGGGTACTTCGCTTGGCTCACGAATAGGAGTAGGAATCGCAACGAGTGCTGTCCGAGACCCATTGTTTAAGGAACTCCTCCTGTATCACCTAAAAGTATAGGACGAAACCACGGAAACGACCACTCGGCGAGCAACCAGCCTCCAGAATTCCCACCAAACCAATTGCAGATTTCCAAATAGTTGCCAAATTCCTGCCCAAAACGGCCCGAGGACTCTCAAACTCTTAGCTCCCTTCAGATCGTATCGTAACAATCTTACTCGGACACAGCAAGACTGTCAAATTATCAAGTTGCGAACTCGCACCTAATGAGAGAATTGTGCCTAAAATGACATACTTTTGTTAAAAAAAGGCAGTTACACAATCATAATAATCTCACAAATTATTGATAATGATGAATTTCATTGTTGGTCTTTCTACTATGACCTGTTAATGTGACAATTAATTTTAAACAGATTTTAGAAATAATTATATGTTTTAAAATTTACCGTATTTATTATGCCGTAAATATGTAAACAAAATACCATGCTTAATAAAACGGGTCAATAGAAAGATTGTGCTTATTGAATTTGCAATGAGATTGCCATTTTAAATAACAGTAACATCCATAATGAAATAAACTTAAGAAAGAAAATGTTAAATATGAAAAGAACACTTTTCGAGATTTAGTAGAGCTCTCAGACACAGGAATTTATATTGATGTACGTCATTTAAGTAATAACTTACGAAGAAAAACGTGTAACACTTAATCATTGCTAAATAAATTTGATAATTAATACAACAAATGATAACTACATCGGAAACAAAGAGTTAAAATATTCAGTAACTCTGAGTAAACAAAATTTGCAAGAGAAATGAATAATTTTTCAACTCATTCAGGTACCGCTAATACTATATATTAACCTATAAACATTCAAAAAAATTGTATTAATGTCATAAATGCTTCCAAATTTAAATATGTTACTCAAATTTCTGTTCAAATATCTAATCAATAAGCTATGAAATTAGTTCATTTTATTTTTACAGACTCCACTCGGAAAAGATAATGAAGGAGATTGGTGGCGTTGACGTAAATATGACATTCTCTCTTGGGTTCATCTTTATTCTAAGGCTTGCTGACACATTACATAAAGAATATCACGCCTAATTTACATAGAACTAGTTAATGCAGTTGAACGTAGTTAATTCAGTTGTTACAAGAGAGCGCTTTTCCGGTCAAGATTAGACCCAGATAGGATTTTTTTTCTGAAATTAAAAAAAAATTCCATTACACTGCGATTTATGCGTACTACAAATTCCTTGTAAAATAATTATCGAATGTTGATTTTCAAATCGTCCTCTTCCGAAATAATAAGTTTTCCTCAGAAACTGGAATTCAATCTACACGGAAAATTGTGGAATTTCGGATAGTTCATGTCACTAGTTGTTGCAAAACCAATGAAGCAATGAATTCCTAAGTGCCGGAATCTGTAAATGGAGCAATAATTAATCGGTTTTCGTTTGATCGCAATGCTAATGTACCCTTCCAGATATTATAATTGTAACTGGATATAAGTGTACTCAATTTGTTCTATATCAGAGTTCATAGTATTCAGACTGACGCACACTCGTGTTCCATAACTATTCAATATTCATTATGAATCTCCTATTAATAACTCCGTTACTCCACGTTACCCAAAATAATCACCATCAATCATCTAATCACACGAAACCTGTTCCATAACAAACATATAGTCGATTACGGTTTTAGTGAACTTATATATAGTAAACCCTCGGTTATAGTAAACGTAAGTCACTGGTCCAGTTTCGCTTACATTACAAATATGCATAAGAAACTTGGTTATAGTGAACTTGAACGTCGGGTATAGTGCACCTAGGAAATACAACGTCCTGAAAATAATTCCCTCTTTGGAAAGGAATATATCGCCTCAGTGCCACAAATTCCAAATCTAGGCAGCTTGAGTGCCACCAGTGCAAGAGGCATTGAAGGGTGTCAAGACTCCATTACCATACTTAGGCACAGAGGTCAATGTAGAATCAATTATGGAGAGAACACGAATTCTGGAGAAAAATCTAGAGAAATTACTAATGAAAAAGAACGAAGCAAACAATTGAAAAGAAATTGATTTTTTAAGGACTACAAGAATAAATATATTGAAATTTTCATTTCGTGTTGTTAATGTGTTTTGCTGTATCTCTATGTTCATAAAATTAATCTTTATGGAGAAATTCTGGTTAATTTTGACATCATCGAATATAGTGAACTTCGGATATAGTGAACTAAAAGTGATAGTCCCCCGAAGTTCACTATAAGCAGAGTCGACTTTATTAACTCTAGATACCCTGTGCTTTAAATGCAAGTGGGCAGTGAGACTCTCCGATCTCCCACCCTACCCAACCCCTTCCGCCTTTCCTTCCGCACCAAACGGCCTCTCTAGCCCTCCATCTCGCTTTTCTATTTTCTAATTGAAACGAGTGTTTCTGACGCCTGCGAGAGAGCTAACTTAAACGCACTCATCTTCGCTTGTAATTAAGTGTCAAGTTTTCAGAAACAAGAGCGCGTGCACCAGAGCCTTCGTGCGCTTTTGTGTCGTCTTGAGGGAGAGGCTGCGGTATCCCCCCATTCCAAGCCTGTCGCTCCCACTCTGCACTCTTCAGCTTTTGTACACTGTCCTCTTGCTTCCTTCCCATCCGATTCCATTGCGTCTTTCTGCTCTTCTGCCTACGTTTCTCTCTCTCCGACTACTCCTTCCGTTTTCCTACATTTTACTTTCTCGCTACGGAGTAGGGAGAAAGTGATGAGAATGTGATGATGTGCGAAAAAAATGACGAATATTCGGCAGAAAAACTCTTATTACAAGGCCCCGGTAAAGCAAAAGTGGATAAATCCAGATGCTAAATTTAGGGGGGAAATCCTTAACACGTGTTGTAAAAAGAATGGTGCAGGTCCCATGGTCGTTAAAATCTCTGATTTTTCGAAAACTGCAAAAATTCAAATTTTTTTCGGTGACTTCCAACAACTACAATTTTGAAGATAAGAATTTTTTTCTCTTAATGTTCCTTTAAGATATTCCTTCTGTTTCTTTAAGATATATTTTGAAATAAGGTCATATACAATTTTTCAAAAATTTGGGTACTTTTCTCGTAATTTTTCATGAAAATAAAGGCAAAAATAATACGTGCTGTTTTAGCATCACTAGTTTCAAATTTATTTCCCCACCTCCTCTCCTCTTCAACGTACTTCTCTTATTTCTGTGATTTCATTTTTCCTTCCCTTCACCGTATTTCGTTCTCCACGACTTCACTTTCTGCGTTTACGCACCGCGCTTCGCTGGTCTTCTGCTCCTTATTCAGCTTAGCGGGTTAATGGCTTTTTTGCCCGGCCGCGCTGCCAAGTGCACACAGGTGTATTACGGCAGTTGCGGACGTGTTTGCAAGAGGTCTTTCCGCCAGTTACCTCCATCTCACTTCAGGTTTTGTCGTGAGATAATCCTTGTCGAGGAAAAAGACAAACTCGTATATGTGGACGGATATGTGCGAGAGCCTGCGTGGATTAGGCACCCGTCGTCGTGTATATGGCGTGGAAAGTTGTGTAAAAACATTTTATCATGTCCATAAGCTGTGAAAAGTGCGAGATTTTTGCAGAACGCATCTCTGTGGGATAGGATGGGTGACTTCTTTCATGAGATTGAGGTAGTTTACGTATTCTTAATGTATTACACATATATGTTATAATCTACAATAACATTTTTTATTTGGATATTGGCGTGTACTCATCACATTTTATTAGCAGTAATCCTAATATTTGGTTATTTTCTTTCTGTACCACATTCAATGCGCATTTATGACTGACATCTTTATGTATCTGTTTTGTTTCATTAAATGACTATGATGCAAAAAATGTGAACCTTAAAACATGCGCACATGGCGCAAGTACTTGAAAGAATTATATGAGAATATAACAAAACTAGTTCTCTTTATTTCTGCAATGAATTTTGTTTTTTGTAACCGAAAATATTCTTAATATTCTGACGCCATATGTGTTACAATATTAATTTGTAAATTAATTCCATGAATGTCAAACATTCGGAAACCCTGAAAGCCTTCAAAACTTTTCCACGTATAACATACTTTAAATATGTCTGTTCACCGTATTTTCTCATCTACCTTGTGATTATTTCTTTCAAATTAATATCCAAAAATTACATAACATCAACCTATATAAGTATTTAAGGGGAAGAGAGAGTATAAGTGGTGTAGAGTGTATTAAGGGTCCGTCTATAAATTACGTGAGGCGATTTTGATGATTTTTCGACTCCCCCTCTCCCCTTGGTGAAATGCAATATTTGGCTCGACCTCCCCATCTCATCTCACGTGAAATTTTTCAAAATGCGTATTTTTTATGTAAATAGGTTAATTTGTGATTGCTTGCATCAGAAATTATTTTAAACAAAATATTTGCTTGATTATACTTGCTTAAGACTAGATATGACTAGTATTTAGAACTGAATTACAATGAATATTATTGCACCTCTAAAAACCCTCGATATTTTTTTTTCAATTCTGTAAAAATGCAAGCAATGAGATGCATCTCTTTAACGATAAAAAGTTTCGTAATTTTTGTTAGATTCTTTTTCTCAGTTATAATATGCTACTAATTGTAACATTCACATTACCGCGATAAAATTATTGTGCAAGATTTAGCCATATTTTAGTATATAAACGTATTTTCCTTTAATTGTCTCGGTTTGCTGGCAATTTAGCACTGTTTTTAGCGAAAAAATAAGTAATATTTGCCGTGATCCCCTCTTCCCCACGTAAGATGAGGTGAGATTTGGTTGACTCCCCCCCTCTAAGACCTCACGAAATTTATGAATGGCCCCTAAAGGAATCGTGTCACCCAAGCGAACGAACACAAATTCATTACATAATCGCCTGAATATTTTCCAAAGTTCCCCTTTAGCATTCTGTTTATCACACGTCCGCGATTTCATTTCATTTAATGAAAGGCTTTCAGTAACCAACATGCTGTCAACTTTCTCGGCCCCTTTTTCGTGCGTTTGGCTGCAATGACACGCCTATTTAAATGGCCCGTGCGATGTATTCCAATGGAGAATTATTTATCTCCACAGAGATTGCTTTAATTACAGCGCCTGCTACCAGCTTTTAAAGCTCATTAAAGAGAAGACACGGGGGAGCGTTCTCTTCTGCATCAGATCGCGGACGCGGCCGAGTCACTCCCGACTCAGCGACTGCCTTCTGCCTCCCTCAGGGATGACTTGCAACATCCGAGGAGAACGCATCTTTTGAGAGGTCTCCTCAGCTCAGCGAACCACAACCTCGCGAATGTGTTATAGCTCGACAACTTGGAAAAAAAATCTGGACTGCGCATGCGCGAAAAATGGCGGAGGGGAGGGTTCCCTCTCGTCGCGGCCCAACTTCTCCGCCTGAGGAGTCGCCACTGCCTCGGTCCGGGCGGGCAGAAGAAACACAACCTGACCTTCATGACAGTTCCGAATGTTCAAGTCTCGCTTCTCTGTTTGAGCGTGAGAACGAAGTTGCGAAAGCGACTCAGTCATCGTTGCAGGCGGTCCTTGAGTTCAACTGAGCTCCACAGCATTACGTTACTTTACAAGAAGTCACATTCGGTTCCATCTGTAGTATCTTTTACTTTCTTTGTATAGCTCTTGAGTTATCGTAGAAAAATGAAAGGAATAACTCTAAACTTTCGCATTGGACAAGAAGTACAAGTAACGTTCACAGGTTCATAAAACATTCAAAAAATATTTCAAATTGAATTAATTAGTTAATATAACATTGATAATAGTACAAACTGTTTCTTTTCTATACTTTTTTCACCTTCCTTTAACTGTATTTTACTGATGAACCAATGAGGCAACTTCAGTGTTAATATTTTTGAAGTCACATCTCGGACCATATTAAGGATATTATGATGTGTCAGAAGGCTTCGCTTCTACGTACGGGAACTTAACACTAAGACGTTCATTTTAGGGAACTCCTTGGAGGCAATACTGTCTTTCATTACCTCGCTTCCAGGTTGTCTCGTCAGCCATGACTGCCGCCGCGGCGTTTCCAACCAACGGTCGAAGACGTTTTGTTGGTTGATTAGTGATTCCGTGCGCGTAATTCCTGAATGGCGAGATCTGTCGCCGACGTACGTCGGCTTTTCTCAACCAGGTATCTCCCATCAGCAGGGCACCGCCCCAGCCGGGTCAAGCTCTAAGCCCCCGACCGGTCTCCCGTCATGTGCGGAAGTGTAGTGCATGTGAGTGTAAGTAAGGGGTGACGATAGGTCAAGCAAGATCAAGGAAACGGACATTTTTCAATTTTTCATATTTAACGTGTTACTTAACCCACCTGGTATTAACATTAACAAAGGATGAGAAGACTACATGAAGTATCATATGTTTGTGATTAAATAACTAAAATAGAAACACTATACCAGGTATTAAGAATTGATCTATTTCCGAATTTTTCGCCGGTTTTGTCACGGTCATGAGTCGTTGCGAGGGAGTGATGGGAGTAACTCTAATGATTCTGGTCAGGAGATGAGGAAAGCCATCAAAAGTCAGCTATTGTTATTAAAAACCTTTGTTGATAATGATATAGTTTCATTGGAACTAGAATGTTAACATTTTATTTCAATTTGCAAAGCAATGTTCGAAAGTAGAAACTTTAACTGCTACGAAAATAAACTCTGGCTTTCTGAAACGTTACGAACTATGCATTTTATGAACACAGAGATAGGAGAAGTATTTTTCATGAGAAACAAAAGACAAGACGGTTGGTCCCCGAGTATGTTCGTGTTACGGGCCTCTTGCCGCGGCTGGAATAAACGACTCTCACGCGAACCAGCGAACGCTTCTATGTGCGAAGCGCGCAGAAATACATCGGAATTTTTTATATTTTTTACGTAGCTTTGAATCGTATAGTCGCGGCTATCGCTTCCATCGTCATCGCTCGCTCGCATCCCTCTCCAACGCGCGACACTTCCTCCCACTTCCGTTTTTTCTGCAGCACGCGTCAGTCGCTTCGCTGCCGCAAGCCCATACACAGCACCCGCACACATTCGCAGCCGACACGCATAGAACGCGAACTGGTGTCGCAAAAACAAGCTACATGGTTGCACTCTTTCAAATTTAGTTTCGAATTTCCCGGCTCCCCCCCCCCCCACCGCCCGCTGCCGCAACCGGGAAACGAGCCGGGCGCGCTGGAGGGAAATGAAAACCAGCGACAACCGGCCGTCCCTCGTTTGCCCTGCTGCTCTCGTTATACAGACACGGAGTCGGCCATTGTCAGAAGTCGGGGAGTTTGATTAATGGTCTGCGCCGGGCGAGCGGTGCCGTCGGGGGGGAGGGGAGTTGGTTTCGCGGATGGGAGGGGGGGGCGGTCGTCGGGGGTGAAACCTGGCATTGTAACGCCCTAGCACATTCCCATAGCGCCGCCTCAGTTGCGTCCCCGTTGGTCAAAGGACGAGACACGCAAGCTGATGCTGAGAGCGAGAGGACGAGAGGAATCGGCAAGGGAAGGTGGAAATGCCCACAGAGTAAACAACGTAGGGAGGGGCGTGTGGATGATAGTAGAAGGTGGACGGGGTAGGTGACGGATAAAATGAGCGAAAGAAAAGGTAAAATTGAAGGAAATAAGTCAAAGACCAACAGAAAAGGAAAGTAGTGGTGTGAAATTTTAATGTTTCCGAAAGTAATGTAACCAAGATGAGAGTAGGCAAAGGAACTTTTATGGAAGGAGCATATGGCTAACAAACCAGATACCATTTATTTCAATTTGGGGTAATGATTTGACTTATATTCAATCATTCTTTTTGGGGTTGACTGATTTTGTAACATATTCTTTGCAGATATGCTTCACTCCCTTCCTCCCTCCCTTCCTCTATCTTTTTCGGACTCTCTTTCTCTCTCTCTCTCTCTCTCTCTCTCTCTCTCTCTCTCTCACACACACACAAGAGTCTGATATCCAATTAAAGTGGTTGAATATTTTTTCATTTATTTGCAATATCCATATTTCCATTAGTTCTCTTTTTTCAACTAAATTTGTTGGATCGATGATAACTTTCAATAATAGTTGTTTTGCAATAGTTCGCTAAAATTAAATGACAGAAATTATTTTAAGAAACTATAGCTAGTTGAAAAAAACACGAGAAATAGAGAAAACATGTACCGGGTGGTTTCGTTTACAAATTACTATTTTTTATTGAGTTTATTTTGAATTCACCCAGCTTTTTTACAGTAATTACTCTAGTTGTGATATACGATTCAGCAACTTTCAATAGAACGTAAAACAAAGTAAAAAGTATTTGAAAATACAGTTTGCGAAACATATTTGAAAATTTGATAAATGTGAATTCGTCGCATGTTGAGGAAAATTCCAATACAAATGATTTCACGAAGATATATTTTTTTCATAATAATGTCTCGGATAGAAATTTTCCAGAAAACAAAATATATTTTAAAAAAATTAAAATGCTCTGATTTTATTTTCGTTAGCGACGAAATCTTCTATCAGTTTCCTGCTGAATTTTAAAAGGATCGAGCTACTGAAATAACAGATGATTAGTTTCAGATCTAATAGGGCGGTGAATCTCAAATACTCTAATCACAGAGGACGTAAACGAATCATCGAAGTAATATTTGTCCTGAAGTAAATCATCTCATGACTTAGCACAGCGGAGAAACTGACTAAAAAAGGTTATCCCCAAGAAAAGAAGTTTGTGCCAATGGAAGATAGAATATGGTTATAATTTAGCAGTAAATCAGTCGCGGAAGTAATACAAAATTAAGAAAAATGAAAGAAAGGTTTAAAAGTTTTACAAGTTTTACTCTTCTCATTTTTATTGCTTCAAAAAGCTTCTCTCATCTTTGCAACTCCTAAATACTCTTTTGCATATTATTATAAAATCTTAGCGTACTTGGTCCAAGTGGTAAGAGTTTTTTAAACCTATAGGATGAAGAAAATTGAACCTTCTTCTCTATTTTCGTTCAGTAAATCATGTTTATTCACATTAAATCTCTAAGCATGAGGAAAGGTGAAGAAAACACGTTGCTTTGCCAACAGTGATTCGCTAACTTAATGCATATCAAAGCGTACCTGTCGTAATCGAATGAAGGCTCCTGACAAAACATTGAATGTAGGCAATAATGAGATTAATCAATCAGTGGCGGATTCGGGACGAAGACTGAGATGCGGCTTTGCATTCCAGGAATTCAATATTTTGGGTATTTTTGCTCAATGTATTCAAAACATTTGTCAGAAATTGATCGCTCTCACTTCAAAGGAGTATTTCCAGTACCGGAGTGAGCACGCGCGGACGTCATATCAAGAACACATTTACATTCTAAGACATTCCTTTTTCCTTGAACAAATTTATTGGGGTGGATCTGGATAGCCCAGGTCGCTATGGCTGAAGGACCGCGGTAACCTCGGCTCGAAGGGTCGTGAGTTCGAATCCCGCTCTGGGCGTGGATGTTTGTGTGTGTTCATGTTGTGGTTAAGTGTTCCCTTTACAGTTACCCTAGTATAAAATCACAGTGGTCTCTATACGACCAAGCAGTTGAAAAGCAACCATAAATACGTTTTTTTAAATATATTGGGGGAGGGGAGTCCGAAACGTAATTTCAACAATTTCACTATACCCTTCTGAAATACTTTCAGGATCTGCCAGTTTCAGAATCAAATTTTTCGATTTACTAGCACGATTTCCGGATATTACGTATGGGCATATGAGAAAGGAAACATGCGCTCTTTTGTATAACTCGTTATGTGCGTGAATAGATTCTATGTAATGAAGATGTAAATACTTTCTTAAACATGAAAAATGAGCGAGAACCACACTGAGTGAATTCGTTAGGTTTCAAGGTTTCACACTTTTTTAAAGAAGAAATATATTTTATTTCGTTTACTTCAAGCTCATTGAAGATTTTAAACTTTGTTTAATATATTCGTATACTATGTCGACATTTTTTCGTCAGGGTCTTTCATTCGTAATTCTTCAAAAACACTAAACAAAACAATAAAACTTCGCTACAACTTTGCGTGGTCTTTCAGTTCACAAACGTCCTAGAACAACATTTCATAAGTTTATTCCTAGATATCTAGGTATATCGTCAACCCATCTCGTGTGAAGTCGGTTTAAGGAGTCGATCTTGTTGCCAAGCGAAGTTCGCAGATTCGCGTCTCTGAAAGAGAACGTCCTAAACTTAGACTCCTCTTCCGACCACTCGCCGCCAAAGGCTGATTCCTACCTCCTCCGCTCGCTATGTGCAGCCTGATGCTTTGCTGTTCTCAGTGTTGTTTATCTTTCCCGGCAGGCTGCACTGCCGGCGCAGCTCCCCGCTTCTCGGCGCATCGATTAGAGTAAATTAGAGACACAAAGTCAAATTTATACACCAGGGAAACCGCCGTCGGGCTGGAGACGCCGCGCGGTGCAGCCAAGAAAGCACCGGAAGCGGGGAGATCCGCTCCCGCCCACCCGCGTATTTGGTCCAGCTGTTACCGGTACCAAGGAGATGATCCGCGCGAGAGACGGTGCTCGTAGAGGTGGCTTGAAACAAGTGGAAATGGTAATGACTAGGGAGTGGATTTAGATGACCTAAAACGTCAAAAATGATCCATAAAATGCGTTTAAAATGTGTTAAAATGCCTTTAAAGCAAAGAAAACTTACGTAAAAAATGTGATCAAAACCAGTCCAGATGAACAACTTAAGCTGTTGGAGTTGTTACTGATGTAATCGAGACTTCTTCTATTCGTTCAAGTGAACTCAGCTCTCAAACTTTTGATTTGGACTGTTTTTTTACCGGGTAATCTCTGTCGTTAGTTATCCTGAAGTCGACTGAACCGCCAATGACACTGACAGGCGTCACAAGTACCTTACATTACATACAATGGCTGACATAACTTCTGAGCGAAAACGTTGAATAGGCTACCAGGTATAGGTGCTTAAGAATTCTGTGGAGAATATTTGTTGCATCTCGTAAATATTATTTGAAGCAAATGCCATTAAAATTGATTACATCAGCGAAAAATGCATTAAAAATTACGGAAAAAGTTAAAAAATGGAATATAGCCGAAATCGATAAAAATACAAAAGAATACGTATAAAAATGGGCAATTTCCTTTTGTCATAACATAAAATGAATTTCTATACTAAAGGCAGTGTTCGAAAGTGAAAATAAAAACTGACATTTCATTGAAATTCGCTCCCTAGTAATGACCACGAGGTTGTCGGAGAGGGCAGCAGTGGCGGAAGTGACATTAAGATCTACGTAGGTCCGTCACAAAGAAGTACTTTCTATTTTTTCTACTTATATGAAATTAGTTAAGTGAAAATTTTGAATTTGGCACTATTCCTTAAAGCATCTTCCACAATCTACCGCAGTAGTAACTTTCTGCGACATGTGACATCACGGCTGTCGTTTGCAAAATGGCCAACGTCCTCTTTTATTTTTTCAATTTTATTTTATTTACATCAAAACAGTTAAAAACTGTGTGACATACTACAAGTAAACGTATATTCTGTGCTTGTTTTCTTAACTCTGGAATCGATGTTCATAAGAGACCGCGTTGTGTGTTTAAATTTTCGAATACAGAAGGTGAAATGCCCACTCCAATTCATGAAAGACTGAAAAATGTGTATGGTGATGCAACGGACGATGTTACACCATGGATTCGTGGCTCTAACGAAGCTGAAGGGCAAACACAGTTGGCTGACGAAAAAGGGCGTGGCAGGTTGCTGACTGCAGTCATTGCACGCAACATTCAGCAAGTCGATGACATCATTCGTGTTGGCCGATGGGTGACTGCAGATGAAGTGAGGGAGAAAATGCGACCCAATTCATCTGTCATATTTCACTTTCTGCATTCAAGAACTCGATCGCACAACGACATCTATTACGAACATCGATGTCGGTCATTTTTGAAACGACTACTGTGCTGCCATTTGTTGATGCAGAAACTTACGCCTGCGGTGGAATATGGAAGAAAGTTTGAGGAATAGTATCAAATTCAAATTTTGCTCTTAACTGATTTTAGTTTAGTTTAAAAAATGGGAGGTATTAATTTTTGACTGACCCACGTAAAAGCATGCAATGAGAGTGAAGGTTGGCGGAGCGGTTGCACGTGCTGGCAAATTCTGATCTGTACAGTAACAACAGTTGTGTCACAATATCGGTTGCACAAATTGGCACCTACGAGCATATACCAATGGTGAACGGCAGTGTATTGGAGGGAGATGACGGATGCCAAATTAATGACTGCATGCGTTCTGTAATATGTATCGGCGATGTCCTAGGGCGTGCACTCGATTCTGACACCTGAACCTCGTCGAATGGTTTGCTCGTCAACTATCAGCTTTTCGATCCTTTGGTAAATCTGTTCCTTCTTGCAGAACTTATTTCATCTTCAACTTTTAATTTAGAAAATAATATGAATCATCTTTTAAAAAAGTAGATTTAAGTTTTAAGTGCCAAGTGTAACACTTTCTCTTTACATAATGTACTCTCGAATATATCTACTTGGCTTTCATGTATACTTTTCTGATTGAGTTTCCTGTATTCATTAATCTTTAAGCCAAGTCCCTTCTATGTTATGTTCACTTAAGTATTTGCTGAATTTCTCTCTCTCTCTCTCCCCTCATACACTTAAATACACTTGATTTAGTAGGACATATCAAATTCTTTCTTAGTTGTGAGTTTACCTTCATAGTTTTCTTTATTAGTATCAGGAAAACTTCTTCGTTTTTATTTCTCACTTTCCGATAATTGCTATTCCTAATTTAATATGCCTTCGATTTTTGTCGCATTATGTTATCGCCATGAAGACAATCGTTGAAAAAAGTTTTTTTTTTGTTTTTTTTTGTACCAATGTGAGTTTCGTCGCACTGCTACACGTGCATGAAATTAAGTCTTTTCATAAAACATCTCAAAAAACGGGTCGTCTCCGTGCGCAATAGTACATTATGAAACGACGATGTATTGATAGGCATTAATACACGAGTGTGATATTACGATACGAGCGAGGAACGACCGAGTATCTTAAACTTCACACGAGTGTATTAATACCCATTACATCGAGTTTCATAACGGACTTTTTCTACGACTTTTATAAGTTAAACTTACATTAAATCGTTTCGTGGCAGTTGACATGCAGGATTCAGCCAAGGCCACCTAAACCCTCCCTCGCATACTGCTTCAGGTGGCTGTGGTTACCAGTCCGCCTGCGAGGGAGTACTGCGCTAGTCAAGTAGGATCAAAGTGAAATTACGATCAATTTTATTTTAAATAATATTACACAAAAAATTACTACTAATAAAATGAATTAAAACTTACAAGAATAATATATTATCAAAAACAATGTTAATGTACTTAATGGAACGAAACATTTACTAGGACGATTCTCAATAATCAATTAAGTGTCAATATTTCGATTGTAAGTTTCTCTGTGATAGATCAAGATCCTGTATCGTAATGAGATCTGTATCCTAATGAGTATCATTATGCAACCGCTTGCAGTCATCAAATGACAGCTTAATAAAATGGGAAGAAAAAAAAGTATTTTTTCATTGACATGTCACAGTACGTAAAAGACTTTACTTACAAGTAGCTTAAAAGATATTATAGAAATTAAAACATATATTAGTGGGAAACATTTTTAATATAACTATATATAATAGCAACTTCTTAGATGTACACCAATTTCTCAAATGATGATATTTTTTTCTTAAATAACTTAGGAATTTTGGGTAATAAATGAAATACTGCAGGGTTCGCAGACTCGCCCAAGCCGTGTGGAATGTCAACATTGAAATAACCAAAGGGCCTTTTGTTATACCAACGTTAACGACGGTGGGGGTTCCTTTGGAATAAATCATGGAGTAAAGATGAAACAAATCAAGGTTCGTAGTAGAAGTACTTTTATACGATCGTAGAAAAAATGTTTGTATTTCCTGAGTGAAGTTATTAAATAACTGCACACACTTAGTACAAAAATTACTTCTGACTGTTCCACCTTTCCGCTAATTCTCTAACAAAAGTACACCAAAGTTGTTTTTTTCCATCAACCGAGTCCCCACGCGTGCCGCCCACCTACACATTCAGATAAATAATGAAGAGTAGAGATGAAACAAATCATGATTCGTAATAGAGACATTTTTATTCGATCGTAGAAAAATATTGTTTGTATTGTGTTTATATTTCGTTCTGAATACAGGGAGCGGTGGCTCAGTGCATCTACTGATGTAACTGCAGTGCCTATTATCAGGAGTTCCTAGGTTCGAGTTCTGACGACGGCGTCAGGACGGACGGCAACATTAGCTTTTCAGCTAGGTCGAATTCAGTTGCTATCTGGAGGAGAATTCTAGCGGCTGGCTGCTCTGATCGGTAGTTTTCCGTGGTTTCTCCGATCAGCACCAGGCGAATGCCGGAGCAGTACCCTAGCAAACGGGCTACGAATCGCGCGCGATCTTTTCTTCCTCTTCTTTGTCCTATCCTCTATCCTTACGCTTACCTTATATGAACTACTCTACCATATATGCCGGGAGAACGGTAGGGGACTTAGAACTTGTTCCGGCTGGGGCGGCGCCCCGCTGGTGGAGATACCTGGATGGGGAAATCACATTAATCGACGGTAAGTCGGCTGCCAGATCTCGCAATCCAGTGTGCAATGAACACTGGCACCTCCCGATGAAAAACATGCACTACACTTACGGAACTAATGACCTCATTCATTGATGCGCCCGAAATCACTAACAATTAATCAATCGTTCTGAAGACTGTTTACATTTCGCGAGAGAAGTTATTAAATAACTTCACGCACTGAATACAAAAATAACGTTTCCGCTAATTCTGTAACAGAAAACAATTCCACCAAAGTTATCCTTCCCTCGTGGACTGAGTCGCACGCATTCCGCCCACCTGCGCTTCCAGACTCTCCCTGACCTCCAGCTGGCGCCGCTCGGGGCTGAGTGGTGGCTCCTAATGAGGGCGACGCGGCGCCAAACCCCACCTGCGACGCCGGCGAAGCGGGGCGGAACATTCGTTTCTTAGCGCTTTTACGCAAAGGGATGGAAGAGAGGACTACAGTCGAATCCGGTTATAGTGAACTCGGATATAGTGAACTTAAGTGGTTAGTGAACTTAACTGGTCGCGTTTCGCTTACATTACAAATAAGCGTAAGAAAACTCGATTATAGTGAACCTGAACCTCGGCTATAGTGAACGGCCTGAAAATAATACCTTTCTGGAAAAGAATACATCCCCTCAGTGCCACATATTCCAACACTAGGCAGCTTGAATTCCAACAGTACAAGAGGCATTGAAGGGTGTCAAGACTTCATTACCATACTTAGACACAAAGGTCAATGTTAAATCAATTATGGAGAGAACACGAATTCTGGAGAAGAATCTAGAGAAAATACTAATGAAAAATTACGAAGAAGACAATTGAAAAGAAATTGATTTTTAAGGACAAATAAAGATATTGGAATTTTAAGTTCGTGTTATTAATGTGTTTTGCTGTATCTCTATGTTAATAAAATTAATATTTATGAGAAATTCTGTTTTGATATCATCGGATATAGGGAACCTCAGCTATAGTGAACTAAAAAGTTTAGTCTCCAGAAGCTTACTATAACCGGACTAGACTGTATTGCCTTACAGCTGCTTTTTTTTTAATTCGTATAACCGAGAATATAAAGATATTGTTCCCTAAAGCAAAACGCAAATAAAAAATAATGGCGGTCTGTCCCTTGGAGACTTGCTGTCGTATGCCGTTCCGCTGTGATATGTTGCCGTTCAGTTTCAGTTGGTATGAATACTAAAATAATAAGCGGAATACCGCAATAAGTGATTTGCATTTTTTCAGTCAAAACAGAAACTGTTTCTTCCGTTTTCCATTTTTGCCGAACTTCTAGGTTTCTGATGATACCTTAGATATATCACATGGCCGGAGGCTGCTAAGTCTTTACGCGTATTGAAAATTAATAATATAGATGAAGAGAAATGTATGGGAGCTTATGGTGTAAACAAATTCAAAGGCAATAAAGTAAAACAGTTCTGAAAATTATAAATGTTTTCACCTTGTGTACGTGGCATGAAATCAAAGAGATATCACATCGCATTCCAAGAATATTGCATTGATATGCAACATTTTAATTATATTGTGTTTATGTATAAATATCATTAATTCTGTGTAAACGTTAGTATTATGTCACCAGATTTCATAAAACCCACCATATCAAAATTTATTTTCACAAACCCATATTTATATTAGCCCTCCAACTCTCTTTTACTTCGTCGTCAAGACAATAAAATTGATATTAAATATATACTCTAAAGGAAGAAAGAAAAATTACTGTACAATAATACTACTACTATACATATTACAAAAGGCAGAAAGAGAAAATTGTGAATTCGTGAACATTGTCCATGGCTGTGCAGCGGTATTCCGCCCCTGTGTGTGGGTGCGGAAAAAGTTTTATGGACTACATGCTTGGATTACTCTAAAGAAGCTTTCTGAAGGAGTTTTATCAAATTTTGATGGATAAATGTCGGGCACTCTCCTGTCTGTTACTTCTCTAGTTTCACCTGAAACTTAGGAGGACACGTATTAATCGGACATTGTTGTCGTTATTCTATGGATTGATTGCTTGATTGATCGATCAGTGTTTCCGGGGGCATTAACTGCCGTGGACTGTGTGGCGTGGGCTAAAATCTGACATTGCAGTCAGTGAGAACAAACTTTCAGTAATACCTGTATCAAATTCAACTGATGTGCCTAGGGAAGGTGTTCTCCAAAAGGCACCAATGACTGAGCAGTCCACCAGCCGTCACGCGAGCAGAGCCACTGCCGCAATGAATGGTTGTGGCGGGTGGCGCCAAATGATGGTACTTTTTGTTCCTTTTACGATATCATCAAGACATTTTAATAGATTCTAGAACATCCTGAATGCAATATTATTGCAGATTTTCATAAATGTATCAAGATTGTCTTGCGAGTAATTGCGTTTTAAAGAATTTTTTAATTGTTGTGTGCCAAGAGTAGTACTACGTATCGTATTTATATTCACAATTTTTTTGAATTTATATAACCGTTTATATGGCAAGAAAAATTATAGAAAGAGGGGTGTTCACAAGAAGACTTAGATTTTAAGAGTACATTGTTGCCGAACAATCAGTTAGAAAATAGTAATATATCCCTTGACGATAGGCATCATGGACAACAATATCCCAAAATATTTTCAAGTTTGAAGGAGTCATGTCATAAAATATAATTTCTTGCATGGAATGAACTGTTTACATTTTTTACATTCGAAACCCTGACCAAATGTTTTACATGTAAAACATTTAATTTATTCACGTTAAATGTTTTATGTTGTTCCATACGTCAGGTAGCTAAAAGTTTACCTCTCCAATTTAGTTTTATTCATTCGTTATTTATATGTAGTTGTAGGTTCGTAAACTGTGATGTACATTTTTGTTCATTTTTCATGGCCGACTGCAACCTTGTGACTTTTGGTTCTTCTGTGTTATAGGCTCTTAATTAAACGATTTGGCCGTTTTCTGAATTCTGATTGGTAGGTTTGTTGATTTAATTGCAAGGCGAAATTTTAATTACCCGCGTGCTATTAACATAGAGGTAATCAACGATTTTTCATGAAGTTAATGAGCATATTTAGTTAACTATTCGAAAAAATCTTAACAAAATATCACATTATTATTACTATAATTTTTTTTAAGTATTGGTTATGTTTCCAGTGAGTTCATCGGCAGTCATGAAATAAGTGAAAATTTTCAACTTCAAACAGTTTCATTTGTAGTTCTGTTCAAAAATGACAATTAAACTTTCTTAAAACTATTATTTTATTATTATTATTATTATTATTATTATTATTAATTTTACATTTCGTCTCAAATGTCTGGTTAAATAACATATGATACTCCTTAAAAATTGTTTGGACTATTTTAAACCAGAAGCTCAGATATTTACGCCACTGTACACAGCATGTATTAATATAAAATGTTTTATGTTACGTACGAAATTAAAATATCACGTTGGGATATAACAGAGTTTCAAATAAAATTATAAAAGAACAACATTCATATGTTATTGCTGGCATGAAAGTAATATTATTCGCCGGGTTCTGACTGAAGAAATTTCCTAATAGAGGGGAAATTGCAAGAGTATTTCCCTTTTGTAAATTGAGGAAAATCCAAAAGAGAGAGCGTAAAGTGTGTAGCTTTCTTCTTCATCTAATTAATATAAAATATTTTGCTATGTTGGCACAATATGATAAGGTGACACTCGTAAAACAATGAAATGTATTTTGCGTAAGGAAACGCTATTATCTGCAGAAACGGATGTTAACGCGATGTTTATTTAAAGTAAAAAACATTCGTTAAAATATTTTCATTCGATTTATTCCTTACCATAACTAGTGTTAATAAATAAAAATTAATCTAAAAAAGCAATTCTCATATGTGTTCGGCATGACGTTTTCGCAGTTTGTTTCATAAGGTTAAATTTCTTAAGGTCCTCTTTTCTTAAACTTACGTAATATTTCGACATATTCCCAATAAATCGAAAAAATAAATTTGGCAAATGGACTCATTGTTTTCACAGAATGAAGTCATTAACCAGAAAAAAAGGATGAAAAGAGATAACCCATATGTTGACCGTTTCTCGTGAGGAATTGGGGGAGAATTTAACGTGAAACAAACTTTGAATTTCGACCTTTTCCTTACATTGTTTGCCTCTTTCTAGTCCTGAGTAATTATGCAGGAGAATTTGATTAAATTCAACTCTTGCTTGACATCTTGCTGTCATTTCCCGACTTGGCATGTCCAGTGCAACATCCGTCAATTAGGCCGACTGCCTTCAAGAAATTTGCATCGTTTTATTCTTCTATAATGATATTTACTTTATGAATATTCATTTTGGTCCTCTGTTGAATACGTGATTGGTCTCATTTAAGAATTTCGTAAGTTTTATTCTCATTCCGTGTCATAATGTAATAATAAATATGGATTCTCCTGTGAATGTAAATAATAAATACAATTACCATTGTCATAAACAAATATTTTGTATTTCACGCAATGAAATATTAACTTCCATTATAAACAAGCACTGTAATGAAGTTTCCCCGTTCATTCGTGCCAAGAGGCCAACCCATGAGGTAACATATGTTTCTTGACTGTTGGTTAGTTTGTTCTTGGTTCCTTTTTAACCACTGTACATAAATATCTAGGATCCATTTTTAATCGAATAAACTTTTCCTGTAGTTTGTTCAAAAGTTTTGTTACATTACTTTTGATTTTATTTTCGGCGTTAGAACTGCGACGTATAATAATAAATATTCGTTTTTTGCTTGATTTTTATCTGAAAGTGCTTTCACGTTTTATAATATAGTGAAATTATTTGAATTGTTTGGAATTATTGCTGCTTTACCTTCAAAATAAGAAGCATTAGGTCTGAATGAACAAAAATTCTGCTTTATCATTCGGCTACTCCATACACCAAGTGGTAATCCTGTGGGCAGAATTATTGGTAATAATAATAATAATAACAATAATAATAACCGTCCTTTAATTGACATGGTACCCACGTGATTTTTGGATGAGATCTTAAATTTAAAAAAAAATAATTGAATTAAATGAGTAACGTGAATGCAGTCGGTACGCACATAACAGTACGGTTATGAGTTGGAGATGATGGCTAGAAATCGATTGGTGGGTGACTTGGGGAATCGCCTATTAAGAGGGGCGTGTTTTTACTTCTGTTTTGTTTTGCATTTTACTGTGCGAATAAACTTGTATCATTTTCAGGGGGACTCGAGAGTATTGTTATCCAAACATTCCTGGATTTCATACGTCGTCGTTCGGAGTTTATCGTAGTTACAATCACCTGCGGCACTGTAGCCATAATCGCTATGTTGTCGAAGTAATGACAACGATTTGTGGGCTGTTCTATACTCCGATTAAAACATAGTGTCCCTTCAAGGTCAGGAGATGGAAGGGGAGGGGGACATTGTCATCCAACCGGGAGCTTCAATACCAAAAATGTAAGTCATAACCAATTGGATGACAGTGCCTCCCGCCAATTGGAGGGAGTGCCTCCCTGTCGTTCCAGCTCGTGACTTTGAAGGGACACCATGTTTTAATTGGAGTATAACCGCCCTTCCAGTGCTCACCCCTTCCGTTCCCACCTGCACCCGTTCCCCTGGCAATGTGTGGGAGGGAGGGCGCAGGTGCGGCGAGTCAAGCGCTTCATAACGCGCCTTAGAGCGCTCCGGTGTGGCGCGGCCGGGCCCCGAAAATCCATGCATACTGGATGAAGGAGGGTTATTGAGTTCGCGTGTGTCGATATCGGCTGTTTGTCTCGAAGTCGGAGGGCGGTGCTTTGCCTGAACGTCTTTCGCGTTCGAGGAGAAATACAGCTTGCATCAGTCTTCAGCAGGGGTTTCCAATCGCAGGGCGACGGAAGACAGCGTCAAATAAATTGTAACAAATAGGGGGCGGAGCCTTTTGAGGGAATGGGTTTGGTTTTCCATTCCATAGGTTTGGAAGAAACGAATCTACCTCCAAGCACGTAAATGCACTCAGCATTAGCATGTAAAATTAAGAATAAACAAATGTTCTACTGTTGTGGGTATCTTTTAAAATAATCTCGTTTTATCTCATCACATAGAGGGTTTAGAATAATAAATCGCGTCCCAAAAAATATGTTAAGGACAGTGGAGCTATTTACGATTAATAATATACTACTAATATACTAATAATACTTTACCCATCTCGATCAGGTTTTTCATCCAGTTTCCCTGATCCTTTGAATACATGGCCCCTTGCTTTGCTTCTGGACATAAATGTAACTTCATTATCTGTGCACGTCTTCTAGAATTCAGCGGGAAATATAGTTATTCAAATTATCTTTCTCCATGTTGTTGCGGCTGGAAGTATTATTCCTTGACGAAGGACATAATGAGGAGAGTCCAAATTTATTGCTGATTTACCCTTGTAAATAGATTTTATTACATCGTAGCGAATACTTTTGTTAACAATCCTTGCAAAAAACGCTCATTTTTTCTGTATTCAAAATTTAATTAGTATATGGCTTAGGAATGGGATTACAGAATTTTGAAAACGTGCCCAGAATTCACTTCTCCCCATAGCACGTCACATACAGATTTTATGTTTTTGGTGTAAAATAAATAAATAAATATCATTGACAAAAAATGAAAAACTGTTGGCCCATTACATTTTACAGGCATTCTCCCACTCCATAGAACAGATTCCAGTGCCGGCGCCAGGCATGGGCTAACCGGGCAATCGCCCGGGGCCCCGCAAGTCATGGGACCCCATGATGGGACAGATGGGAAGAAATTATGAAAAAATTAAATAAAGAAATTAGAACTCGAGAAAACCTTTATCATAATTTTATAAGTGACAATACAGTAGTCTGATATTTCATAACAGTTTTAATTAATTTTATACCTTAAATAGTTAATTATAGTCATTACTTATAAGGTAGGATTCAATCAAATGATGCTAATATTAAAATATATTCTACTGAAATTATTATTTCATGTATTTAACAAGTGATTTTATTCAACTCTAACTAAACACAACAAAAATTTTAGCGTTATAAGCTCACCGTGAAAATTTTATTATTTGATCACTAAATACTTTTATTTAAAACTATTATTTAAAATATATTTCTGAAAACTTTTTCTGACTTAATCGTTATATTTTTTATTTGTTGAAATAAAATAACTCTTAATTTCTTGATACAACTTTTACGCTTTTGATTTTTTTCGGGGGTGGGGGGTACGTTTCAGCATTGCCCCGGGCCCAACATTGTCTAGCTCCGGCACTAACAGATTCTCAGGAACGTTCGTAGTTGTTTAAAACTTTAAACTTAAACAAGTTAAAACTTTAACAAGTAAGATTTAATGCCGAATATGCAAAGCGAATCATACCAAATTAAATACTCTTTTGATACTTTCATACGTCTGGATATCCATTTTTTTCCATAGGTGTAAAGAAATTATGATTTTCCCCAGATATACAATTTTATACAAGAAAGAAATTGTATGAAATTCAGTAGCTATGGAATTTTTGTAACAACTACTTTGGTTGATGTTGAAACATGGACACATCAACTGCTAGAGTCCCATTAGAGTTGTGAATGTTTCATCCAGAGAAGTGGCCGTCCGCATTAAAATAATCTGTGATCCCCTCCTACACCCTAATAAAGAAACCTGTCTCCCACAACGATGCCCTCCCTTCAATAAAATAACCTGTCTATATCCTAGACCTAACAAATTAACCTGTCTTCGCATGTCCAAAGCATCACCCATCCATTCACGCTTCCCATACGCCATTCTCTCCTATCACCACCATCTGTGGGATCATCTGGGAGATGGGAGATAGTAAAGATTGTTTTCTCCACCATATTTAAATTACACATATGCTGAGGTGTACGGTTTTTGTACAATGCAGCACTACTAAACACACACACACACACACACACACATACACTGAGGTAGGGGTGTTACTTGGCCACTGAATGGCGAGATCCGGCGCCGACTTACACGTCTGTTTGTTGGTGATTTCCCTCTCCAGGTATCCAGCAAGACAGCATCGGGACGAACTCCTAGCCCCAACTGGACACCCTATATATGATAATGTAGGACATGTAACTGTGTGTAAGGGGCGTTTATGTTAGACAGCGACAAACGAGAGAGCGCGCAACGAGCGAGCAACGAGAACGTCCACATGTAAACAGATGGAAGTGTTCATGTTGACAGCGCGCTGATCACGGGATCAGCGCTGCGACCCGCGATAAGAGCGAAGAAAACCCTTTGGTAGGTTTTCGCTGCTAGTATCGCGCTGTTCCCTATCTTCACAGCTGGCACACTTCAGTGTTTTGCATGTCGAATAACATGAATGCTGAGAAATTGATCACTTGCTGTATTGTTAGGAGCCAATTTTGGGACACAAGGACAACAAATCGCCGCCATAGCTTCGTTTTAGACAAATTGTGTACCGCAGAAATGAGTACAACACGTAAGTTTTAGAGGTTAGGTTACATTCGTTTTTCACTGAACGACAAGTATACAAATAATTACGGGATAACTGCCATTTTTATTGTTATATTGTGTTGTGCAAAACTAATTGTTAACTTAGATAAAGGACATAATCATCTGCCAGTGATAATGTTTTATTCTGAATATTTTTTTGTATTGCAAACCCTCAGAAGTTTTGTTCACTTTGTTTGCCATAATCACCCATTTCATCTGTTAATGAATTTGTAAATTGCATCCACACCTTGTAAAACTATAGAAAAGAATTTATTGTAGTTGTGAGATATTGACCCAGAATGATTGAGATGATTAATTCTTATGTGCTTGCTGCCCATGGCACACAATGTGGGTGCAATTCAAGGAAGTATAATTTATAACAGAAATTTTAAAAATGAAACAAATGAACTTATTTTTAATTTTGTTAGTTTAATTAAATGATTGGGATGTTTTATCAGTGAATAACTATCACTGAAGAACAATATGAATAAAATGAAATGCCAGAAACAGAATATTTTTTTATTTTTAAACTAGAAAATTTATTGAAAAAATTATCTAAATTATTGCTTTTGATAGTACATGTATCTCATTTCCTAGAACAACATTTCGAAGGGATGAAAATTGAATGTTTGAAATTAATTCAAAATTGAAGTGATTGAAATCAGCTAGTCCCAAGCCACAATTTGGCAAAATATTGAGATGTTACACTACAAAGCCGTCAGTCTTCCGTTTTGTCATAGTTTAAGATTTAAGAAACAATTTTAAATAAAACAAATATGCCATTTACCTTTATCACTTCCTTATAATATATCCTTTGTACACTTGGATAATATTTCATGAAAAACTTACAAAATTTTGGGAGAGAGTGATATGTTATTCAGTCAACATGAACAGAGGACACCTAAAATATTAATCATATGGAAATGTTTTTAACACTATATGGTTTATTGTACATGTAATCTTCAGACTTTACATTCAGTTAAATTAAACACAGACAAACCACCACATATTTGCTCTTTACAGACAATAGGAAATAAATACTGAGAATTCAATTAAGATTGGTAGAACAGCAAAATTATTGTCTTAGACAATATTAAAATAGAAGAATCCTTTCTTATTTCAAGACAATAACAATGAATTTGAAGATGTTTTAATTTTTCTTATTTACTCCATGATATATATTGACAACAGATATTTTCTTATATTACAGAATAAACAACCATAAAAAATACTACTTCAAATTAATTATTATCTCCTTTTAAATACTGAAAATGTACCAAACTGAAAACTGTTTTATAAAATGAAACTTGACAGACTAATAAAATATTAGAAAGACTATGAATAATAGAAATTGGCAGAATGGGAGAGCACTGCACACATTTGGAATTTTCTGTACATAGTCACTTTTCTTCACACAATTTCACACTTGTCTTCACTGTTTTATTTTCATACAACCTGGCATAAAATACTGTTATGTTTGTGAGATTCACATAGGCATATAGTACACAATACATTTCCTTTCCTCCTTAGAAGACCCAATTCCATAATTTTTTCTTAAACATTCATTCACATACAACCAAATTTCTTTCAAGAGACTAGGCTTCTTCTCTCTGTAAAAGAAAAGAAAAGGCCATTGAGTTCCTCAAATGAAATCAATCACTAACCTCTATACTAAATAGTATGCTATAATTATAACCCTGCTGGAAATATACATCTGTTTCTCTTTAACAGTCAATGTAAATATGTTTATATGTATGACACTTAATTTTCCATAAATTCTAATGTGTATTAACACTCATTATTGTAGCCATGGCAGCTTACCTCTTTAATCATCGCCACTTCAGCCAGGATATCACTTTAGACAATTTTTTTACGTGTCTGACTTTCTAAAATTCTCCTCCTTATTACATTCATTGAAGAGTTTTTCGTCAAATGACGACGCATCAATGAAAACGCCAAGAACAATATGAAATAACAATACATTTCCAAAACAAATCACTATTGAATTCGCTCGCAGTATAAAAACTTCGAAATACGTACGCTCTAGGACTAACTCTTTCGCGGGCTGCACACAGCTGTTTGCTGCATGTTGCAGAGTCGAGAGAAATTGACACATCTCTCTCACCAAGCATGCCAATACCCAGCCAAGAAAAATACTAAGGTGTAATGCTTCCATTGCATAGGGAATGATGTTGAGGTTGACTCCTACTGCGCTTCAGCAAACGGTAACCAAACGTTCCTAAGCCAATTTAAGTAAATATGGCGGGTGATTTACGTAAGGTTGGTATTGAATTGACAAGTTAGTTTCGCCGAATGTCCTGTAGATGTCTCTGGTGGATTCGGAGTGGCGCTGCTTCGCTCTGCTCCGACATGAACACATCAGCGCTGCGATTTCGCAACACCTACTCTCTCTTCGCTCTCATCGTTTATCACTGCTCCAACATAAACGCAGCCTAAGGGAAGAGGATAGGTCAAGGAAGAGGAAGAAAAAGTCACGCACGGTCTTCAACTCGTTTGTGAGGGTACTGTTCCGTTATTTAACTGGTTTGTTCGGAAATCTCCGAAAACGACCGATCGAAGCTAGGATTGTCCTCGGGACAGGGGGCGAATCAGACCTAGCTGTACAGCAGTTTTGAAAATCCGTTATCGTCGGGGCTTGAGCCCTAGGCCTCCTGCTCGGTCACGGCACAGAAGGCGGCTGAGCTGACTCTGAACGCAGTACACCCGCCAACATTTCTTTAAAAATATGTTAACGTTGGATAATGTGTTCAAATGTTCAAAACGCCACATTAACATTTCGTCACTCGCGTGGCCATTCGTAAAGTAGTAAGTACTCACAACTACTCGCGCGTTGGACTCCGTCCATCTCATCCATTGTGAAGTTTTCTTCTTTTATTGAAATCGTTAATACACTTTTGTTATTTATCTGTGCTTATATTATAATTGAATACACTATGGAAAGAAGCAATAAATAATTACAAACCATATTTGAAGCTTCTATTATATTTGCGTCACCCGCGCGGCCATTGGTAACACGAGTACTCGCGCGTTGGACCACGTCCAGCGCCTGCATTATTTAGTTTTCTACATCTTCTAATATTGACGTTTTTCCACAGTAATGAAAGAAACGCATAAACACCACATTTGAAGTATTAAACTCTCTCATATTACAGAAAAAAATATCATTTTGATCAAGTATTCAAGAACACCTTTTCATACGCCAGTGTACGCTAGTTGAATTCTGTCACACAGGCACAACGATTTTACTCCAGGGTAAGGCGACCCAGTGCATAACAGAGATAAAAAGTTTATTGATACCTTTTTAGACACCGTTAGTGGAATAGAAGTATTGTTTTCATTCGTTGAAGGCTAACATTCCTTTTTTTAATTAGAAAAGAAACTTCAGTTTGACTCTATCCAATCCGGTGCGAGTGACGGAGTGTTAAGAAGTTATTTCCCACACTTTAATCACGTATTAGGTGGAGGCCTTCTCAGAAGCACAGCCTTCACGCAATATTCGCTGTGTATGAGGTGCTTCGGAGGTGGAGCCGTCTCATGGGTGCGATTTGTCTGTCTATTGTGAGGGGTGCCTAATTTATGAGGCAGTCATTACCGCACCGCGTGCTATTCAGTGTCTGATACGAAGCGGAGCGGTTGCAGTTTTTCATTGTCACCTTGGAAAAAGTTAACCCTTGTATTTTGGGAGAATATGCTCGTGCAGTCTAACCCTGAACTTTTACTATGTACGTTGCATCACTTTTTGTATTTTTTTTTTTTTTTTTCATTTTGTAAGCTTATATTTTTTAGAAATACGCCACTTTTACTTACGGCATTTAAAGAATAGTAGAGATCAAAATCAATTAATGTATTTTTCCTTGCATCATTTTCTGGATTACTTCAGCTGTGTAAAGATAAGCGAGCACTGGATCCTGATGGCCTATGCGGGAAATAATGTAATCAACTTTTTTAAAACTCCCGTCCGTGTCATACCGACCCAGTCCGCGCTAGGCTTCAGTTGGAAAGAAAATGATGCAGAACTTTAAGAAGGTTCAGCGGAAAAATACGGACATCACATTGTGATTCAGTAAGTGAAATTAAGATCATTTGGGCTCTTTGACATTTTACATAAAATGTGATAATACCTTGTTTCTTATGATGCGTATGTGATGAACTAGTGACTAAGGAAAACGTTTTTTATACTGAAAAAGTTTCATTCCTTTTCGAATTTCGTCACAATGGCACTTCATTGCCTACCGATATTGCTATTTTCTAATATGTTCTTCTTTTTGTTTCAGGTAACATCTTCAGCATATGTAGTGTGCAGTATAATCTACGCCTCAATCTACACATAAAAGGAAAGTAAGGACATTTTATTTAGAATTTGCGTTCTTAAAAGAGTGCTTAAAAAGGGAGTCGTATATTTGTACAAGTCATATGTGTACAATCACACGAGTCTTCTCTTAAACAGTACTTGTCTCCCTTTTGTTTTTTGCTCGGCCTTGAATGAATGCCTTAACACGACAACGGTTAAATCGATATCGTTTCTGAACGTCACGTTGATGTTAACACTGGAGATTGGAACTTGTCCCATCATTTAACATAATGAACCTGTCACTCATCTTTATGAGTATCATACGATGACATATTGGCTACATAAAAACAGCCTCTCCCCACGCGATCAGGTAGGTTGCAGCAAATATTGGCTCAGGCTCTGGCTCGGGACGAGGAACACTCACGCTGATTAGATTCTCTTTAAAATGCGTAGTCTTCAGAAGATCTGAAGATATGTCATGTAAATGTTTTACAGATTCGGAAAATATTGTCCTCATAGTCACGAAACGGAGTGCCGAGAAAATATTTTTGTCAGGTACGAAATTGTTTTTCAACCATTACAAATACAATGGCGAATATTTTATTGAACACTTAAAATGTATTATTAATTGGGAGGTAACATATAAGTAGCAAAAGCAAAGAAATTACAATAATTTGTTTAAGTTTTCTGAACCAACAGGCTGATGGCTTTAGGTATTGTAAAATATTTAACAAGACCACACTGTTATTAACAATCTTAAGTGTAATAATGAAGTAATTATGGGCGTTGTCATTGCCAACATTATTATTATTATTATTATTATTATTATTGTTGTTGTTGTTGTTGTTGTTGTTATCGCCAACAACATTACGAACCTGCGGAGCCGTTTTGTGACTTCCTAAGAGCAGGAAACTGATGATGTTGATGATGACGATGATGGCTAAGCCATCGAAAGCTGCTCTTATAATAATTATTATTGTTGGCAATGACGCTTATAATTATTTTACTTTAAATGCCAACGACAACTCGCCGTTAAAACAGTAATCTTAAGCGTGGTTTTCTTGTCACTTGGTAAACATCTTTTACCTTGAGATCGACAAAGACGCCCATAATGGTCGTTTAAACAGCTGACCAAGGGCATGACTGCCGTGTGATCCGTTGATGTGTCCCCTCTTCCCCCTCCTCTTCCTTTGAAGTCGGCTCTACACTCGCCTGAGGACAATAGCAACCGCAGCTGTTGGGTCGGGGACATGGCCGCAGGTAAACGCAGAGAGATGGCCTTACAGGCATTCCACGAGGGTGCAGTGACAGCATACAGGACATACAGTGCAATTCAGACGTCTGTCGTGTTCGCAGCTGGTTGTTCTGTAGCCCTTTCAGATCCGGCGTCCAGTGGGTTAGACACAACTTTTAATTGGTTATTTCTGACACTGTATTGCCAGAATTTTTGGGCTTAATTGTCGTACTTTCATCGTTTCTTGCGTAGTTATATATAGTTTCATTGTTGTGTCAATAAAAATTAGTAGAAATCATCTATCATCTTTAGATGATCCAAATCATTTCTTAAAGAAAAAAAATCCAATGACCACAAAAAATTCATGTCTGAAAGGTCTAGACATTTCCGTATACCTCCTATGCATACCTCATCTCCTAACACTTTGTTACATGCATCCGTAAAATTATTTCATTGAAACCGATTGTGAAGGAACCTACTGAACAAAGAACATGCGTATTAAAATTATTACTTTTAATGCATTTGTCAAAGATCCTGCAATTTTATCTCAGAAAAGTGTCTCTTATAGTAGCAATACTCAGTGGTGTAAAAATTTGTCAGTTCAGTAGGAGTAGACAGTTATCTCGGTGAACTGACATCGGTGGGTTTGGTAGTTGATCACTCGACCACTTGAACTACAACTTGATTGACTGGACTCGCGCGACCCGCACATGCCTTTAGGACTAATTACTGCCTCATATTGAATTTACAATAATGCTTTATGAGCGTACGTATGGAAACCCAGTTAATTCGATATTTCACAGGCCGGCTGTGGTGGCTCAATCACAACAATCATTGCCCCCAAAACATCTCTCTATGGTTGGAGCCCCGTCAGTGGCGGATGTTACACTAACAGTTTCTCGGCTGCTCTATTCGGTCAATTTTTTTTTTGTGGTTTCGCCTATGAATACCAGGTGAATGCCGGTGTAGGATCTTAAGAAACGGCCCACAGACCTGGCACGATCTTCTCTTCTCCTCCCCTCCCCAACGATTTTCACGAATGATTTCTGGAGTTTCAGCGAACGCGCGTATGTGTGGGGCTTCTGAAACTCACGGCGTATGCGCTTCGCTAAAACTCTGGAAGTCGTTCATCCAAAGGTAGCCCGAAAAGCGGGTAACACGCAAAAGGTTGCAAGTAAAGCTCTTACAAGCACTACACTGCCACACACTACGGGAGACCAGTCGGTATCTTAGTCTTGTCTCGACTGGGGCGATGCCCTGCAGGTAGAGGTTCTTAAGGGGAAAATCTCGAAGTTAACAATTAACAGAAGAACAAAATGTTAATTCAGAGATAATTAGAAATAAATTAGAACTAACTTATCAACTTCTAATTCTAATTTTAATTGTTTGTAATAGTTCTGTAATTGTTCAAATTCGAATTCTAATTGTAATCATGTTTGCCACCGAGCATAAGTCAAAGCTAACTTTAATCTCTCTCTGTCTCTCTCTGTCTCTGTCTGTCTGTCTGTCTCTGTCTGTCTGTCTCTCTCTCTCTCTCTCTCTCTCTCTCTCTCTCTCTCTCTCTCTGCGAGTATGAATGTCTGTCTATCTATCTATCGGTCTGTAATGCTTGTATGTATGTATGTATATCTAAAACCCTACATGTCGACATGTAGGTTGGCGCCATATGTCACGGGGAAGGAAATTTGTTATCTCTGGGCAATAACATACAACACACAATACAGACCAAAATACCCTGAAAACGCTCTAATCTGAATCAGACGATTTCAACCGAACGTGCACTCTCCTTGCGAGGCAGGAGTGAGTGCTGGGTGTCTGCCATGAGCATCCAGAGGCAGAGGGGGCGTGGCCGCCCCCGGCCCTTCTCATTAGGGCCACCGGACTCTCAGCCCGTCCCTGCGCCGCGCCCCGGGGGTCCACGGCCTGATTAGGAAGTCGATAGGACGTCCATTACACATAATTACTGCGCTATATCCGCCGGATTATGAAATTTTCTATCGCTCCCTCCAATAATTGTGTATTCCGCCCCAGCGGGAGACGCTCTCCTCCCCCTCCCGTTCTCTTCCCTTCCCCTGCCCCAATCCCCTCCCTGGGGGGGGGGCAACCGCGGCGAGCCGGGCGACACTCCCCGAATCGCTTTTGCGCGATTCTTCTCAGAGTACCTCGGATTGCCTTGTTTTTATGGTCGCTTTTTAACTACTGGGCCAAGTAGCGACTACTTTGATTGTTTTCTTTTTCTTTTGGGGTAACTGCAGGGGGACATGTAAGGACAAACGCCCATGCACGAAGTGGGACTCGATCCTTCCGACCGAGATCGCCACTACACTACTGCCTTAGCCATCTAGGCTATCCGGATCGACACGGGTTGCGTTAGTCCGGTGGATATAGGACATACAAAATTTTTCATTGAAATCTCACGTTGGAGTTTTGAAGAAAAATTGGGAAAATACATTAGGGAAAAGTTTTGTTTTTGTGAAAGTTCCTGTTTGGTCGTGTGAGTTGTTTTTTGTTGGAATTTAAATGAACGCAAGAGTGCGCAATGTGTAATATAGTTTGTATCATAATCGTGATATGATTCACATTACATATTTATTAATGCCTTTCAAATGATCTATAAATTCACAGCTTCTCGAGCAAGCAAGGAAGTCATGCTTTACCTGTTATAACGCTTCAGTTTTATTAAGATTCAGAATTAAGAGTAAGATTATTCTGACAGAAGCGTTGAAAATGTGACTTAGTTAACGTTACTCATCGTGGATAAAAATTTTAAGTAATAATAGTAATAATAACAATAATATAGTAATAATAATAGTAATAATAATAATAATAATAATAATAATAGTAATAATAATAACGATTGTATTATAGTTTGGAGATGTTCGGACAAAACGTCGTATCTTACGTATAAAAATCCTATAAGCATCCTTACGCAGATGACATATCGGTTCGGAAATAGGCAGAAACGACAGGAAATGTAACGTCATTAATGTCATATAACTGCGACAATAAAAAGTTTGAAACGTCATTAATGTAATATAACTGCCCCTTGTGACTTGTAATAGAGCGAAAGTAATTCCCTGACATGTTTGGATGATTTGTGTGTAACTATGTATTAGTACCTCCTTACTACCGTGAAAATTAAGGGCATTGTGATAGTATGTATCGCTCCATCGCTATTATGCATTTATAGTGAATGTTTTGTTACTTGCTTACTTGTTTACTCGTTGACAAAGCGTTATTTGGTTTCTTGCTTGAGGAAAACGTTTGGAAAACAGTGAAAGCGAGTAAACATGACTCTTTGGAGGAACCAATGCAGTTTACTAAAACAACTGCACTGAAGTTGCAGTTCCGAGAACCGGTAGGCGGCGTAGTCGTTGCCTGTTCGTTTCTTCACTCGCGTGAAGTGATCTCTCAAAAAGAATGTTATGGGAATTCAACTCCAATATAAATTTACAAACAATAAACCATGTTATTTTAAAACATTGTATTTGTTTCAGCGTCCCACTCATTTCCTGTGAATTATGAGCGGTAATGATATGGTGCAGTAGTGTGGTAGTGTTGTGGTAGGATGCAGTATTAAATTTTACTACAAAAGTACGAGCGCGTCGTAGCACGTACGACTATCAAAATCTTTGAGGATTTATTGTTTGTAAAAAAAATAAAAATATCCCTTGACTACAAAAGACCTACGGTTAAGTTTAAATTTTTGGTGGTCAGTTTTTTATCATTTATTTCATTAGAAACAATTAGATATAATTTTTTTCGGGAATACCTATTTAAGTTTAACACAGTACCAATACTTAGGTTTACGAATGAAGTAGAGAAAATTGGTGAAACGCTAGATGTTTTTCGACTAATGCACTGCTTTGCGTAGAGAAGAACTCTACCTTGTCACTTAAATTATTGATTAACCCGTACTGAGAATATTAAGATTGACGTCAGGACGTCTCTCAGGACCAGTAGATTGCAGAAGAGAACTACTTACCCACGCCATCAAGAATTCAGAAATGACGGAAAGTGAATAAAGCAGACTGACGCAGTCTGGCACTTACGAATTAATGCCTAACAACTTTCCTGTAGGCATGCACACAAGTACACACTGATTCGCTGCTACCTTTGAGAGATTACACGTTTAAAAACTGCCTATGGGTCATGATCCTCGAACTCTTTGGCTGGTGCCCTACACGAAAACTGACGGTGGCAGGAATGTACCCTTTATTGAAGACTTGGGAAATCTTTGTTTCTAATACTTAAGGAAAGTTATTGTATTCGTAAAAAGTTTCTGTTACGTCTTCATTGTTGTGATAACGTGGTTAAGATTGTTGAATCACTTCTAATTGCAGAATTGGTGTTTATTAATAACCAAGTCTCATTTAAATTCCTACAATATTGGAATTAATAACAACATTACGTAATATAATTGTTGTACGTCTTCGTACTATTCTTTTCTGAAAAATTGTGAAAAGTAGAACTTAAAATATTTTCGCACGTTTCAACATACTTAGTATTTCCATATATCTGATGTAATAATGGTTTATCTGCAACATCAGCACGATTGGGTAATCAGCAAATGAACGGAGCCGAGAAGATGCCGTTCAGTGTGAACTCTCTAGGATGCTTTTTAAGTCGCTGAAGGCTAGTTGCAGGCCCAAAAATGGCAGGGACTCGACGCGCAGCTTGCAGCGTCCTCCCCTGACATTTAAGGAGCAATTGCGTTGCTCCCGTGCGCTGCCCTTCAAAGCGCAGCCCGCCCGGCGCCATTTGGCCCTTCGGGGAAGACCGAGACCCCTGACCTGCACGGAAGGGAGAGGGACGGCGCGTCGTATTGATCACATCCAAATTGAATCTATTTAAAAACAATAACCCTTTGTCATAATCCTCTAGGGAGACGCACGTGGTCAGCCCTTAGTATCCGTGCGACTCCCTCGTGGACACGAAGGGTTTCCCCCCTCGGACCTTCAGACCCTTCCGCCCAGCTGCTTCGGGACGATATGTTGGTCTTTGTGTTTTGTATCAACGTTCCGAAATCACGAAATAATTTAAATGTTTTCAAACGAGTTTGAAAAAACTCTCTTTTGTATTCGAAAACCCAATCCATAGTTTTGATGTTTTCGATAAATGTGCGTGCTACTGAAAATTACTGAAAATTTTATAATTTTAATTTGCTGATACTGAGGAAGTAGAGTATAAATTATTGATTAATAGAGGGATTAATAAAGATTTTGATGACCTAAAACATCGCCAAAAATTATCAATAAAATGCTCTTAAAATGTTTTAAATATATTCTTAAAGAAAAGAAAAATGAAATAAAAATTTTGATCAAAATCAATTCACATGAACAACTCAAACTTCTGTATACGCTACTAACGTAATTGAGCCTTCTTCCTTTTGTTCAAGTAAACTCAACTTGCAAAGAATTGCTTGAAAAGAGGAAAATGACAATTTACTTAAAAGGCGTCTACTAATGAAGAGGGGTACAAACAAATAATTTTCATAAATGTTGCCTAATTTATTTATCTAAATAAATAAATTATTTAATTAATTAATTAATATAAAATTAATTAATATAAAATATTTGATCAATTCTTCAAATTATCGTTTCCATGTTGTCTGGCAGGAAGTAATAAGAGCCAAAATGTATTGCTTATTTATCCTTGAAAATAGATTTTATTACATGGGAGTTTTTTGTTTTCTCCTTTCAAAATTCAAAATTTATTGCTTATTTATCCTTGAAAATAGATTTTATTACATGGGAGTTTTTGTTTTTTCTCCTTTCAAAATTCAAAATTTATTGCTTATTTATCCTTGAAAATAGATTTTTACTACATGGGAGTTTTTTCTCCTTTCAAAATTCAAAATTTAAGTAGTATATGACTTAGTGTATGGATCACAGAAGTTTGAAAATGTGCACACAATTCATTTTTCCCGATAGCACGTCATACGCAGTTTTAACTGTTTTTTACGTAAAATAAAATAAAAAAATAAAATAAAAACTGTTGTCACAATTTCGTTACATTGTATGTTTTCTCAAAACTCCTACTTTGCTGGATATGATAATCCAAATAAATTTATCACTAGAAGTGATTAGAGGAATGATAATCTATCTTTCATTAACGTTAGTGTTTAGGAACCGTTTTCATCACTGACCAATCCGCACCCGCGGGGTGCTGTCCTCTCGATGGGCGGTGTTCCTCAAGGTCCCCATTAGCGCCGGCCTCGTTAAGCCGCTTTACCCGCTGCCGCCCGCTCCACGCCCTCAGCCCCGCGACTCCCGCTCCCTCCCCCGCCCCGTTCCCAGCACCCCACCCTCCGACTCCGCTCCCCGTCCTCCGACCCCGCTCCCCACCCAATGCCCCCGCCCCCTGCTCCCTCCGCCTACACGCCCGGTCCACCGCTCCCCGACCCCCCCTCCCCCCGCCTATGCCCCACCCAGGCTCCGCTCCCCGCACCTCCCGCCCCCACTCCCCGCACCTCTCCGCCCCTCTCGTCCCCACTCGCCCCCGCCTCCTGCCTGTCCTCCACATTCGGCGCGGCGCCCTCTCGGCAGCCCCGGCCCTGTCGCGCGGCGCGGCGGCTAAATTGGTACTTAAACGCGCGACGTCTGCTCGGAGGCGGCGCGCCGCGAAGAGGGGCATCGCCCTTCGTCTGTTTCTGACCTCGCGCTTTGTTCCTCGAGGGCCCTCCGCGCCCTCGAGGCTCCTCGCTGTCGCCCTTCGCGGCCGCGCGCTCGCGGCGTGCGGTTTTAGTGCGATTCTCATATCTCGCAGGCTATCCATACAAGGCCAACAAAAATAGGGGGAAGTGGGTATGAGGAGGAAAGTGTTTTTCTGAATCTCTTCGTGTTTTTTTTCTGAGTCATGAATATGAATTCAGTATGTGATTTTTGTTGTATTTGAGTCTGTAAATTTAACATTGGAGATAGTAGACTAATTTTGACGAAGGTTGCATCTTTCAAAGAATTCGGCATCGGACAGCCTTTTCGTGTAAGACTGGAGTGTGTTTTCAGAGAGGCAGAGAGAAAGAGCGAGTGAGAGCCTAACGAATGCAATTAGCTCTAGCAATACCGGCAAATAGTATATTTTGTGGTTGTGTAGCAATGAGTTTTGAGTTCCATGGTACTCTGTCAATAAAGTGCTTGATTTGACGTGTTTCTTTTACATACATGTTTTAATAGATTAACAAGGTTATATTCACATAACATACTAGACGATTTTCAAAAGTGTTTCATGATACTAAGAAGTGGCTCTCTGGTCAGATGCAAAGATAAAATGATCATAAATAACCGTTCTGGACTCAAATTTCTATTGACTTCAGAACATGCAGCGTGAACGTATGTGTGGTCACAGTATTGTATTTTGCCCCATCATTTATCACCGTCAAATGATTATTGACGAGTTTGACTAATGCCGATCAAGTTTTTTAATCTATCCCCTCTCATATATAGGTGCTTCAAGAAATATACAGTTAGTCCATCGGACATCTTTTTGTACTATTTACATGTTTTCTTTGTATTTTTTTCATAACCCCGATCCAGGCAAAAATAATTCCAAAATTTTTCTTGTTCACTTAACGTTCATGAGCATGAATCCTCACCGAGGCGAGTGCCCATCTCTGAGACAGCGCTAATAGACTATAATTCGACGTGTGTGCGAACTTGGCGTTCAAAAGGATTCAAACACAAATCTTCGGACCGTACATTTGAGATAATATTTTTGAAATGATTCCTATACTTTTCCTCTCCCTACCTTGTAGCCCAGTGTGCCAAGAAAGTTTCTCCGCAGTGGCACCTTGTTGGTGAGAGTGCTATAGCAACAGAAATTATGTTGGTAGCACGAACTGCATCTTGCAACTCACATATTGGAACTCAACTCACATGCAAGTCACTGGAACTCACATGCTCAATTGCTTCCTCACATGCTGAAAGTGTTGCCCCCTTCACTTGTTTCTGGTTGGTACAAACATAAATGCAATTTGTAAAAGGAGGCCCTGGCTCGGTGCAGAGAGGCTTCCCTGGCGCATGTTAAAGGACCATCAATGCGAGGGCAGTTGGGCGTTGCGTCTTGGCTTCGCCCAGCGGCTCTCGCTGCCTTCTTCCCCCGTTCTTGCGCCCCTCCCCGCCCCCCCTCGCGCCGCCGGCGCTACCGCCCAGGCGCCGCCTGCGCCCCCGCCGCCGTCCCCCGCGGCCGGCCACACCGGGTCTCCCACCGCTGCGCCCCATCGCCTCGCCCACGCCCTGCCGCCGCCGTCGCTGCCGGATGCGGCGCACGTGTGCCGGGGGGCGGCGACGGCGGATGCGTGCGCCCCGAGCAGCGGACGTGGAGTTAAGGTTCGATAGGAGCACAGTGGAACCTGTGGAAACGGCCTCCTCCTTTGCGGTAACCTCTCGAAACGACCATTCTTTCGATGACCCGGCTGATTTATTTGTAAGGTAGAAGGTATTACCTCATTTCGATAGTCATCTGCCCCACTTTCAGTGGCACATTTTGCATATTACTCTGTTTCAGATGGTCACAATTTTCTGTAAATTTTGCAATTTTGAGCCAAACAGTGTCGCAATTTTCGGCGTAAGAAGAATTAGAATAAGAGCAGTAGAAATGACTATTGATTGAGCGCATTGTCAGATTACTTAACAGAAATATTTATAGTCACTAATTCGTGGAAGGATTCCTTTGTTTCAGTGTAGATTTTCATGCATACTCTCAAGTTCCTTCAGGGTATGAATTGCAACTTTTAAATGAAATGGAAAAAAAAAAAAAACCTTTCAAAACTTCCATTAAACTTCCACCTTTATCAATAGCATGCACAGCAATTCACCGACATCGAAAAGCTTCAATTGAAGGCATGAGGAGAAATGTTTCACTAACAATGAATGTTTGTGGTTATGATTAGGGGCCCCTCGTTTGCGGAATGGCCGAATCTACCGCCTCAGCGACGCTCTGGGAGTGGAGGGAAGGGACGTTCATTAATGTCGGCAACCCATTGGCGCCCAACGAAAATGGCGGCGACGAAGTGTTGCACAGCAACGAGGGTTGTGCGGGCGACGATATGTCGGGAAGCCTCGTGAGGTGTCTGCGGCGGATGGCGGTTCTTTCATGAGTGGGGGCTGGCGGGGCGCCGGGCGGGGCGCCGGGCGGGGCGCCGGGGGGGGGGGCGCTGGGCGGGGCGCCGGGCGGGGCGGAGGACCGCTCAGCGAGCGTCGGCGACCTTTGGGGCGTCGTATTCCCGGGAGCCCTCCCGCTGTATTAAGGCCTCCCGCGAACAAAGGTCTTTTGTTCCCTCGTCTCCGAATATCCATAGGCCAAGGAGGGGGAGGCGCTCCTGTTTGGCACATTCGCTGTCAAAGGGCCGCTTCGTGGTGGCGAGCCGCTCCGCTGCGTCGCCTCGGATTAGCGGGAGTCCTTAATTCAAGGGACCTCGCCCCGCCCGCGTGTGTTAGAGGTCCACGCTGACGTTCTTAGAATCGGAAACGATTTTGCCTTCTAGACGACGCCGGGCTGATTTACATATGTTCTAGTTTCTGGTGATGACTGGAGAGTCTTGCGGGGACCAGTGTCTTACTTGTTCACGCCAAGGGATGTGAGCGGAATATTTCTATTGGCAGTGTTCGTACATGAGAGATAATTCGAATTAAACTTTTAGGGGTACTATATGGTCTTTTCATTACGTAATATCTAAAAAATAGTAAAAGAACTTAAGATCTTTCGTGCCTGGCCAAGTGGTTGGAAAGACTGGCAGGATTAGACAATTTTATTACATTGTTTATTGTAATAACTCACAATTTTCATTTACAGTATATGGAAAGTATCTGAAGACATGTATGTATGAATGTATTTGGAATTTGGGGTCGTTGTCCACTTTAATAACCGTGTCCCCCATACCTATGTATAGTGTAATTCCCAAGCTTGGAAGGTAAGAAGGTACGGTGAAGGGAATACGTGATGTGGCGAACATGACGTATTCCCTTCACCGGAACTAGCAAACGCCACCTGCCTGAGCTTCATCGCACAGTTACAGACACTGAGACGATTTTAAAGGAAAGATACTGCTCTCTTTTAGCTCCGACCCGAAATCGAACCTGGAATTGCACCAAGGGAAGCTAGTACGCTGCCCGTGAGCCACAATAGGACCGTCTGAACACATACGTAGTAATAAATGCAGAAAAATATTTTTTTCCATTGTATGCAATTGTTTGTGGTCGACGCCATTCATATATTATCATTCTTGTCTCTATTTTGTTCAATAAAAGAAGAAAAGAACATTTTATGAGACAAATTGTGACTCCGATAAAACATAATATCGCGCGAGCCAAATATATTTCAATCGACTTTAATTTTCGAAGGCGAAATGTGGGGGTCTTTTTGAGAGTTTCTACTACAGCACGAGAAAAGAATAATTCAATCTTGAGTTGTGTTGAGGAGAATTAAAAGAATACAAAGTAGTTCACATCTTGCAAAGTACCGCTAACCAAGACGACATGAAAAAGCAAACAAGTGTAGTCACCCAAGAACAGTAGTTTCGCCGTCGCCAGAGACACGGCAGCGGAGTTGCGGAAATGCTCACAACACAAGTGTGGCATCCGTGTTGATGGCGCGAGGCGGCGCGAGGCGGCGCGAGGCGGCGCGAGGCGGCGCGGAGCGGCGCGAGGCGGCGCGAGGCGGCGCGGGGCGGCGCGGGGGGCGCGAGACGACGCAGGGCGAAGACGCGGCGGAGAGGCTTTTAAGAGGCGCCGTCACAAAGGCGGCCTTTGTCTTTCGCGCGAAGCGGCTTGGGCGCGTCAACCCACTGCACCGGCGGAGGTGGCTCAGGGCATCGACTCGTGTCACTGCAGTCCTCTGACCGGGAGGTACCGCTGCAGACAGTGGCAGGATTTTCGGCAATAGAGAGTAGAGTTGCCAACGGTTTTCGAGTAAAAGGGAGGACACTCGACAAAGAAACAAAACAAAAAAAAACACGCATCAACACATTTATTTTTATAAATATTTAATTTAGACTAACATCAGCCCTATTCCTTTCTTCTCTCCATTTCCGATTCAAGTGAAAAGATTCGTTCATGATACGCAGATGAAGATGGTCTGATCGTCTCGTTTTTAAATTTTCGGCGCTAGACGAAGATACTCTCAGATGCGTGCGTCAGCGTTCAGAAAAAAGATATTCCTGTTTTCTAGTCTAAATTAAACAATAAACGATACAACGTAGCAGATGTTAGACATGTGATAAAATAAATCATCAATGGCATCAAATGCTAAAAAATTGATAAAATGAATACCTTTCAAATACAAAGCCCCGAAAAATTATACACATTTCAAGCAAAGAAAATTCTAATAAAATAGAAAGGCTGAATTGACACAAACACAAAAATTATGAACAATAATCAGTGGTGTGTAGTGAAGGGCTTAGTTTAGGCAAGCAACAAAATTTTACAAATGGCCGGTAAGCCATTCTTTAGTTTCAAAACATTGGCTATTAAATTTCTTTACATAGGTTTTCGAAGTAAAAGTTATAGTAATGTCCATCGTTGGCCTTCCTGCGTTAATAATGTTTTTTTATATCTTCTAAGTTCTCCGAAACAAAACTCCATCAATAAATCACAAATCACGCAAGTGTGTCCGTTTACGCCGCTGCCTGCAGTGGAAAGATCCTGCCTAGACAGTAGCGGACCCAATCTTACTGTTTGCGTACTTGGTTGGTGATTTCTGGCGCGTCAATAGCTTAGGTCATTAGTCCCGCCAGTGTAGTACATGTTTTCCCTCGTTAGATGTTTGTGATCTTATCCGCCAGCTTCGCCCGCCAGCTCACGAGCAAAAACATGTACTACACTTTTGGGACTAATGAGCTTAACAGTTGACGCGCCCGAAATTACTAGTAATCAATCAAACCAAGAAACACACACACACTGAAACTAAAACTTTCTGAACAATATCACATTAACGGGGATTTCCGAGAGCCCCTGCGTTAGTCAGTCCTTTCTGTCTCCATGATTTCTCTTCGCAGGGGACAATGTGTGGGTGTATCTGAACGGCCGCAGCAGAAACAACGCCGCAGCGTGGGCGTGGCTGCCACAACTGCCTCTCCTCCGCGCCGGGGCGACAGCGCAGGCCAAACTCCACGGAACGCCCGCCTTAACTTGCGTGCCTCGCTGCTCCGCGCCCCGCCCCCCCCGTTCAGAAACAGATGACACGGAATGCGCCGCTCATATCGGCCCCGCGCCGCCCCGCGCCGCCCCGCACCGCCCATATCGGACCCCACCGCCACCGCTCTAATGCGTTAATTACCCCAACTGAGATTCGCAAGTTCGCTCGCCCCAACCGCTCTCCCGCTAACACCTCTCACGTCATGATTTCTCCTGAGTTTGCTTGTTTATTGTCCTCCAAGGACAACCGAGATGATGCCAACGCTGTAGAAAACCTTTGGTTGTAAACGATGAGTAATTATCTCCACGAGCGGCGGTCTTGCTTTGGCGATTGCTGCGCGCCTGGAAGTCGGGTTAAACACGCTGTGTTCCTCTCCTGGCCGCCGCTAAGAGGAATTGGGGGAGGGATATTCCTTCCAATGAAACACCAAGCAACGCGCAAGTTCTCCTTCTTGATCTACTGCCGCTTTATTGTCGGCTTCTTTTGTACTCGTTCAAATTCGTGTTTGGATTTGTTTGTTTTTTACATTTTTTCTTCCTTCTTGTCAACATGTAGCGGATTATTGATCATCCCAGTGTTCTGCTACTTTAGCCCTTAGTCCCTTCTATTCATACACCATCGAAGTAAAACCACCTAAATTTCCCTCAGATTGCACAGGCGAGATGTGCAGCTTGATAAAGAGGATAACCTAAAACAATGATATTGCTGTGAATTGCCGCTACTCTACAACATCCGTAAACCCCTTTGTTTAAAGAAAAATTGAAAACATCATCGATGTTAATATATCGATATTTCTAGTGGAAAACATCGATGATCTAAGAAACTAATTTTTTTGTCATTCCTACTGAGGGGGCAAACAAGTGTTTAAAACGCTGCACCGATGTCCCACCGGTATCAATATGGCTAGCATCATTAGAATTTCTAAAAGTGTCCAATAAATTGCCCTGGTGTTCATTCTTTTTACTGTCTTGTCTCCAAGACAATAGTTGCACAATATTCGCACACTATCAAAGTAAAAATACCTAAAATTCCCTCAGATTACACAGAAGAAATGTGAAGCCTGATAAAAAGGATGACGCAAAACAACGAAATTGCTGTAGATTGATGTTACTCTACAACGTGCTTAAACACCTTTATGTAGAGCAAATTAAAAATTTAAAAAAAAATCCACGTTTTTGCAACAAAATATCGATGTGAAGAAAATATCGAAAGCAACATATCGATGTTAATATATCGATGTTTCTGGTAGAAAAGATCAATGCTGTCAAAACATCCATGTTTTTTTGGCATCCCTACCACCGCGACCCTGCCGTGCCGTCCCCGCTGGCCCCGCCTCGAAGATGGCAGCGCAGTTGGGCGTGGCTCCCAGGCGACCACCAGAGCGCAAATGGCGTGTTTAGGGCGACCGCTTGCCCTCTCACGCGCCGAATCCTCTCGCTGCGCTGCAATGAGATTACGTGTGTGCCGCTGCCGCAACGCTGCACTAGCCCCTCGGCCTTTGCGCGATTCCACTATGCGGTTAGTGCTGGCATTGTATGGCGTAAGTGCCTATGTCGCGTCACGGTGCCCACGACTCCTGCCCAACTAGGGCTTAAGAGCATTCGCATAAATGGCTCTGAAATAAGCGAGGAAAACAAGAATGGATTTGGTAGATTTTGAAACATTTTGGGGAAGAAATTCTCACAGAAATGAAACATTTCTTAGATAGCACTGAAACAGTTGTTAACTGCGAACTTTCGACTTTTTATAAGGAACAAAAATAGAAAAATGGGTGAAGCAATGATGGATATGCAATAACCACAATCGTAGTATTGTGCTGGGAAACGATAGTCAGTCGGTTAGGTAGCGAATGTGTGTGGAAGGTTGAACCACTCCGGTGTATAGACTCATTTTCTGATCTCTTTATGGTGACCTTGATACTCATACCTACTTCTCTATATGCAATTTGAACTTAGGTATGTGACTGCTTCGAAGAAAGACCGAATGAGCACAATGAAATGCGATTCTTCAGGCATCAGAAGCTCTGTAATGGAACGAATTAGAAACGAAGTTAAAAGAAAACGACTAACAACATATGTACTAACTTTCATTTTCTTATACATTTCTAATGCTGTTGTACAAAAAATAACGTATGCAACTCGTTCATAATGTTGTTTGCTTGCATTCATACAAATTTGAAATTTCGGTGGTTTTCAAATCATGAACTCATGCAATAAAGCTTCACAGTATTAACTAGTTGCGTAATATACAATAAAGCATTCAAAGACAAAAATAATTTCACCGTAAATAGTTTGATTCGAGTTTACTTACTTCTTAAAAAAATGCAATATATTGAAATAATACAAGTAATTGAATGATTTTAACATGATTGAAAATGGAAATGCCAGGTTGCATGTCTGAGAACCCCTGTTGCGACGACGTCATGCGTTGAGTCAACGAGTGCCCCACCGCGAGGCCTGGTTCAGCGCCGCGGAGTGAACCCGGTGGGCGGGGCGGGGACGGAGCGGGAAGACAGGGCGGGGCGGGAGGAGTTGCGCAGGGCGGGTCGTCGCGGCGCGCGGCATGGCGGAGCAGGGAGCGCGCGGTTTGGCGAAGGTGGTACGGGTCGGCGTGGGGAGGTGCGGGGCGGCGATGGACGGAGTGGGGCGGGGCGGGGCGGAGCGGGGCGGCGCGGGGCGGAGCGGTGCAAGGCAAGGGGTGCCGCGTTGAATGCATTCGCTGGGGCGGCCGGAGGGGGAGCGAGATCCAAATTATGCCTCTCACAATTATCTTGCCGGTAGGCGTGAAATTATCCGGATTCCTCCGCATCGAAGTTGTATGTGAAAGTTCCGCACTTAGGCGCGCGCCTTGGCTGAGGGGGATGGAAGGGGAGGGGGCTTCAGAAGACGGTGACGACCCCACGGGATTCCTGGTGTGAAGGAGATGCTGCCAGCGCCGGCCTCTCAATCTTTCTCTCACTCACTCTCTTTCTCTCTCCTCTGCCTCCCTGTGCCTGCTCTCTCCTGTCTCTCTGTTCTCTCTCTTCTCTGTGTCTTCCATTTTCTTCTCTGTCTTCCTCTCTGTTCTCACTGTCTCCATCTGTCTCCTTTTTGGCTCTCCCTCTCTCCTCTTTCCCTCCCTTTCCTCTCTCCCTCTCGATTTGTCTTTCTCTCTCTCTCCCTCTGTTTCGCTTTCTCTCTCTCTCTCTCTCTCTCTGCCTTTCTCTCGCTTGCTCTCTCGCTCGCTTTTACGCGGAGCGCTTCATGGTACGATTATAATTCATATTAATGGTGACTTTTTCTCTCACGAAATTACGCCAAAAGCGTTTAACGATAATGTGGTATTTCCCAATCAGGGTGGTTCATCTAAAAAATATCGCTTTTTCTGTCCGTTTTCGGATTTCAATCTTCTGGTCAATCGTAACCTGCTTTATATCAGTCATTGGTAACGTGCTGTGAAAGAGCAAGTTTCATTAATGTAATTCAAGTTTAGGACATTCTGAAATTCTTTTTGCACATTTTTCTACTAAATTATCGATATTGTGAATAAACCTACAATTACATTAATAATGTTCTTAAAAATCTGAGTAACTAAGTGGAATTAATTGGAAACTTCTTCACTACTACCTGTTCATCTTCACAACTGTCATATTCTTCTATTATATATGAAAATAATTCAAATGTTTTCTTTCTCCGTTGTGTGATAATTACATTTTCTCCTTTCACATGCTTTTTATGCATCCGCATATGGACCCGATTCTTCTCCGTGTGAAAAAGTGACACAATCTTTACCAGAGAAAACTTAATGGTATTGCTTCTCGCACAGTTTACTTGCGTCTGCTTAGCGTCTGATTGTGCGCCAATACACAGCTTTTGTTTCAAAGCCGAGACCACCCAGTCAAAGCGCCCTTCCACCCGCCGCGTGGCCCTTTCGCCCGGAAACCCGGAGCCTCATCCCTGGAGCAAGGAGGGCGTTGGCGGCGCTCGCCGATCCGACTCATTCCCCTTCCCTCGCGCCGCGGCCTGCGCTCCCTACCAAATTAATTAAAAACGTGTCGGGTCCACACCTCCCCTCCCTCCCCTCCCCCCCCCCCGTGCCCCCCCCGCCCCATCCTTCCGCCCACGCCTAACCGCTGCCTGCCACCGCCCGGGCCCGCCCCTTCCCGCCCCGTTCAACCGCTCACCTACACGTTCTCGGGCCCCGGCCTTCCCCCCCCCAACCCTCCCGCCCACGTCCATCCTCTCCTTCCCTCGCCTGCCGCTTCTCGCTCCCACTCCTCCCCTCCCCGCTCACGTACCCCATCCTCCCAGCCCTGCCCCACTGCACCTCCCCCGCCACGCCCAATCCTCGCACCTCCCCCGCCACGCCCAATCCTCCCGCTCCCGCCAGCGTCTCCTTCCCCCGACTGCCAGTCCGCCCCCCCTCCTCCCCCGCCTGCCGCTTCTCGGGTCCACTCTCCCCTCCCCGCCCACGTACCCCATCCTCCCAGCCCTGCCCCACTGCACCTCACCCCGCCACGCCCAATCCTCCGCTCCCGCCTAGCGTCTCCTTCCCCGACTGCCAGTCCGCCCACCCCCTCCTCCCCGCCTGCCGCTTGTCGGCTCCACCTCCCTCCCGCCCACGTCCCCATCCTCCCAGCCCGTTGCTCCCCGTCCTACCTCTCTTAGTCATGCCTCACTCCATCTCACTCCGCTCTGTCTCGCCCTGACCCTTCCCGCCCCGCCACTTCCCGCTCTATCCTCCCACCTGCGGATTGTCCCTTCCCCCCCCCCCCCCGCCGCACATTTCTGCGGTCGATCTCATTCCCCCTCTCTGTTCTGCCCCTAGCGCTCGGTCGCTTCTTCTCTCAAACGCCCGACCTCCTCTTCGCCTGTTTCATTCTCTCCCTCGCAACTCTCTTTTCATCTTCACACGTTTTCTCTTCTGCCTTTGTCTCGCTCTCTTTCTCTTTCAATTCTTTCTTTCACATTCTACCTCGCTCTGTGTAATAATCTGTATTTCACTCGTTTCATTTATCTCACTCGTTTCAAATCACATTGCGTAGCTCGACTTCCTTCTTTTGTTGTTTACTCTTTTCCCTCTTTTTTCTGTGGTATTTTCTTTATCCGTTGCTCCTACTCCTTCCTCCGCTTCTTGTGGCCCGCACCCTCAGTTGCCTCTTTCTCTTTCGTCTGATTGTTTTCCGTCGCATCAGCTCGCGCGTGCTTCCGCCCCCAAACCCATTTAATCCAGAAGCCGCACTCCAATAACTCTAACATAATAAGTTGCAAATTTAATAAAGCATATATTTCGTTTCATCGGCTTCGCCTCGTTTCTTGGGTCAATATCCGTCTTTTGACGTGCCCAAGATGCCAAGAGCTACAGAGTTTCTGCCGAAGAGACGTTTCGAAACGTCGGAGAAGACATTCCTTTGACTGGTTTTACAATTTAACTATTTCCTTTCTGGATGGTTGCTTGATATTAATGTGATTGAATGACTGGTTTACTCACTCAAGAATGCTTGATAACATGATTAATTTTTGAAAGTGTAGTCAAGTACTTATAGTAGTGTTGTCATCTGACTCTTGAAATGTCTCAACATTACGCTGTAATTTGTTTTAAGCAGCGACAACGCCTATAAACGTACTCCTATAATTCCACGATAAGTACGTACAAGCTCCATACATGTGCTCTGCATGAGTCACATATTCAAAACATTCAACATATAATTTTGATGACTTGTTCCCTTAAATGTCGTGTCCAGAAAATCTCATTACTCATTCGCAGGTGACGCTCGTTTTCTAGTGTGGCGGTGGTTGTGTACCTATTCTTCTGGCGATGACATCTCCTTAAAGAGGCTTTTTGTGTTGGGGAAGCTACTTGAATAGATGGTTGATGGAGCCGTAAAAATCTGGAATTAATCGTTGTAATAGTGGCTATAAAAAACAGATGGAACAATAAAATCCAGACACAAATTTAGTCTAGACACTTGACGTGGCTATTGACGTATGGAAGGCAGAAGTTGACCTTGACACTCAGAATAATATAACATTTCCAGTCATTAATGTTTATACTGAAACTCTGTAAAGATTACATATATGTGTATTTAATGTTCATGTAGGTTTGGGGTTTCAAAATATTAATTATTATTTACAGCCGATTCCGATGTGTATTTATTATCGAGAAATTACTACAGAATGAAAATCTTATTGATATTGCAATATTACCGAGCTAAACTCATCATTTTCATTGTGTCGGAACCTTGTGGACGTTCACATTTGTATTCAAGGCAATGATGTAGAATTTCTGATCTTGAGTAAAATATTTTCAAATAAAATATCTAGTGCAGTAGTATAAATAAGTGTTCAAGTAATGAGACTGCCGTAATATTTTTCTATTTGTTCTCTTACTTTTCTTTGTAAATGTCACGTTTGTTCAGTTAATACCGTTCTAACTGTTCTACTGAGTGGCGTTTTCTGTTTTGAATTATGTTTGCAATAAATTGAACTATGCCTCTTGTAAAAATCCATTATCGTACTAAGTCATTGTTTTTTATTGCATTCTCCGTCACTACTCATTGATAGTTGCTCCTTCCCACATTTTGGCAACAAATAAGGTTTCAAGAAACAGCTGGACATGACAGAACATCATACTCATCAATTTCCTTCATGCTCTTTCATGTTCCATATCATTCACACTGGAGTTGGCAGAGTGTTTAATCTGTGCGCATGTCGAACACGGCCGTAATACACAATTAACGAGATGTGTTTTGATGCTCGTTTAGAAGGGTCGAATACATTGAGTTAGTAAGTAGTCAAAGTAAATTCGTGAAAGTAATTATTTTGTTTTACTCGTCTGTAACTAGTAGAAGTGAGAGTAGTGTTTTTGTTGTTTCTTCACACTTAGATTGAATAATTGTCTATCCGTTACGAAACGCGCCCGATTATCCACATAGCTCCCTTCCAAATCCTTTCGTACATTATCTGATTACAATCATCTTATAAATTATATAAATCTTATAATAATAAGACATGGATTATTATGAATTATTAAACCATTATTATATTATTGCTGCATACAATTGTTCAGATTTCTAGAGATAATCTGACTCAAAACTTTAAACAATCAAGAAAGAAATCCAAACAACTGATCGACTAGTAACGTCAGTTTTGGTGGGAATGTAACAAGTCCCCGTGCTTCAGGGTTTTGAGAAAGCAGATCCTTTGGGAATGATGAATGAATGCATTGAATACAATGAAATATTTCAAAATTCAGCTATACCGTATACATCAAAATTCTCTCTTCTTAATATGTAGGTATTAAGATGCAGGTGCCTCAGAATAAATGTTACAAACTTCTTGGTCATATAGAGATGTCGAAAATGATCACATTTCGTCAATGAAGATGTAGTGAGATATTTCAGAGTTACATATGTGACATTTGGCTTTGATTTTTAGGCAACTTCTTAAACATGGATTTTTAGTAGATTACGTTTTGACGCAGCCCACGAAAGTTCATATACCTGCCGAACACCAATATATGTGTTGCCTAACACATGTACACGTAACATGTCTGTATCGCCTAACACCAATACATTGCCTAAAAAGCAGGGGCAAATGTCACACGTTATCATTTTCGAAGGTTTATTAATTAGTGTTTCCGGGCGCGTCCACTGCTGAGGTAATTAGTTCCTTAAGGGGGGTAGTGCATGCTTTATCACAGGAGGTGGTAGTGATATTTCCCACGCTGGATAGCGAGATCTAGCGATGACCTACATGTCTGCTAGCGTGTTCATCTGCAACCAGGTATCTCTCCCAGCGGGGTACTGCCCCAGGCGGGACAAACTCTAAGCTTACGACTGGTCTTCCGACATGTGGGATTGTGTAGTGCGTGTGTGTAAGGAGAGGAGAGGACAAGGGAGAGGAAGGAAAGATCGCGCGCATTCCTTGGCCCGTGACTGTCCGGCATTCGCCTAGTGTTGATCGGAGAAAACTACTATCGAAAACTACCAGATAGAGCAGCCGACCGCTAGGATTCTCCTCCAGACAGCGGCTGAATTCGATGAAGTGATCCGCAGTGTCGAAAATCTTGGCGCGGTCGGGACTCGAACCCTAGAAGCTGCCGGTCAGAGGCCGTCGCTGGCGGCGGGAGGGCGGTCCGACGACGGCGAAATCCGCTTCAGCGGCGTGCGGAGGCCTGGGTTCCAGACCCGGTGCGGCCGCCCGAGGGGGCGACGCGGCGGCGACCGACCGACCGACCGACCCGCGCGCCCCTGCGGCCTTGATATAATTTACGCGTTGCAGTGCACAGCGCAGCGTCGGCCGGCCGGCCGGCCGGGCATTTACGGTGGGCGCTGATTTACGGCGGATGCGCTTTGTGAAGGCGCAGGAGAGGGCGGTGGAGGGGGCGGGGCACTTGCATGTGGCGATTAGTGTGTGTGTGTGTGTGTGTGTGTGTGTGTGAGAGAGAGAGAGAGAGAGAGAGAGAGAGAGAGAGAGAGAGAGAGAGAGAGAGAGAGAGAGTATGGGGGATGGAAATGGCGGAGGTGACGGCGGTCTGCTTCAGTCAATTGATGAGCTCTGCGGAGAGGGTAGGGACGTGTTTGCTGGTAAAGGAAATACTTAATATCTAACGAAGGAAGAAGAGATAAACGGAGCAAGATAGAGCAGGTCGGTGGTTTCTTCAACATATTTGCATGTAGAATTGCGGGTCAAAGATGATTATTGCATCGATACAAGTAAAGTTCGTGTACTTTGCATTGTGTCAAAAGGCAATAGAACGAAGTGACAATCAAATAATTGACAATAATTTCGTATCTAATTATTTCTGCAAGGAACGGCAGAAACTATGGAATAGGGATCTAGGCATTTTATCAATAATGCGGTTGTTTAACCTTGCCTCAAACAAGTAAACGTTGGATCTACGAGCTGAATTATGGTAGGAAGTCAGCGAGAAAAACAGCCAATTATTTCCGTCCTGAAACTGTTTGATGGTTACTTACTACCATGATGTAAATGCAAACTTCTCCTTATATTATTTTATTTATGTTGCAAGGATTTTCACGCACGAACGGATAGTTGAATATCATGACTGATAAATAAAGTTTCAATCTTGATGTACAAAAATCGAGAAAAGAAATATCATTTTTTTAAAATAAAAAGCTTGCTAAATTTTTTAAAATAGAAATTGTAAGAACCTTGGATTTCCTCGAATTCTAAAGTGAAAAAATTATCGAAAGCTTGTATTTTTTTCGAATTCTTCCTATATTGTCACAACAATATATAAAAAGAAACCAATGAATGCGGAATAACCGTTTAGGATCAGCCGAATTCCAATTTTGTCCTACAGCATGATTGTTATACGACTCAATCATTTTCGTTCCAGCGGAAGAGAAAAACCACCACCTTCCGAGTTATAACATGCAGTACACTTTCAAGAGTAATGACCATAGTAGTTGACGCGTCCGGAAACACTAAATAATCAATCAATCCGCCATGAGGGTGCATTGGTGCTCGAAGAGGGCGCGGCTGCGCGCTCGCCAGACGGCCGCTTGGTCGTCGCTGGACGGCGGATTTATGGCTGCCTCCCGGGGCTCGTCTCCCGGCAATTGCTCGCTCGCGAAGCCGGTCATTATCTTCCTTATATTTCGGAATACGTTAACGAGTGGGTTTGAGCAAATTGGGCCTCACCGCCTGGGCGGCGACTGCCAAGGTCGCACCGAGCGCCAAGTTAGGCCAAGCGTCCGAGCCAGTCGCTCATCTGTTCGAGGCTCCTCTGAGTGCACGTCGATACTTTGTCGTGCAACTAATACAAATTTATGGCTCTTGCTGAGAAACGCCGGTTATCCTGAGCTCTTGTTTTGTTTCTGTGAGCTGCCCCAGTCATTTGGTCGCAAAATATTTTGGCAGGGCATGACACACCTACGTAAATATTATTTTCGATTTATTCTTCAGTACTTCAAAGTTATCCATAACTCCTGATATTTCTTAAACGTTAAAACTTTCAATGTGCCGTATTATAAAAAGAATAATTGGCCCTTGTGGAATGGAGTAAATTTCACGAACAAGCATTTAAAATAAGCAAGCCAAGTAGTTCGTTTGGAATAATCAAATAAACTTTTCAAAACGCTAGAATCCAATCGGACAATTAAAATTTTACTCTTTGAACTAAATAATCAACACCAAAATTATCAATTTTTTTTTTTAACGAATTTGGAAGGTGTTTGTGCGTTAAAAGTACATGTCGAAATTTTGTATCTTGTTTCTGGATTAATGTAATATTTAAATATTTAAAATTAATTAATTCAGTTGGCTCATGCGATTCTTTATGTATACATGAAGAACGTTTCTTACCATGTATTCATTCTTAGCTTTCGATCGATTCATTTGTTTAATATGTTCATATATTTCAGACACCGGGAATATATGTTTAAGTGGATGTTGCACTGAGAAATTATTTTCACGAGTACATTCCCAGGAAATAGTGCGAGAAATGTCAAATATTAAGAAAGTGATGGAACGTACGGAATGAATGAAATTGAAACCATTAAATTGAAATTACACATTGACCAAATAACCGAATTATCAGTGTTAACTTACAAGAAACCGGGAGCGGTAGCTCAGTGCTTCAACTGATGTCACTGCAGTGCCTCTAACCTTCTTCAGTGCCGTCTTAAGAAGGGACCGTCTTACGTGAGGTAACCCCACTAGCCGACAGTAGGTCTGCGCCGGATCTCGCCAGACAGTAGGTCTGCGCCGGATCTCGCCATCCAGCGGGGGAAGATCACTGCCATCTCCTGAGAAAACATGCACTACACTTTCGGTACTATTAACCTAACTGGCTGTTGACGCGCCCAGAATCACCAACCAACCTACCACCCAACGTACAAGAAGATAAGAGTTTCAAGGAAAAAAGTGGAAAATCATACGCGTACCTTTACTTGAGGAAGAAAACAAGACTTTGTGGAGGAGTCTTGGCGTTGGTCTCTCGCCCGGGAGCCGCCTAGCGAAAACACCACTCGACAGCCACTTTGCCGGGTTCCACGCCCACACCCACGCAATTAAACTTTTTGGCTAATCTCTCCGCCATCCACTGCTTTTTCCTCTTTTAATGTTGTTTTATATACGCGTATGAAAAGTCCTGTCGAGAAGCCGGAAACTTTCCGGTCGACGTGATGAAAGAAAACTTGTAAGATGAGCTTTTTTTCTTCACCGTCCTTCCTTATTAAAGACATTTTATGTAACCACACTTAAAGGATTAAAAAGTGTTTTGTCTTAGGAGCTTTTATTCTTCGAGATTATCATATTTCATGTCTTGCAAGTTTAGAAAATACAAAACTGCTCTCCACCGTTATGTTTGAAAGAGGACGTTGTTAATGCTGAGAGATTTTTCTTAGTAAAATCCATGACACCTTTTTGAATTTCCACATTTTGACACTTAATAACACCCTTGACACCTACATAACTGCGTCATGGTATTTCATGTTCGCATCTGGCGCTTCGTGTTAAATTGCAGGGTTGCACAAGCTCTAGATATTCGTAACTAAATTTTACATCTGTAGCCCTTCCAATGGACGAAGTGTCACATGAGTCTTCAGCCGTCTCCTCCTTCTCTTCCCCTTTCCACACCTTTCCTCCCTTTCCTCCACCTCCCCGCACCTCCATACACTGCTCATTCTCCTCCCCTCCCCCACCTCCCCTCCCCACCTCCTCCCTCTCCCCCACCTTCCCTCCCCTCCACTTTCCCTCCCCTCTCCTCTCACCTCCCCATCTCGCCCATTCTTGTCCCCTCCTGTCCCACCCCCACTCACCCCTCCTACTACTACCGACTCCTCCTCCACACAGTCCCCACGTCCTCCCCACCCGTCCCCCCTCTCCCACCACCTGTCCCCTTACCTCTTCCGGATGCGAATGGAATGACAATATTTTTTTGAATTCGACATAATGAAATATTTTTCTTGAGAATCGAGTCAGCTAGGAACTACACGGTAGTGGTTGTATGCATGATACGGCATGATCTTGCCCGTGGAACTTTGTAGTCGTTCCTGCCTAGCTTTCAAAGATTTGGCTACGGATACGAACTGTTACTCAAAATTACATTAAATATCCAACGATACGTGTTATTACTCCATTTGTTTGTAAAATAATTTGAATTTGGGGACAATTGTAAATATGTTGCGAATTATCTTCACTTCAGTCCATCAATTTTAGGCAATTGCTCCTAAAATATGTCAAAGAGAAAACTAAATATTCTCATTTACATCATTCTCTTCACCTTGAAGCCCATGAATATTACCTGTATCATTTGAATTATCAAAAAAGAATCATAGACTGCATAATTAATTATTTCGTCTTCGGGGAGCACTTCAACGTTTTTCCGTTAATGAATTTCTAAGCTTTTATGCTATTTTGACGTAAATTAGCAGGTATTCACTACGATTCATGCGAATTCTATTCATGCGATTCTACAAACGCTGCGGAGCAGCAAGTCTGTATGTTAATAAACGGCATTTACCTTAACTGTATACCTGTGCAAGTTAATCCATCAATCCTAATGTTTCAAAGCAAGTCATCATGAACATATAGTTTTCTTTTTAATTAAGGAAAAAGTTTAAAACGACCTGTATTTTTAAAGGCCTGTTAGACCATACACAATTCGAATATTAAGAATTATCGTTTGCAACTTGCACACATTCTTCCAATTCCAGATGAGCAAGATCCTCCAATAATATTTCGAATTATTTTACTTCGTTTTCACTCACTGCATTCCCTGCTCCGGAATGGAAGTGATATTTCTGATCTCAATTAATTCTCATAACGCACGAAATATTCATTCATGCGTACAGTCGTTTATTAAAGAAGAATCTCAGACATCGTGTCATTTTATTTTAGGAGTGCTTCTCTCGTTAAGTTCGTTGAGGTACAATAATCAATAGATTCACTCCAAAAAGGTCGAGGCGATTATTTACATTATAATGGTACCTCTTAATTACTTCGGAGAAAACGAATATCTCCAGAGATGTTTCTGAAAGAAATGTCCACTATACCCCTGCCTCCGACATTCGCCACATCTGGAAAGACTTTTCCCTTGGGCAATCGTGCCAACCGAAGCCGACAGCGGTAAAATATCTTTATCGTTTTTCGATGGAATGAACTTGGATGGTAATAATAGTGTTAAAATTATCGGAAAAGATAAAGATATTGGAAATGTTTCGCCCGAAAGCGCAGAACTCGTTCGTTAGCAAGAATTTAATTAAAGTAGGGTAATTTTTGCGATAATTTCTGCACCACATATCAAGTTGTTCCTTGGGAAGCGGTTATAGGGGAAGGCGGATAAGTTGGCGCTCACACTTTACGAAAGGCGTGAATCATTGAGGTTGTGCTTTAGAAAGTAGCTTAGGGGTCGTGAAGTTTCGTGGACCAACCTTTCGAGGAAGAGAGAGACTTGGCGCGCTGGAAGTTCGAACTATCGCGCCGGTAATCTAAAATTCATTTGCACTACACATTAAATAAAACATGCCCCCTTCAATTAGAAATTCACTTGACTAGCTATTTTCTAAGAGTTTCGAAGCTCCGAGCTAAGTTTTATTCTGGTCGTTTTGCTTAAACGAGGTTGATGAAAATAATGAAATTAAAAGAACTTCCTACATGGAAGTTTTGGGAGGTTGTGGGTTTAGCAGATGCTCCACTGTACGGGCTGCAAAACGTTAGAGTGATGGAATGAATGTAGGAAACGATGATTTATTTTATATTCAATGATTCCTGACCCGTTGTGAATCGACGGAATTGGGTTGCAGATATAGTTTTCCGTACTTTCTCTGATCAAGACCGGGTGAATGCCGGAGAAGTCCTCTAACAAACAGGCAACGCGCGATTTCATTTTCTAATTCTTGTAGTCCCCCTTACACTAAGGCCGTTGGAAGAGGTGGGTACGATAGGTAACCCACGCGAAACCACCCACCTGGAATTTTGATGAAAATTGGAAAAAATCCAATTTACCGTATTTATTACCACTATCTAACTGGAAGAAAAAATATTTCTAAATGGACCAAACTTTATTCAGTATTTTTATTTATTTATTTATTTATTTTACGTAAAAAGTTAAAAACTACGTATGACGTACTATGGGAAAGTGAATTGCGTGCACATTTTCAAAATTCTGTGATCCCTACACTAAGTCATATACTACTTAAATTTTGAATTTTGAAAAGGAGAAAAAAAAACATGGCGTATTCAAAATTCGCGCGCGATGCGCAGATGTGACTACGCGCAATATGTTTATGGGGAGCTGGCTGTGTCCCATTGCATCCAAAGGAACCGATAATGGACCGGTTTATTGTTCGGGTGTTAAAATAATGAATTATTGGCCAAAAGGAACTTCTGTTGCTAGCACAAAAAAATAAAAATAAATTATTAATGTTTTTTTTTAAAAAATTAAAAATTTTTAAAAAAAATTACATGACCCTCACCCATGGTCCTACACATCTGAACTTTATACGTTTTGCCGGTCCTGCCTTACGCAAACCCACCCACCCACTCACTTACTTCCATGCACTACATGACTTCACGTCCGGAGCTTAGAGGTTGTTCCAGCTGAGGGGTTACCGACTGGGAGAGATACCTGAACGGGGAAATATCACGGAACCCGGCGTTTAGGACAGTGACAGATGACACGTTGTATCGTGAAGGAAAGCCACTACCTCTCGGTAAACATCATGCACCACACTCACGGATCAAATGACCGCAGCAGTTGTCGCGCCCAGAAACAGTAAACACTTCCTCGCCCAACCGCGTTCCCTCGTCTAGAACGGCGTGCGACGGGGCGAGGGTAGTAGCGGAGGCGTGGGGACGAGGGGAGGGGAGGGCTGAGGGGAAGAGCGAAGGCGGAGCGGAAGCCGGATGCGCGAGGGCGGGTGTGTGCTGACGCCTGCGCCACCCAGCGCCGCCCTACGCCGCCCGCACTTTCTGCTGACGACGAGGTCCCTTAATTACGAAGCAGGAGGAGTCGCGACGGTGGCTGCCCCTGTCGCCCCGCCCCATCCCCCCCCACCCACCTCGCTCACGATTCCCAATCCCGCCCCGTCCCCCCTCGCCATCCCTTGTCCCCCCCCCACCCCTCACTGCCTCCCCTGTCCCCCTCGCCTAGCCCCGCCCCAACCCGCCCGACAGGACCCGCTTCTGTTCCTCCGTCTCGCCCGGCGGCGGCCGTGGGCCGTGTTTTGTCCCAGCGGACCGCCTCTCCTCCAGGCCTCGCATTGGCCGGCACTTTTCAGTCCCTTGGTGCCTCACCACAACCCACAGCCGCAGGCCTTCGAGCCTCACGGCAGGCAACAGCCGCTTTGTAACCGGCGCCGTTCTTGGCCCCATCTGTATGGCTGGCTTTTGCTCCAGACATCTACCGATGTTAGCTTTTTATACAAATTGAAAATATCTACACATCTGTTTTTTTAATTGACAGATCTACTTTCTAGATTCTAGTTTCCCATGAGCACAGAAATTGTAACAAATCTTCGCCCATGTGAGCGCGGTCTCTGGTTTCGTTTTTTTTCGAAACCCAGAAACTAGGGAAAATTTCAGAAAATAATGAACAGTTTTGAGTTGGACTGAAAAAAGGAAATATTTGATTCTGTTGTTTCGACTTTTCTCATCCTGCACTTGCCTACTCAATACTCATACTCACCCCAATTCTCGTCACTGATTACGACCGGGAGCGGTAGGTCAGTGCGTCAGTTGATCTCACTGCAGCGCCTCTGACCGGGAGGTCCTAGGTTCGAGTCCTCACGGCGGCAGGCTTTTCGACACTAGCTTTTCAGCTAGGTCGAATTCAGTCGCTGTCTGGAGGAGAATTCTAGCGACCGGCTGCTCTGATCCGGTCTGTAGTTTTCCGTGGTTTCTCCGATCAACACCAGGCGAATGCCGGAGTAGTACCCTACTAAACGGGCCATGGACCGCGCGTGATCTGTTCTTCCTCCTCCTTGTTATATTCTCTCCCCTTACACACACACACACACACACACACACTAACATGCACTACACTACCACATCTTTCGGGAGACTGGTCGGGAGCCTAGAGCTTGTCCCGGGGCGGTTCGCCGCTGGTGGGAGAGTCCGGGTTAGGAGGAAATCCCGCTAGCCGAGGTAGGTCGGCGCCGGATCTCGCCATCCAGCGGGGGAAGAACACCGCCATCTCCCAAGAAAATATGCACAACTCTTACGGAACTAATAACCTAAGCTGTTGACTCGCCCGGAATCACCAACCAACCAAATCACTAATTACGACAAATCTGACTGTCATGCGACACCAAAACACCAAGGAAGAGGCCGCTCGCAATTAAATATTTGCTATTCATGTCGTGCATTTATGGTACAGTAACTTTTTTATATTCTTGGTCTGTATTGTTCAATTGTATATATACTGTTCTATGTTATGGCAATGTTCAAGATCTTCTGTTAAAAGATGATTATTTGCGATATTATAAGAGTATATTATTTGTTGTCCTTGAGTGTGTGCGCTACATTTTTCTACAAACACTAGACAGAAGAGTGTAGTATATGTGTCATTAAAACTATTTATATTTTTTAGTGTTTGTCCTCTTTCACTTTACACGAAAATTGCTATTCTCACCTGAGTGACAGTTACCCCTTAACTCTGTATTGCACTTGACTTTCTTGTTTTCACTCGTAGCGGTGAATACCCGCCGGGTGTTCCAGATTCCACTGCGATTCTTTCCTCACCTCTACATGATCGCACACTCAATCTCCAAGAGCAATCCATGGTAACAAAGCATCGTTTCTCTTCTTCTAACAGCAAGAAGACGCTTGATACTTGACATTCAGCAGAAAGTACGTATTGTTACAACATTGAAATAAAAATTATAACTGTTTCAAATAACTATTCAATTACTTCAAATAACTTTCAACTAACTATTTCAAATAACGCGAACCGATTAAATTCAATTGTTTAGACAATGTCAAATATAGAAAATAAATTTTATAAAATATATAAAAATAATAGTGCAAAATGCACGAAAACATATCTAAAACAAAGAACGCACCAGTCCGGGAGGGAAGGAATTTCTACTTATTGGTGATGTTTGCTAACAACATAATAGACTTAGAAACATGTTTGGAGTTTGGAATGACGCAACAGCCGGAAGCACGACAAATTCACGCTTAGCTGCCCGTTTCTGCCTCGCCCCCTCGCCCTGCCCCGCACGCGCCTGGCTTCTGGCGCTTGTTCGCCGGCCTGAGCGATTGCCGCCGCTCTATGGCTTTCAGGCGCGGTGGGGCGAGGTCAGCGGCAACTGGCTCGAGCTTATGTCCTTGGAAGTTCGGAGGGCGAGCCCTAGAAACAAGCGCGGAGCCGTCGCATGACACCGCACCACATAGCAGGGAGCCGACAACGAAGAACTAGAAGACTAATTTTCCATGCGCCCAGAAATTGAAAGAAAACAAGCAACCTGCCAGTGGACTGGTGTCTATCGTTTCGTTAAATGTCCAAGATATTGGTAGGGAAATGCGAAAATCCTCTACGTGTTAATAATTTCTAATGTGCGACCGTCTGAATTCTCATGCTAAGTGCGTCACTGTCGACGATGGATACGTCGTCGACATGACTTTAGTCATGCGACATGAAGGCTCCTAGGAAGAGGCCGCTTGCCACTAAATGTTTTCATTCACAAGATGCTTTATGAAACAGCAACTTTTTTTATATTCTTGGAATGTAAAGAACGGTTGTAGTGTGTATACACATTTATTACACTAAGTTATTGTAATAAATAGTCGTAAATATTGTTTCTATTAAAACGTTTTAATTATAGTTGGACTAGTATTTTATCTTTTGTTCTAGAGTAACTGCAAAGAAAACTTTTTGGGTACTAAACCATTTATTGTAGTTTTTCTCAGTAGAATTTTTACCACGTCTATCCACTAGTCTACGTTACTCATTTTCAATCCGCCCAAAAATTCAAAGAAATCTATATAGCCCACGTCCTAAGTCAAATAATTCTCGCAGATTGCAAAGAGTTCCATGAACATAGACATTCTTATTTGCGTTCATCTTTCATGGGTGTAGAGAAATTATCTCTATTGTAGCCCAAAAAACATCATTCGAATGAAAACAGCGTGTATTTTGCGTTAAAGACAACTTGTTTTTACCTAGCTGGGGCCATGAATTTTTTACTAGGAAAAATATATTATTTTTTAAACATTATTTTTACTGATACGTTATAACGTATTGTCTTCGATACGGAGCTCGACTGCATAACTCACCTGGATCGAAAGGATCGTAGTTACGAGGAAAATATAAAAACAGTTGAATATTACTCACAGGGGAGTTATGAAAGGGAATAATGACAGGAAAGAAAGAAAATACACCAACTGAGTCACATTAACATCCAGTTAATGGGTAAACAAGTAAATCTGTATCAATATTATTAGGTAAAAAATAAGGTCACCTATTCTAATGATCTCGGACGACAAAAATACCTCGGGCCTTTGATGCCACTTAATGATTAGAAACCTTATAACGCCTTGGTGCTTAAATAACCATTCTTCATTTAACCAAAAAATGACCATATTTGAGTTGTATCACTCTTCTTGAGAACCGACGATAAAAAAAATCATTAGTTGTGTCATCTAAGCCACTCTTTTCTCCACATCGACTTCGACACTCAATCCAGAAGAGAATTCCCTCGTTCTTCCCCTTCGTCATTGTCTTCACTTCAGACGAAATTAGACGATGCAGATTTAACGCAGAAACGAAAGTTTTTAACAGCTTTCTAAATTAGTTTTCGTTGGTAACGTCACCTTTTTAAAGTTCAGCAAGAACCGTTTTGTAACCGTTTTCAGACAGAGAACAACCTACAAAATATTTCCCCAAACTCATTCTTACCCTACACTTCATTTGCGAACCACGCTCTTCTTGTGTTTTTAACCTGGGTCCCGAGAGAACACTCATTACTTTACCGGTGCCCTGTTTAGAAAAAAGGGTATTTTAATTAAGGTCACGCTGATCCGTTATCGCGAAGACGAGCTAAATTTCGTAAGTTGAAAGTAGGATCTTATCGAGAATTCCGAACGCTATCATTAAATTCGCAGGCACCGCGTGAGCGCTCGTTACCTGCTTCGCGAGATTTGGAATAAGCGCGGCCTTATCTCGCCGTGGCCCAACTTTTCATCCGGTTAACCGCTCGCGCCGCTTACGAATGAGGCAGGCTGCGGCGCCGGGCGATAAAGCCGCGGGTCATAATGCAAGGAGCGCGCGAATTGTTTGGCTGCGTGGCCGAGGAGGGAGCGGGCGCGGCGCCTCGCTGAGGACGTGCCCTGAGCGCGCAAAGCGCTTTTTCCGGAGGAAATGCCACGTTGGACGAGACGCCACTTCCTTTCAACGACGATTACAAGCACAATTTGACAGCTGAAAGAAATTGTTTAAAAGCAATTAGAATGCATTTTTGTTAAATCTACCACTGAATAAATTGTGAGGAACATACATTTTGACCACTCCGGATCCATATTAAATTCCGCATAATAGCCATTCACAAAATGAGAAGAGATTCTTACGTTGTAGGAATGTAGCGTGATGTAGGTTTCATTGAGATGTCATAGTTCACATCAGCCGAATTATCTTTAAAGACAGCGGTAACGGCAATTGATTGATTAGTCATTCCAGGTTTTTCAAGTGCAAGGTCATTAGTCCCGTAAGTGTAGAGCATGCTTTATCGCGGGGTGGCGATGATCATTCGCTGAATGGCGAGATCCGGGGCCGGTGTAAGCGCCCTGTGGCCGAGAGTGGTGTCGGCTGCCCGGGGCGGAAGAAAATTCCCCCTTATTCAGGTATTTCAGTTTAAAAGACTAAAATATACAAACTTGAGCAACATAGCAAATGATCAAACATAAAAAATTACATTAAAAAATCTACATAAAATATTTAATACATAATCGAATATTTACCTTCACGATCAATAAAACTTTTCAACGAAGTTCAATTATTTAATAATCACTACTAGTACTTATGAGCACTAAAATCACAGTTTGGAAAACGCATACATACAAACGAATTGAACATGCGAATTGGACGACTGGCGATCCATCAATGAAATTTTTGAATTGTGAAAGCATTACTCATGGACTACCCTGAAAGGATTTGTTCGTTCTGTAATCTAATTCGCAGGTGTTATAATGCAATATTGCACACTATTCTGTATATGATAGAAGTCATTCTCGCTTAATATTTGTCATAAACAATCCAAGCACAAAATAAAATACGGGTAATCCGTACAAGTCAGTACAGACGATAGTCCCAGTTGCTACAACTAGCAAGATGTCATTATTACACATAAATTTAAAGAAGTCACAGAGTAAATTATAGAAGAGTTCGTGCGTTCAATCGGTCGGAATCGTAGGTGCGATAAAAATATGAAATGAAATGTTTCAAATTTTTACAAGATATTATTATTATTATTATTATTATTATTATTATTATTATTATTATTATAATTTATTATGAAATTTGCCGCCCCGCTTACCTTAGGCCACCGTGTGCGCTCATTGTTCCGGTGAACGCTCCGGAGACCGGGAGCAACCCTGCTTTGCCGCCAGACTTTTGACAGTTTGAATAGTGATTTCCGGCGCGTCAACTGATAGAGGCATTAGTCCCGTAAGTGTATTGCTTCTCTTTATCTCGGGAGACGACGGTGATCTTTCCCCGCTGGATGGCGAGATCAGGCGCCCAACTACATGGCTTGCTGGGTTTCCCAACCAGACATCTCCGAGCCGGAACAAGCTCTACGCTCCCGACTGGTCTCCCGGCGTACTGTAGTGCATGTAGTGTGCGTACATAAGGGGCTGAGGATAGGAGAAGCGAAAGGAAAGAAAAATTGCGCGCGGTCCGTGGCCCAATTGATATGGCGCCGACCTCCGCGGCGGTTCGTGAGTCTAAGCTCCCGACTTATAATTGTAGTGTAGTGCATGAAAGTGTGAGTAAGAAGAGAGGATAAGACAAGGAATATGAAAGAAAGATCGCGCAAAGTTATTACCCGGTTTGTTAGGCATTCCTCTGGTGTGGATCTGAGAAACCACGGAAAACTGCCAATGAGAGGAGCCGCCCGCTCGAATTCTCGTCCAAACAGCGGCTATGTAATTAGTGTCGAATGTCCTTCCACCGTGGGGAGTGGAACCCTAGGACCTCCCAATCAGAGACACTGCAGTATCATCAGTTGACGCCCTGAGCCTCTAACTGCTCCTGTGAACGCCGGAGGCCGGGAAGCCGTCCTGCGAGTTGCCGCTGACGTAGCCTGCACTTGCATTGCTTGGGGTTTTCTAACCAGGCCGGTGACACTTCATCAGCTGTTACGGTGTTATCCAAACGAAAGCTAAAACGTCGCCACGGTGACGTTTAAGCTCCCGATTGGGCGAGACCATAACAGCTGATCAGCTGTCATCAGCCAGGTTACAGAAGCCCAAGTACAACTTGCAAGCGCAGTGGCGGCGAGCGCTGCCCCGCGTCGCGCTGTCGCAGTGCGTCAGGCGCGGGGCGGCGCGAGCAGTTCGTTTAGCCGCGCGCGCTGACAACCTCATTTTCCGTGCGACGAGACGCGTCACGCCGCGGCGCGGGCGGGCCCGTCACGGCGTGGCTGTGGATGGTGGCGGGAGAAGAAGCGGCCACGCACGAATGGTGGAAATGGGGAACGGGTGTGGGGTAGTTGACAAACTCCGAGGTAGATGGGGGGGGGGGGAATTAAATAGGAATATAGAAATGGATTTGAGGCGTTGTTCTTATTGCTGTCTAGAGAATTGGCTAGTGCAGACGCAGGCACCCCGCGATAACCTGGGGTTCCTCGTGTTTCAAGGTTGGGGAGAGGGGATGGTGCGTGTCTGGACGGTAGGAAAGCACCGCAAAATATTGCGGTGGACAGTTCTTTTCTAGTCGTTCGTAAGTTACGCTTCTCTCAAGTTCTTGTGAAAATGGAATGTGTTAATGATTTAGAAGTTAGTGGTTTGTGTAATTGTCTTATAGAACAATTATTAAGGACGGAATTTCTTAGTATTGGATTGCAGAAAAACCCAGAATATAAGACAATGGTAGAGGTAGCTTCCATGAAGTTTGGTATACTTAAAATAATGTTCAAGATTCGCCACTGGTACGTACATCTCTCGGCATGTTAATACACATTTATTGAACATATCTTAGAATTCTGCGATTTAAGATGGATTCTAATTGTGAGGTTATGATAATAAAATTAATTTTCTCGACGTGTATTAACATCCACTATATGTTATCCGTAAGAGTTCAAGAAGGGTCTGTGGATATCAGTAGGTTCAATTTCCTACGGAGTGAGAAATGCAATCACACATCTCTGCGTATAATAGGCGTTTCAAGTAGACGCCAGTTTAGCAAATTGTCACTGTGCTTCTATCGGGCAAATAGCAACGAAATTAAAATAACATTGGCGGGAAGATTCAAATTTCACCACGACACCACTTATCTTGTTTTTGAGGTCATAAAGACGTTAAAAAACGGGAGGCATTACTTTCAGAACGACCTTCATACATTAGAGAAAGCAACCAGTATTTGCCCAAACGTCACGACATCCGTTAGTCCCACAGCCGCTGTCACGGCCGCCGCTGTTCCCAGGGGCTGTCGGCCACTGAACTCTCTGCTGTTGTCGCCGCTGCCATTGCTGCAGCCACTACGTAAGAGCTATAGAATTTGATATAAAGGATAGAGGTTATCAAATGTCTAAGAGAGAGATTGTCAATACTATGTATAATCTATAATCTATCTCAAATGTGTGTAATATTGTAGCAACCACATAACTGATCGTGTCTTTCGAACGACAGGGACTCGTAAGTTAAAAGTTTGTTTTAATCAAAGGACCCAGAACTTGTTGGCGAAGAGCAACCCAGACGCTTGCGACTGTGCCACACACGACCTAATCGTACCTAATGCAAGGTGCTCGAGGGATAGATGCGATATTCATCTCGAATTAAGAAGAGAACTTTAAATAGTACAAAATGCATTGACTCTCAGCCAATTAATCGAGATTGTTAGTTCAAAGATCCTCGAATCAGAATATTATATTTTCACAGAGACAGAAGGCAGATTGGCGATGAACAACTTAACAAGGGAAAACCTCAAACTATTTGTCCATTTTTTCAGTCGTTTACACTTCTAGTGAAAAAAAATAAAACTGTTTCGCTTTTGAACTGAGATGTAAGTATAGTTCATTTATAAGACCCCTTGAAGATAAATCATACTCCACATCTGTAAATTGGCTGTGAAATCTGTTCTTGATTTTCGCTGTCTGCCTTTCTCTCTTATCTCTTTCTTTCTGTCTCTCTCCCTCTCTTTCCTTCTCTCCCTCTCTTTCCTTCTCTCCCTCTCTTTCTCTCTCTCCCTCTCTATTCCACTCTTTCCATCCTTGTAAATGAGCCATTCTCAATTCCTTCGTGTTAGGTGACGCTGTAGTGTCTCTGGCCTGGAGATCCTAGGATTCCACTCCCGAAAGTGGCAAGATTTTCGATTGGTCCTAGATAGCTAGGACGAATTCAGTCGCTGTCAGGAGGAGAATTCTAGCGGCCGGCTGCTCTGATTAGTATTTTTGCGTGGTGTCTCCGGTCAACACCAGGCGAATGCCGGAGCAGTTCCCTAACAAACTGGCCACGGACCGTGCGCGATGTTTCTTTCCTCTTCCTTGCCCTAACCGTACCCCTTCCTTACACACACTTATATGCACTACGCTACCATTACATATCGGGAGCTTAGGCGTGTCCCAGCTGGGACGTTGGTGGGAGATACCTGGTGCGGGGAAAACCCCGCGAACCGACGTGTAGATCGGACCGTATCATATCAGCGCCTCCTCCCTTGATAAACACTTGCACGGCACTTACGGGACTAATGACTTCAGTAGTTGAAACCCACTATTCAAGCAATCCCTGCCTTCCGTTCACCGACGCCAGCGCAATTGGATTGCAGCCACGTTGCGCGTTCCCGTTGCTCTCCGGTGAGTCGAGGCATGACCAAATGCATCGGTCGGCACCTCTGAATATGCCACCGTGCCAGTGTTGCCAAATTAGGGGTTTTCCCTCTAAATTTAGTTGGTTGTTGGGGGGTCTAGCGGATTTTTATGTGGCAATTTTTTTTCAATTATTTTTTTACTTGTTAATTTTTTTTTAATATCGGTTTACCACAAAACCCTAAAATAGTTCCCTATTGCGGGTATATTTATTCAAATAGAACTAAGCATAGTAAAAACACTTATAGACGTGTAAGATTATTTGAATGATTTCCTTCGCTTAAAATTGGGCGGTTATTTGTCCCCACCACCCATTAAGATTGGTAGAAGAAGGTAACGCATTGAATGAAAAGGAACGAATCACAGTAATAAAACATTACAACGATTTCCTTTGAAGAAAAGTTTTACAAAGAATTATCATTATTTCTTTTTCAGTCATTACAATGAGAGAGACCTATATACCTATACGTCTTAAGTTTTATAACTCTTACAGTCCTTAAAACAAAACTTATACAATGTTTATGTATATGCACAATATATTAATACATTCTATAAAGAGTTTATATATTAGAAATAAGGGTGTTGACTGTAAAATATAAATATCATCATATACAATTAGTAATATTTTTCGTATTTCTTTAATTTCCATCCTCATACATTTTAAACATGATATAATAATTTTTTTTATAGTTTGACGTTTTGGTGATTTCGCAGCGGTTTCTACTTTTGTAGCGAGAAATGATTAAGACCACCTGGCAACACTGCTCCGTGCGTTGGCGGCCGCCGTGGCTGGCGAACAGCCGCACGTGCTTTCGCGTGCGCGTGAGTCACGGCGAATGTGATTGTTGTGGCGCTCGCAGCCACAGCTCGAGCGTGCGTGCGTGCGTGCGTGCACCAGAATTCCGAGGCCGTAACCGTTTCCGGGTGCCCTGCCCTGAGAATGTGATGCATCGCGAGTCCCGTTCTAGCGCCGCTGAAAAGTTTTATGGCGAGCGCTGTACCTTGCGGCATAGCAGATGGGGTGACGCTTTAAAGGAGAGCGTTTTTGTATCGCAGTTAAAGAATCTATAACAAAGGGGAATGTTTTTGTTTCGTGATCGGGGTATTGAAATAAACTATTGTACGCTCATGTCTTTGCACGTGCTACTTTGAAGAACTTTCGTATTACAAAGACGTTGTTGCAAGAAAATTGCACTGTCCTTTTTTCTTCTCGAGGTTGGCTTTAACGTTCGCGTTGTTCGAGATCGTTGAACTTAAAGCTTCGAGAACAATCTTCGTTATAATATTTAAACAAATACTATTATTCTAAAAACTGTATATTTTAGTTAAAAGGAGAGTGTGTATGATTTTATTTCTGCGATGAGATTGATAGACGATAATTATAAACGCAAAATATTTATTTCATGATATTGTGCATTAAAAATATATGCAACTTCGATATGATTTCGAAACATTTGTGGCGGTTCAGAGATCAGTTAACCAAATTCAGTTTTTGTTTCTTTCCTGATTACATTGATTCAAAAATTATAATTTTGTTGCTAAAATAATGATGTAGATGATAGTTTATTTTTATCCTCTACACATCAGATGTTGTTTGTAACTCTAAAAAAACAACATTATCTTTCAGAGTTAAAGTGGACCAAACTTTTGGTTGGTTGGTAGCATTGGTCTGATATTACTATTATTGAAAAGAAAGATCGAAAACAACAATAGTTTTATATTAAAGTTGCTTCGGTCGAGATCTAGAATACAAAGAAAACGCCTCATTTAGAAAGTTTTAATGCCGACAAAGGAATGTCCAATTACAAACAGTAACAAATAACACCTTATAAGGTCGTGTCAACTGGCTGAAAATACGCTCTCTGGAATTTGAAAAAAAATTAAAAATAAATTATGAGGATCTCCAAATTCTCTAGCACCAGTGGCAAGTAATTATCTTTAAATGACTAGGATTCTCGTAACGAAAAATAATAAAGTTGACATGACGTCACTTTTTCTTTACAGGTCTTCAATCCATCAAAAGTACTTCGTACATGTTTATGTGCCTGTGATTACTAGCTCGAGAAATGTGCTTAATTGCACCCCGATGATGAGGAAATCAATGGGATTCAAATTAAGTGGTGTTAGCCGATATCTTGCGTTACTCCATAATATGAATTGAGAAATAATCAAATCACAATACAAATTTTATTATGTATTAAACATGCCAAAGTCAGTTTTGCGACGTTTGACAAAGTCAGAATTGACTTTGGGGTGTTTTAATAAATATATAAACGTTTATTGTTGTGGTTTGATTATTTCTCAGTTCATATAATGGGATGCAGTATGATTAGGCACTTTCTGTAAAATATCCAGGGTTTTAAATTTTACTATCATATATTAGCAATGTTTCTCCCTAACGGTGTTGACTTTTAATGTTAACATGCGGATATTGTTCCAGAGGAACTTGTAAATATCTATGATGTTTCAGCATCACGATAAATAGACGTTTAGAGGAAATTTAAGAAACATAGAGCAAAAATTGCTCTAAGATAAATTACACGGAGGCTATTAATTATCCATTATTTAAATTCGAACTCGATTTTTTGAAAACTCATATAATGAACTTAGTGCACTTTAATTTCGAATTCTTCATATTTCTAACAAAAACTTACGAAAATATTTCTTTTTGGTGCTGTGACCTGCATGTCGTGAAACTAATAAGTTGAACGAGAGAATCGCCGAGAATGGGCGCTTTAGTTAGGCCATGAGGGAACTTGAGAACGAAAAGATTTTAGTCAAGGGCAACGGTTTAAACATAAAATAAAAGTAGTGTGGTGGTTCTGTATTTCCTCCTGCTGTCTCTAACCTATTTTTTCTTTTCTCTATCCATTAAATAAGTATCTTAAATGCTAGCTAGTCCTGATATGTGCGTTACGGAGTACCATCATAGAAAATTTTATAATTACGACGTGAGGGCGCGGACTGATCCTCTACAGGAAATCAAAAGAATAATTATTATTATATAAAAAAAAATAAAAAATATTCCTTACTCTCTACATTCACGCATCATACATTTACCTCCATTTTCATCCTAACTTCATTAATTAATTATTTACTTAACGATAACGAAATTCAATCAACAAAAATTATTCTGATATACTCATTATTAAACAAAATCGTAACATTCTATCTCCACTAACTTACTATACATTACTTCCTCGCGTGAATCAAATTTATAATATTTTATTGCATTAATATTCCATTTGCTCAGAAATCGTTTTGCGTGAATAATTTCCAGAATATTCTATTTGTTAATATTTCCTTTACTCAACAAAATATTTTGCGTGGCCACGTCTTAAAAGAATTAAACTAAAACACATATCTTGGCCTTCTCTTCTTAGCTCCAATGTAGAATCAATTATAATGTTTATAAGTCCCTCCTTTCCGATGCATTCAGCGCTCTTGCTCTGCACAATTCCATTTTCTCCTTTCACCAAAGTTTTTGTTCATCTACCATTCTTCTTCTTCTTCTTTCTAGGTTTTTTCTTCAGCCGACAGTCGGTTACCCTTTGCGTCCCGATCGAACGCATATTCTAGTGTATGGACACTAGACACCAACACACTTGCGGGCTCCTCTGATCTGGGGTCAGCAGAACGCGAGGCCCTTCGCGACAACACATACATACACAAGGCACAAGGACAAACAACCATGCCCAAGGCGGGACTCGAACCCGCGACCCTTCGGACCGAAGCGCTGAGTCGGTTCTCGCTCTTAGCCACCTCGGCCATCCAGGTCGGCTCATCTACCATTAATTAATTCAATTCGCGTAGTCAACATATTCCAAAAAACAAAGTTATACTACACTGCATTTTACATTAACAGTACAAAAAAAGAACAATTCAACTTTCATGAGATCTACGTCGCGACGCCTATCCACGACATTCACTAGCATTCTGACCAATTTTCATCTCCCGTTTTACTAAAACAAAGACGGCTTTTCTTTTATTATTTTGCTAATTAAAATTCACTAATTCTTTGTAATTGTCTTTCTATTTCACTGTTCTTACTTTGTCCCTTTAACATTGTTTTTCTTTAATTCAACAAGGTTTCTCTGATTCTCTATACGCCATTTTAAACAGATGACCGTCTGTCCTTCTTCGTAAATATTTCTACAAGTTTTTAAATTTATTAAGATTTCAAATTTCTATTTTGTAACAAGGCAGCCGTCACGAAAATACTCCTTAAATTGTCCACAAACATGTCAAAGTCCGTTTTGGATCTTCCGCTTCCGAATGTTATTAAAAATTTGCCGAAATATGCTATGGTGGAACTTAATTCATCTGTTTATTTTCACTTTTTTATAGAAAATCCCATGTTATTTTCAAATAAATTATAAACAATGTGACGTGTCTGATCGGACCGTCACAGTGGACCTGGGAGAGTTTGGAATGTCCTCTCCTACCAGCATGTATTTACAAGTTGTGTGGTAATGTCGATTCGTATTACATTTTGAACGTCTTGCAGATCAGAATGTGAAAAAAACTATATTTGCAAGCATGTCAGTGAAATGGAAACAGAAATGTTCTCCATAATCGAAGGTGAATATTGCATACATCCACCTTATTTTTAATTGTATTACATGAAACACTCAATGGAAGGCTCACATTTTGTTCAATATAGACAGATAATCAACTTTGTCGGAATCATAAAGAATTATTTTGCGACAAAGAAATGAAAGTTGAAACTTGAAAATAGTAACTTCCAGGTGAGTCTCAGTCTTGACGGTTTTCTGACTGGCGGTATGATGAACGAAAGGATGTGTCGGACACGTCTTATAAAGAACATTCATTACGAAAGCACGTCATTAATCATCAGAGGCAGCTCTTCGAGTCTTCCTTATGCAAATAAATGTACCACTTAGCCTTTGCGTATGTCGTCGAATTGTGGGGCATGGGAAAAACGACGAGGGCGCTTTTGAAAGAAATAATCCTATTTCAAATACTTTTACAAGATAAATGTAACTAATTTCGTGTGATTTTTCATTCAAAAACTCGCAGGCTCACCCAAGATTTTTCTCGTGTGTGTATGTGTGCCAGAGCCGGTCTAGTTGATTTAATGTTTTCTTATAAAGAATTTTCCCTTCACGCTGAATTTAAAATGTATTTTAATTTGTTGATTTATAATTAATATTTATGACGTAAACTATTGAAGTATTGAATTAAATTCGTAGCCTGGAAAATAAGTAAATGCTATATATTAAAAAATATTATCATTGGTTTCTGAGAGAGGTCCTGATCCCTTGGGTGAGCCCCTGGAAGAAAGAACTGCATGTACTGCACGATTAAGTGAACAAATCTTTCTTAAATCATTTATTTGTGAAAATATTAGTTACTTAATAGCGTTTATGCAAAGAATTCTCTGTACAGTGTACTCTTTACCATATTGTTTCGAGTGTATTCTTAGTATATTCTTATATATTCAGTATATAGTGCCATTAGATCTAGAAACTTACGGTTAAGATGATTTGGATCACCTATTATATTTGGAAGTGTAGGCGAAGATAAATTTTATTTTATTGTAATACCCGTAAAGAAAAAGACAAATATCTGAATTGAGAGCGTTGTAAAGTGAATGAAGCTCCGGTAATGTTCGGTCAAGGTCTTCTGCGAGCAAAGTTGAAAAACTGCGACGCGTGTTTCTGGGAAGGCAAATTGTCTCCTGTGCCTCGGAATTCCAAAATGTTAATGAAATCACCTCCTACTAGTATCCGTGCTCTTGAAAATAAAACGGGAAAGCAATTAATTATTAATTAGTTAGTTATTGAAGCCGGTGTTCTTGATTCATCTTTCGTTGTTGAATGACTCATTCTGAATTGTCAGTCCCATTGTTGGGGTTTACTCATAAGTTCAGAACGGATGTTCATGATAGCTGTTTTTCCAGAACAATATATTTGTATATCAGTATTTGAAGTTGGTAGAGTTTACAAGTCGATTTTCATCAATTAGAACCATTTATATTTTACATTTTTGGGTATAATTACATATTTTTACATATTGTGGGATACTTACAAAATTTCAGATAATTTTACCTGTTACTAAATATTTCTTACATCTTTCGTTATATTTTCTTATATTTATACGTCGAAACGCATTATTTCAGATGTCCTATTCAATATACTCGTAAGTAACGGAATTATCTTTCTTACGATAACATAGTACTATGCTTCTGTGACCACAATATATTCGCCATTAATTGTCTAACTTAACCCTCTCCCCTGCCTTTTGGAAATAGCGTGTTCGGAGCCAAGAATGAGCTTTGTGATGATGTTTGTAAAGAAGTAGCAGGTAATTTCAACCACGTGCATCCTCATGTTGCAAACATCTCATTCGCGATCGAAAAGTAACAAGTATATTTTACAGATACATTGTTTGATCGCATTGCTGGTTTTGTTGGATTTTAGGGGTACATGTCCCTTTAACTCTCTGCTCCCCACCTCCTCTGGGATCCATCATCGGCTACACCGTACTATTATCCACTTAAGCACGGGCTCCTCGTAAGCAACGTTGTGTAAACTAGGAACGTAATTTATATTTGGAATAAAACTGGTGAAGTGTACTGCTCTAAGAAGTGCAAGTCTTTCTGAAAAGATACACCTTCTTCCAGCTGCTCTGAATGAATGATAATATCTGATCGGCGACGTTCTATGTTCGGAAAATGCGCATACAGGAATTTTAAACACTACAAAGGACTTTTATTTTACATTTTCTTACATATTTTGAAAAATAATACATGTATTACTTTTTTTGTTACAATAAATTCAGTTCCCTTCTCGTAAGTAGCCAGAAATCTGACAGCGATTCGTGAAACATGGGAATACAGCACTAATAAAAGATGTGCTGATGTGCACTAATTTTCAGTAACGAGATGTCGTAGGTGAACAGTATCAGAGAAAATAAAAATGCGAGTCAAAAATTGAACAAAATACATTCAAATGGTAACATCATAAGCTGCAATAGTATAATATGATATATAAACTGAATGAAAGACAAGGAACCTATCAGATATTTTGAACGAGAAAATAAGACATACACACAGGTGTGAGTCATTGTTTCTTTGAATGCAGTAATTCGTTTTTGTAGTATTTAACAAGTCTTCAGTTTTTATAGTTAACATAGTACAATACGACTTGAATTTCATCCCTCACCCCTCTCACCAGCTCTATTTCAAATCGAGTTTACGAGCTTAGAAGAAAAATTCTCGGAATTCTTCATGAGCAATATCCTTCTTTTAGCCTCTCGGCGACTCGTCGCCTGTTGCGATGTAAGGGTGTCACGGCATTTTTCTCCTGTAACAGAGCGAGCGACTGAGTATTTCATTTCTTCCCTCCAATTCGCGTAAGTGGTGAAGGCGACGAGAGACCTCACAGACCGCAGTGGTTCGAAATCACCCCCAACGTACCAACAAGCAACAGCAACCAAAATAATAATAACAATAATAATATCATCACAAGATATTTATTATTAAAAAGAAGAAAGAATTTATAAAAGACAGCAATTCCGCTTTGATGAAGTAGGCAACATCAAACAGGAAGAAGTTGAAAAACTAATGAATTATGATAATCAGTCATATAAAGTGAAACGTATTTGGATATTAAATGCTACACAAATATGTTTTCTCTGTGGTGCCCCTCTTCAATAACAATCAAAATATTTTCCTAAAACACTGCAAAAACTTAAATATTTTATGTATGAACGAATACTTCAATATCATAGTGCAATACTTCGGGATACATACCAAGAATATGAAAAAGGTGCTGCTCCATGACGCAACACATGAATAGCAAACATGCATTGGTAGCCGGCCTCTTCTTTACAACCTTAGTGATTCATGACGTTAGGTTTCAGAAGCAGTGACGCACGGAATAAAATGATTCATCGATCGGCGCAGTATGAGAATAGGGGGAATAACACAATAAAATATTCGCAATTTTTTTAGTCAAAATCGAAACTGTTTTCTTGTTTTTGGATTTTTCCCTAGTTCCTGTGTATCTCCCACCAGAGTGGCACCATCGGGAGCTTAAAGCCGAGACAAGCTCTTAAGTTCCGATCGGTCTCCTGGCATCTGTGGTAATGCAATGCAAGTGAAAGTATAAGTGTGTGTGTGTGTGTGTGTGTGTGTGTGTGTGTGTGTGTGTGTGTGTGTATGCAAGGGGCAGGATACGACAAGTAATGGGAAGGAAAGATCGCGCGCGGCCAGTGGTTCGTATGATAGGGTTACGGCATTCCCCTGGTATTGATAGGAGAAACCACGGAAAACTACTGATCAGAGCAGCCGGCCGCTAGAATTCTCCCCCGGACAGCAACATAGCACGACGTAGCTATCTGGCTAGCGTCGAAAATCCTGCCACCGTCGCCAGTCGAACCTCAGGACCCCCCAGTCCGAAGGATCGCCAAAAAAATTGATGTTTTTAAAACATCGTTGTTTTCCACCAGAAACATCGTTATTTTGCTTTCCATGATTTTTCACATCGATATTTTGTTGCAAAAGCATCGATGTTTTTTTTTTTAATTTTTTTTATTTTTTAAAATAAAGGGGTTTAAGCACGTTGTAGAGTAGCAGCAATCCTCAGCAATATCGTTGTTTTTCATCATCCTCTTCATCAAGCTACACATTTCGCATGTACAATCTGAGGAAGTTTGGGATCTGCTCGTTATGAATGTATGTTATGGCCAGGCGTGTCATTGCCCGAATCGACAATGAAACACGAAATCGATAGCAAAACACGGTGTTCTTCATTTTTAATTTTATTCTTTACTTTCGATAATAATTTTTACATGCTACTAACATACTGGTAACCAAACAATAGAATATATCCTTTTCACGTACTGTAATTAAAAATGGATAGGAAATAGAATGTTTATTAGTGTATGAATATAACATCAATGTTTTAAAAATTGTTTAAATCATCGTTCAATTTCTCGTTTTAAACATTGATGTTTTCATCGACATCGAAAACCCTTTAGCGATGTATCGATGTTTGGTAAAATTGCCGGCCCGAGGCGCGGTCGCTCGGGCGCACTGCGCGGCGCGTGGGCGGGGCCTCGCCGTTGGCGTGGCGCCCTTTGTTTCCGGGTGCGCTTTGTGTCTGCGCGGGACGGCGCGACGCGACGCGACGGTGCAGCCGCCCCGGCGACATTGCGATCCGCCTCCCCCCCCCCCTCCGCTGTCGCCTCGCTCGCCTGACAGGCCGGGATTCGAGGTGGAACACCACGCCCGCGTTGTGACTTCGCATGCCACTCATGATTACTACTTTTCACATCTTTATATACTTCGTTACACATTATACTGCGATTTGTATTAAGCTGCGTTTGAAGGGAATCAGCTGTTTCCGTGTCATTCAGTCGGAAGGTTGAACGCCATTATAGTGACGTCACTATGGTGACATGTAAGGACCTAAATGGACGGCACAGTAACAGCTGATCAAATGCCAAACGCAGCAATGTAAAAACCGTGTTTAAGACCGTTGACACTTGGTCAGCTGTGACGCTGCCTTTCAATCGGGAGCTTGAACATCCTATAGTGACGTCAGTATAGTAAAGTTCAAGTTCCCGATTGGATGTCAGTGTCACAGCTGATCAAGTGTCAACGGACTAGTTTTTATCGAAGTGTAGCGGTCACTGCTCTCTGAGGGACCAGCTATTTATCTGTTTTATACCTTACACAATGAATGATTAATCGATTGATTAGTGTTCCCGGCACTTCAACTGCCAAGTTTATTAGTCCCAAAGTGTAGTAGTGAATGTGTTTATCGCGGAAGGTGGTGATCATCTTTCCCCGTTGGATGGAGAGATTCGGCGCCGACATACACTTAGGCTTGCAAGATCTTTCTCCAGCGAGGTACCATCCCAGCTGGGACTGATAAGAAAATAAGTTCCCCACTGGTCATCCGACATGTGTGGTAGTGTAGTGAATGTAAGTTACACAATCAACACAACAGCAAGATATTTGATTGTTTGAATATTTAGATACAATCAAATTAGTTTAAAGGTGTCCGAGGCAGTATGCGGTGTAAATTCTACAGTAGCAGATTCAGGGGGCGACATGCCAAGAAATTAAATTTTTTTTTATCAGTTCATTGAAACCAAACTCCTGAAGTTTGCTAACCTCTAACCACTACTTCCCATGTGTGTTATCTTCAAGATACAGCTGACTCCGGTTACAGTGAACTTCTGTGGACTAACACGTTTGGTTCACTACATCAGAGGTTCACTATATCCGATGATGTCAAAATTAAATAGAATTTCTCCACAAAGGTTGATTTTATTCATATAAAGATACAGCAAAATTCATTAGCAGCACTAACTGAAAATTTCAATACTTTTATTTGTGCTTAAGAAATCAATTATTTTCAATTGTTTGCTTCGTACATTTTTCATTAGTCATTTCTCTAGATGCTTCTCCAGAGTTCGTGTTCTCTCCATTAGTTAGTACTGATATGCGGTCTTGACACCTTTCAATGCCTCTTGCACTTTTGGAGCACTGTCCCACTCTCTGAAGACCCTTCAACTGGGCAAATAAGATTCACTTAATTTCCAGGGCTCATTTCCTAAGTTCACTACAGCCGAGGTTCAGGTTCACTATAACCAAATCTTCTTAGGCTTATTTGTAATGTAAGTGAAACAGGACCAGTGACTTTAAGTTCTTTATAACCGTGGGTTCACTATATCCGAGTTGACTGTAAGCGGAGTCGACTGTATTGTGACAAGCTCCCATCTCGACAACGACCGGCGGTGCGCGCACCGCGTGCGAGAACTGATCTCAAAGTCATTCCGTGGGGTGGGCGTGCACATGGAATGTGAATTGCATTTTCCTTGTGAATTTGTTTCGGTGAGGACGTGTAGCGTCTTGGACGTGGCAAGCCCAAGGTTCCGTTTGACAATAACCTGAAGGAGGCAAACTGTTCAAAAATAAAGTATGATATTTCAGCCGGAAAACTTTGACCGGAAATTTTTAAGAGAGGCGGGACACAAATTGTTTAAGTTATAAAAACAATGGACATACTTTTCGGAAGTTTTGAAATATGTCCAACTAGAAAGATGTAAATTTCCACAAGAAACAACTTTGCAAGACACTTTTTTCTTTGAAAACAACAACAAAAACAAACAAACCAAAAAAAAAACAGTAACGTCGGTGCGCGAACAGAACAAAAAATTATCAGCATTCTTCATCTGATTGGCCTGATCTTTTAGAGTGGCCTGCAAATTAACGTGTATTACAAGATACAGCAGTCAAAATATTATTTTCGTGCTGCTAGAAATGACCTAGGGAATTCCATCAAATATCACCAATTGCAATAGGAAGAGTCTGCTTCGATGTATTGATGTGAACCGAGGCTTCCCGAGAATCTCTCGACATCCAATTGAATGAACAAGGCGAGCGGAATGAAAACCGAATCTGCATCTGCCCGTTCTCCACGTGCAAATGAGCTGCGCTGGAGTGGCTTCTGGGCGTAACGTAAGCTCCATGAATCAGCGCGAGGGCCGGGGCTGCTCCCGCGAGCGGCCTGGAGCACCGCGGCTTCGAATGGCAATTGCACGCGGCCGCGGGGGCGGCCCAAGGGCTCCGGCGAGGGGGGGAAGGGGGGGTTGGGGGGTAAATTTTATGAATTAAAAAGGAATTTGTTGGGGGAAATGGTTGGGATGAGTATAAAACGGGGGGAGGCGGGGCGGGGCGAGGGGTGACGGAAAGGTGGGGAGGGGTTTGACGGCGGGGACGGTAGGGGCGCAATGAGAGGGGGCGGAGAGATGTGGGGTGCGGAGAGGGTTGGGGGGGGGGGGAAGGGGATTTGTTGGTGGGTAATGTTTGTGGTGAGGTGGTTCGGGGTGGGGAGTGACGGAAAGGTGAGGAGGGGAGAGGTGTGGGGAGGAAGCAGGTTTGCCTCGGTAGAGGGTTGTTCCATCCAGGGATGCCCACCCGATTCGTGCCCGCGTTCCATATTCATCGCACAAGAACAAGTACGACAATAATTTACAAAACTCGTGCCTGTTTAAAAATGCTTAGTATCTGTCAGTTTAAAAAGGCTTATCCGCAATTTTAAAATGTAAGGTTTACTAATTACGCAATAAATTTGTTTAAAAATAAAACATCGTGAATTTTCCCCATCCCCAGTTCCTGAGACCTCCTATGCGAATATTGTCTTTTGTTTTTCATTTATTTTAATACATATAGCTGCTTTCGATGCGGGCTGTCATTTTGTCTGATTTTTTACGCACACCAGTGTGATCTCTTCAGTTTGATTTCTATCTACACGTTCGTGTAAATTCCTTAGTGTTTCTCATCCTTCGATTCCACTCATATTTTGTGTTGCTAAACGTGTGCTCTAATCCAATTTAATTTTCCCTTAGCTTACATATTAGGGCGTCGGTTTCCTGCAAGTGACGAGCTACTTAGAGGAATTTCGTTCCCCAATAAAACATCTATACAAATAGCTTATCTCAATCGACGTGTAGGAGTTGTTAAGAGAAGAGTAAAACGAATGGTAATTGCTCTGAACTCCACAAGGGCCAGTGGCCCCAGAAGGCATCCGGCAGGAGCTGCTCTCGTGTGTAGAGAGCAGTTGGAGCTGGATGCCGCTCCGCGTGGACTCCTCCAGTCGGCGGGCGCCACATACTCCGCCGATAAGCGGGCTTTGTTCGACGAATGCTTCGGCAGCAGTGGAAATCAGGTGGCATGACAAGAGTCGAGCCGCTTCTGGCGCCCGCCGCGCCGTGCCGCATCGCTTGCGCTCGGGTATGTGGTGGTGGGGCAGCGGAGGGCGGGGCAGGGCAACGCAGGTGGGGTGGCCTGTGGATGGGCGGCGCGGGACGGGACGGGGCGGCGTGGGGCAGGCAACGCAGGTGGGGTGGTGCGCGGTGGGGCGGGGCGGCGCGAGGCGGGGCGGCGCGGCGGGTCGGGGCGGGGGGGGGCGGGCGGGCCCGCTTTGGGTGCGGGGCGGGGGCGTTGGGCCGTTGCCGCCCGCGCGCTCCACCGACGGGGACGCCGTTGGCCGCGGCGGGCGCTGGGGAGCCGGGCGCTGTCCGTGCAGCGCTCCGTGGACTACGCGCTCGCTTTTCTTCATCCTCCTGCTCCCTAGAGTGCGATTTATCCAGAGCTGCGTCTGGCAGGTCATCAGCTGTTACGGCGCCACCCAATCGGAAGCTTACACGTCACTTTCCTCCGTTCACCCTAAGAAAAAAGTGGATTAAAACCATAGCACGGGCTTTGGAGTGCTTGACATAGGATAGTTGACGCGATACAGCCTCAGGCGTCTTCATATGCAGAATTAAATAGTTTTCGATCCAGTGGCTCATTTCTCTTACAATGTTAAAATTCCAGACGAAGCTTATAATCTAAAGAACTCAGCTTTCAAAATAAGGAGACCATTGTTCTCACGCCTGCCGTTCCAGAAGAGAAAATATGGATGTCTGTGTTAGTTATGTGTCCAGCGCCTGCTTGGTATCAGCTCTAGCGCACAAAAGGTATCCCTGATATGCCCGATTCGTTCATATTCGTGCTAAGAAATGAAAATTGGCATCTTGAACTCTATACTTGGGTTTCTGTAATCTGGCTGATGACAGCTGGTCAGCTATTGCAGTTTCGTCCAATCGGGTGCTTAAATGTCATCACAGCGACGTCACCGTGATGACGTTTTAACCCTCGATTGGATGACACCGTAAGAGCTGATGAAGTGTCATCGGCCAGGTTAGAAAAGCCCAAGTGTAACGACATCTTCCGACGGCATTCGGAAAACACCGGGTGTCTGACGAAGTTCTGTTTCGTTTGATTCTGTCGGGTTCATTCCTCCGAAATCAGACGGAGAGTCAAGGCCATTAGCAATACCAACACTACTAGAAATACATGTAATTGACCCTAAGCGTGCTTCTCGCAAATATGTCAAACAAAGAACTGCGAAAATATGGGAAAATTCAGCCGATTTAGGTTGCAACATTGCGGTAGTTTTCGAATGTGGGCGACTACTCTTGCAGTCGTCCAGTAGCGAGAGGTCGGTTTTAGCTGCACTGTGACCGTAGCCTCACTTCCGCTTTGTTCAGGCTAGTGGACGACTTTCTTTTACAAGCCTTGAAACAGTTGAGCAACGCCCTACGAAATGGCTAGATCCGCAGGGGACTTTAAGTACTATTTCCTTTCAGAATAGCGAACTTACGAAACTATCATTCTGATCAGCTCTCTCGCTTTTCTTTGGTTTGTTGTCACCCGCCTCTGGCGTGAATGAGACTGTTCACTATAAAATAATGTATATCTTCTTTTTCGTTAAAATTAATCAACATTTCTTTCTGTAAACGAATATTAACTCAGGTGAAGAATTCTGCTAAGTAAGAATTACCGACGTGTGAGAAATGTTGCGAGTTGCGTGAATGTGATAAACGTACCTAAAAATTATCTGTGAATACTGCTGTATTATCTATGCTTTCAGGTGAAACTATTAACAATTTTTTCATGCTTAAACTGTTCATATTGATATATAATGAAAAAAATAATACGCCAATTATGAAAGTTTATTAAATTAATTTACGGTTATGTTGGGTAATAATGAATTATTCCTAAGACTTGAGTTATATAAGTATCAAGCAAACAGATCCTTTTTATTCAGCTGTTTAGTGAGCTTTACATGTTCATTCGTTATTAAAAGAAATAATTCTAAAAAATTAAAAAATTAGAATAACTAATATCAGCAAGTTTTTATTAACATGTTTGTCCTCACCAGTGACAAATGTCGTCTTCGTACATGTTTCTTGTGTATTTAAATGTGGTATGGTATATTTAATGAATTAATTACATGACGATGTAATTAAAATTAATGTATTGTGCCTAAGAGTATTTCAGAATGCCTGCGGGATTTGGGATGAAAGACCGGATATCACTTGCCGAAAACCAGTATGAATGCCAGAAATTCAAATTGTTCCACAAGATCTACGAAAATGGAGGACCCGTTTGGTCGGCGCCTACGCACACCCACCCACGCAGGACTCGGGCAGTGCGGCAACACACACTGCGGCGCGAACAGTTGTGAGATGATAGATAGCGCCGGCGGCTAAGGGAATGAAGGGGGGGAGAAGAGATGAACGACCCAAGAAAAGAGGGTGCGGATGGGGCTTGCAGTTGGAAGCAGGGTGCGGTGGCGACAGAGGGCCTGAGTAGAGCGTCAAGTTGCACAACCGTCCTAGGGCGGCAGAGAGAGAGAGAGAGAGAGAGAGAGAGAGAGAGAGAGAGAGAGAGAGAGAGAGAGAGATTGAGAGAGGAGAGACTGAGAGAGGGAGAGACAGAGAGATCGTCGCAGACCGCGAGAGCGCGCTGCGAGGACGCGGAGGGCGAAGGAGCGGGAAGTGGCGGGCAGCGATGGACGTCCCCAAAGCTGCCCGAAACACGACTCAATCCGGTGGCGGTGGGGGCGGGGGCGGGGGCGGCGACGCTCTGCGCGCGGAGGGCGGCGCCGGGAGCGTCTCCTCCGATGACACCGGCCTCCCCGCGATGATTCATCTCCCCAGACGCCGCCCGTCCCCCGCCCCGCCCCCGGCTAATGGGTTCTGCGGCCTAATGGGGGCGGGGCGCCGCGGCGGGGCTGCGAACGAGGCGCCCGGCCGGCCCTGGACGGGCCTGGACGGCCGGCGCGGCGCGGCGCGGCGTGAGCGGGCCTGGCCTAATTAATAGGGTGTCGGGTGCTTCGCGCCGCTCCTCGGCCGCCCTCCCCGCGAGGGCAGCATCTGCGGGGCAGAGCGCCGCTGCCCAAGGAGCCCACGAGGCGGTCGCGGGGAGAGACTGCACACGACTGCAGGTTTCGGCGGGGCGAAGTTCGGTGCCGTTGGGGAGCGAACCGCCGGGGAAAATGAGATCATCTGAACACGAGGACGAAATTGAAAATACGAGTATTTAAAAAGAATATATCTAGAACGAGTTTAGTGTATTGGAGACGAGAGGAAGAAATTTGTAAAATATAAATTCTAAGGAATCTGGGTAACAAGTGAGGATAGCTTGTCAGAGGAGGCTGCAAGAGCAAGAATAACAGAAAATTTCCATAAGATAAAGCAATCGATGAACGTACAAAATAAAACCCTTGCACATATGGAAAGGGGCATACAAAGAAAGAAATAAATAAATAAAAATAAAAAAAACAACAAAAAATTAAGTGATAATAAAAAAAATTGTGTAAATCTGTAATAAAGGATCTAATAAAAATGACAGATGAAGAGCATACGTAAACGAAACGTAAAAGGATGGGAATTGCCATCACGTCGGATGGAATTGAGAAAATGTGGAGTAACAGAATAACAAAGAAACATAAAATGAAAATGCGGAAATCAACAGATAATTTCGATAAAGAAGCTCTACAACGCCCTTATGATACAACGAACATTGTAACAGATTTCCTCGGTTTGAGTAAAACGGAAACGGCTACGGTATATCCCCGTTTTTGTAAAAGTCGCCAGGAGAATAGGAACATTTTCAAAAAGAGAATGAATGTATATAAAAGGGGAAGAAAATAATGAAATTAAGAATGAATCACTTAAATCTGGATACCAAGACAGCCACTGCGCATCATGTGTTGTAAGGGACTGTGGGGAGAAGAGCAGGATAGCGAGCCAGTTCGGGTGGCGGATGGGCAAGAACCGAACAGCGTGAGCGTTCGCCATCATTCAGAGAGACGAAACTGCTTAAATTCCGTACACGGCATGAAGAGCTTCAAAGCCTCGCCAGTATGTTAATGTTAAAAGAGCGCATTTAAAATTTTGAATAATCAAATTTCGTACGGAAGACATTCGAGCAGTGTGTCCGCTTTTCCCAGAAACACGCCCCACAATATAGCTTCAGTGTTACTTCAACCGTTTTTGTATCTCACAGAAAGTTATCGTTGGTCGGATCACTCGAATTCTTATTATTTTTTTTCGACAGTATTTTCGTCACAACGAATGAATTTCAATGAGTTCTGTAGATTTTTTTTGAGTTTCCAGAAGAAGCCACTTGTGAAGATTTTGGACTCTTCGTACCACGGTTTGATGATTGATAGGTTACTGATTCCGGGCGAGTCAACTACTAAGATCATTAGTTACGTAAGAGTAGTGCATGTTTTCCCCCTCTGGAGGTGGTATTAACCGTTCCCCGGTGGATGGTGAGATTTGGCACCGACTGAGGTCTGGCACCGACCTACCTGTCCGTTTATCTGAATTTTCCCCAACTGGGCATCTCCCATCAGCCTCGAACCCTTCCGGTCGGGACAGGCTCTAAGCTGCCGACCTGTGTTTTAGTGAAGTGCAAGTAAGTACGAGTGTATGTAAGAAAGGGATGAGGATATGACCAATAAGAGGAAGAAAATATCGCGCGCGGTCCGTGGCCCGTTTGTTAGGGTGCTGGTCCGGCATTTGCCTGATGTAGATCGGAGAAACCACGGAACACTACCGATCAGAACATCCGACCGCTAGAATCCTCCTCCAGACTGCGACTGAATTCCACCTAGCTGTCCAGCGAGTGCAGAGAATGCTGCCAACATTGGGGCAGGCACCGTCGTATCAGATGCTCTGAGCCATCTTTGCTGGTCGTCGTATCCAGAGGCGTATCTACGTATTCAGGCGCACATGCCAAGCATTTAGCCCTCTTGTCAGGTTACTTTAAATTAGGGCTGATCTTATTTGTTTTAGCGGCTATAGTCTATATAGCGCCCACGGTACGTGCCGTGTCAGCCACACCGTAGATACTCCTCTGGTCGTACCACGGTGCGGCGCGAGGCAGAAGAAGGGCGCGGAGCTGAAGGGATGTCGGCGGCTCCTCGGACGCGCCCTCCAACCGCCGGCGACCCTCGTACCCGCGGAAGAAAAAGCGCCGGAAGCGATCGCCTCGCCGGCCAACGTTTCCCTGCCCTCAGGCGCCACCCCGCCGCCACCCCGCCCCGCTGACCTCGCCACCCCCGTCGACCCCCTTCGCCTCCGCCCCTGCCGCCGCCGCCCACGCCAACCTCCTTCCCTCACCGCCACCGCCTTCCGGCGCCGCCCCCGCCGCTGATGGACCTCCGGAGCAGCCTCGAGCCCCGTGTATTTGTCACTTTGACGCTTCGCGCGAGACTAATGAACGAAAGTTGCAAAAACCCTTGCCGTTTCAATTCCGGCGCTTCCTGATGGAGCAATGAATTCTCCTGGGTATCGTACGTCTGTGAGCTCCACGTTTCTTTTAGATTCGTTGCGGATATATTCCTTGATATTTATATTTTGGCCTGGAGCTGATAACAATTTCTTTGACATTCATTAAGAAAATTGTTAAAAAGACATATTATTGGCATGACTGATTTGCAATTTCTGTTCAAAATAAACTGAATGCGTATTCGTTCAATACAAAATAACATTCGGGAACATACGTTCAATAAAAAATAACAAAATTCGTGAATGCCATAAATAAACCCTGTGTAATATGTGAATAGTGTAATTCTGATTTGGTGGTTTCAATTGAAATGTCACGTGACTTTATTTTTGTGGTGGAGCATTCAGTAACACTTGTTGCATATTATTTAAAGTAAACTAAAATAGTATACATTATGTAAAACTGCAGTAGAACACTGCAAAAAACTTACAGTTTTGAGTTGTTGTCTTTTGAAGCCATGTCGATATTAATCTTCCATGAAACAAATTCTGTCAATTCTAATCTAAAGCGAGATCTTTTAATTAAAAAATGCCCAATACCTATATGGTCATTTTTAAAGAGAAAAACAATGCAAAAAGTACTGACAAATCCCTCGGTGATAAGGTTAAAGTTTAATATCGCGCTGACAATGTCACTTTACAACCCTTTAATTTCAAAATTTATAGTATGTCAGCTCCGAATACAGTTCACATTCAAATGATGTAAACTCAGATTTACAGAGCGATGTTATACTTTAAATGTGCAATGTTTTCAAAATTAGAATCTTGAGTTGTTGCCTTTCTGGAACTGAGACGTCCATGTATTTTTTTTAGGTGAAACATGTTTGTTTCATAAACTGTTCTAAGTGCCGAGTAAAGTAAAATTATCTCAAAAAGATGTCGATTCATGAAAAGAATAATAGACCGTTCTTGGGATACGGGGAGGCGCACACTTGTCGATTTCATGTTTGAAAGTACAGTATATAGCAAAATGTTTTGGTTGTCATATAAAATAAATAATTGTCGGCTTTCAGTTGTTCATTTATATTTTCAAATTGTATAATTTACATGTTTTATGAACTTGAGAATTAACTCCCACTTTACCCCGATATCACATAAAAATTATTTTCTTAAAGTTTACTCACATTGACATGTATGACCTCGAAGAAATACGAAGTCAATTAATTACATTTAATTAAGTGATAAAATCATTGAAAATAAAAGAAATCCGTGCTTTCGAAATAAAATAGATAAAAGATAAATGCGCCCTTATCTTTTCTTACATTACTACGTAGTAGTGTAATTACCAAACTCAGCCGCACGCAATCAGCCCCCAAAAGATGTAACTTGGCTCCTTCTCCAATACATCTCCCGTCGAATGATAGCGCCTCCGGACCCATTAACTCAGCATCCATCGCTGCCCCTGCGATCCGAGGGCCCCGCCCTCGCGCTTGCCATCGCCCCCGCCCCCGCCCCCGCCCCCGAGGAAGCAGATTGCGGGAGCGGCGTTCGCCGCTGCTGGTCAGGGTCGTCGCATGAGAAATGCTGCTTCGTCATCTCGCAAGCGATAACGAAACTCGGCCCTCCGCTAGTGAGCGCGTGACATTGATAAACGAACATCTCCCCAATTAAGAGCAGAACAGACAAAAGCAAACTTCAATGAGAAGTAGGAGAGTTGTGAAGGAGAATTTGATGAGTTAGTGAACAACATATCACTGATAGGTTAGATTGGATTTTGCTGTCTCGGAGTAAAATGACCCACGAGGATGTATTGAAAAGGAAATTTCTTTTCGACGTAACGATGTTAAATGTAATATATTTCAAGAAAGAAAGAAAGGATGAAAGAAAGAAAGAAAGGATGAAAGAAGGCGAAAAAAATGATCTACATTCTTCACTGCAAAATGCAATAGAAAAATATTGAATTAAGAAAAAGAATTAGCAGCCGGTAGGTGAAAAATTGCATGGGTCATCCCAAGTAGTTTGCAATAAGCTACCCCTTTGAGGAAGATTTCTTTATATTTATCTTATACACATTTATTTTTACAAATGTAATATTTTATTTATCTAATTCGAGAGCGGATTAACTTAGTGTGCTGGTTTATGAGATTGAGGAAAACGATTTTCAGGGACGCGTTGGACACCGTAGAGGCCTCTCTCAAGAAGCACCAGGAGAAATTTCTGAGAAAGCTGCTGGCAAGAAGGATGGCGGCTTCCAGGGCGAACCCGTGTCAAAGCGACAGCGAGGGCGCGACCGGCGCGCGGGGGCGAGACCTCTGGACCGCTCGCGAGGAGGCCATTTCCTCTCCTCTCTGCACGCCTTCCCACCCTCCCTTCCTCCCTCCCTCTTTCCCTCCCTCTTCCCTGCCGCTCTCTTCTTCCCTCCTTCTCGCTGCCTCGTCTTTCTCAATGTCTTCCTCCTCCTCCTCCCTCGCTCTCCTCTCCCTCCGCTCTTCCCTCTCTCCTCTTCCCTCCCTCTCCCCTCCCTTTATCCCCTCCCCCCCCTTCACCCCGCACCCTCACTCCTCCTCCCTCCCTGCCCCCTCTATTTTCCTTCTCTTCCTCGTCACCCACCCACCACCCTTCGCCGTCTCGACCTTCCTGCCCCCCCCCCCGCTCACGTCCTCCACGCCAGCTCTCCGCTCCACCAGCGAACACGAGCGCGGCCCTCGCGCTCTTATTCCTTCCCCATTCAGTGCGCGTGCTGCTGATCCACCCACGCGCCCCTCCCGCCCTGGCGCCTCGTGTGCACGGCCGCCCCCGCCCCACCCCCCTCGAGGCTTCCTGTCGCGGCGCCGCCGGAGCGGAGTGTCGGAGCGGGGGCGGGGCCGGGGGCGAGGGTTCAAGCCTCGTGAGAGCCGCCACCCGGGTCTCCAGGGGCGCCCGTAATGGGTTCGACCCCCGGCGCCACCGCCGGAGGGACGCGCCCCTCCCTGTTTGCGCGTCGAGCCCAGGGCTTGTACTACTTACCATACGGGATGTCCCCAGCCGCCGCTAATCACCGCCCCGCCTCCCCCCCACCTAACGGCCAAGGGCTTTTAACGCCATTTCCATACAGACTTCTCGTAGGAGGCCTTGTCGGAAACATGTCGATTGAAATTGGAATAGATAGGCCAGGACAGGATTAACCCTCGCAGGGACCGCGGGAGCGGTCTTAGTGTAGGGTGCTCGCGTAATACATCCCATTATTCAGTCCAGATTTTTACTTGCAGACAAGAAAAATCTAAATTTGGTTTTCTTCCCAGATAGTGATTCAAACAATATTCGTTAACAAACACGTTAGATGTGATTTATACTTCACGAGAAAGATCCTTTTTTATGTACTACATTGGAACTCCAAAGAACTACACTGCAATGGTCTGTACTATACTAGTAACGGACAGTCAAATGTGTTTTATTTGTTCAAAAAACGCTTTTTTAAAAATAAATTTTCGTAAATTCTTTTGAACGGACTTACAAACAAATCATTTCCGAACCAGGAGTCCGAGACGTGTCGAATGACCATCATTTGCCACGATTGGTGAACTGAAAAGTGTCCAACCGTGAGTGATCGGTTACTCGGGTTACTCGGTTACTATATACTATTATTATGTATGTATAAACATTTTGGCGTTTTACAGTCGAATTAATCCAACTTTTGTCAGCTAACGGTGTTCCCGGCTTGGGCCTTGTTTATACTCGTATTTATTACCCACGCCTGAGGAAGGGAGATATTTGGCACCATGACGTATTCCTGCATCGTATCAAGCAGTTTGGCCTGTCTCAGCCTTTCCTTTAGTCATACAGCTACGGAAACCGAGACGTTTATAATAGAAATCTACCAGTCCATTTTTATCGTACGATTATAGTATTATTATAGTACTATTACTACTGCAGTACAATATAGTATAAAAGTACTATACTATTATAGTCTAACTATACTATTTACAGTATTTCACGTATTCTATTTATATGCGTAAAGTCATAAGAAACAAGATCTTAACGAGTACATGAATCTATTGTGTACAATATATTAAAAATTGTTGTTTTTTTTACATTTCATTTTCATGAAAAACAATATACAAAACCTTTTGATATTTTTGACAACTATGTACGAGTACATGAGCGCGGCAATAATTCGCCTTTCGGTTGAGTGAAAGGAAGTTCACGACATGCATAAACTACGAGTTTTGTTCTTTATTAAAACCACATCTTACTGTTCCTGGACCTAAAAAACGGTTTTTGTCTCGTTCACAATGATAACTCAAATCTCTTGTATTTCTTATATCACATGTAGTTAATCGTTATCAGTTGTTGCCTGTCTATTTTCAATGCTGTCTTTTTGTATGTGAAACTAAAATTGCTGCTTTTTATATCCTGAGTTCTAACAGCCTGCGAATCTAACATTTGTTTGTAACCACAAAGGATATTGTGTACTCAATAAAATACGAGTGCATCATTACTGTATTTCTTGTATTGTGCGCTGTTTTTAAATAATCTCTGTGGAATTTGTAATACGGACTTAAGGAATGCCTGCAATTCTGAGGTGCATCTTCGCATCTTTTGTAAAAATCTTGGTATTTTTTAAGTAAATACATTCTTATCGTCTCTACCTTCAACCCCAGTAAAATTATTCTTTACTCTTAACTCCGACTCCCTGTTTCTGACAGGCTGCCGAAAGAGACGGCAAACTCAAAGAGAAGAGGAAATGTCACAGCAACAGGTCTTTAGGGGTAACGCAAAAGACTTCCGAGATGAATAATTCATGCCTGGAATTCTTTCTTTTGTACAAAACGAATACGCGTTAACTACGATTTTCTACAACAGCTACAGTCATAAAGTAGTCTTTGCCTGTGCCTTCTTCACGTTTCTAACGCTTGACTGATGGCGCTGGGGTGCTGTGGTTTTGCGGAAATTTAATCGGAATTCTTGATGCTTGTTTGATATACTTGCTGACATGCAATGCAAATTTAAGTTTGTTTTCCTGACTGGTGGGGAATCACGGTTTGTTTAGGACTCGAGAGAAAATAACATTTTAAAAGTAAGAGGCAAAAGTTGCTTTTCAAAGAGAAATGAAGAGAAAATATATTTGCGCATATAGTTGTAAGAAATTTGCTAACTTTCTTCGAAAATAACAAACTTCTCTTCCTTTGAATAATCCCTTATGAACTTCGTTATAATAATTTACATTCATTAGCACTGTATTGAAACATGTTTGAGATGAACATTCCTCTTAAAACTTTTCTAAGATACGAGTTTTAAATTATATGGTTTTGTTAAATCTCTTATCAGAAGGAAAAACAGAATACTGATTATTTCTTGGAATAATGCTGCTAACTGAAGAAATATCGCATGGAATTGAAGTGTTATGTGAAAATTTTGATGCTATTTCATGTTTTGATTTTGTATGCTTTTGTATTTTGATGTTTTGATTTGATATAATGCTTTGCTAAAATATTTATTGCGTAATGCTTACCTTGCAGAATATAGTATGACAAACAGAACATAACATAGAAAGTATGGGAAACTTTTATCTACAGGCTAAATGGCCCAGAACACGAAGTGTAGTACTGAATATAATCTCAAATATTTGGACGGGCATAAATGCATGATTTTTGGACTTGGGTGGGTTTACGTTCTTGTATGGCAATCGAGTTCCATAGGTGGGTCATGTACTGCGTTACTGTTTTAGGCTTGATTCTCGTTCGGAGTAAAAATAGAGCTGTAGCTTTCCATTATAAGCGTCTCAGTTTCTATTGCTGTGTGACGAAAGAACATTCTCAGAGAGGCCAAACTGTTTGATACGATGAAGGCAATATGTCATGATGCCAAATATCCCCCTTACTCCCAACCTTAATACGCGTGTGTCTGACCCTCACTCAGGGTTAGACACTTTTCAGTTTAGCAATTAAGACAAATGATTTGACGCGTCGCGGTATCCAGGTGGGGAAACGCTTATTTGTTTGCTTATCCATCCAGAAGATTATAAAAAAGTTCTTTAAAAACAGTGTTTTCTAAGCAATTAAACGTATTTTGGGTGCCTTGTTGCACATACAGGGCTGATCAATCATTTATTCCATTCCTCTTGACAAGACAAATCGATTGGCCCAATAATTCTTCAACCTTCCCTCTATTTCGGAAGAATTCTAGAAAAAAACGTATATTTGATGCACCTACGAGATCATTGGTGAACCGGTGGGAATTACTACACTCTTTCCGGCATTTACATGGATCGTTCCGACTTTATTAATCAGATTGACTATAATTAAAACTAATTTTGTAGTGGATTATCGAAGAACGTGGCGGAGAGGGATTAGGCCCTTAAAACGCATTTTGGAGATTTAACACCTACGGAGGTGAACACATTCGATTGCTTGCGACGACACGAACCAATTGGCTCCTATTTGGCGAAACTTTATAATAATGTGGAAAAATTGTAGCAGAAACATATTTTGGAGATTTGAAGGTGCCTACAGTTTGAAATACTGTGGATTACTGAACTGTCTTTCGGGGAGAATGGAAATCCTTAGTATATGATTCATGGTATTGACGATAGTTTTTTCAATATTTTGGCGACGGTTCAACTTATTATTGTAATTAAACAAGAAGTTTTAAAGAAAACTTCTATCAATAATTTCCCATAAGAGCCGTCTTCTTCTTCTTCTTCTTCTTCTTATTATTATTATTATTATTATTATTATTATTATTATTATTATTAACAACAACACATGAACTTGTGTAATACAAACAATTGTTAACACAAAAACTGTCGCCGGAGGCGGCAGGTTATGTTAGCTCTGTAACAAAATCTCAGAGAAAGCTAAATTGAATGTGTATTTGGAAATTCAGTGATTAAGACAATTTATCTTTAAAAGAATAATCTTTAAAAGATTTTTTTCGTTTGTTTCAGGTAAGCCCTTTGAGCAATCAGTCAACACTGGTAAGCAAATGTTACATTTCAGGGTAAACCCGTATTACCTCTCCGCAAAATCACCATTCACATAAAATGAACCAGTATTGTTATTGTTATTGATTCATCTATATGTGGCCAGATCTGTAGGGCATGAATAAGGCAAAACTCATTGCAAGAGCTGAATTTTATTGTGAGAATTGTTAATGCAGAGTAAGAATTGTTGCTTCGAAGTTTCTCGTACGTCCCACTTTTAACACTTGCATTAAACTGAAGATTTTAACGTTCAATGTAAAATCCAGCCCACGTAATCGGTTGTAAGTACAGCTGAAATGCACCACGCGAACGGACCAGGTTTGAACGATGCTGAAGATATTTTATGCTGTAATTCTAGCGAGGTTGGCGATAGCAAACGCTGGGTATTTCATCTAATCTTCATGATTGTTGCCTCAAAACTTCATTAGAATTCTTTATTAATTAAATACGTTTTACAGAGTCAAATATTCTAGAAAGAACCCGTAAAGATTCAATATAAGTTCTGACCAAGATCGCACTACTGTCGCCGCCGATGGCAGCCCACGACACGATTCATTGATTGATTGGTTATGGTTTCCAGATGGTAAGAGCTGTATTTTACAGCTATGCCTTATTTCCCGCGGCGAGGCTCAGGCAAAGAGGCCTGCTCTTCCGCCTGATTACGCACATTCCGCTACTCTTCTTTTATCATCTGGGAGAGAAAGGAGGCATCATTCAGGCGATGAAACAGGCGTTTTGAATTTTGCTCAGAGGCTCCGGTTTGGCTTGATCTTTGCCATGCACCAAATCTACAACATGGGACTGCCGTCTTTACTTCCCCTCCGAAGGAAGGCGTACGAAAGATTTTTTCGCCCTTAAAAATCCACAGTTACGATCGGGTTTGAATCCACGAACTTAGGTATAACAGTCCGATACGCTAACCGTTACACCACCGAATCCGCAAGGTTTCCTCGCTGCGGCGGCATGATTCATATCCGTCCAAGAGCAGCGGCATAGAGTAAAGAATTATACCTCTTTAGTCTGTGGCCGCGGGCGGCGCGGGGGGCGAACTGCTGGCGAGGGGACACTGGAGACGGGGTGATTCGGGCGCAGCCGGTGGGAGCCACCTTGCAGTACCAGCTGTCTATAAGCGACTCTGACAATTCGATGCGCTGTTGCCACGCATTGCTGCGCACATGGTACCACCTACATGAGAGATGAATAGTTTGTGCACCCTCGAACGTTCAAACCTTATCGATTTTCTGCGCACGCGCAGTTTGTTTCGCATCACTTTTGAGCATTGCGCATGCGCAGGAGAGCGACAGTCGGCCTGCTAAAACGGGCACAAACTCTCTAATGAAATGTCAAAGCATTAACACTTACCGATAGGCGATGACACGTCTTGATATCAGGTTCATAAACTTCGCCACAACCGAACCTGCAGCCGCAACTCTACCCACAACATTGTCGAGAAGTATTAATTTTCCTCTGTTGGCCTTTTCTGCCTTGAAATACTCGCGAAAACATACAAAAATGCACGATTCTCTTTAACACTATTCCACGTTTGCGCGATGTATGGGGCGTTGCCCTCACGAAACTCTCAGCCTTGGACTAAATCAGTCTGATCTCAGAAGTCACACACCAACTGCCAAGGGACGTCTGGGCACAGGCACATTTCATTCGCAAAGATACTGCTGATGACGGGAATCTGCGCGTTTCTTGAGGGACATCGTGTGAGTCAGATATGCGGCCATGCTGAACCGCGGCTGCGAGAAAGTAAACAAATCCTCGGAAGGTGAGTGCATCAGAGCAGGTCACATGACATACCACAGTACGTGGCGGGAGAACTGTCAGAGTCGCTTATACGCTGCCGGTACTATAGGGTTGCAAACCGTCCTATCTAGGAGGACAGTCATCTATTGACGTTAATTGCTCTCTCGTCCTCCTTTCTATTTTAAATGTTCTCCTTTTAGTAAACCGGGAGCGGTAGCTCAGTGCATCAACTGATGTCACTGCAGCGCCTCTGACCGGGAGGTCCTAGGTTCCAGTCCTGACGGCGGCAGGATTTTCGACACTAGCTTTTCAGCTAGGTCGAATTCAGTCGCTGTCTGGAGGAGACTTCTAGCGGCCGGCCGTGATTTCTCCGATCAACACCAGGGGAATGCCGGAGCAGTACCCTACCAAACGGGCCACGGACCGCGCGCGATCTGTCCTTCCTCTTCCTTGTCCTATCTTCTCCTCTTACACACTCACTTACACTAACATGCACCACACTACCACATGTTCCGGGAGTCCGGTCGTGAGCTTAGAGCTTTTCCCGGCTGGGGCGTTGGCCCGCTGGTGGGAGAGTCCTGGTTTGGGGGAAACCCCACCAGCCAACGGTAGGTCGGCGCCGGATCTCGCCATCCAGCGGGGGAAGATCACCGCCATCTCCCGAGAAAAAACATGCACTACACTAACGGTACTAATGACCGCAGCAGTTGACGCGCCCGGAAACACGAAAAAGTCAATTAATCCTTTTAGTAATTTTTAACATTAATTGTCATTTATTTTATAACATGTCTAACATCTCTATGTTGTATCGTTTATTGTTTACTTTAGAATAGAAAACATGAAAATCCATTTTCTGAACCCTGACACACGCATGCAAGATAGTGTCTCTGACTAGGGACTAAAATAAAAAAAAAAGAGACGCTAAGACCATCTTCATCTGCATTTTGTGAGCGAATGGAGAGAAGAAAGCAATAGAGTTGATGTTAGTCTAAATTAAATATTTATAAAAAGAAATGTGTTGAAGCGTTTTGTTTTGTTTTTTTCTTATCGAGTGTCCTCCGTTTTACATGAAGAGTGTTGGCAACCCTAGCCAAAGGGCAGCGGGCGACTCGACGGCTGGGCGGGCGTGGCGCGGCGAATTGCAGGCGCAAGGACCCTGGCGACTGGGTGACGCGGCCGCAGCGGCCGAGGGCCACCAGGTGCCCCAAACGAGATTTTCATGGAGTAAACTTGCTTCGACGCACATTCAAAAGCGATTTGTCTTAATTATAACTTAATTGCAGTGTTTGCGAGTAGTGTGCCTTATTGAATATTTACAGAAATGTGATAACATACACAAACATTTTACTTACACTTATTAATTTACATTCCTGGTAAGTAGTAATCAATCAGTACATATTTGTAGCAGAATCCATCAGTTTCCTCTGCAAAGAGATTGCTCCTGCATTGTTACACGTAATTAATATATCTGATACTAATTTCAAACGAATTTAAAATTACAGTAAGTACACTCTCACTGACATTAAAGTTCGCCGCTTATGTCCGCGAAGATGCCGCTTGGAGAGATTGGTGCCTTATGATGTGACTTAGCCAGCCTTCCGCGCTCCTTACAAGCTTAATATTTCTTAACACTATTTTCTATTACAATCTACAAGTCTATATACTATATGGTATTCCTTAATTCATTCTGAGTTGTAACGGACATCGGACTCGAAATAGAGCAACGAAATTCAAAGCCAAGGAAGAAGCGCGGAGGCAAAGCAGTGCATGTGGCGCCTGCTGGCGGGCGACCACGCCCCTGCGGCCGCTCAAAGAAGCACGGAGCCCCCGAGGCGCGTCGGCGGCGGCCGCGCCAGGGCGAAAACCGGATCAGAGGGAAAAACACAGAGGAGCCTCCGAGATTATGCGGTCGCTGCTTCCGAGGGCGAAGGGTGACGCGCGACAACTGAGGGCGGCGGCGCGAGGTGCAGCTCCGGTTGGTGCGCAGCGCTGGGGGATTGTCGGCAGGGCGAGGCTCCTCCAGCAAGGAGGAAAGGCTAGGGATGGTAAAAAAAACATCGATGTTTTTCACCAATATATTAACATCGATATTTTGCTTCCGATGTTTTCTTCACATCGATATTTTGTTGCAAAAACGTCGATTTTTTTAACTTAATTTTATTTTAATAAAGGGGTCTTAGCACGTTGTAGAGTAGCAGCAATCCACAGCAATACCGTTGTTTTGAATCATCCTCTAAAGAGGAACACACATTTATCAAGTTGCACATTTCGCCTTTGGATTCTGAGTTAGTTTCGGTGCTGCTCGTGTTCAGAATTATGTTATCGCCAGGCCTGTCATTGCCTGAATCGCAGTAAAACACGAAATCGATAGATAATAAATAGATAGATAGAATTGTTTTCTACAATTGGGCAGATGTACCCGGTGGCAGAATGAAACACGAAAGTACAGTAACAATTACAAATGACATAATAATGTATAAAAAATCCATGTAAACACAAAGTGTCTTTGTTCTTTCTCAGATATGCAGATGGCATTTACATTCCTATACTACAAATGAAAATACATATATACTAACATATAGATAAATACACTGACATAGTATACAAATATACATACATACAAACGTACACGCGTAGATACATAGACCAAGGAACCTTCGCATACACACGAACCTACACCTATTCATTCATATGCAGACAAACGTAGATAAACATTTTTACCTAACACCACAGTGTAATAATACATAATACTTATAATAATTATTACATTCCTAATACGTAACTCGTTACTATAAATGAATAAATAAATAAATACCGCTTGTCAGAATAGCATGTAAACACGAATTATTGTTAATTTTATTCTTTACATTTGGTAATATTTTTTACCTACTACTGACATGCTGGTAACCAAACAAGAAAATATATCCCTTTTACGTACTGTAATTAAAAATGGATAGGAAAATAGCATGTTTATTAATCTATAATTAAAACATGGATATTTTAAACATCGATGTTTTCTCGTCGATGTTTCCATAGACGTCGAATACCCTATCAACGTTTTGGTAAAATTTGACATCACTTGTAAAGGCCGCTCCACAAGAGCCCGCGGACGGGAACGGCATTGTGAAATAGGTGCGCTTTACAAGAAACGCCAACAGGAAGAGGAATAGCGCTATGGTCCTGCAGCGGCAAAAAAGGGAACTTGAAGAAACAGTGCCGAAAACAAAGCACTTCTATACTCCGATTTGGACACTGAGACACTTCAAAATCACGCGTTGGGAGAAGCGGGGGTAGGGCATTGTCATCCAATCGGAAGCTTCAATATCAAAAATTTAAGTCGTGAGAAAGCTCCCGATAGGACGACAGTGTCCCCCTTTCTGTTCAGCTCGTGACCCTTAAGGGGCACTTAGTATATATTGGAGTACAGCTACGCTACTCCGTTCACTTTTACGTTTTTACGACTTTGAAATTTTAACTTGTTTCCCAGGTGAATCGCGTTTTTATGTAGCTATCTTTAGCATTTTTCCCATTAAAATTCGATACTTAGAGCCACTCTTCTCGATAATTTCTGCACTTCTTTCGAAGCACAATGTATGATCAGAGTCCACGAAACTTATGTCACTGGGAGATTGATGCTACTACACCAGTGGCAACGCGAAAGTTAAAATAGTCGACTCCGGTTATAATGAATTCAGGTATAGCGAACCCTCGTTTATAATGAACTTAAATCACTGGTCCCGTTTTACTTACAATACAAATAACTATAAGAAAATTCGGTTGTAGTAAACCTCTGTTATAGGAGATACAACGACCTAGAAATTAATTCCCTCCTGGGAAATACTATATCGTCTGTGTGTCACAAATTCCAACACAAGGCTCCGTGAAAAAAATATCGGTCAAGGATCCCTGAGGTGAAGGCATCGGATTCGGAAGTGTGCATCTTACTGACAAACAAAGGTCGTGTCCTGCGTGGGCTGCAACTGGCGGCGGCCACACGCAATTGTTTCAGTTTCAATCCTGGCGTTACTTGATATTCTACGGGGTAAATCGCGTTTGAGTTCTACGTAGGCGACAGGAAGCATGCGACTGCCATTGCCTGGCGTTATTGGCCATGTCGCGGGAAAAAGCGAACGGTTTAATTAACCGCTGTCGCCATCTCGCTATCAAAAGCATCACGTATGTTATGAGGCTAAAAAGGGTCTTCAGAGAGTCGGACGATGTTCCAATAGTGCAGAATGAAATATCAAGTATGGAGAGTGCAGGAACTCTAAGTAACAGTAAGGAGAATAATGTAGAGAAATTACTAATGGAATTGTACTAAACAAACAATTGAAAATAATTGATTTTTTTTAAATATATATTGAAATTTTCAGTTTATGTTGTTAATGTATTTTTTTGAATCTCTATATTAATAAAATCAATCGTTATGGAGAAAATCTATTTAATTTTGACATCATCGGATATAGAGAACCAAAACCCTTAAGTCTCTTGAAGTTTACTATAACCGGAGACGACTGTATTGTTAATTTATTCGCATCAAATTACCGTTAAGAGGGCCTCCACATTCAGATTATCCCATAGTTTGCATAGTCACAACATGAAATCCATTGTACCTGAATAGCTGAATTTGACGGAAAATAACTTGCGTATGCCATTCTTTAATCAGAAAACCTGTTTCTTCTAGTGAATAAGAACAACTAATATTGAAAAGGCCTTTGTGGATTCGTTTCCTTCAGTCATTTCAATCGCTTCTTTAGCCCCAGATTGAGCTTAGAGGATTTTTGAAATAGAGCCACTTGTGCCGAGGGGGGCAGGGGAGGTGAGGGAAGACGAGGGGGTCTGGAGCAGCAGAGGCTGCGAAGACAGAGCAATCTTGTTGGGCCGGAATTGGGGGAGGGGGTTGGGCGTGGGCGTGCGGGGGACGAGCGCGACGGCGGGGTTGGAGAGGAAGATGGAACTGGCGGCCAAGCCGGGAGACGAAGTTGAGAGCGAAGGCGAGGATGGGGGCGGGGCGGAGGATGGCGGAGCTGGTGGCCTAGACACGAGGCGAAGGTGCAAGCGAGGGCGGGGTGGAGGTGGAGGAAGACGGAACTGGCGGCCAGGGCAGGGGAGAGGCCGGAAGTGGCTCCGGCCACCGGCTTTTGTCAGCGTCCGTCCGCTGTGGTTCTGCCGCGCGACCATCCCTTCCGGCACGCCGGAAGTTGACCGGCGCTCGCCTCTTCAGTGGAGTGAGCGTTGTTCGGCAGCTGTGGCCTGCAAGGAAAACCTCATGTCTAAAGTTAATAATAGTTGATGATCGTTTCATTTTATTTTTGATTATATATTACGACGGTGTATAAGAGGATAAACAATGCGGCTTACTAATCCCTCTGAGCGAGAACTTGTCAGTTCTAGATTCCAGCGCTCTTTATTTAATTGGAGCATGCACTCGTCTAAATTTAATTTTATTTTTTTCTATATTTTCTGTGAAAATAAAATGTAGTATAAAGTGATTAATAAATACCTACAACGTGGGGATAAAAATTACGCAATTTTTCCGAGTGAAATACAGTTAATTATTAAATGGGTTGGTACAAAATAATAAGAAATACTTTGTTGATTAAACATTTACATTACTCTCCACCATCATAATATTTGCAGAAACAAAAACAAACGTGTTTTCGCATATGATCAAAAATGGCAATATTACCTTAACATTATTGTTTTAAAAATAATTTTTATGTAACAAACTTCTTGTACAACGTCATTTCTGATATTTTTCGGAGTATTTGCTGACTTTCTTTTAGAAGCAAGCAACAAATAAATATTCATCGACAAACAAAAATTAAGACCATATGATTAGTGAACTTTTTCAGAGTTAATATCCTGAAGTTTTGAAAACTCGGCAGAAATGTATTGTTCCCTATGTTTGAGAATAGTTTTAATAGTTACGGATCCATCTTTTTACAACATTTGAGAATAAAATTTCATTATTTATAATTTTGTATTATATACGTTTTTTTTATATTGAAACATGCCCAACGTTGATTGGTGCCAATTTGAAACAAGCCTCGTCTTTCTATTTAAAAACAAGCCCCACTTGGAGGGACATTTTGAAACATAACTATTACTGATAAATGTAATTTGGGCGCCAGGAAAAGGTTGCGCTTGAAACCTAATGATTCCTACGTAATTTAAGTATCTCTCCTTCCAAAATTATTTTGTGCTAGCTCAGTTAATTGGGTTTCGAAGTTTATAATTGTTGCTACTTACTCTGCAACCAATTATTCAATCTGCCATCCATATGGAGTGGTGAGGAATCTGAAAATCTTATTAAAATGCTGGATTGCACGTAACGAACAATGATAATAAGCTTTCTTTCAACTTAATAAATTAGAATTTATTATAATGATAAAAATGAATCAATCTTTGGTCATGACCAGTTTTATCTATATTACAATAGTTATAAAACCTTGTTATTCATTCGTGGGTATTCGCGCTCTTCACCTCTTCGTTTGATGGCGCCTCGTAGAACTTTCTCCGTCGACCTAGCAGAATCTTGCTTTTGGATAAAGTAATAATATCCGTGTCTGCTTCCAAATTCTCCCGGCGATACTATTATAATCCATGACTTCCGTCACTTGCGTTTCAAGTGGACGCCTAAACACGTACTTTTCTTCCTAGAAGAACGTTCTATCCTAATATAAGAAACGATAGTTAACTTTATACAACTGTCAATTACTGTCTTCCTCGATCTAGTAAAATATATCAAGAGCCGACCCGCTCATCACCGCGTTGCTCTAGCGAATGAATGTTCTTCTAAAAACTCGGAAGCATCCGAATTTTATATCTTTTTCTTTTGTCTCTCAAAACAATGCTTATTCCGCCTCTGCTCTGTCACTTAACCTAACGAAAATATTTTTAACGCCGGTTGTTTATTTGTCACATAGCGGCCCTCTCGTGATCGTCTATTGACATCCGTATATTCTACGTCAAATAAAATTACATTTCCATAATAAAAATGGTTCGTCATTTTGATATGTCACAATATATGCTTAACACGTTTACTGTCCTGTGATCCATATATGGTTCACAAGACATAAAACTCGATGGCTTTGCTACACCCGTGAACCCACATGTGTGGGTTACAGACGTTTACAATTTCTACGGCAAACATTTTCATTGAACTCCCCGTAACTGCACAGATTTTGGCGTGGACTTGCTAGGACGGTCATGAAATTCAGAAACGCAGAAAATTATATTTAATTTTGACATCATCGGATATAGTGAACCAAAACTATTAGTCCGTAGAAGTTCACTACAGCCGAAGTCGACTGTAGTGTTATATGCGCACGTTTTCTTGAGCCCCGGAATAAGTACCTCAACTCCTTAGCCAACGCTAGTTGAATTAAGAATAAATGATAGCAATGAGCGTCGTGTATAAAATCTGATAACCAGAAATATTCGTTCCCGTGTAATACTTTTGCATTGAAAAACGAACTACAAATCTGATATTAAATTCTTTTTGTTAAAATAACCAAACTCCCCACACCTCCCGCAACTAGCGAAGCGAGGGCTCCATCAAGACGTCCCCGCTTGCTCCAATTGGTTGACATTACAATCGCTTACCCCGCACCGCAGGAGTATAACCCTAGTGGAGAGCGCGTGGCAGTTGTCGACCCTTCGTTCATGGCTTCCACCCCCCCCACAGCGTTGTGGATGCGAGGGGTGCGCCGACAGATCGTCAGTGACAATCCGCGCGAGCCGCAATGGGCAAGAACATTAGGGCCGTCGCGCCGTCTGTCAGCGACGTCAGAATATTTCGTTATCACTGTTCCTTCCGGCTGGCGGGGCGCCCTCCCCTCGGCTGACGCGCGCGCGCTCTGGCGATGACAGATGACCTCTCGACGCGCGCGCTCCCCCGCGGCCGCGCCCCGCACTGCCTTCAAGGTCGGCTGCCCGTCGCGCACCACACCTCCACTCGACTGGCTCCTAGCGCGGCATTGGCCGTTGCAGCTGGTTTTGCGACAAGGTTGCGACTTATCGCGCCTCAGAGGGGTTGATAGTGAAATACTGATCGACACCATTAACCTGTAACTGGAGATGTGGTGGGTGTTAGTATCCCAGCCTTTGAAAGATAACGAACCTGCTCGAAGCGGATGCAAAAAGGAAACTAAGCTTCTGGGTACCTCTCAGGCAGTCAGATGTTGTGCAAACCCGGCGATGGTCGCATTGTTGAGGATGTGCTGAAACGTATTTTATTTTTTCTGGCGCCTGGGGTATAATCAATCCCCAACTCATCGATTACGTACATTTTTATCCCGAGTTTGTTTTATACATTTCACAAAACTGTGGATGCTTCGAGGGATATTATTAGGGACGATAACCCCGGATTTTAGGAATGTGTCATAGAGCGAATTCATTGGTGAAGAGAGGGAGAGTGTGGGATCTGATGGAACTGGTGGAGGTAGCATTACACTTCAGACCACAGAATGTCCACGAACCCCGTGAGCTGCGGCTGAAGATCCTGAATCTTAAAAGAAGCTTCACCTTTTGCTCAACTTTTGCTAAAATGATGTATGCAAATTACTGAGATGTGGAATTTGTCCAAGGCGAATTGAGCGCAAAACAAAGGTTACCTGTGCTGACGTTTTGGTTCGTATTTGCGGAAATTGCAGTGAATGAGAGACTGTGGAAAGTGACTTAAAATTGTAGTGTCGTATAAGTTATAAGATGTGATTAATTGGACCTCCTTAATCAGGTTCTGGTCCTCAAAATACAATTTTATTATTAATCTTATCGGTACAAATATTGTTGGAGAAGTGATCTTTTTATGATTCATGTGGACATTAAAATATTTTTTTAATCTGATAAGTAATTGTGATTCTTGTTCACGTATTTTTGTATTAATGATAATGCATAAAATTTCTTGTTTATATCACCAAAACAGACCTTTTTGTTATCTTAACACTTTTAAACACGTTTTGTGGTGGGGTATGTTTAGTGCCCACATCACCGGCTACGTGACACAAAAGTGACCTCACCAGTTACAGGTTAAAAGAACACTTACACTGACACCCAACACTGACCGTGCTGAATACTCGGATTGGCATGGAATATCACCATGTGATAGAACACCATGCAAAATGGGAAATTCAAATGTTGAAGTGCTATGGAGTAATGGAAATAGTGTGTTGTAGGCATTGTGTATCAGGACCTTTAGTGACCTGCGCGCTTCCCGCCGCGGGGGAACCGTTGTTTCGGCAACGCCTGGAACGTTAGGCGGCGCGGCGTCTATCAACCGGTGATAGATTTCGAAGCGCGAAGGCCATCACTAGTGACGTGTTAGTTTAATCGTGTTTACAGTGACTTACGTTCTGTGGCGAGTGTTAGTAAGCGCATGAATATTTTTTGTTAAATATCACAATTGTGATAATTTTGTGCGTAACCCATAAGTGAAATGTATTTATTATATTTATTTAATTATTATTTATTTACTGATAGGCTAAGCATTTATTTATTTACGTATTCTTTTCGACTCTCTTCCTCACATACAAAACAATTCTCCAATATGGAGAAAATCAGTGATTGAACATATGTACGAAAATGAAATGTTTATTTGCCGACGTGTATGGGTGAGGTGGCTGCGTGTACGGATACTCAATACTTCGGTCCGACCGATTGCGGGTTCGCGTCCCGCCTGAGGCATGGTTTTTGTCCCTTGTCTCTCATGTATGTGTTGTCGCGGAGGGCCTCACATTCTGCTGACCTGAGACCAGAGAAACCCGCAAGTGTGATTGTGTCTAGTGTATGGTCGTACTTTCGGGACGTAAAGGGAACCGGCTGTCGGCTGATAAAAGCCTTAGAAAAAATGGTTCATTTTGTAAGTCTATGACATTTAAAAGGTTCAGGGGGATCGTGGTCTTCAGTTTCCCGCTATGCGAACGTCTATGGTAGGACCCCACGTGACGTAGGTCTCTGTCTGAACTAGCACAACAGCCTCTCAACGGGCCAAGGCCTATCGGAAGCGTCCTGCCCTTGGGGCCATGTGTTAAGAGGTACGCCCTATTCCGCATTCTGATCTTCTCAACCTGAGAAGAGAGTTTTTTGCCGTCACAAGGCAGTAGGTACTGGTATTTTGAAAGAAAAACGCACATTATCTTCCCCGACCTGATCGATCAGCTGACCATTGACGAATGTTTGTAAATACAAACACTAAATGAATTTTTCACAATTAAAAGTTTACTTTTTCATTTATTCTCGATGGTTTGTACATTATGTGCATTTGTTCGCGTGGTATTTATTTAAGAATTCCGGCTTGTCCTCCTCCATGCTGCCTCTTGAGGCATAGTTTGGACCACCAAGCAATATTTCTACTGTATGATACGTATTAAGAGAAGCTATTCAGGGCACGAACCATTATTTATTAATAGTTTTGAAAAGCGTCACAGTTGTTTCGCAGATCGTTTCGAAGATGCTTAGATTGCACTTAAACTACCCAGTGTTAGTTTGAATGTAGATACCCTAAGGGAAGTTGCTTACTTTTCCAGGAAAAAGTATGTCGTACATGCTATGTACTATGTCAAGGGTCGTCTCTCTAGTTTCTCTGAGACTCATTGTGTGCTGGGGAATGGAGGAATATTTCAGTACACGCGTACATTGTCACTGCTGTGTCCTTGTAAATGTTAAACGGTGCTTGTCTTCCGACAAGTTAGAGAGATGTTTGCTCTTTGGACAATGCTTCGGCTGTTCGTGGATGTTCCTTAGTGTCTGTGTGAGGTGGGCGCTTAGTTAATATTAATTCTAAGCCCTGCGGGATTAGTGTAAATATTTTGAAGCAGCTCTACCGTGTGAGAAAAACACGAAATGAGCTTTTCCAACACCGATACCTTCCTAATTTTACCGGATGCGCGCTATAAGTATTGCAAACACTGAGCAATTTTCTATTTCGTATATTTCTACGGTCAGCTGGACTTAGCAAGTGTCAAAGGACTTCACTGGAATGTCCGTTTTATTAGTAATATTTCTCGATTGATTATTTCATGTTTCCGGGCGCTATGATCACCAATCCAGTAGGTGTAGTGCACGTTTTTATCAACGGAAGACGCGGTCCTTCCCCCTCTGAATGGTGAGATATAGCGCCAAGATACTCGTCGGCTTGCGGGAAACTACCGAGTAGAGCAGGCGGCTGCTTCAATTCGCCTCCAGATAGTGGCTGAGCTTGACTTAATCATTGTGGAAAATCCAGCCACCCTGCCAGGCTCTAACCCTAGGACCTCTCCCACAGAAGCAATGTCCTGCAAGCAGTATCCTCAAGCAATGACCTCAAGCAATATCCGTTGATGCCCTGAGCCACCTGAAATGGTGTGATATCCCTTTTAATTTTACTCCGAATATTCATTCGTTGCGTATAGTTTTAAGCTAAATTACGCTGTGATGGGCTGTTGGTGGAACACTCGGAGACGCGCACCCTTTAACTATTTGAATACAATAATCCCTCAATATGCGCGAGAGATAGGTTCCCAAAAAGCATGGCGAATATTGAGTCTATCTTTAAATGAAGAAAGTAGGGTTAGGTTCCTGAATATAGAAAACCCGTTTAAGAAAGAAAGAATATCTGACAAACAATTGCAGTAGAACTGAGTAAGCGCTACTGTAACAGAATTCATAGTTAACATCTCGAAGAGAAGAAATAAAACAATATTTGAAAATTATTTCAAAATTGAAAGTGATTGGGTATAAGACTTATTTATTTTTTTTTGTTTAATCATCCTACTCGTTTTTCTAATAACCAAATATGGAAGAGTTGATGCTTCTATTTCTCTGTTAAATTTCGAATGCCGTTTCCGCTAGAGCTTATTGTTAAAGCTAGAGTTGTAGAACGCCATTAGCAGTTCTAACATTGAAGTTGCTCCAGAACGCAACGTTACTTCATTATTTCGCTTTTGCGTTTGCTTCCGTTACTTCATTATTTCGTTCGAGGAGGTTTTCGTCGCTGATGATTTCCCAAAGCTTCACTTGTGGCCAAAACCCTTATCTTCAATTAGACGCAGCTGAATTGAATTATTTTACAATTGTTTTATTTTGTTGATGTGAATTGACATTCCAACTTTGATATTTTTGCAGAACGTAATATCTTGAGCTCTGGTGTCTACCGAGTTCGTTTCCCAGATGACGCTGATAAAGGAAACGAAATGTCCTCATTTTCAAAACAAATGGAGTACAACCTAAAGTCATATTCGTGAATGTTGAAGTCGCAAAGTTAAAACCGGTGGCTTTTGTCTAATCGCGAATGTTCGGAATTCGCGAATAGCGAATTTGCGAATGTCGAGGGATTACTGTACTGAGAATAAACAAACTAATTGTAGTCATTCCAAATGTTATATAATCAGATATCTACGTCAATATTAGCCAAAGAGACAAAATATAAAAATAGCTCTCTATACCCAAATTTTAGCACTGGAATTCATCAGCTGTTTATCTACCTCCGATTACAGAAAAAAATATTAGAGGCAAACATGATAGTAAAAATTAGTAAGTCACAATGTATGTTCTGAAATTTTAGTTATGGCGAACTCAGAATGAGATCTCAATTAAAAATTAATAAATGAGATCACTTTCAAATTGAATCTCTTCCATGTGAACTTCAATCATCACTAATTCAGTTTTCAAAACATCCATCTTTAATAACATCGATGGTTTTGGGTTGATGTTTGATTAATATCAATATTTTAATTTTGAACATCGATGATTAGAAACATTGATGTTTTGTTGGCGATATAGCTAGCGATGGCAAATTTTACAAAACAACATTTCTACCAAATATAGTACTACCAAAAGGTTATCGATGTCGATTCATCGTCAAAAACCATCGATCATTTAAATATGTTGAAATAAATGGCATTTTCCCATTCTCATTTTTTTAATATAGTATGCACTTAATTAAATGAGTTATATTTTATTGTTTGGTCACGTTTGAAAAAAAATATTTTAGTATTAATGCTTATTGAATATAAAGAAATAAATAAAACTAAACGGCTTTCTGTTTTGCCATTTTTCTATTTATTCACTTTCATTCAGAAAACATCGAACAAAAATGTCCTGGTTCTAAAGTGATACATAACACGTTGATTTTAGTTGGGGAGTTGCCTTAAATTTGACTCATCTTTATTTTCTAATCAATGTTCTATGTAATCAAGTTTCAAAATACAATGAAACGATAATACCTCGTTCAAAACAATCAAAAGATAACAACACGGGAGAAGTGTAGCAAATATCATACGGTTTAGGGCCACATGGGGATCGACAACAGTGGCAGTTGCTGTTGATCGCGAGCAATCAACGAAGAAATGAGACACTGGAAACTTTATTTATATCATTTTTTTAAACATCAGGGTTTCTGGACAACTATATCCATCTGAAGAAAACATCGAAAGCAAAACATCAATGTTGATATATCGTTGTTTCTGGTCGAAAATATTGCTGTTTTAAAAATATGGAAATGTTTTGCCATCGCTATGTGTCGCATCTTTAACCAGCAAATGTAGCGTGGCGAGTAGTGATGGCAAATTTCACCAAAACATCGATATATCGATGTTTCTATACATCGCTAAAGGGTTTTCGATGTCGATGAAAACATAGACGAGAAAACACCGATGCTCAAAACATCGATGTTTTAATTATGCATTAATAAACATGCTATTTCTTATTCATTTTTAATTGCAGCTCGTAAAAGGGATATACTTTATTATTGTTTAGATACCACCATGCTAGTAGTATGTTATTAAAAATTATTATCGAATGTAAAGAATAAAATGAACAATGAAGAGCATCGTGTTTTGTTACTTTACCCTTTAGTCACTTCCATTCATACAGCATCGAAGTAAAACCACTTAACATTCCTCAGATTGCACAGACGAAACGTGCAGCATGAAAAAGAGAATAACCCAAAACTACGATATTGCTGTGGATTGCTGCTACTCTACGTGTCTGAACACCTTTATTAAAAAATAATTAAAAATTAAAATTAAAAACCTTTTTTCAACAAAATATGAATGGGAAGAATACTTTGAAAGCAAAATATCGATGTTAATACATCGATGGTTCTGATGAAAAACATCAATATTTCTTAAAATATCGATGTTTTTGCCATCCTTGGGAGAACTCGCAACGCGACGTGACAAATTAAAATTAAAAGAACATCGATGTTTTTGCAACAAAATATCCATCTGAAGAAAACATCGAAAGCAAAATATCGATGTTCTTTGTTTCTGGTGGGAAACGTATGTTTTTTTGCCATCCCTAGTGGCGAGTGCTGGCCTGGCGCCTGGGGGGAGGGGCGGTGTGTTCCCGGGCTCCCCCTCAAAGGCCTCAGGTGCCCTGGCAGCAAACACGGCCGGCTGATGGACCGCGCGCGGCCGGGCCGGGGGTCGCGGTTTGTCGCGCCCTCGGAGACAAAAGCCGGCCGGTGACGGGCCCGTCACGCCGCGTGCCTTCCCCTCCCCCGCCGCCGCCGTCAAAGTAAATTGACCCCTGCTCGGACGCACTGTGGGCTGCGGACGCGGTGTTGTCGGCGAAAAGCTCCCGCCAGCTCTAAAGTAAAAAAAAAAAGAGAGGGTCTGGAGTTCCCGATCGATTGATTCTTAGTAATTCCGAGCGCGTCAACTACTGTCATTAGTTCCGTAAGTGTAGTGCGTGTTTTTCATCGTGAGGTAGCGGTGATCTTCCCTCCCTGGATGTCGAGATCCGGCGCTGACCTACCGTAGACTAGTGGGGTATTCCTCAACCAGGTATCTCCCATCAGTGGGGCACCGCCCCAGCCGGGACAAGTTCTAAGTCTCCGACGGGTCTCCCGGCATCTGTAGTAGTGTAGTGAATGTTAGTGTAAGTGTGTGTGTGTGTGTGTGTGTGTGTGTGTGTGTGTAAGGGGTGAGGACAGGACAAGAAAGAGGAAGGAAGGATCGCGCGCGGTCCGTGGCCCAATTGTTAGGATGCTCCGGCATTCGCCTGGTGTTGATCGGAGAAACCACGGAAAACTACCGATCAGAGTAAACGGTCGCTAAATTCTCCTCCAGACAGCGACTGAATTCGACCTAGCTGAAAAGCTAGTGTCGAAAATCCTGCCGCCGTCGGGACTCGAACCTAGGACCCCGGTCAGAGGCACTGCAGTGACATCAGTTGATGCATTGAATACCACTCTCGGTTTAAATTGATCCAGGAAAGTTTTGGAAAAAATCGACTCAACGCTTTTGCCTTTAGTTTGGACCTTACACAGACGTATTGCCGTCAATCGATTTTTCAGTACCAAGGAATCACAAAAAACAGATTCTGACTTCCCAACATGTTAGAGGAGGTAATTTACAATATATAGGAACAAGATTTGTCCATGTTTTCGTTCCCAGAGACGCGAAATTAGAGTTTTTCTTTCGAAAATTCGCCGTTTTCTGGTGCACGATTGCAATGCTTTCTCTTCTTACGCAGTAAGGGCGTGAAAGTAATGGCAATATGCAACATGGGGAAACTTTTCCTTATTCAACATCCATTAATTTTTAAAAAATCTCAAGTTGAGGTATATATTGCAATCTCTTACTTTAATACTGTATGTGTAGGAAGGTTTGAAAAATATTTGAACTTTTGGAATTTACAAAATTTGAGAGGTTTTAACAAAAATCGTCTCTAAACCATATTTATAAATGCACTTTTCTCTATTTAGGAAAAACTGTGAAGAAAAAATGTGCAGTCAGTTCTCAGAAAATTTTGAAACTGTCACAGAGGTTTAAAGTAATGTGTGCCTCCCTTCCCACACCCGTTCGGAACGGCAAAATCTTATCCCTGACGCATTTACCACGCAGCTCAGAAGCTTAGAGTTATTCATGACGCTTACTTCTATCAATCCAGGCATAGTAGACAGTCATACATCTCGATTTTTCAATATACAATTTCGTATATCTCCTCACCATCTCAACTATCTTTGAATAACATAACTAATTTATGTCTTCTCTGTGAAGATATTCTGTCAAAAATCAGCGACGAGCCAACAGATGGTAAACAAATTAAACGTATTGCTTTCGAATAAGGGCATCAAACCCAAACAAAAATCCACATATTTAAGACTTAAGCTGAGAGCACAGAAACATATGGTTTTAGAGATCAATAAAGCCCTAACGAAGAGAATTATCGGAATTAGAAACAGCTATCAGGGGATAAGCTATGTTATCGAACTACTTAATCATGAAAGAGCAAAGACTATTAAAAGGCGATTTAACGAAGAAGGCTTTTTAAATATGTGATCGTAAAGAAAAAATTTGCTCTGGTGCGACAATTTACAAAGAATGGCGTACGAAAGACTGTCCAAATATGCTCCATCTGGACGTCAGCGTGGCGGAAGAAAAGGGGTCGAGCAATAGTGAAATGGAAGGATGGAATATAAGAAAATAAAACTAGTATGAAGCAGGACTCTAGGCACGATCAAAAGAACTGGACGATTGGATGCGATAAACGTCCAACGCTCTTGAATATTCCGCGTTTCGCGATCGTCTTGATTTTACCAGAATGTAGACTTTCTATCCCCTGATCTTTGTGTAGATCCCACTGTGTGGGTGGGTGGAGGAGTTGTAATAAGAGCCCACCTGCCTGCGCCCGCCGCCGCCACCGCCATGGCCTTCGCCCCTTTCCCGCCTCCGCCCCGCCCCCGCTCGCTTCATCTTCCCCCATTAACCCGTTCCGCGCCGCTGACTCACGCGCCCGGTAATCCGCGCGCGCTCCGCGGGCGGCCCCGGGCGCTCGGCGCGACCCGCCAACACCCGCCCGCCGCGCCCCGTCTCTCCCGCCTTCCCACCTCGCCCCGCCTCATGCCACCTCACCTTGCTCTGCTCCGCCCCGCCCCTGTCTCACCCCGCCAGCCCACCTCGCCCCGCCTCATGCCACCTCACCCTGTTCTGCTCCGCCCCGCCACCGTCTCTCCGCCAGCCCACCTCGCCCCGCCTCATCTCATCTCGCCCTGCTCTGCTCCGCCCCTGCCCCTGTCACTCCCCGCCAGCCCACCTCGTTCCGCCTCATCTCATCTCGCCCTGCTCTGGTCCGCCCCTGCCCCTGTCTCTCCCGCCAGCCCACCTGTTCCGCCTCATGCCACCTCGCCCTGCTCTGCTCCGCCCGCCCCGTCTCTCCCTCGCCAGCCCACCTCGTTCCGCCTCATGCCACCTCACCCTGCTCTGCTCCCCCGCCCCGTCTCTCCCTCCGCCTGCCTCTCCGCCCCTGCCTCATCTCATCCTCGCCCTGCTCTGTCTGCCCGCCCTGCCCTGTCTCTCCCTGCCAGCCCTCCTCGCCCTGCCTCATGCCACCTCGCCCTGCTCTGCTCCGCCCTGCCCCTGTCTCTCCCGCCAGCCCACCTCGTTCCGCCTCATGCCACCTCACCCTGCTCTGCTCCGCCCTGCCCCTGTCTCTCCCCTGCCAGCCCTCCTCGCCCTGCCTCATCTCATCTCGCCCTGCTCTGCTACGCCCTGCCCCTGTCTCTCCCGCCAGTCCACCTCGCCCTGCCTCATCTCATCTCGCCCTGCTCTGCTCCGCCCTGCCCCTGTCTCCCGGCCTTCCCACCTCGTCCCGCCTCATGCCACCTCACCCTGCTCTGCTCCGCCCCGCCCCTGTCTCTCCCGCCTTCCCACCTCGTCCCGCCTCATGCCACCTCACCCTGCTCTGCTCCGCCCTGCCACCGTCTCTCCCTGCCAGCCCACCTCGCCCTGCCTCATCTCATCTCGCCCTGCTCTGGTCCGCCCTGCCCCTGTCTCTCCCGCCAGCCCTCTCGCCCTGCCTCATCTCATCTCGCCCTGCTCTGCTCCGCCCCGCCCCTGTCTCTCCCTCGCCAGTCCACTCCCCCTGCCTCATCTCATCTCGCCCTGCTCTGCTCCGCCCTGCACCTGTCTCTCCCGCCAGTCCACCTCGCCCTGCCTCATCTCATCTCGCCCTGCTCTGCTCCGCCCTGCCCCTGTCTCTCCCGCCAGCCCACCTCGTTCCGCCTCATGCCACCTCACCCTGCTCTGCTCCGCCCTGCCCCTGTCTCTCCTGCCTTCCCACCTCGTCCTGCCTCATGCCACCTCACCCTGCTCTGCTCCGCCCTGCCACCGTCTCTCCCTGCCAGCCCTCCTCGCCCTGCCTCATCTCATCTCGCCCTGCTCTGGTCCGCCCTGCCCCTGTCTCTCCCGCCAGCCTCCTCGCCCTGCCTCATGCCACTCACCCTGCTCTGCTCCGCCCTGCCCCTGTCTCTCCCGCCAGCCCACCTCGCCCGCCTCATCTCATCTCGCCCTGCTATGCTCCGCCCTGCCCCTGTCTCTCCCGCCAGCCCTCCTCGCCCTGCCTCATCTCATCTCGCCCTGCTCTGCTCCGCCCTGCCCCTGTCTCTCCCGCCAGCGCTCTCGCCCTGCCTCATGCCACTCACCCTGCTCTGCTCCGCCCTGCCCCTGTCTCTCCCTGCCAGCCCACCTCGCCCTGCCTCATCTCATCTCGCCCTGCTCTGCTCCGCCCTGCCTCCGTCTCTCCCTGCCAGTCCATTTCTGCCCTGCCTCATCTCATCTCGCCCTGCTCTGCTCCGCCCTGCCCCGTCTCTCCCTGCCTTCCCACCTCGTCCTGCCTCATGCCACTCACCCTGTCGTCTGCTCCGCCCTGCCCCTGTCTCTCCCTGCCTTCCCACCTCGTCCCGCCTCATGCCACCTCACCCTGTTCTGCTCCGCCCTGCCCCTGTCTCTCCCTGCCTTCCCACCTGTTCCGCCTCATGCCACCTCACCCTGCTCTGCTCCGCCCCTGCCCCTGTCTCTCCCTGCCTTCCCACCTTGCCCTGCCTCATCTCATATCACCCTGCTCTGCTCCTGCCCTGCCCCTGTCTCTCCCCTGCCAGCCCTCCTCGCCCTGCCTCATGCCACCTCACCCTGCTCTGCTCCGCCCTGCCCCTGTCTCTCCCCGCCAGCCTACCTCGCCCTGCCTCATCTCATCTCGCCCTGCTCTGCTCCCCTGCCCTGTCTCTCCCCGCCAGCCAACCTCGCCCTGCCTCATCTCATCTCGCCCTGCTCTGCTCCGCCCGCCCCTGTCTCCCTGCCAGCCCAACTCGCCCTGCCTCATCTCATCTCGCCCTGCTCTGCTCCGCCCTGCCCCTGTCTCTCCGGCCAGCCCACCTGCCCTGCCTCATCTCATCTCGCCCTGCTCTGGTCCGCCCTGCCCCTGTCTCACCCTCGCCAGCCTCCTCGCCCTGCCTCATCTCATCTCGCCCTGCTCTGCTCCGCCCTGCCCCTGTCTCTCCCTGCCAGTCCTCCCTGCCCCGCCTCATCTCATATCACCCTGCTCTGCTCCGCCCCGCCCCTGTCTCTCCCTGCCTTCCCACCTCGCCCTGCCTCATCTCATATCACCCTGCTCTGCTCCGCCCGCCCTGTCTCTCCCTGCCAGCCAACCTCGCCCTGCCTCATCTCATCTCGCCCTGCTCTGCTCCGCCCCGCCCCGTCTCTCCCTGCCAGCCCACCTCGCCCTGCCTCATCTCATCTCGCCCTGCTCTGCTCCGCCCTGCCCCTGTCTCTCCCGCCAGCCCACCTGCCCTGCCTCATCTCATCTCTGTTCTGCTCTGGTCCGCCCTGCCCCTGTCTCTCCCTGCCAGCCCTCCTCTCCCTGCCTCATGCCACCTCACCCTGCTCTTCTCCGCCCTGCCCCTGTCTCTCCCGCCAGCCCACCTCGCCCTGCCTCATCTCATCTCGCCCTGCTCTGCTCCGCCCTGCCCCTGTCTCTCCCCTGCCAGCCCTCCTCGCCCTGCCTCATCTCATCTCGCCCTGCTCTGCTCCGCCCTGCCCTGACTCTCCCTGCCTCATCTTATCTCGCCCTGCTCTGGTCCGCCCTGCCCCTGTCTCTCCCGCCAGCCCTCCTCGCCCTGCCTCATCTCATCTCGCCCTGCTCTGCTCCGCCCTGCCCCTGTCTCTCCCGCCAGCCCACCTCGCCCCGCCTCATCTCATCTCGCCCTGCTCTGCTCCGCCCTGCCCCTGTCTCTCCCTGCCAGCCCTCCTCGCCCTGCCTCATGCCACCTCACCCTGCTCTGCTCCGCCCTGCCCCTGTCTCTCCCTGCCAGCCCTCCTCGCCCTGCTTCATCTCATCTCGCCCTGCTCTGCTCCGCCCTGCCCCTGTCTCTCCCGCCAGCCCTCCTCGCCCTGCCTCATCTCATCTCGCCCTGCTCTGCTCCGCCCTGCCCCTGTCTCTCCCTCGCCTTCCCACCTCGCCCTGCCTCATCTCATCTCGCCCTGCTCTGGTCCGCCCTGCCCCTGTCTCTCCCGCCAGCCCTCCTCGCCCTGCCTCATCTCATCTCGCCCTGCTCTGCTCCGCCCTGCCCCTGTCTCTCCCTGCCAGCCCACCTCGCCCCGCCTCATCTCATATCACCCTGCTCTGCTCCGCCCTGCCCCTGTCTCTCCCGCCAGCCCTCCTCGCCCTGCCTCATGCCACCTCACCCTGTTCTGCTCCGCCCTGCCCCTGTCTCTCCCTGCTAGCCCTCCTCGCCCTGCCTCATCTCATCTCGCCCTGCTCTGCTCCGCCCTGCCCCTGTCTCTCCCTGCCAGCCCTCCCGCCCTGCCTCATCTCATCTCGCCCTGCTCTGCTCCGCCCTGCCCCTGTTTCTCCCCTGCCAGCCCACCTGCCCTGCCTCATCTCATCTCTCCTGCTCTGCTCCGCCCTGCCCCTGTCTCTCCCTGCCAGCCCTCCTCGCCCTGCCTCATCTCATCTCGCCCTGCTCTGCCCCGCCCCGCCCGTCTCGTCCTGTTCCACCCCGCCACGCCACGTCCCGCCTCGCCTAGCCGCGCCTCACCGTCCCCTGCACCGTGCGGGGCAATTTACAGAGTAGTAATCTTTTGCGCAATAAATGCATGCTATGTTGTGGTTGCTGTTATTTCTAGTATGCCCGAAATCTAGACATCGAAGGCATTGGATAGGGCCCTTGGCTTTGCGCCTCTTTTCTGGTTTGACAATTGTTACAAATTTGATTTATTTGTAGCATACTGTCTATGTTTTGACTACCGTCGAACTCGGCTGCCACTACCGAGATGGGGATGTTGTGTTTATACAGTCTGGTTACACTAATTAGCGATGGACACTTTAACTTGAGATCTTCATAAATTTCTTTCTCGGTTATTGATGGATGAAGATTCTTAAACACTATGGAACATTTTTTGTTGGCTGGGTCTTTATAAGTGTGGAATTTTCTGTTCGTGGTAATTAGATATTTTATTGCTAGTCTAAAGTCTGCAATAGTTGCTAGTCTAAAGTCTGCAATAGTTTTGAAAAGCACTTTAACTTTGTTGTTGACAATGGCCGAAGTAAACTGGTTAGTTATTTTAATCTTAATTTCCCTATTGAATTCAGCAACATTTGAATGTGGGTTACAAAATGGGTGGTATTTTAACAGTAGAGTTTAAATGGTCATTATTTTGTTCATTAATGAATAGAAATCTGTTGTCCTCGCGATCATCACTTTCTTCGCCGAGCACGGAGAATCTGTTACCAGTAGGTACGTTATATTGTTGCTCGGTAGGATTTGTTGAGTTTACACTCGGATTGTCACCGGTTTACACTACGATTGTTTTTCTTATTCTCGGTATCACTTTCACTTTCACTGACTGGCCTTTTCTGTGCCTGAGGTGGTGGTGGTGGTGGTTGAGTTGATGACGCGTAGTTCTGGCTGAGCAAAGCAGGGTTGATGCTGCCCTCGGTGCTAGTCTGGAGTGGTGTTGATGCGAGGGTGATGTCCATGACATCGCTACGTGCTGGAAACGGCAACGCTGAAGAAACATCACTGTTGTCGCCGTTATGGACGATGCGCAAGGCTTCGGATATTGTTTGCCCTGTGCTTGGATTAATGGCATAAGCCATATACTTTTCCCTAACTTGTGTTCAGATGATACTGAACACAAACGTAAACTATAACCAGAGTTCACTGGTGTACTACCGTTCCCGGAGTGGCCCAAGCGGTCTAAGTGAACTCCCGGCCCTGTGTGATTGAAACGGATATTTTGATTTTGATGTATAATTTACATGAAACCTAAAAAACGTTTTCAAAAATTTTATCACAAATGTGTCCAATTTTTTTTATTAAACTTTGTCCTTTGTCCTTGATATGGATCATCAAATTTTATTTGTTATGCATGGATACTGGAGAATTGCTTATGTGCAATATCCCATTTTTGGACACAAATTGAAATATTCGCTGGACGCGATCTCTAAATGTCTTTTAATACCGATTTTCGTGTTTCACGCTTCACATAATTGATTGGATTATCATACTTACGAATTTGTTTACTCTAAATAATTATAAATCGCATTGATTTGCGTCACTCGAATGTTTTCGTTAAAGATTACATTCATAATGAAACTCGTGTCTGCTTTCACTTTTCTTATTGCTTATTACAATGTGTCAGAGAAGTACTGAATTATTTTATATTCTTAATTTTTTTCCCTTTTAAAGAAAAAATACAAAGTATATTTAATTTTATAAATGGGTTAAATTAGAATTAATGGATATTTTTAATCCGGTGGGGAAAAAGGAAGATATGTCCATGATTATATTTGAGTGCCATGTGTGGCGATAAATTAAATACATTATTATAATATCAGCGTTTAAAAATTCCAGATTTTCCGCCCCGTATGAGGAAGGTAAAGATCCATGGTACAAGACTAATTATCGGGCTATGTGCCACTATGCTTGCGGAGAAGTTCGTGCGTTAAGGAAAATGAGCAAACTGGTAGCAGATGTTCGAGATATAAACAATTGCCGTAATGAAAGAATTTAATTTCTTTTCGTGTTGTCGCGATCGTCGAGTCGGAAAACTGAGTGCAAGCGGGCGACGACGTCAATGGGTATGCTCTCGGCGCATCACACGACAGACACGATATTGAAGGACCAGCGGCTGCGGGGGAATTTTCAACGTCGCACAAAGCTCTGTGGCTTTTGCAGTTGATCCAAAATGCGCGTTTTGTGGAATGTCAGAGGCAGCACGCTGTGTTTATTTCGCGGTTACTTTTCGAAGTTTTTTTTCGTGACAGCGCGAGTGTTTTGGACTGAAAAGCGGTATTATTGCTTCGTAAGATGTCCAGGCCTTTGCTGTCAATATTTAAATGACATTTTTAATTTGGCATGAGATGGGTATGGTGTAGAGGTTTTGTGTGTTAAATTGTGTATTGCATTGTATATGTTACAACGTTTTTAGGAATAAGTGTGTGCGGTTCTTTTGAAACTCCAAGCGGAAATGGCGTTTTCGTTTCAAAATAAAAGCTCCATACAACATTCCACTGACGTTACTGCTAGTGTGTGTTCACGTCCTGATACTGTGAACAGCATTTTTCATTTTACGCTTTCACCGAATGGACAGAGTCGGTTCAAATGTTTATGTCGTAATTTTTTTTTTGAATGCAGAGCAGCTCAACGTGAAAAGTTTCGGCGTGCAATTAGTTTCTTACCAATTATTAGGATATTCCTTTGTGCTGAAATTCTTTTTCAAATTGACAGAACCAATTCAGTGGTCAGTGTGCCAGTGAACACATTCTGTCCTTAAAAGATGAGAGCGGAACTTTCTTTTCCCAGATATCACATACATTTTCATTTACATTAAAAACTATTTTCGTAGAAAATAGAAAATGCTATCAAATGTTTTAAATAAATTAAAAATATGAAGGGATTTATCGAAAACAACTCTATAGTACGTTTCAAATATTTGCGCTAGCACATACTCTTTCGTGCGTTGTCTGTAACGACTAGGCAATATTCTGCTACTACACAAATCTGCAAAAGTATTTCCAAACATTTTTTTCTCCGCGGCGAGATTACAACTCAGTTGGGTTTGGTTTGGTTTTTTCGTGTTTCCGGGCACGTCAGCTGCTTTGGTCATTAGTCCCGTTAGTGTAGTGCATGTTTTTTTTCGGGAAATGGCGGTGGTCTTCTCCCGCTGGATGGCGAGATCCGGCGCCGACCTACCGTCGGCTAGTGGGGTTTCCCCCTTACCAGGACTCTCCCACTAGCGAGGCACCGCCCCAGTCGGGACAAGCTCTAAGCTTCCTGACCGGTCTCCCGGAATATGTGATAGTGTAGTGCATGTTAGTGTGTAAGAGGAGAGGATAGGACAAGGAAGAGAAAGGCCAGATCGCGCGCGGTCCGTGGCCCGTTTGGTAGGGCACTGCTCCGGCATTCGCCTAGTGTTGATCGGAGAAACCACGGAAAACAACCGATCAAAGCAACCGGCCGCTAGAATTCTCCTCCAGGCAGCGACTGAATTCGACCTAGCTGAAAAGCTAGTGTCAAAAGTCCTGCCGCCGCCAGGACTCGAACCTAGGACCTCCCGGTTAGAGGCGCTGCAGTGACATCAGTAGATGCACTGAGCTACCGCTCCCGGTTTACAACTCAGATCCATGGAGTTAACCCACCATACGCTTTGCGACTACCGCACATTGTTACTCGGCCGTCCTCATTTTAGCTGACGCTTAAAGAGCGGATGCTCTCTCCCATTATTTCTGACTTATGCAATTATGGATAATGGCGGAAATGAGACCGGCACTATTTTTTAAGGGTCATTTTGTCTATCCGCAGTAAAAAAAGGAAAATTAAGAAAAAAATTTGGGCATTTTTGAGAAAATCTGGAATAATGCTGAGACTTTCTGTAAAGTTCTTCACAAACTCCAAATAATTGTTTCAAACTCGCAGGGCCACGAGTTCGTTCAGATCGATCGGGGAATACGCCTATCAATTTTGGAGGCGCTAGCGTTGTCCACACACAAACTGACAGATAGAAGAACATTCAAACGAACGGGCGGGCGGGATAGTGGGCGGGTGGGTGACAGGGAGGGCAGACGTAGAAACGGAAAGATAAAAGAAGTAAACTGGCAGATGGACCCGTAAGTGCCCCAAAAGTCCACTTACACGTCGACTTTTGGGTAATTTTGTCCCCAGGGACGAGGCATGTACGCATAAGTTGTAGGGAAAGAGGACATATCAAGAAGAAGGAAGCAATGATCGAAATGGGTTAATGGCTTTTTTTAAGTGATATTTCTCTGGCATTCGCCTGATGTTGATCGGAGAAACCTCTAATAATCATCGATCAGAGTAGCCGGACGCCACAATTTTCCTCCAGAAAGCGGCTGTATCCCTGTACCTAGAACCCCCCGGCCGTAGTCACTACACAGGCGACGGTAATGACAATGGGGCGGATTTTAAAGAAATGTAATGTTTTTTCATTTCACTTTAAAACGATGGTGGGTAGACACTAATTTTATGTTATGACGGAAGGAAATGACAAATTTTTATAGTTTTTTTTCAGTTTTTGTTGATTTCGTCTAATAAGTCTTCCCTTTCCCTCCCTCACGTTTAAGAAAAGTTTCACTAATTCCATTGATTTTAATATAATTAAAGTTTTACTTGCTTCAAATAATACTTTCGAGATGCAACATATGTTCTTCACAGAATTTCTCAGTAGCCTATTTAATTTCTTCGCTCATATGTTGTACCCACAGCCATATTTAGTGCTCCGTCATCTAAGGTTCCTGTGACTTTTGTCAGGGCCATTGTCGGGGCTGATTTCGCAATAAATAAAAGTAGAGATGTCGTGAAAGAAAAGTCCAGACCAAATGTTTACAAGCTGAGTACTCTTGAACGAAAGGAAGAAGCCTGGATTACATTAGTAACACATCCAACAGCTTGAGTTGTTCATCTGAACTGGTTTTGATCCCATTTTGTACGTCAATTTTCTTTGCTTTTAGGACATTTTAAAAACATTTTAAGATCATTTTCTTGATCATTTAGGTCATCAAAACCCTCGCTGGTAATGACGGTTCTGAGGTAACCGAGTCAATCACATCCTTTGAGGGCAATGAACGGTTTCTGCTCTGCGCGCACGGCGAATCGCCAGTCTAAGGGACGAGCGGGGCGAGGAGGGGCGGGGCGGGCGGGGTGAAAGCGGAATTGAGCGGGGCGGGGGCCGGGCTTTTGGGCGGCGCCACGCGAGGGTGCACCGGGGGCCGCACTAGCACGTGCGTAGACTGTGGCAGCAGCGACGGCACCCCCGCGCCGCCGCGTTCGCCGTCAAACAATAGCTAATCACTGGCGCGCGGCGCGGCGCGGAGGCGGCCTCCACGGAGCTTTACAGGGCCTCCGCGTCCGCCCCCCGCCCCACCCGGCCCCACCCCGCCTGCCTGCCCCGCTCCGCCCCTCCCATCCTGCCCAGCCTTGCCCCACCCTACACCGCCCAGCCCCGCCCTGCTCCTCCCCGACCCTCCCCCGTCCCACTCCGTTCTCGCCCCGCCCCGCCCCGCCCCGTCCGGCCCGACCCAGCCCCTCTCGGCCGCTGGGGACGCAGCTTCCAGCGCTGTGCCCTCCTCCTGTGCACGGCTCTTTCTTTACTTTCTAGCCTGCCGTTTCCTCTTCTTTGGTTTTAGGTTTTATTGTCTCGTTTCTTATCTTTACATGCGCATGCTCGTATTAAAATTCGTTTTTAGACAGTTGCTAGTAAAAGCGGTTCGTTCAGGTCATGCGTTGCGTGCTTAAAGTCCAGTTTTTAGTACTAGTGGTAAAAGTGAGACATTGGCCAAGTGTTCAGATAAATCCACGAATGCAATGAAGAAAAAAAAAGTAATTCCGTCTGATCGCATCAACTAATACTGACTTTAATATATGATTAAGTAATTTGTATACTTGAATTAAAATAATGCGAAAGTCAAGAAGGCTGTCTAAAACGTAGTGGTAATACACGTGGTAAAACTGAGTTTATTTTGTTCGTAGGATTGCGCCACTTAGCTTTTTGGTCTCATGGCACAAGAGTTCTTACTGGCAATATAAAACGACACTTTCTCGTATCATAAATAAACCTACCTATTATTTTCGAAACTAATGTTTTTATTAAGAATTACAATATCGATGTTTCTATACAATATCGATGTTTCGATTAAAATATCAATTTTTCTATTAGAACATCGACATCGATGTCGCACTCGCTTCCCTCTCCACCGCACCTTGGGTTCACGGTCCCCACATGACCGCCGCTCCGCGGCGCGCCACCGCTGCCGCCGCGGCTGCCTTTCTGTCGCCGCGATCACCCCTCGTGCGTCTTCCTTCCGCCCTTGAATGCGCCTCGGATTAGCCTCCCTCCCTCCCTAGCCACGCCCCTTCGCGTGGGCCACCCAGCGCCCTCCCGCCTCCCCCGCGTTCGCCCGCGAGGGGCTCCGTTGGAGGGCGAGGGCGATATGAAAAAGTCTGCGCCGCGCCGCTGAGGAATTGCCGCCATGGTCGACGAGCCCAACCTCCGGCGCCCCTGCAGCCAGAGGCCACCGCGCGGGCCACACGCTGGGACTTCACTTTGCCATTCTCTCCGTCACGACGGGCGCAGGAAATCATCACTTATTGATGACTAGGGGGCGGATTTTGATGACCTAAACCATTGCCAAAAATGGTCAATTAAATACTCTTAAAATGCTTTAAAATACCTTAGAAACAAAGAAAAATGACGTAAAAAATCTTATTGGAGCCAGTTCGGGCGAAGAACTCGAACTGTGGGATATGCTACTGTTGTAGTCAGGGCTTCTTCCATTCGTTGGAGTGAATTCAGCTTGCACACTTTTGGTTTGGTCCGTTCTTTACCAGGAAATCTCTATCTTTAGTTATCCCGGAATCGGCCTTACCGGCAATGGTCACAAGATATTATATACTCACAACGGCTGTCAAAACAATTTCTGGGCGAACAAATGGAATAGGCTACTGAGTAATTCGTGGAAGAACATTGTTGAAGTTCGTAAATATTATTTGAAGAAAATGCCATTAAAAATGAAATAAATTGACATTTCATTAAAATTGTCCCTCTATTCATGACATAGTAGTCCATCATACTAGCAAAATACCCGCCGTTGCCCTGTCTTTTTTCATTTTCCAATCCTTGTGAAAGAGGAGAAAGTTCAATTTTATGTGAACCATGGAGTTTAAGATATATTGTCATTAAATTAAAAATGTTAATCTTACGCACTGCTGTTGGCTTTTAGCGAACTACTATTAGGTACCTGTTCCGCTGCACAGCTACTTTCCTCTGGCGGAATATATTAGGAACCAATCTGCTCTTTGCGATGGGCGAAAAATGAACATGTGGCATCTACAAATCAACATATTATTTAAATTATTTATTTTCCCGATTTGTGTTGTGTTAATCTTTACCACTGTACAAAAATACTGCGACAATACTGACAATTCATATTTTACTTTTTGTAGGATAGATGTCGGTTGATGAATCCCATCTTATTTGTATAGATTCCCTGTGTGGAGGGGTGGTTTCGTCGTGCTACGCTGGTGGCATCGCCCTTGACATCACTGATATAGAATCAGCATTCCGACTCTGCTAAAACCGACACATCCCTTCTTCCTCTCAGTTATACTTCGATTTAAATGTTGCGTCCCTACAACTTCACGATCTGGAAGGAGAAGGGGACATTTTCAACCAGCCGGAAGCTTCCATACAAAAATTTTAAATCGCAACGAAGATCCCGATTAAATGATGGTGTCCCTTTCTCCCTCCAGTTCGTAGTCTTGAAAAGCTCCTGTTCAAATTGGAGATTTTTTTCGTCCACGGACGGCTGGTGCCAATGTCAATTTTTATTCTCGTCTGTACCCCTCTGACCTTCTCTCATCTTCTTTCTCTCTTTCTCTCTCCCATCTTCTCTCTCTCTTCCTCTCTCATCTTTCTCTTCATCTTTCTCTCTCCATCTTTCTCTCTCTCTCTTTCTCTCTTCGTCTTTCTCTCTTCATCTATCTTTCTCTCTTCATCTTTCTCTCTGTCTCTTTCTGTCTGTCTCTTTCTCTCTGTCTCTTTCTCTCTGTCTCTTTCTCTCTCCATTTCTTTCTCTCTCCATCTCTTTCTCTCTCCATCTCTTTCTCTCTCCATCTCTTCTCTCTCCATCTCTTTCTCTCCATTTCTTTCTCTCCATCTCTTTCTTCTCGCTCGCTCTCGCTCTTTCCGTCATGAGCTCTTTGGCGCTCTCCGCTCGCATTTGCTCCCCGCGTGCGTCTTGGCTGGTCGTCAGAATCCTCTGCGACTGCCGCCTTTGTCAGCGCGCGGTTCCCAATATGGCACGCCCGCTGCATCCGTGAGAACGAGAGGACCCCTCCGAGGCGCATCTCCGTTTCGTCATCGATTTATCATCGTCAACGCGACCGCCTCTTTGCCAGGCTGCTCCTGCATTCGTCTTGGTCTCATGGAGTAGCGCCCTTTCTGCGATTCAAGTCGTGAAACGGTTTACTCTTCATCGGAGCGTGTCTCTTGATCTAATCAATTGTGAATCGACAATTACTTTGGGACAAATATTATTTATTGTGCCGAATTCATGATTATATGCTCCGATTTAAACATAGCTGCACTTCAAGGTCACGAGTTGGAAGGAGAGGGGGGACATTTTCATCCAATCCGTTGCTCAAATACCAAAAGTCCTAAGAAAGCTCCCGACTGCATGACAGTGTTCCCCTTCTCCTTCGAGCACATGAACTTGAAGCGCAGCTATGTTTAAATAGGAGTATAGTTCCTAGTATTGATCAGCTGAGTTTAGCCCACAGCCGTTGACTCTGCAGTGCCTCTGACCGGAAGGTCCTTGAGTTCTGGTACCGACGGTAGTAACATTTTCGACTCTAGCCCCATAGCTCGGACGAATTCAGTCGCTGTCTGGAGAAGAATTCCAGCGCCCGCCTGCTCTGATCGATAATTTTTCGTGGTTTCACCTATCAAAACCAGGAGAATGCCATAGCAGTACCCTTACAAACGGGCCAAGGGCCGCTCACGCTCCTTCCTTCCTCTTCCTTGTCCTTTCTTACTCTTCACTTACACACACACTTTGAGGCATTACTAACATGACGTAAGACTAGTCGGTGTCTTAAACCTTCACCCGGCTGGGGCGGTCACCTGCCGTGCGAAATACCTCGAGGGGAAATCCTCGTATAGCCGACGTCTATGTCTCCGGATCTAAACATCATACGCAGTTTTTAGCGCGTCATGCGCAGTTTTTAACTGTTTTTTTTTTTACGTAAAAAACAGGGAATATGCTGGAAATATCAATTCATTAATTATTTTCCTTATTGGAGTTCTTAAAGTAAAGGAAATTTTATCTTTACTAATCCCTGAAATTGAACAGAGGAGTTTAATCTGATTTAGTGAGAAATTTCTTTCCTTGGCATTAATGGAAAACTCGTACACCCCTTGTATTCTTAATCCTTATATTTTGCCTTCTCTCACTCATACACTCACTCTCATTCTCTCCTTTTTTTGACTTTCCCTTTTCTCTCTTGCTTTTCAATTACGTCCTTAGTATCTTGCTCCTTTTTTCGCTGCCTGTTTCTTTCCTTCATTTCCCTTAATCCCTTCTCTGTTAATTTAATTAATAACTCGTGAGAACCCGTCAAAATTTGACGGTGAGATTTGAGATAAATATAAAATACTGTCCCCAGACTAATGTTCACAATATGTTGCATTGTTTGGATCTTCAGGGTATAACGAAGATATTCTGTGATGTGGAGTTCCCAAAATTTTGAACACGTATGGCTCATGAGCTGGTGACAATGTAATATCGGCACAAAAGATATAGCTCTATTATACTGAAGGATATTATTTCTAAAGTTTTTTGATGTCTCAACATCTCCTATAAACAACTGTTTGATTTCTTCTGTCATATTACTGTAAGGTATACTTATTTTTCGATTTAAGCTACACAGAGTAAATCGTTTACAGAATTTCTCTCACATGGAAAGTACAAAGCAGAACAAAACTGACATTTCATAGACAATGACCCAATAGAAAACGAAATGACCTCACTATCACGACACCTACGCTGACTTTCTCTTTCCCTGCGTACAGTTAATGAACGTTTGCGTCTTTTGGGGCGTGTAGGCAACGATTCGGAATTCGACATAACCTGTAAACAACTTCACTAAAGTAAAACCGAGCAAAAGCCACTGTGCGAATGTTCTCTACAAAATACATCCCGGAAGCAAATACATGCAAACTGTCAACACCACAATGCAATGATTACACTGAAACAAACCTTGACGAATTATAAACAAAGCTCAACAATCAAAACAAAACATCAAGCAGCATGGACACACATCTATCGATATATATATATATATATATATATATATATATATATATATATATATATATTTATTTTGAAACTGTCAACCTTTCAAAGAAAAAACAATTGACTATTGATAAGCGTACTATTAAAGAATGGTTTAATTAATTAATTTACACGTAAATGGTGGTGAATCAACACAAACAATATCTGATAACACATCTAGGGATCATATTCTTTCATTTAAAAGAAAAAAAATACAACAATCGGCCCAGTAGAAGCTCTAAACGAAGCCATGGCCGAATACTTTATTTTTTTAAATATATAGATATTGCATGGATTTTCTTTTCGCTGTATCGTCGATTGTTAATATTTCACGTTTTCTTAATGACCTTATGTATGTAAAATGTAAACCCGATTAATTCTGTCTATACTTCTATATGAGTGTATGTTAGAGAATGCATAATGGTTTGGTTTGATACGAAATATTTCCACCATTTTGCCCATTGTTGTTTCTTCTTGTCATCTCGCCGTTTATTCTTTCACTTCCCTCCCATTTTCTCATTTTCTTCCTCACCTATAATGTGTTCTTCCCACTATCGGTAACCCTTTATGGTCCTTATTAGACGCACGTCAGTCGCCCCTGAAACACCATCGCCCTCTGCTCTCCATCTGCAATCCGCCCCCGCCGCCTTGGAGGCCGTCTCGCCACCCGCATCACAGATCTCTGCCGGCAACGCCCCCCCCCCACCCGCGCCCTCGGCACCGATCCCGCCATCGCCCCCGCCCACGCCCGCGCCATCGTCCACGCTCTCACCCGCGGTCCGCACCTGCTCCCCTCCGCCCACGTCCCCATCCCGCCCTCGCCGTCAACCCCGCCCACGCACAAGTCCCCATCCACGTCCCCTATCGTCCCCGACCTCGCCCCTGCCCCAGCCCCCGCCGCCGGCGTTCGCCCTTCGCTTCCGCCCAGGTGAGTCGGCCGGCCCTTTGAGGGGGTGACGGGCTAATATAGCAGGCAGCCGCAAAATGAACCTTCGTAGTGCTTCATATTTCGAGGTACTGCGCGGGTCCTCGGGTCGCCCGCACGCCGGCGGTGTCGTATTGGTTTCATCCCCTCCGTACACAGGAAATTCAAGGAGCGATATGAGAAAAGTTTCCGCCCTTTTCTTCATATGCTGGCGATCTGCCCGCGACGGCGGCGAGCGGAAGCCCGCCATTGGCGGAGGATGCTCTCTTCTCTCCAGTTTCCCATCGCCGCTGCTTGCGTCCGTTCCGTCCGGAATAACGAGATGAGTTTCTAAACTGAAGTGCTTCGCAATAGCACTTGTTTTCTGCTTCTTTCTAAATGGCTTTGATGGGTCTGTGAGCTTTTGAACTTGCTCATTTTCCGCTACTGTGTTCGAACTTTCAACCATATTTTTAGTATTCTGATACTATGCACATTTTTGTGAAACCCTTGAACAGCATTCTGCAAAGTCTTGTTTGCGGTACTTATTTCTACTTTCAAGCACTTTTTTCTTTTATTTATGTTAGCAACTCATATTCACTTATTTTCCTTCGCCTGCTTTTATTGATTGATTTATTATTACTGATTTCGGGTGCGTGAACTACTATGGTCATTAGTCCTGTAAGTGTAGTGCGTGTTTGGGCTCGGGAGGTGGCGTTGTTCTTTCTCCGGTGGATGCCGAGATCTGGCGCCGACCTACTGTCGGCTAGCGGGGTTTTCTCAACCAGGTATTTCCCCCCGACGGGGCACCGCCCCACACAGGACAAGCTCTAAGATCCCGACCGGTCTCCTGGTATGCGTGGTAGTGTATTGCATGTTAGTTTAAGTGTGTGTGCGTGTGTGTGTGTGTGTGTAAGGGGGTGAGAATATGACAAGGAAGGGGTAGGAAACATCCCGAGCGGTCCGTGGCCCGTTTGATAGGGTACCTCTCCGGCATTCGCCTGGTGTTGGCTGTAGAAACCACGGAAAACTACCGTTCAGAGAAGCCTGCCACTAGAATTCTCCCTCCAGACAGCGACTGAATTCGACCTACCAGAAAAGCTAGTATCAAAAAACCTGCCACCATCGGAACTCGAACCTAGGATCTCCTGGTCTAAGGGACTACAGTGACATCAGATGATGCCCTGAGTCATGTCTCCCGGTACCTGCCTTTATTGTTTTATTTTTTAATTAAATGTTTATTTTGTGTAATAATATGTGCTATGGTTACGTGTTCTTTTATAACCTTCCTCACTCTCGGACACTGTTCAAGGTTTTAGGTGACACGTGGCCTCACTAAACCGGAGGAATTCCCCGTTCATCCAACCAGAGCAGCCAACAGACAAATACGGGAAACGCCAGCATAAATCGTCAGCTTTCGTGCCTCGCTCACTCGGGTCGCCCCCTCCCGCCTCATTCGCGGACCGCACGGCGCGGGGGTCGGGGGGTCCGTCACCCCGCGTCGTCATCCAAGGGGGCGGGGCCGGGCGGGGGGCGGCGGCGCGTGCTCTCCCTCACCCTTGGCCGCATTTAGATAATTAGCTCCCCTTCCGTCGGGCGATCAAGCGGCCGCTCACTCAATATCCCGCTGCAATATCTGCCCCGCCCCGCCCCCGCGCCCCACCGGGCTGCGTCCGTCGGCGCGCGCGGTTTATATTGAAATTGGCGCATTTCGTCTAATGCACTGTTCCCCGGGCGGCGGAGCTGCGCGGCGTGTGAGTTGCAACGCTATATAATGCGATGTTATATGACGGGTAGCAATTTTCAACGATCGTGTATATTGCACATTCCGAGAGGAAGTTTTGTATGCTGCAAATTTTTACACTTTATCATAACAAATGACTAATTCATTCGTACGGTTTAATGGATTTTGTTACATTCTGGCGCTACCTTTTATATACTGTGGCGCTCGCACTGCGGTGGCGGGCGGCCTCTGGAGTTGGACCCCGGAGGGCGGCGAGGGGGGTGGAGGAGGGGGGAGAGGGGAAATTTATCGCGGTACTAGGGCGGCCGAGCGCGGAGTATTTTTTTATGAGATGCGGCGTGGCGCGGCGGTCGGCTGCGCGAATTCGGCGCGTCGCCGCCGCGGTACCGCAGTGCCCGCCGCCGCCTGCGCCCGGCCGCCGCCCGGCTGCGCGAGCCAGAGGCAGGTGAAAGGTCGCTCCGCAAGAGCCCGGGGACGCGAATGCGAACGCGAACGTAAAGAAAGTTCAAAGATGGACATCTCAGGCAGGCGTTCACAACACGACGGGAACGGGAAGGATGGTCAACAGTTATCTCAGCCCGGGAACGCAAAGCCTCTCGACCAATGGAAGTACAGCAAATGGCGGCGAAGCATTCCAGCTGATCGAGCGCGCGAACTGCGCCCGATAGAGGACTGTGGTCTGAAGCTGTATTGAGAGGGTTGACCGATATTGAGGTTACAGCGTGGATTTGCGAGATTAGGGTTTTGTTAGTCCTTGTAGAGTGGTTTTAGTTATTTTTCGTAATTCTACTATAATTGTTTTTCTATTCATATTAATACCTAGAATTAAAATTTCCCACAATTTTTTATGTTTTGTTAAAGTTTATTAGAGCTGTTTGTAAAATGACAAAATTTTAGTTTCTCGTAGTTCTATTTTCCGTAAGTTCGTAGTAGTTTTGGTATTCTTCGTACTTATTCGTTTTTCTATTTAATATTCTTTCGTTAAAGTATTTTTTTATTTATATCAGCTCATGCAACCACATCAGACAGATGGCAATACAAAGAGTAGCACAGTAGCATGGCTAGAAGTGCTTTGGTTTCGGCAACTGTTTCTTAAAGTTCTCGTTTTAGGCGCTACTGGTTCATAGCGCTATTCCGCTGCCCGTTGACGTTCATTGTGAAGCGCACGTACCTCCCGTTCCCGTCCTCGCCTTAACGTTCCCGTTCCGTTCGCGGGATATTTTGGAGCGGTCTGATGGGTCTTAGGCGCGACTGCATCCCGCGATCAACTTTTCTTGTACCCCGATTTAAACATAGTGGCATTTGAAGGTCACGAGCTGGAAGGAGAAAGGGACATTGTCCTGCAATCGGGAGCTACAATGCCAAACATTTAAGTCGTAACGAAGCTTACGATTCGATGACAGTGTCCCCTATCTTCGTCCAGCTTGTGACTTTGAAGTGACACTATGTTTAAATCGAAGTGTAGGCCGTTTACCTATCTTCCCAAAGAGGAAATGCACGACTGCATCCATTTCCCTTCTTAGTGTAGTGATTGATTCTTACAATTACTATGGGCGGCTTACTATTACATTGATCGATTATAATTGATCTCGTAAACCGTTTACTTACCTCTCCAAAAGGGCTTAGTCCGACTGCATCCCGTTTAAATTTTCACCTTTGTGTAATGATTGATTTCTACTATTATCGAGGTCCGCTTACTCTTACAAAACGGCATAATCCGACTGCAACCCGTTCCGGTTTCCTTCTTGGTGTAATGATTGGTATCCACGGTTACTGTGGTCGAATTCGAGTTATATTGATCGATCACAAACACTTCTAGAGGAACAACATTCTCTCATTCAATCACGGGTATCTGTAGTTCATATCAGTAAGAATTTTCACATAAGACGGGAGAAAATTCTCAAACAAACGCTGTAATATATTTTAAATGAAATATCGTGAGTTCTATCCGAAGTCCATCTTAGAAATATGTGAAGGGAAGAGTACAGATAGAAGAAGTAGATAATGAAGAGGACGTCAGAAGTTCTGAATGAGCATTTTCTTGCAGAGTCTATCTTGCCATGCAGTGTCACGCGTCTTTCATTTTCGTCTGACACCATGTACTATCGCCAACTGCCTGTACAAGTTTAGTGCTCAATATTTCTGCTTTATGACTTTTAAAGCTTACGGACTACGTTATTTGAGTGCCTATTGCATACTTTTAAAGTGTCATGCACGTTGCAAGCATTGATGAAGTATTCAGACGATCTCTGCGGAATTACCATAATAAGTGTTGCAGTAAAAGTGCTACTTCTGAAGTTGAACTCCGTTTATTTCAAATGTTTGTGTTGACAGAACAAAATTATAGATATTTTGCAAGCGTACATCTTCTGGTCGTTTAAAATTACACCCTCTAATATTTTAAAGTAATGCAAAGTAAATTATTGGATTAAATATTTCATTGTTGAATAAATGGAAAACGTAGAAATATGCAATTGGTTCGTTCTTACCGCATTCGAAACCCCTTCTGCAGCTGGTGCCGTATAGACCATTGTCAAATGGCTGCTATTGCAAAACAAGCCCTACACGACACGAGAGTACGATGTGCAAATTTGCAGTTCGCAGGGTAACAGCAGGTCACTGTAATTCTGTATCAATAAATTGCCACTTCCCCTTGAAAGTGCATGAACTCAGAACTCTGTTAGTACAGCTAATGGTTCTGTCCTGTACACGTGTTTAACATAACCGGGGAAACTATCTCAGAGAGTAAATTCACTCACAGGGAAAATTGTGTCGGCGGCACCCGAACGATACAGATGCTACACATGTAACCAAATGAATAAGTAATTAAATATTTCCACGATCTCTGTGAAACGGTGTATAAAATTCTAGTAAGAACTTCGTTCACATTTAATTAGTGAACAGAGCGCTGTATCGTTAAAATATCTGTTGACGTCAGCGATGAAGTGCAAACAGAATAATTATTTCACACGAAAAAAAGGGACAATAAAAACTGGTATACAACACGAATATTTGACCTACTTGTGACATCATGTGGCGTTAGTGCCAAGTGTACACTTATCAATTTTGAATAAAAAAGCTTTAAAACACCTTTGGATTTTTAAAAATTATTTTAGTTTTCATTAATTTATAAAATTCTGACTCCTCTCGGGGGCTCACGGACAGCGTGCTGACGTTTTGTGTTGCTATCCCGAGTGCGATTCCCAGACGGGGCAAAAATTGAGCTCTAGCTTTCTATTACAATCGTCTTAGGTTCCATGTAGCTGTGTGACGGAAAAGTCTCAGGCAGATCAAGGGTGCTAGAGGGGATGTAACGAATACATCATGCTCGCCACATTTCTCCCTTGCCCTCAGTCGTGCATAATAAATAAAAACAGGGTCCAGAGCCCCGAATAACGCTAACAGGCAAAAGTTGCATTAATCAAACTCTAAATTCCAAACACACACATACATAAACTTATAACACTCTTATTTGTAAGAGCAACAACATTTTAATATATTCAAAATATGCATTATAAATAGTTTTAGAAATTTTAAAAAAATCGTATTTTTTAGTATATTGTTTTTTTCCTTCTTTAACAAAAGTGTTTTCTAACTATATTTTAAATAGTTTTTCCTGTAGGAAAATAGTAATTTTTTTGTTTAAATACAAGTATTAAAAACACTAAATTATATATTTTAACTAGGCTTGAATACTGTATTTTTTAATTTCTCGACATTAATTTGTGTGGAGAAATTGAATCTTATCACACCGCTGTTTTCGACACCGACCCCGAGTCGGTGCGTGGAACTGCGCATTCGGATTCATCCAGCTGAGCTGGGGGCGCGGGGTGCGGGTCGCGGGTCGTGCTGCGGGTGGGCCGGGCGCTGATTTCAATTTAAATGTTAATGCTCGACGCACGGCCGCGCCGCGCCGCGGAGGCGTGAGTCAGGCGCACGCGACAGCAAGCGGGCCGCGCACGCCCAAGACAAAGCCGAGCGTGCCGGCGCGGCGCGGTGGGCCGGTCGGGGTGGGAGGCGGGGATGCTGTCGGGGGGTGGATGGAGAGGGGTGGAGCGAAGTGGGGCGGCGCGACGTGGTTCGGGAGAGACGGGGCGGGGCAGGGTTGGGGTGGCGCGGAGCGGATGTTGCAAGATGGGGCGGCGTGAGGCGGCACTGGGAAGAAGGGATGGGGCGGAGCGGGGCGGGGTGGAGGTTGGGGGGGGGGGGGGGGGGGGGGAAGTGCGTGGCAGGGGTGGTTGCGGGGCGGTGGTGTTACGGAGCGGGGTGGGCGGGGAGCTGCTTGTGGAAGAGGGAGCAGGCAAGGGCAAATATTTAACATCAGGCGTGACGCCGGCGTGCCGTGGTCGGGGCGCGACGGACCACGAGAACTGTTCGCTGGCGGTGACGATTGAAAGAGGGGAAAACAATCCCTAGGCATATTTCAGAATGTGATTTAAAAGTGAGGGGGTTCATTTTGACGTGTAGATTGTATATGTCAAATGCTGGCGAGCATAAATTCGTTTGGTTATTTCAGAAATTACTCGTAGTTCGTGTGTATTTATGTGAAATTGCTTATTGTTGCCGTACTCACGATGACCATTAATTTAATTTTGTTGCGATTTATCTGCTCTTAATAGAACAGCTGTGTGATTATATATAAAACTTTCCGGAACATAGGCTACACTATTCGTTCAATCAATTTTATTGGTGTTTTGTTTTAATTCTGACGACTCACAAATTTGTGTTAATTATCTGTGCATTAACAGTTCATCTGCACGATTGGTAAGCATCTGCTCATCTCAATAAGTTTGTCAGTTAATTGAAGAGTTCTCATTTCCCCCTAATTTGTCGACATGAATGGCTTGGGGACAGTCATTAGTGTAGTGGGTTCGAATGCCCCTTACGACAGGAACGTTGTCATATTCGTGATTGTGGCGTTAGAAAGCAATAGATGTCACCAGCTCCCTAAAAAAAATCTTATAATCCCTCCCTAGTTTTGTGATTCAAGTAGGTCCCCGGGGTAGGTATTACTTTCTCGCTACGGAGTAGAAAGTTATGTAATGCTGCGCAAAAGCCGGCGCGGAAACTCTTACTAGTGGACCCTGGTGACGACAACGTGGATAAATCAAATTGCTAAATTTAGAGGAAAAAGCTTCTTAACACGTAGTGTAGCCAGAATTCGTGTTTTGTGGGTTCTTGAGAGAAAATATCAATTGTCGGCAAAACGTCTGTCCGTGTGTGAACAACTGTAGCGGCTAAACCATTCAGCCGATTTTCTCCAAAATTGATATTCCTTAAACGATCTGGCCGATGTCGCGGCCCCTTGAATTTGAAACCAATATTTTAATTTTAGAAGGTACTTTACATGAAATTCCTTGGACATTTTCAAAATAAAAAAAGCTCTATCGTGTTGAGATAAGATTGTGTACAATTCTCCGAAAATTTGAGTACTTATCGCGTAATTTTGCGTGAAAGTACGTGCTGTTTTATTGATTGATTGATGGTTTTGGGCGCGTCTACAGAGGTCATTAGTCCCGTAAGTGTAGTGTATGTTTTTCATTGGGAAGTGTAAGTGATATTCCCCCGCTGGATGACGAGATCTGACGCCATCCTATCGTCGACTTGCGGGGTTTCCCCAACGAGGTATCGCCCACCTGCGGGGCACCGCTCTAACCGGAACAAGTTCTTAGTCCCTGTCCGGTCCCCCGGCATGTGTGTGTGTGTGTAAGGGGTGAGGATAGGGCAAGGCAGAGGAAGGAAAGATCGCGCGTGATCCATGGTCCGTTTGTGAGGGTACTGCTCCGGCATTCGCCTGGTGTTGATCGCGGATACCACGGAAAATACCGATCAGAGCAGCCGGCCGCTAGACTAGCCTCCAGAGAGCGACAGAATTCGCTGAACCTAGCTCACAAGCTAGTGTCGAAAATCCTGCCGCCGTCGGGGCTCGAACCTAGTACTTCCCGGTCAGAGACACTGCAGTGACATCAGTTGATGCGCTGAGCCACCGCTCCCCGTGCTGTTTTAGCACTAGTTTTGAAACGGGCGTGCTCCGTCCGAAGGCCCATGCGCTCACAGCGCGCGACCGGCTGACGGGAGCGTCCGCCGCGCGCCGAGGAGTGGCGAAGCGTCACGCACCGTAATCCGGGGGGGGGGAGCCACTTGCTGGAGGGCCTGGGTTCGAGTGGCGTAATTAGGCAGCACTGGTCCGCAAGGCAAGGGGGTAATCCCTCATTTGGAGGAACCCTCGACGATGGGCAACTTCTCTGAGTGCTCCGGAGATAGCTGTAGATCCGTACGCTGTATACTACTGTGGCTTGTGGGGAAGATGGACTTGGCGGCCTCACCCCTTTACGCGCAAAAGTGCCGGCACCACGAAGGCTACCTTCCCCAAAGGCGACAGTTGCAAGGGCTGCTACAGGAAATATTGTACGTTTAATTTATATGACAAAGTCGCAAAATTTTTATATAATTGCATTTCTCTCTTCATGATCTATCTATTGCAAGTGAGAAAAATATACGGTTCCATTTACTAAATCAGAAATTATTAAATATCTTGCAAACTAAAAATATTTGAAACAATATCTCTACAGCATAATTTTGTTCCATGATTGCATTGTGTTGCGACTATTTTTCGATATTGTGAACCATTTAGAGGTTATGGAGGTGGCCCATAGATGGTGGGTCTCCCTGTGTATTTATATAATCAGATAAGTAGTGATGAAATACGTATTATTTACCAATAATTTACAATCCCATTTTTGTATTTAAGTATTCAGTAAGTTGGTTCTTGATGATGAACACAACATATTAAACATAAATTACCAGTGAGCGCGGAAATATTCTACACAGCATTCGCAAATATGTGTCAGATTCTGTAGTTGGAGTAATAGGGTAGTTGATACTGGTATGAATTGTGCTCAATAATCACATTTGAACGCAACGCCTGTGACTTGCAACGCCTGTGACTGGGAGGCCCTAGATTCGAGTTTTGACGGCGGCAGGATTTTCGACACTAGCTTTTCAGCTGGGTCGAATTCAGTGGCTGTCTGGAGGAGAATTCTAGAGGCCAGCTGCTCTCATCGGTAGTTTTCCGTGGTTTCTCCGATCAACACCAGGTGAATGCCGGAGCAGTACCCTGACAATTGGGCCACGTACTGTGCGCGATCCTTGCTTCCTCTTTCTTGTCCGGTCCTCACCCCTTACACGCACACTTACACTAACATGCACTACACTACCGCATATTCCGGGAGACCGTCTGGAGCTTAGAGCTTGTTCCGGCTGGGGCGGTGCCCCGCTGGTGGGAGAGTCCTGGTTAGGGGGAAACCCCGCTGCCGACGATAGGTTGGCGCCGGATCTCGCCATCCAGCGAGGGAAAATCACCGCCATCTTCCGAAGGAAAACATGCACTACACTTACGGGACTAATGACCTAAGCTGTTGACGCGCCCGGAATTTTTGGCTTGCTCAGGAGGGACAAATTACACTTTCATATCTCAGTTTCTCCAAATCGCCTAGTACGCTTCAGTTGGACTACTCACTGCAGGTCCATTGGGGATCCATCTGTCCCGGAGGTCTGTTGAACAGAGTGCTGAGATTTTATGAAAAATAGGTTAAGTGTAAACAAAGGAGTCGAGAAAAGACTATATAAATGAAAAAGAAAATAATCAGAGAAATATATGTAATAGGGTCAAAGAGGGGTCAGAAATGGAAAGAAAATACGATAGAGTTCAAAGAAGAAAGAAGAGGACACGGGAAGAGAAAAAGACTGAAAATGTGCCTTTCTTTCATTATTTCTCCCCCTCCCATTTTTGCAATTCCTTTTTAATCTCACAAGGGCTGGAAGGAGCGCAGGGTGCAATAAAGAAAGCACTGCACCACCGCAGCGAATCGCAGCGTTGTCGCAGTCTGAGTTGCAACGCGGGGAGGGAAGGGGCGTGGGGGGGGCGGGGAGGGGAGGGAAGAGGAGAGGAGGGGAGGGGGGGCGCGGAGCGACCTAGATAGCGGCGGCGGCGGCGTCCGCGGGCTCTCTGCCAGCACCGCGCTACGATGCTTCAATAGAGGATTAGCCCGTCTATGAAATGTGCGGTGCACGTGAATGAATTATTTAATACGCGATTAAATATGCAAATGCGATGGCCGTCGAATTCGCATGTCGATAACCACCTCGTTCGGCGCAATCGGCGGTTGTCGCCGGATTGGGAAGTTGATGCTGCGCGGGCAGCTCTTAACAAGCCACAGGGAAATGCCAGGCTTTTAATTTTTCATCGCAAAAATAATTTCATTTATTTTCGGTATCAGCATATTTTTGCGCTAGAGGAATGTTTGCTGCGGTTTGATGTACGTTCTTGGGTGAAATTATTCTATATTTTGTCCAAATTTAAAATAGTCGTTGTGGCAAATGTTCCGCCATTCTTTAAAATGGTAAATTAATTTAGATTTTTGAGGCAATTTTGTTTTGTGTTTGATTCTGGTGTGAAACGAACATTTGTGTGGATTTTTGGACTTAAAAAACTTATTCTTTTGTAAATATAAAGGAAAATATATAATAAATTGTAAACAAGGAAATTCGTGATTTGATGTTCGGCCTACAGAAAGAGAATTCAAAAACCATTTTTATTATAATTCTTGCTTCTCAAGGCACAGAAAAAGGTCCCCCCTGCACCCTGAACATTTTCGAAGGAGATACCTTTGAACATACATGCGCGGACGAAAGCTTCTTGCCGTCTGGATCGTGCGACTCGAAGAATACTGCCGACGTAGTATTTAGGACTAACTTGCGTAAGAAAACGAAAGCCTACGGTGCTATGCGGCACGTTTTTCTGCTTGAACACACACACACGCACGGGAAGGAAAATTAAGGCTCGCAATCGTTGATTTGTGCCAGTGTTGTCATAAATGGGTCTTGTGTTCTGTTGATGAACTCGAGTGCTAATAGTGGCCCCGGGCACCCGCACACTTTGTCCGGCGTGCGCCCATGGGAGCGAGGTGAGCGCAGCGCTGCTTCCAATAAGCGGCTGGCGGGCGGCGGGCGGCTGGGCGGCCCCTCGCGGCCAAGTGGCGTGGGAGCGACTCGCCCCAACGACTCCCGGAGGCCCGCCCCGCCCCGCCCCGCCACCAGCCCCGCGCCGTCGCAAGACGCCGCCCTCCAAGCCCTTTAGCACCCACTCGGCGACCCCGCCCCGCCTCGCCTCGCTCCGCCCCGCACCGCCGCGCCCTGTCCCGCTCCGCTCGCCCCCCCCTTGCCATCGCAAGACACCGCCCTCGAAGCCCTTTAGCACCCACTCGGCGACCCCGCCCCACCTCGCCTCGCTCCGCCCCGCACCGCCGCGCCCTGCCCCGCTCCGCTCGCCCCCCCCTTGCCATCGCAAGACACCGCCCTCGAAGCCCTTTAGCACCCACTCGGCGACCCGCCCCACCTCGCCTCGCTCCGCCCGCGCCGCCGCGCCCGCCCCGCACCGCTCGCCCCTGCCATCGCAAGACGCCGCCCCCGAAGCCCTTTAGCACCCACTCGGCGACCCTGCCCCACCTCGCCTCGCTCCGCCCCGCGCCGCCGCGCCCGCCCCGCTCCGCTCGCCCCCTGCCATCGCAAGACGCCGCCCTCGAAGCCCTTTAGCACCCACTCGGCGACCCGCCCCACCTCGCCTCGCTCCGCCCGCGCCGCCGCGCCCGCCCCGCACCGCTCGCCCCTGCCATCGCAAGACGCCGCCCTCGAAGCCCTTTAGCACCCACTCGGCGACCCTGCCCCACCTCGCCTCGCTCCGCCCCGCGCCGCCGCGCCCTGCCCCGCTCCGCTCGCCCCCTGCCAACGCAAGACGCCGCCCCCGAAGCCCTTTAGCACCCACTCGGCGACCCGCCCCACCTCGCCTCGCTCCGCCCGCGCCGCCGCGCCCTGCCCGCTCCGCTCGCCCCCTGCCATCGCAAGACGCCGCCCTCGAAGCCCTTTAGCACCCACTCGGCGACCCGCCCCACCTCGCCTCGCTCCGCCCCGCGCCGCCGCGCCCTGCCCCGCTCCGCTCGCCCCTGCCATCGCAAGACGCCGCCTCGAAGCCCTTTAGCACCCACTCGGCGACCCGCCCCACCTCGCCTCGCTCCGCCCCGCGCCGCCGCGCCCTGTCCCGCTCCGCTCGCCCCCCCCTTGCCATCGCAAGACACCGCCCTCGAAGCCCTTTAGCACCCACTCGGCGACCCGCCCCACCTCGCCTCGCTCCGCCCGCGCCGCCGCGCCCTGCCCGCTCCGCTCGCCCCCTGCCATCGCAAGACGCCGCCTCGAAGCCCTTTAGCACCCACTCGGCGACCCTGCCCCACCTCGCCTCGCTCCGCCCGCGCCGCCGCGCCCGCCCCGCTCCGCTCGCCCCCTGCCATCGCAAGACGCCGCCCTCGAAGCCCTTTAGCACCCACTCGGCGACCCGCCCCACCTCGCCTCGCTCCGCCCCGCGCCGCCGTGCCCTGCCCGCTCCGCTCGCCCCCTGCCATCGCAAGACGCCGCCTCGAAGCCCTTTAGCACCCACTCGGCGACCCGCCCCACCTCGCCTCGCTCCGCCCGCGCCGCCGCGCCCTGCCCCGCTCCGCTCGCCCCTGCCATCGCAAGACGCCGCCCTCGAAGCCCTTTAGCACCCACTCGGCGACCCGCCCCACCTCGCCTCGCTCCGCCCGCGCCGCCGCGCCCGCCCCGCTCCGCTCGCCCCTGCCATCGCAAGACGCCGCCCTCGAAGCCCTTTAGCACCCACTCGGCGACCCTGCCCCACCTCGCCTCGCTCCGCCCCGCGCCGCCGCGCCCTGCCCCGCTCCGCTCGCCCCCTGCCAACGCAAGACGCCGCCCTCGAAGCCCTTTAGCACCCACTCGGCGACCCTGCCCCACCTCGCCTCGCTCCGCCCCGCGCCGCCGCGCCCGCCCCGCTCCGCTCGCCCCCTGCCATCGCAAGACGCCGCCCTCGAAGCCCTTTAGCACCCACTCGGCGACCCCGCCCCACCTCGCCTCGCTCCGCCCCGCGCCGCCGCGCCCGCCCCGCTCCGCTCGCCCCCCGCCATCGCAAGACGCCGCCCCCGAAGCCCTTTAGCACCCACTCGGCGACCCGCCCCACCTCGCCTCGCTCCGCCCCGCGCCGCCGCGCCCTGCCCCGCTCCGCTCGCCCCCTGCCATCGCAAGACGCCGCCTCGAAGCCCTTTAGCACCCACTCGGCGACCCTGCCCCACCTCGCCTCGCTCCGCCCCGCGCCGCCGCGCCCTGCCCCGCCTCCCCCCCCTCACCCTCGCTCTGTCTTCCTGCCCTGTCCCGCCCTTCCCTTCCTTGCCTCGCCCTGCCCACCTCTGACTTCCCTGTCTGCCCTAATGTCCTTGTACCCCTGAGCACCCACAGCGACACCCCCCCTTTCCTGCCCGAACCCCCTCACGCCACGCAACCGGCGGGACCTTGCTAGCGCGCTGCCCAGAAACGCAATGCCCTGAAAATGAATGCAAATGCCCTGAAAGAAAATGCAACCTTGTCTGTTATAATCTAATTTGTTATGTACTTATGTAACAGTTGGTAGCATTATGGTTAACCGCAGCGTAGTCCTGTTGCGTTGAACGATGCAGGGATTAGATGTCTCAGAAATGTGTCATTGTAGTCATATAAACTACATCATCCTCTTTACCCTATATTAATTTGATGACTTGTGTTACCATTTTCAAACGGAAATATATCTTTTCTGTGATCAAACCAAAGCAATAAAGAAAATATAATCATTGCTGTAACCTTTGTTTGCACTGTCAGCTTTGTTTGCATGTTGTGTGTGTTTTTCGCAAAATAATACGAGAACCTTTAACACGGAAACTATTGACTTTGCAATGAGATTCCGAGTTTTATTACAAATACGTCTGTACTACAAGATAACGTCGGTCATAATCTTATAGTAATTTTAAAATCAAATTTTGTACGTTTTACTTTCTTGCCTCGCTTTCTAGGAAGATGTATTTTAATTGTGGTCTTTCTTTTTTTTTACTGAAAAACTCTTATTGCCGGGTCCTGGTAACAAAAAAGTGAATAAATATTGTTCCTACTGTAGCGTCATAGACTTGACTCCCTGCTCCAGAGAGACAAGTTGCAAGGTAGGGGAATGAGGGAACCAAAAATAGGTTCCCGAACAAAAGCCAACCCTTCAGGGAAAGTCCAAAAGGGGAGAGGGCTTGGAGGTGCCGGGTGCAAATTGCAACGGAAAAGCAGGTGCCTCAAGACGAGTGCGTGGGAGAAAGATGACGCAGGAAGTCATGTGACTCGTGCATATATAAGGATGGTGGCAAAAGCCTGGGTTGGGTAACATTTCTGGTTTCCCCGCGGCACAACACCGCAAAACTTGTCCGGCCAAGTCTGGCGCGGAAGTGCTGTAGGCACGTGTAGTTCGAGTCTCGAGCACTGTGAAGTATGCTTGATACTTCGGGGCAGATTGTCTGCCGAGGCACACCAGGTGCCATTTGCGATTGCCGAGTTGGCTAAACGCAGGCGCGGCCGCAAGGCGCGTGTTGGGAGAGGGGGGCTGCTGCAGGTAGCTCCGACAAACATCTTAGAGTGAGTTCTGTGAATAGTGTACATAATTTATTGTAAATAAATTGTAAATACCACTCGTGTCTGTTCCTTTGTGGTGTAGATCCCTACTCACGACGTCACACTACATGTAGCAAATTTTTTTCTCTAACACGTTTTGTAGCTAGAATCCATGTTTTGTTGGTCCCATCAATTCGATTGACCGCAAAACGTCAGTGTATGGTCACCGTTAGCACCTACACCTTTCTGACCATTTTCTCCGAAATTGATATTCCCCGCACGATCTGAGCGAACTCGAGGCTCTGCTAGTTTGAAACGGCGAGAAAGTATCTGCTCTTGTAGCACCACTAGTTTGTGGACGTTTTTGCGACAATTCTAGAATACTTATTGCATTAATTTTATGGCTATTGATTACCAAATTTTCTGAAAGAATTTCCCTAACATACAGGAAAAATATCTGATATTTCGTGAATAACAATATTTCAGATGGTGAGAATTAAGATTATTATATTTTCACTGGCATCTCACTATCACCTATCTAAAAATTAGTTCTTCACGATATTTCTTCCTTATGACGTTGAAACTTAGTGAATGAAATTTTTAACAGCTTTTTGCTCAGTGAGTGTTATGGACTACTAAATCCATCTTAACATTGTATTTAGAACTTCACTGAGTATTTTTTCTCTTTGTTTCAGGTGAGTGCAAAATTCCTTGGTGTCAACGTTCCATCGGATGCGGAAATTTGCAAGTAAAAGAAATTGAATCATTTTCTTAAAAGCAGCAGTTCACATAATTACCTATGTTTCGCACAAGAACATGAAATTGTTTCATTCTTCCATTATCTAGTGATTGATAACATCCGAAACTCCACACTTCTTTTTTATAATGATTTCATGAGTTCTCTGCACATATGTTATGGATCATTTTCCCCATGACAAAATGAAGAGAGGGAATAACTACTCTTAATTTTCTACTCATTCTCCAAGAATATCACGAGATGTTCGTAAGGCATTGTATTATACTGCACCAAAGGAGTGACTCATATAGGGGACTTAGAAGCATTTTCGAGCATTGCGTCAGCCTTACGTATTAACGGGAATTGGATTGAATTGGGTTTGTAGTTCTTGATCTCGTTCTTTTGCCTTATACGGTCTTCTCTGGGTCCCACCCGTCCCGTCACAACTCTCCTCACCAGCACCATCCTCTGTTTGTTAGGATGGACCCACCCCTAACCGGCTGTCAGGGATAGCCCGTGGGTCGAACCGGCTGAGGTGGCTCAGGGCATCAACTGATGTCACTGCTGTGCCTCTGGCCGGGAGGTCCTAGGGTTCCAGTCCCGACGGTGGCAGGATTTTCGACACTGTAGCTACATGGCGAGCACGATTTCATTCACTGCCTAGGGGAGAATTTTAGCGGCTGGCTGCTTTTATCGGTAGTTGACCGTGGTTTCTTCGAACAACACCAGGAGAATGCCGTAGCAGTACCATAGAAAACGGGGCATGGAACGCGCTCGATCGTTCCTCCCTCTGCTTTGTTACATCCTCGCCCCTTACTTCCACATTCTTACACTTACAAGCACTACACTACTACATATGCTGGGAGACCAGTCGGTTGTTCCGGCTGGAACGGTGCCCTGCTGGTGAGCGACATCTGGTTGGGGAAAACTTCGCTAGCCGTCAGGTAGGTCGACACCGGATCTTGCGAACCGGCCGGGCAATATAGCTTTTATTCCCACGATAAGCATGCACTACACTTAGGGACTAGTGACCGTAGCATTTGACGCGCCGGGAAACACTAATCAATCAATCCGTCAGTGAGGTCATAGGGCTTTCTGCTGACAACGCTCTCTGTTGGACCATTTTGTCTGTTAACTGCCGGTTTGGGGCGGGCACCCTACTTCTGTACGGCGCAGGAAGTGGTTACTGTGGTGCAATGTAGGGATGAATCGATTTGTGGGTTTTCTCCAAACAGGTGTCTCCCACCAGCGGGGCACCGCCCCATCTGGGACAAGCTCTAAGTCCCCGACTGCTCTCCCGCCATGTGTGGTAGTGCCATGCTTGTAAGTGTAAGTCAGAGTTGAGGATGTATCATAAACCACTATTTAAATCGGAGTACAGCTTGATGTGATGAGGAAATGGAAGGGGAAAACGGATTTACGAGGTTCGATAGTTAGCATAACGATAAACATTTGGGTAAAGGAGAAATTATACTGTAAAGGACCTTATGAAAGGTCAAATCAAAGAATGTTATAAAAAAGGGGCCAATTACAAGTTTCAGGAAAATCCACGTATAGATAATATTAAAAATACAGGAGGCAGAAAGAACAATGGAAAAAGAGGAAGAACGACCCTGGGGGACCCCGAGTAGAGACACCAAGAGGAAGTTCTCTTGAATTTTTGGGTGGTGAATGGATGATATTTCGGTGAGATATCTTGGTGGAAGTTGCGGAGTATAGTAGCCCCAAAAGGAGAGGAAGTATGGCCGAAGGATGCTGATCGTGACGTGGACGAGGGAAGGACACGAGACGACGCAGCGCCAGGAGCGCATAAGAAGGTTGGTAGCGCGCAAAGAAAGAAAAGAAAGCAGAGCAACAATTTAAATAGATTTTAGTTAGCTACCGAAAATACTTTTAGGTAATTTGTTTATTTTCATATCGCGTAGTTGAATAAATGTTATGTTCATTCTTTTTGTTATGAAAGAAAAAGGCTGATTACTGAGTTAAGGATTCCGGGCAATACCAACCCAACTGATGGGAAAATTCCTCTTCATATGAACGGACCGTCATCATGAAGGTCCGATTGAATTAGAGTCGGACCCATATGTATTAAAGTTATGTTAGTGGCATGCCCAACTTGAGGCAGAGAAATTATAAGGACAATATTATTCGGATCTCAATTCAAATAATTAACTCGTTGGAGTAAGAATCTAATCTAAGATACTTCTAAAGGGAGTAATAACCCACCCGCAACCAAATAGGCGCCTCGAATCAGCCCAGCGCTTTTCAGCCGCCGCCTCGCGCGCTGCTAAGATGCGCTTCCGACGGGCGGCGCGACCCTCGCGACAGCTCGGAATGCTCTTCGCGTCGGCTGGCGGGCGGCGCATTCCGAGCAAGCGGGAGACCAGCCGCCCCGGGCTCCCCGCCACGGCGGCAGGATTTTCGACACTAGCTTTGCAGCTGGGTCGAATTCAGTCGCTGTCTGGAGGAGAATTCTGGCGGCCGGCTGCTCTGATCGGTAGTTCTCCGTGGTTTCGCCGATTAACCCTAGGCGAATGTCGGAGCACTATCCCCAATAAACGGTGCTTCCTCTTCCTTGTTCTGTCCTCACCCCTTACACACGCACTTACACTAACATGCACTACACTACCACACATATCAGTAGACCGGTTGGGGACTTGAAACTTGTCCCGGCTGGGGCGGTGCCCCGCTGGTGGGAGATACCTGGTTGAGGAAAACCCCGTTAGCAGACGGTAGGTCGGAACCGGATCTGGCCATCCAGGGGGGGAGGAGATCACCGCCACCTCCCGAGCAAAAAAACGCACTGCACTTACAGGACTAATGAATATAGTAGTTGAAGCGCCCGGAATCACAATCAAGGAATCAATCAACTGGAACGAGCCGGAGACTGGCCGCCCCGAAATCACACCACGTGCCACCTCGGACTCCCCGCCCTACCCCTTTCCACCCCGCTCCGCCACGGCCCTTCCCGCCGCGCTACGCCACGCCCTGCGTCGTGTTCTCTTTGTACAGCCTTCTTTTGTTGGGAAACAAAAGCGCAGAGAGCCTTCCGCTGGGATCCCGGCGTGTGCCTCTGGGCAGCCCGCCTGAGACGGCGTTTAAAGAGACGGAAATACGTGGGCAGCTGACGTCAGAGGTGCGGGCCGGAATGTGAGGCTGTCCATTAATTAAAAATCGCCGTTTTTGGTAGCAGCATTACAATACTTTCTCTATAAGACAAGTAGATAGTAAAATGAAATAAGTATGCTTATTACAGTTACTTGTTGAGTAAAAATATCTCGATCTGCTTTTTAATTACACTTTTTATTCACGTGAAATACGAAGCGATTCTAATTATTACTACTAATAATTCATAAAATGTTTTGTTAATGTAAAATGAGAGTTTCAGTTTTGGATCATGAAGAATGACTACATTAACTACGTGTCTTTCACGAACAATAAATGCGTGTATACAATTCTTAACCTCCGATTTTCATAAAATATTTTTATTTAGTTGACTTAAATTTCGAGTTGTTGATATTTCGAACTTCATTAAAGGTGACAATATTTAAGTAGAAGGAGAAACACACACATATTCACTACTGATATTATCAAAATACAAGTTTTTTTTAATTCAAGCCTTTCTTATGAAGACGAATGTGCAACATTCTGTGAGAGGACATAATCAATTTTATACAATTGAATATAAGTACTGTATTCAAGGAGGGGATACGAATTATTCATATAAACTTGATGATAGAAAGTTACCGCGTTTTATAACCCCATTGGCAACCTCAAAAAGAATGAAGAATCAAAACGGGGTGGCATGGGATGGGGAATTTACAAATAATTTAGATGTGGATACACGAAATTTGCGTGTTTTCCTTGCGTTAACGTTATCGTTATTTTCTTGCTGCTTGGACGTATACGTTATTTAGAAATAACAAAATACTATTTTCTTGCTGCTTGGACGTATACGTTATTTAGAAATAACAAAATACTATTGTCCTTCAAGTGAAATGAAAATTCAGCATTGTACTCTTCGAGACTACATTAATGCCTAAAAAAGGCTTTCGATTCAAATGTATTTGTAGTAAATCATTTAATAATACGTTTAGCAATGCTTACTAACTACTAGAAAGGCTTTGTGTCATGGAATTATGAATGAAAGGCGACAGTGTATTCAAGAAAGGTCGGATTATTTCAACCTGCACTAGTTGATTTCCAACGCGAAGCAACATTATTGCAGCAGGTACACACACATATACGCACATACACACACACATCTCATACACACACATACACACACACAGTGTTAGTGGGCGAGTGTCGAGCACCAATGTGCTGCCACAAAACCGCGCAAGATGGGAAAATACCATCTCTCAATTTTATCATATTTAAATTAGCTTTTTTTGGTCAATGTTTTCATCGATATAAAAAAAATGGTGATGTATTGAAATAACGATCTATCGATGTTTTGATAAAATTTGCCATCCCTAGACCCGACCGGACTGGACTTTCTCCCACAATGCAACGCAGCGCGAGGCAAGACGCCACGTGACTCGCAGGGACGAGGGGAGACATACTTCATCGTTATTACGAAGACAATATAAGATGCAACACGCATATATTCCTTTGCAGAGAAAAAGAGCACACTCTCTCATAGATGTATTCAATTTCGTATAAATATTTTCAGTGGCGGCGAAACGTACCCTAAAACTCAAGACAGGAGTTTAGAGTTTACCTCGTGTTTCTTTATCAAATGTACCATAAATTCAATTCCATGACTTTCTACCCAACTGAGAAAAAAATGATTTACGAACAACCTTTCTGAAAGAATTGAAAAAATATACGCGAGGAAACGTTTGGTGTGTAGAAGCGTTTCCTGTCGTAAGTCATGGTAGGAATCGGATTAATTGTTGAGTTGTAAACGACGAAAATGAAAGTGGTATCCCAGTGTCCTTTCTACTGTCAGTCTCTCCTAACATCCCAATAGTTGTGTACCGTGGAAATTCCCAATTCCAAAAGGTTATTGTGAATTAAAATCATGCATTGTCAAAAAATATCTGGGAATTTTCCCCTTTTCTGAGACATTCAAGTATCTCTCCCCCCGTTTTTCTCTTATATTTTAATTACATACTTTGCCATTACAACACCTCGCCCGCGTCTGAAAATTGTGACTGTTCGGCTTGTAATCGCAGTCCGTAGGATGGTGATTAGAGGTGGTATGTTCGAACCACTCGCTAGTGGCTCAACCATTTACAGCTTAACAGTAGCTGTTTGTAAACGTATACGCGGCTCTTAAATAATTATTTTTAATAATTGAAAAAGAAGTATTGAATATTTGCTCTAGAGAAACAATGTTTATTAATAAATTTAGTTAGTTACATTATTTTTCATTTTTATAAATTACATTTTTTAAATTTGAAAAAGCATTTTTTTGAGTAATTTTGATTTTTAGCGAGTCGAGTTCAACGTATATTTTAAGTGGAACAGTTCACTAAGGTCACGCAGCGCTCTTCCTGCTAGCTCGTGCTCGGGGAATTACAATGTCCGTTGGGGCGTTACAAAATCAAAATTACTTAAGAAAATGCTTGTCTAACATACGACAATATATCATTGGAGTCTGTAGGAGAATTACAGCGGCCGGCTGCTCGGGTTGTTACTTATCCGTTGTTTTTCTGTTCGACACTAGGAGAATGCGGGGGTAATACCCTAACAAACTGCCTACGGACCGTGCGCATTCTTTCCTTCCTCTTCCTTGTCTTATCCTCATTGCTTACTCACACACACACACACACATTGACATGCACTACACTACCACACTTGAGAAAACCCCCCGCAAGCCGACTTGTAGGTCGGCGCTGGATCTCGCCATCCAGCTGAGGAAGATCACAGTCTTCTCCCAAAAGATATACTACACTTACGGGACTAGCGACAGTAGCAATTGACGCGCCTGGAAACAAAACTAATAACAAAATCAAATCATTCAGCTGTGTGTAGCAAAACACGGGATACGGATTCTGAAGCTCAAGGAAACGTGCGCAGATTCTACTCGCCCCCGTAATTCATACTCTTTTTTTTTTCCGAAAAACAAATGAAGGGGCGTGAGCGCAGCATATTGGTTGGCGGCGCGGCGTCGAGGGTCGCGTCCGCGGAGTGGAATCGATAGCGGACGCGCGGCGCCGGAGGCCTGTCAGTCGGAGGGCGCGCCGTTTCGTGCTGTCGGACGGTGAAGCGGGCGGCCCAATTAATTGAATGCAGCGAAAGATAAGCGCTGCAGTTTCCGTTTTGCGGAATTGCGGAAACAATCGTGGACACGGCGCGCGCTGCCGGATCCGGAACGGCATCGAACGATTCCGGTCGATTTCCAAAACGCGAGTGTGAAATGAGTTTCACATGTTGCTCGTTACAACGTTTCATACAGGGTACTCATGAAGTATTGAAGATGTGAGAGAGCTCGTGTAATAATGAGCGTCGTGTGCTATTTTTCCGCTGATGGGTAGCGAAAGAGAGAATGATACACCCTCTGATCTTAATGATTGTGATATGACGTTATTGTTGGAATTTAATATACTTGAAAACGAGAGAATTCATTGTGAATTGACCGGCTTAGATGGCTTGTGGCAGCAACTGATGTCATTGCAGTGCCAATGATCGGGAGGTCATAGGGTTCGATTCCCGACGGTGCACAGAGGGATGAATGGCAAATCGACACCGAACCATTGGACTGTATAATTCTAAACAATATGTAACAAGTATTGTATCGCAGCTTCTGGGTCAATGACTCCCATCTCGATCAGATTTTTCGTCCAGTTTCCCTGATCCAGTGAGCAAATGCTGTGATGGCTCCTTGTTTTGCTTCAGGATATAAATGTAACTTCATTATATGTGCACGTCTTCCAGAATTTAGTGGTAAACACAGTTATTCAATTTATCGTTTCCATGGTGTCGCGGCAAGAAATATTATTCCATGACGAAGGACATCATGGATAAGATCCCAAAATGTATTGCTTATTTATCCTTGAAAATAGATTTTATTATATGGGAGAGTGTTTTGTTTCCTTCTCCATTCAAAATTCAAGTATTATATGACTTAGTGTAGAGATCACAGAATTTGGAAAATGTGCACTGAATTCACTTCTCCCCATAGCACGTTACACGCAGTTTTAACTGTTTTATGACGTAAAATAAATAAACCAGACTCCCCCTCCCCTACATTTTAATACCCGCCTTTTGTATCAGTAAATATGAAGGTCTATGTTGGCAAAATGATATTAAGGAGTGGGTTTATTGTTCGGCTGACGTTGCTACCTTGCGAGGTTTGTTGTCTTGTCTCATTTCAAAGGAAGTTCTGTGTGAGTTTGACTCACGGCAGACGCTTGAATAACCACATGTCCTCCACCAAAGTCCTCAATGAAAGGCGAATGCGAAGCTGTTTGACATGGAAGCTGTTCAGTCAATTAAATACTTAACTCAATCAGTGTATAAATTTAATTCATCGCTTTTCTTGGTGTAAAACAAGCTGTGAAGTAGAAGTGACGTGCGGGCGAAATTGTACATTTTTCCGACTTTCGAGTACATTTTCAACTGTGTGGAACTAGTATTACAATGACAAATACATCATTAAATACTGTGTATGTGTACGTTACGATCCAATAGGTTCCACGTTGAACTACTTCCAGTTAAGAAAGTTGCGTTATATTTTATACCATGGTCCGCATCCAGTAGTCATCCACCGCAATCTGTTTTCAAAAAGATGCGCCCAAGAAAGGAGACATCGAAACTGAGCTAATGTCTTTTCTAAAGGAAACGCTAAGTTTTATAGAATGGGAACAAAGAACGAAGAAATACCTCAAAGATATTTTGAAAGTGTTTCATGCCAACTTTTGAAGTAGGTGGAGAGAATGTCGCTCAATTCATTAAAAGTCTCTGGGTAGCTGGATCCTGGAAATTTCTCGAAATGGTATGTACGGAAATGAAACTTTCAGAATGATTGAAAATTGTAAACACAATGAGACGATGATTGCAAACATCCGGTCGAAGAGATGCTGCCAACATGCGAAGACCGCAATTTCTATCAGAGAAACAAAAATAAATAAAAATACATAATAGAAACCGTAACCTTTTCCAACACTTTTTCTGACCAATTTGGTATTTATGATTGAAAATAACTATCCAAAGCGACAATAGAATGTTGGAACTGAAGCAAAGAGATGTAATTGCAATACATATCCCTTACTAATAATAGCTATGGTTTATTGGAGAACGTAGAAAGACGTACGGAATCAATTTTGTTCGTTTTTTCTGTGTCTTCTTGGGTGTGTGGACAGTAATATACTTCTCCGATGATTCCTCTGTGGTGGTGACGTCATGATGTCCTCGAAACCTTTCTCGCGCAACACGTTGTAGCTTCCCATTAGAAATCCAACGATGTTCAACCCGGCGTCAAGTAATCTCGTGGTATTTGCAATGGATTTTCCATCAAAACCAATACCATGAATTTAAGATTTAAGCTAAAAAGGCTAAAGAATGTGAAAAATAAAATTAGCATTAATTTCGTTACTGTTTCGTGTAAAGTTCGAAGTGATACTGTTAAAGGCTGCTTGCGTGATGTAATTTAAATAGAATATATTTCATTATAATTTCAGAGATTTTTGCACCATTATATCTGAATATGATGGTACAATTAAGGTTTAAGTGCAATATACCTCTTTATGAGCACTTTCAGATGCAAATAGGTATCTTCCGTGATGTGGTTTTATTCTTCAATACGAGCTCTTGCATAGAGTACCGTTCACATCTGTGTTCAATGGATGAAAGTCTAATGAGAGCGTCGAGCTTGACAGACTAATGATGGATCGAGCAGAAGAGTCTACACTCTCAGACATTTTTGCATTACTTTTAATGTAAAAGTACATGAAAGTAATTTTTATATACGTAAATTAAATTTAATGTAAGTGTACAATTAAATTTAATGCACACAAGTAAGTTAACAGTCGTACATTAAATCTACATTCATTTTCATTTAAGCATTAAAGTTAATGTACATGTACATTAATCTCCCTTTAATGTCCAAGGTTGATTAAATTTCATATACTGTCGTACATTAAATTCAATGTAATTTCTGACAGTGTACCTGTAGGTTCGAGCAGGAGGTTTGAGAGAGTGGAGCGGGCGAGTCGAGCAGGAGGGTTGAGAGTGGGACGGGCGTTGTGGCGGCGCCGGGGGCGGTGGGAGGGGCGACCGCTGGCGCGGCTGCGGAGGCGGTCGCGCAGTGTAAATACTGCACAGGCCTCCGATCGATGTTCTGGCCGGCCTTGCGGAGACCGCCTCTCTCCCCCCCCCCCCCGAGCTCCGCCACGCTTCACCAGGAGCGTTAAGTCCCCCCCCTGGTCACGGCAAAGCCTTAAGTCCCCTTCACCCCCCTGCCTGCCACCATCGCCTCGCCCACGGTTACTGGGCTTACGTACACTGCTACTGGTTATGAAAAGAGACCCATGATTAACCCAGCCCAAGATTCTTTATTTAAGGTAGTATCACGACTGCTTGAAAATGCACCCCTGAAATTTTCAGGTGCATGACAAATCTACGCAAAATGATTCCACGAATATTTAAAGTAGTCAAATAATAACTATATAATGAAAATTGTGTTACTATATTATTAAATTATATTTCTACAACTATTAGAAGGTCGTAGTAGAATACAAAACTTATTAGAGAATTTCTTTTCTTTCTGTTTTCTCTCTTTCATTCTTTCCTTCCTTCTTTCTTTTTTTTTACGTTTCAGTATTCTATAATGACAATTTGACAATGAGAATCATTTAGAGTACTCAGCGAGATAAGTTGCCAGTTATAATTGCAAAGCCGATGCAGCTCTTCAGTGAATAATTTTCCCATCTCCAGGGTTGCTTCTTCTCCGTAGCTTTGCTTGCACGGCATTTTGCATGGGAACGTGCCTTATAGTTTATTTGGAAGTAATAACACTCTAATTCGAGAGAGTGATATTGTAATGGAAAATTTGTTCGTTTCAATTAAATGGCAATTTTTTTATTACAATGCTCGGTGTACTAATACTACGTTTTGTTATAATAATCTCATCACTAAACTTAAACACCACTACTTTTCGTCTGTAAAATAGAACAATTCTTAACTCAACATTTCTTTAGTCGTTATTAAAATAAAGGCTAAACAAACATTACATTACAAATTATTGCTAAACAAACATTACATTACTTAATGGCAATAATTAATATATTTTTACTTGAGTTAAAGTTAATTATTTCAGAAATTTCTTTTTCGGGTGAACACATCGTGAAGAATTAAGTATCAAAAAACCAATTGTAAGTGAATTTTATTTTGAAATTTCAAAGTCAAAAATACAATGACAATCTTAACCATGGCAATTCCAAAATATTACATTTCCTTGCACCATCGACATTTGAAAAAATTGATCATGAAGTATTGCTTTTGAATTTAAACATAAGTAAATATTAATTATTTGTATTAGTGTAGGACCTCACGCGCCTCGTAATTTACATTCCTTTTTATGATCCATGTATAACCAGGTATACGTTTATTGAAGTTTTACAAATTTTGGAATACAAATGTAATTTCATGTTTAAATGTTACTGAAAAATATTGAAATGAAAAAATATATCTTTGTGAAACTAGCAGTGTATTAAAAATAAAATTAAAATGAGTTTATTCAACACCTCTTGCAATTGAGGTGATGGCTGCTTTGACGCATCCCCGGGAGCGCGTTGGCTTCAACCCCCCCCCCCCAACAGTTAGCCAACGTAAAGCGACTAAAATAAATTTTAAATTCAGCATAAATTAAATACTGTTATAAGAAATCATCAAGTCACTACTACTCCACGCTCAAGTCACCACTACACACTACCTACTACTCCCACGCTCTCTACAAAATTCCTGGTTGGAGCACAAGTTGCCCCCGAAGTTTTTTCTGGCAACTGGTTTTTGGGTTTGACGCGTCCAGTGTAATGTGATATTATTCTTCCTGTTCTTCCTGTTTTTTTACGCGTCCAGTGTAATGTGATATTATTCTTCCTATTCTTCCTGTTTTTTTGATGCTAAGAAAGCAAGATGTTAGTGGAAAACTCTTAGCATGTCACCCAATGATCCTATCATGATCTGGGAGTGATCTACCGAGAAATGCCATAAGCTCCCCTCACAATAAGAACTATTCATTTTTTAAAATATAATTATCGATTGAAATTATAAGATATTTCGTGTCAATGTAATTATTTGCGTGTAGAGTTTTAATTTCGTCCTCAAAAGAAAATTACGAGAAACATCCTTGTATACATAAAAAACCTGGTGTATTGTATTGTATATACCTGTTCAAAAATCAGCACTATTACTTTTCGTATATTTCAAAGTAGACAATGAAGGCACGCCGAGCATGTTTGGAATTAAGCTGATTTTTCAAGAAAAGATTATACGAAGATGCGATGAATGAATTGTGCACTTCTTTGACGAGCTAATGTGTATTCTCGCATGAGCCTGAATGCTCTTGAGTTTGAAGCTTATATGTGTAACCACAAATATGAGAGCAGATTTACAAATTGACTGTTCTGTACCGTATCGTTTTTTAAGAACAAATATATAAATTCTTAACACATTCGTATTTAAACTCAGAAACCCAACCACTATTGATGTTATTTCTTTCGAAGCCCTATTCCTCGGTTTAATCAAGTAAATTTCGAAACTTGTGTAATGTTTTCAAAATAAAAAGTAGCAACATCCCACTACCTCGTCCCCGAAGGCTGCCCAGCTTTCTCTACATGTAGCCTTGCCTCCTCATTAGGGAGGTCCTAGGTTCGAGTTCCGTCGGCAGCAGGATTTTCGACACTAGCTTTTCAGCTACGTCGGATTCAGTCGCTGTCTGGAGGAGAATTCTAGCAGCCGCCTGCTCTGATTGGTAGTTTTCCGTGGTTTCTCCGATCAACACCAGGCAAATGGTGGAGCAGTAGCCTAACAAACGAGCCACAGACCGCGCGCGATCTTTCCTTCCCCCTCCATGTCCTATCCTCACCCCTTACAGACACACACATACACACACACACACACACACACACACTAACATGCACTACTCTACCACACATGCCGCGAGACCGGTCGGGAACTTAGAACTTGTCCCGGCTGGGGCGGTACTCCGCTGGAGGAGATACCTAGTTGAGAAAACCCTGTTAGCCGACGGTAGGTCGGCGCCGGATCTATCCATCCAGTGGGGGAATATCACCGCCACCTCCCGATCAAAAATACGCATTACACTTACGTAACTAATGACCATAGCAGTTGACGCGCCCAGAATCACTTACAATCAATCAATCAATTAATTAATCAATAAATATAAAAATATCGATGGTATTTAATCGATGTTTCTGGTGGAAAATATGGATGTTTTAAAAACATGGATTTTTTTTGCCATCCCCATTCCACGCGCTCCTTCCCCCCTCCTCCCGCTGGCGCCCTATCAATTCCCCGCCGCAGGGCCGGACCGGTCTTCCGCGCGACCGCGCGACCAGTCTTGCGGCGGCCGATGGTATCGCCCCGCGCAGCCAGCGCCGGAAAGCGACCCCGCCCCCACGCCCTCCCTCACCCTGCCGCCCCCGCCGCCCAGACGCGCCCGGCGGGGCTGCGCAAACCCTTGCACACGGGGTGAGTCTCGGCCGGCGCACGGGAAACAGACGACTGGTTCAAGAGGACTCCTTCCAGCTGTGCAGCCAACTGGAGTAGCTGAGTGTTTGCGTTGCGATATCGCGACATTTTTAACGCATTCGTTCATTTATTGGGGAGTTTGTGCACCCTCGAACGTTTAGACAATATCGACAATATAGACACATATAGACAGTATCGACAAAAGAGACAACTTCTTCTGTGCATGCGCAATTCAACTCTTGCATCACTTTCGTGCGTGCATCTATGCATGCACAAAAGATCGATAGAGTTGTCCGCTATGGCGTGCACAAACTCTCTAATTTTTAATGATTTTTTACGACAAAGGGTAATAGCTTAATGACAATAGTTGCGTTGGAGCGTCTCTTATCAGGAGGTCGGAAAGTTCGAGGCCCAGCGGTGGTGGATTATGGATATTGTCTCTGTAGTTATGTCGAATTACAACAGCCGGTTCTGTGATCCTTAGTTATTCGTGGTTTTACCGTTTAGTACCATGCGAATTACAGAGTACTCAATCAAACGGACATGCTTACATGCTTCAGGGCATCAATGTCACTGCAGTACCTCGGACCGAAAGGTCCTAGGGTTTGAATGGCAGGATTTGCGATCCTTGTTGGAGAGTTAGGTCGAATTCAGTCGCTGTCTGGAGGAGAGTTCTAATGGCTGGCTGCTCTGATAGGAAATTTTTCGTGGTTTCTACGATAAATGTCAGGCGAATCCCGATGCAGCGTCCCAAAAAACGGACCAACGATGCGACCTGCGATCGTTCTTTCCTCTTCCTTTTTCTATCCTCTCCTCACTCACCCATACACATTTACACTTCATTTGCTAGACTACCGCGCAGAGTAGGGAGCCACTCTACCTATGTTCTACCCTTCCGCACGGACTCAGTTAGGATTTTAGATCGCTTCTCGGCTGGGTCCTCGCTCCGATGGGGAAGATGCCTAGAGTAGGAAACCCCGCAAGTTCGTTGCAAGTAGATCGACGCACGTAGAAAGTAGGTCGGTAGCGGGAGTCATGTAGGTCGGAAGCAAGGATCGAGTCTGTTGGCGCCAGATCCCACATTTCAGCGGGGAAGTAACACAGCAACCTTTCGTCCACAACATGCACTACACCTACGGGAGTAGTGACCAAAGTAGTTGACTTCTCGGGAAACCCGTACTCGGTCACTCATTTATTTTTTACACTTGCTGTTTATTTCAACTATTCATTCTACAACAGTGTAAGAGGTACAAAGAATAGAGAAGTAGAGGAGAAGTGATTTCTCGATACGAATGTATGAACGATGTATTGACTGTGTTGGAAACAGACTACCTCATCTCTTGTTAATTTGGACCATTAAAAACTACAATGAATGGCATTCCAATTTTAAAATTATTAGTAATTTAGATAGATATGCGGTCTATTACTTCCATTAAAATAATCATAATCTTTTGTTGGCTAGTGCCAAACTCACTTGTTTGAGTGATTTTTCTGAAGTACCTATTTACTATACAAGATAATACACTGTCTTAAAAGTTACGATGACACACACATTCCACCAGTTTAGTTCCATGAATCATTTTACACCGTCTTGTAAGTTAATTATTCAACCAAATCATTCATCAATTCTGTGATACGCTGAATATTACATATATTACGAAAAGTTATTGCGAAATTCAATGTTTTTGAAAAGCTCCTGCTGTATTCGCAGTGAATGAATGTTCTGTGTAGTAGTACATCACGCCGTTAAAGAAATGAAGGCGTTACATTTTTTATTTCCATTATTTACTTACTTTTAAAACGACCGTGAAAATAAGTTTTTTACGGTTTCGTATGTACGTTTATTGAACTCCAATACTTTATTTGCTTTTCATTGAAGCGTTTGGCTTGAATCTTTGTGAAGAGTTGTAATATATCGTTCTCTTTCTCAGGGAACGATCGAACAAAAGTACATCCCAGACTTTTCCGTCCATTATGTAAATGATTAAATTGACTTCCACTTCGATGTAGATGTGCAATACGTTTCCCGGAGGCGTTTCTATGGATAATATTTCTTTCGTTTTTCCAATCAGCTGGCACTGAGGCAGAAATAATTTCGCATTCCAGAAACCGTAATTTAAATCTCGTAGCTGCAAGGCGCTTTTCGTTTCCGAGGAAATATTCTCTTTTCTCCAAAGAGCAGAACCGCTTTTCTCCGTTGTAATGCCTCTCTATAGGGGTTCATGGTATGAAGTAAATATAAACCACGTTCTTATAAATTTCGTGCTCTGTGAGTTTCCTGAACATCGAAGGGCTTCTCTTCGTAAAATAAACGCTCATCTCTTCTTTTTTCATTTCTGGTATCAAATTTTCTCACTTTTCCTATTGTACGCTAACTTTTCCGTTGCTGTTCATGCATGAGTATGTTTTTTCTTTATTTATTCTTTCAACTGTCATGTTGTCTTTTCTGAATATTGCAAACTCGACACCTGTTCTTTATTTGTTCATTCAACTCCCTCATCGCTTTTCCTTGTCACCAAATAGGTCAAAGACATGGTTTGGGCATTCTAAAGAAAATATATCTAGATAGGTAGATATTCTGTTTATGCCTGTTTTTAAGAAAACAAAAAGTGATTTTCTTAATGGATTTAAAAATTATTTTTATCTACGGATTCTTCCGTAGGTTTTACACATTCGTTATATATATATGAAATAAGAATATATTGATATCATGGTGGACCTTTTTTACATTTTGATTTCGGCTTCCGCCCCACCCCCACCCTTCCGTGGGCAGTGGTTTTGATTTCGGCGGTTCGTGAGAGGGTGTGTTTGTATCTGTTGATTCATCCTCTATTTCCGCGACCCATTTCTCGCTGTTTGTCTTTCTCTGTGCATCGTTTTTTTCTTTATCATCTCCGCTTCTCGGTGCCTACGCTGCACGCCTACGTGTGCAATCAGCGCCGCAGCAAAAACACTTCCTCCCCTTCCGCCCCCCCCCACCCTTCCTGGGCAGTGGGCGTGCGCGGGCGATCGCGCCTTCCGTTCTCTCGCTCCGCCGCTCTAAGCCAATCACACTCCTCCAAGAGGCACGTACGCGCTCCCTACAGGGCGCCTCGTAATGCGAGTTACTCCCTCGCGCTGGGCGATACGGTTTCCGGAAATTTGGCTGCTATTGTTAGGCTTTGAGAGGCGTTGGGTCGGCGCTGCGGTTTGCTCGCGGATGTGCCCCTCCCCCCCTCCGTGCGACCCCGCCCCCGCTCCCTTGTGCCGGCGCGCGCGGGCGCCCTCGGATGCTCTCCCGAGGCGCCGGCGGCCGAGAGCGTTTTAAGCAGCCCACGCGCGCTGCTTGACCTCCGCGGCGCCCGAACGCTCGCTCGCGCCCAGGGAGGCCGCCCATTCCTAATTCCATTTCAATCATTAATGCAATTCAGCACAGCACAGTGTTTCCAAATGTAAATGGGAACGAGTGTATCAACTCGTAAAAGATATAATAATTGAGGTAAGCAGGGGGGTTGCTATGGAAGCGAGTTTGTTTTGAGAGAAGCTTGCTAGCCTTTTATTGCATGATTTTTTTTGTTTACTTGCAATAATTATTTTTTGTATATCAGCATTATAAACAACCCTTGTCTATTAGCAAATAGTCATATATACCATGTGACGTACCATATCGCGTTATTAACTATATGGTATAATATGGCACGAATCATTACGTAATCGCTATTTCTGCACGAAATATGAGTCATTACTGACATAATATTCACAGCCCCATTTATCATCAGTTATGGAGTATAAAGAAAGCAGCGGTACCATGTAAATAGATTCTGTGTTCGCAGTAAAATCAAATATACTGTGAAAAAACTTACACTTTTAAAATCTAATTTATTAATGTATTACTACTTTAAATTTACGTGTTGCTGTTTTTCGGTAATATTTAACAATAATAACAAAGAACATTAATTAGTTTTTATGAATATGAATAGTACGGTTGGATAAATTTGTCCAAGACACTCCAGAATATGTATTTTATTCCAAAGTGCTTATTTTTCTTTAGTTTTTGCACTGACCAATATCTTGTTGCAATGTCAATCTTATTATTCACATTAATATAAGATTCAGCTACATTTGAAGATCGCCACCCTCCGTGCCATGTAAGTGCAGTAATATCACCATCGTTATCGGCGAGAAACGTCGCGAATGCCCTATTAAAGGAACACTCATTGCCTTTAATTTTGAATATGCGCACCATAAGATAGACGCTTTACACGCTGTGAACTTAATGTTTATAGAATTATGCATCTTAACTAGCATTTTATTTACCCAACGTCGTTCGTTCGGTAATATTTTCTTATTCGTGCAAAAAGGACAACATTATAAACTAATTGCATAATGCATTATAAACTAATTGCATGCTATTTCATTACATTTATTTTAATTAATGGAAAAAAGAATTAAAAAATTCAAAAGTAAATATTGCATGAGAAAAACACGACAACTAAATTGTGTTACATCTCCAACAAAATGTGCTGTATTTCACGATTTAAAATATTTACGTATTTTCAAATCGTTAATGTGATAAAATAAGTATCAAACAAGTCAATAAAATAAGTATCATTCGTATTTTGGTTTGATTATTTTCCTAAAAGCGTTTCGTTTCTGATATACGGAAACCGTGAGTGTTACCAAAGAGGTTCCGATTCACGACGCCACTAGATTATTATAACTTCATCTCGTTATCTTATCGTGTTTATCTCGATTATCGCCTAACAATGCATGGGGTAACAAACGCATTATGTAAATCACGGTAATATAAAATATTTCTTAATTAAATCGTTAGAATGCATTTATGACCTAAAAACATTGTTACAGCCATAGAGGTACTATTATTCTGTAGAGCAGAGTTACACTATGCAATAAAGGGCTAGAGTTCTTAAGCATTGGACGCCTGGCTTTTAAGTTGTGACATTTAAAGCGAAATACTTGTTTAAGTATCCAATTAGTTGTGTCTTCAAGTGTTTAGAAGATTGACGAAACCTTGCGGATGGTATTACATATAATTAATCAGTGATTGAAGAATACGGAACAAAATATTCGCCAAAGTGGAGCAGATAGCAGTTTGCCGATTGATTTGCCCTCCACAACTTGCGAACATTGTATTTTCATTTTGTTGAAACTTTAAATGTTTTATTTGGCATTACCTCAAGAGTGATGTGAACAGACTGTGAAGTGGAATAAATGGGAAGCAGCGGTAGCTGAATTATATTGAAGTAGCGACGGTCGTCTGCACCTTCGGGTCATTCACTGTTGCGGGACGAAAGTTCACTAGATGCGTAACACATAGTGACACTGAACAAATGTTTCATGTTGCCTTTTCCGCTTGCCTCTGTGAGACAAACTGGCTGAGTTAACCCAGAGCCTGCAGCGACTTTGAATACATGTCTAGGGTGCGAGTCCAGACTGTGACAGAGTTTTGACATTAGCTACGTCGAATTCAACCACTGTCTGCAGGTGAATTCTAGCGACCGGCTGCTGTGATCGGTGGTTTCTCCGATCGAAGCCAGGTCAAGAACGGATCAGTACCCTAACAAATAGGCCACATACTTATAATAAAAATGTGCATTAGATAGTTGCTATTAAATTCTTTGATTTGCTCTAGAGGCAGTAGACTGTGACACTGCAATGAACTAGTTCTTGGCTACGGAATTCTGATAATAACCAGTTAAAAAAGAAAACATGCAACAAAAATGAACATGAGGGGCCGTTTAAAAACTTCGTACCCCACGATATTGCAACACTTCTTACCGATACCCTCGTCGCGTCTAAAACGTAGAACCGGACACTGAGGAAATCTAGTGATAACCACACAAAAATATCTAGCAAGACCAACTTTTTTTATAGAAAAGAATATTTAAACTTAGAAACAAGGATATCTTTCGTCGATACACAGATATTCACATTCTGTATTAAAATTTATCATAGATTTTTATATTCAAAAATTCATCTCTGCTCTTCGTGGGCAGGGCTTAAACAATGCAACTTTAGAAATGCATTATTGGCCTTATTGGTCTCCACTGAAAAACTTTTATTTTTTTGTCATTGTTTCAATATGAAATTATTGAATGTAGCACGTGTATCTCATTCAGTAGCGTCTCTGTCTCATTATCTCATACTTGAGAGGTTCGCAATGTATTTATTAAGAAAATAAGAAATATTAATCATTCTTTCTTTACAGGACGATCTTAAATTAGTGAATGAATATTCGAAAAATTCATCCTGACAATTTACGATCACATTCATTTCTGTGAGTTCATGTCAGGGAATTTTATTCTCATATTATAATTGTAATTAATTATGGATAGTAGTTAACACAGATCATCATTAATTATTTTCTGCAACAATTTATTATTAACTATGGTAATGAATGTACTGTCGTTGATACGTCTCTAATTAATATTTTTAAACCAAACAAGGGTCGTGTGGCAATGCCGGAGAGTACAAAGCCGTGCGCCGGGGAAACATCACAAGGCAGAGGGTTAGTAGGAACACAAGCGAAACCGCGCTCGAGCCCGAGAGAGCAGGGATTGGGCGGATTTACGAAAGCCGAAAAGTTGCGAGTGGCAACTCGGCGCGACCGGCAAGTGTGGTGCGCGGGGAGTGGAGTGGCGAGGGGAGAGGGGCGTGGCGGGCCCAGACCGGGCGTGGCGGGTCCGAGCGGGGCGGGGCCGGGCGGCACTAGGCAGAGAGACGCAAGCTGGTAGTAAATGGCCCAAAATGCCGATCATAATAAAAAAATTGAATGTGCCTGTTCAGTGTTTTGAATTATCCAATCTTGTCCAGAAAACGGAAGATAACAATACTTCAGTTCCAGAAAGTCATTTCAACAGTTTTTCTCTCGTATACAGTCTCGTAAAGTTATTCTTGGTTGAATTCCTCGACGTCCTTTGTTGTTGTTGTTGTTGTTGTTGTTGTTGTTGTTGTTTTTCAACGATATATTTTTACGACAAAAGTGTTTAAAACTTCATTTTTGGATTTGTTTGGATTTCCGAATAAAACACACTTTTAACGATAATTAAGTATAATTTTAGAGAAAAGTGTCTCATCATTTTTCTTAAGATGTTTGCTTATTCTAACTTATTCATTTTAACATTACCATTTCTTAATTAATTCACATTTTCTTAATTACTTTTCGTAACCTGTGTCATTACAACTTATCTTTTTCCTGCAGATTCTGCTTTATTTTTTAATTTGTATGTCCGACGTTTTGAATCTCCGGTTTTATTCCAATTTTCTATGTCATTCAAAACGGCCTTTAGAACATTTTTGTTTTTTTTTTTTTTTTCATTTTTATGTGCACCATTTCGATGTCTCCATTTTAATTTTGAAATTTCATTGAATTCAGCGGCTCCAAGAATCCTCAGATATCTATTTCTACTTAAAATCCTGACGTAGTTGGTGTTATGACGAGATATTTGGGCATTTCGAACCATGGCGAAGTGCTTCTCCCGCCGTGCCCCGCACCACCCCGCCTGCCCCGCCCTCCCTGAGATGCGCTCGCGCACTGAGATTCACTCGAGCATATACAGCTTTGTATCACTGGTAAACCATGTCCGTCAATTTGGTTTGCAGTATTTTGTTCTGTAACGGATAAGATTGGGAAGTCATGTGAAGAAAACTCGAATAATACTTCAAATTCCCAAAGCAGTCAGTAATGAATTATATAATATGATTATAGCTTCTTTTTCCGAAAATCTTCTTTTAGCGAAAACTTTAACTTCTTTTTCCGCAATGAATTGTGAAATTATTTCTACATCATACAATAACCGATATAAATATCGACTTCGTGAAAATGCGCCAATGAAACGGTTAAAATAGAACAAGCGCTGCGAATTGACTGTTTACTCAAATTCAATTGAAAATGTTATTACCTGACAATTGTAAGTAAATGTGTGTAAATAATTATAGATTTTAAAACTCGTAGTATATTGCTAGTTTTGTGCTCATATTCGCGAAATAATTCTTTCCTTAATGGAAATCTCCTCCTTCGATCTAATTAAGTTGTGCTTGTCGGAATCAACGGTCTCTTGACTTTAGGGTCAAATTGAAAATATGCGGGTGGGAAAAAGTTGCATCTTTCTTGAGAAGGGATTCGCACTTAGTTATAGTAATATTATCTTACTTTATTATAGTACATTCAACTATTAAATTTTGAGTAAATTAAAAATTTGGATGTAATTGTAGCGTCCGTTTTAGGCTTGATTTTATAAGAGAATGATTTGCTTCAATATTTTGTTGCAAGTTTTCATGTCCATTAAATTAAATATTAAGTTTCATAAATTAGTACAATGCTATTTTATTTGTTATAGAGGCATTTGTGCCATTTGCATTCTTTTGATCACAAAAATATGGGAAATGCACTTCAAAATGATTATAAGATTTATACATTTTTTCCTTGTGTGCTTTTAAATTACATCTTATATTGATTTTGTGTTTGATGTATTATTAATTTCAGCGACCATACATAACTCATTGCGTTGAGTAGTAGGGAAGGATATATAAAACATTTTCATATAAAACATTCATGAACAGGCAAGTGGGAGTTTCTAGAAAATGTATTAACCAAAAATGTTTTTTCATCACTGATCATGGAAACGAGTATTACTGCTTCCACCGCCTATTGGTTGGAGTGTTTTCCGTTGCGGTACGCGTACGAAAAGAAGTCATGAAGAAAACTACACTTCATCAATTCGTATTAAAACAATAATGTATGGATATCGTACGAAATTGTCTTTGGGGTTCCGATTGGATTTCAAAATGCTCATTCGAGTATCAAAGACTCGCTTTCTGTAATTATTACGTAAATAACTATCTTTTGAATCGACTTAATGTAGAACTGAAGTGTATCTATACTGTTTGAGATGAATACGTGTGTGTGTGTGTGTGCGTGTGAGAGAGAGAGAGAGAGAGAGAGAGAGAGAGAGAGAGAGCGGCTAAGGAACCACACCCTCTTTGTCGCCAGGTGCATAGAAGACTCTTGGGCCCATGGAGCTATGAATACATGGAGGTGCCGTGACTTACCTCTTCCGTGTTCAGACAGTGAAGCTAGTCCGCCATATTGGTGGGTCCAAATCACGTCGGTCAAACCAATATCTTCTGTTACTGCAGGCCTAACCTATATTTTGATGTCACTGCGAATTCCCGCAAACGAACACACGACAAAGAAGTTTTATCAAAATCGTGTTCTTGGAAATGATCCGAATATAACTTGTTGTAATTGCTAGGCTGCCAGTTGTCTCTTCGAACAGCTCTAATCCACAATGCTCTCCACTCTGGATCTCTAGGGAATCTTTAAGAAAAAATTCGCGAACCTCTTACCAAGTTATAAATGTTCCAAATTTCATGGAGTAGCTACTTACTTGTAGAAAGTAATTTCCACCATACGGTTTGTACAGCTGTACACAAGTAATCATAAAGAACTGTTACAAAAAGCAAGCTATTCTGAACAAGGCTTTTAAATATTAAAAGCGATGCCAAACAACACAACTGAACACGAGTACAGCTACAAGCCACAGAACCCTCACACGCAGTTTGTTTACGCTACAAGCTTTCTGGACTCAGCAATATGGCGGAAGTGGCTTCAAGTTTGTGACGTCATGCCACCTCCCTATGTTCATAAATGCATGCTTGGGCCGATGTTAGCGACGCGACGCCAGCGCCCCGGTGGGCGGGAGGAAAAATGAAGTCTGTTCTCGCGGAACGCTGCGAGTGTCCGCCGCAGACGCCGTCGCGCCGGGCGTGGCTTGCGGATTAATTACGCGAATGCGGTGGGGCGGTGCGGCTTTGAGCGGGGGCGGGGACCGCTGGATTCCGGTGAAGCGTGGAGGTCGGAGCGAGGGGGCGGGGAGGAGGGAGAGAGGGGGGGCGGATTCCGCGCCGATCTGCCGCTGCGCGCACCGCGGAATGCATCCGGGGAATGTGTCCCCGCGACGCCTTTGCACCGCACGCCCCGCCCCTCCCCCTCCCCCCACGCCACCTGGTGGCGCTCGCGTGCAGCCGCACGATTGCGATGAAGGCGCGCAGCCTGGTCACCCGTTGGGGATCCTATTACATAGTGAAGAAGTCTTTTATCGTAGTGCATTATAGTCTGTCTGCTTCACTACAGACGATTCTGGATAAAGTGAACACCGGTTACAAGGAAGCCCTCCCCAAAAAATAATTTTGGGTTCCGGGAACCAATCAATTTAATACTAAATAAACACCACACAGATGATTGGATTACAGTTGATTCCGGTAATAGTGAACTGAATATAGTGAACACTCGGCCATTATGAACTTCAGTCACTGGTCCCGTTTCACTTACTTACAAATAAGCGTAAGAAGATTCGGTTCTAGTGAACCTGAACCTCGGCTATAATGAATGTAGAAAATACGTCCTGGCAATTAATTGGATCTCATGTCATTAGGCGATTAAAAGAGCCTTCAGAGAGTGGGATTGTGTTCCAACGGTGCAAGAGGTATTGAAAAGTGTCATGACTGCATTATGATTCTTAGAGACAGAGGACAATGCAGAATCAAGTAAGGAGAGAGCACGAACTCTGAAGACGGATCTAATGAAAAATATACGCAGCAAGCAATTCAAAATAATTGATTATTTTGTGTACAAATAAAGATGTTCAAATTTTCAGTTCGTGCTCTTCGTGAACTTCGCGGTATATTAACAAAATCAATAATTGTGGAGAAATTCCGTTTAATTTTGACATCATCGGAAATAGTGAAGCTCTTACCCAGTGAACGAAACATGTTAGTCTCCAGAAGTACACTATAACCGGAGTCGACTGTATTATGAACACTACATCGGATATATTGAACATAGGAATAGATCAAATTCTAGAAGAAAATACTTCGCCTTGTGATACTTCGACTGAGGGATGAAAGCCAGTGAAATTCCTTCTGGCTAAGAAATCTCAAACTGAATGAAAGGATATTACAAAACAGTTGAAAACTAGTATGATGACAAAGAGGATTGAAATTAAGTGTTTCAACAATGTAGGAGTCCCCCAAGGTATCAAAATTTAGGTAATTTGGGAATGTGATGACGTCGATGAAAAAGTTACTTGCTAATACTGAGACCCTTGCTGATACCATTCTTAGGTACCAGCACCTCTTGACTTCATAGACAGGTCACGATCGTGAGGAAATGCATTCCATTTATTTCTTCCCATCCCGTTGAAGGTATTCTTCAAAATATTGACAACTTTCGTTCACAAAAAATGCAATGAGTTGATAATGATCGCAAGATTTGCTACGCTGCTCTCAGTTTCTGCACACATTCTTCTTCGCATATAATTCATGTGGCATCTAATTTACTGTCACTGAAAATTACAACTCAAAAATACTGTTTAATGCTTACGAAATTCATTTAATGTGAAAGAGACAGAATCGTTTAGTCCCTAGATAATAACAACGAGTATAAATAATTATAAATGAATTTGTATTATATTAATATTGAATCATACTTAAACTTGAGAGAAAAATATTTTGCAAAATGTTTGAATTTTTCGAACCTTCTTTAATTTCCTTCCTCTCTTAATTACTGTCATTTGTACTTCCCTTATCCATTTCAATTATTGATAAAATCGCATTAACTTTTTGTAATAGAATAACATCAATTTCATTATCTTTAGGAAACCAATATCATACAAACAGCAATACAATAGGATTATTACCTCAAAATATCACGTGTACCTCTTCAAATAAAATATCATATAATCTCGTTTACAGCATTTCAGACACAAAGTCAGATAATTAAGTCTAGTGGTGCAAGTTTCAACTATTTCCACCTATTTTCAAATCGCATTAGAGAACTGTGTTCGAAATATGTCGTCGCACTCGCTCGCGAAAAGGATTTTCATTCAGGACTAGATATATCCTCGCACACGCTTGAAAGGTTAAGGAGGCCAAATGAATTAAAGTTAAGCTAAAAGTGGCAATGTTCTAGAACATTTTCATAGATTTCTCAAACTTCTTGGGGTACAATTCGTTACGTTAAAACCTGTTGTCAATTATCAATTCAGATCCCTTGCCTAAAATGGCCAATTTTTAATTTATTTTTATTAATTTATTTCTACTGGTGTCGATACCCTTCTAGGGTATATAAGTAAATAAGGGTCAAGGAGTAAAAGAGCGCTGGTTATTATAGTACAGCAAGCTTTTTATTTTCTGTTCTCACCAATCAGTTGTATTACCGAAGTATTAGCTACAATGTCAGAAACACAAAACTAAACGTTGCAACTGTAAGCTTTCCAAATATAGAAAAACTTTCATTGATTTTTGAGAAATGGTTTTCATTGTTTCGAGAATTTATCTTTCATAACGTGAACGCCTTGCGTTAGTATTCACTATGTTCCCGCCGTGATAAAGAGTTGGCGATTGCTTACGTGAGATAAATATTTAACAATGATCCTTTCCTAATGTGGCCGTAAAAAGTACAGATGAAACGGCATTTTTTTCATTTTTAATTTTCTTTCCGATTTTACTTGGAACGAATGCCTTATAACATGTGTAGGATGACGTGACGTGAAAAGAAAACTGCATGTAAGAAAATTATCTCTTCTTTCAGACTTCTTTTCTTCGTCTTTTCTTTTTTCCTTGATTCTCTTTCTTTTGTGAATTTAGTTGATGGGAAGAATTACGCGACTATTGATTCACCCTGAAGTCAATAAAAACTTTCCATTAAGGAATTTCATTAAATTCGCAAACTAATAACTGTTTCTACAAGGAAATTTCTACTACAAATACGTACTCTTTAAAAATTCTTTTATGTGCAAAGTATATTGTAACGATTTTCATTTCTTTCGAGCATAGCTTTACGCTCAAATCAAAATTCAATATTTTCTCAGTTATTACTCGCCTCTCAATAGAAGATAGAACACTTCCTATCTGGTCGTGTGGTAATTTAATGATAATCTACTCATCATATACAAATCCAATCTAGATTAATGTGATCTCAAGTAATGTAAACATCTTAAAAGTAATGGAAAATCGATTCTTGCGGAGAATCCCAAAAGCTTTCTGTGTACTTCCTAACAAGCCATAACGACGCTGTAATATTCTATTCTGACTTCCAAGCAATCCAATTATATTTCTCTTGTAGTTTAGCACCTCGCTGCATTTTTCTTGATTCGCCTCCAAGTTTATCTATTTCTATTACACATGAGCAGGAGTAACAGCGATTCCGTTCGTTTTTGCATTACTTGTTTCTCAGTGTCCTGTAGTCTAGGACACAGATGCAATACCTTTTTCATAACATTTATTATTTGTTGTGGTTGTTCTATCGTATTTCTATTACACATGAGCATCTTAATTATTCCGTCAAGAAAATCATGCAGACTATTACTGTTATTTGAATTCGTTGGGTGCATTCGGTTTCCTTTTGAAAATTTTTGTTTCACCAGGAATTTACGATTCATGTTACATCGGAAAGGTATTTTGTTTGTGCCTTAAAACCACAGAGGCATGTTTTTTCGAGAATTCTTTCAGAATATTTTAGAAGGATTCAGCTAAAATTACTGCCAACCGATTCGTGTTGTCGAGAGAAATCGAATGAACCATTGAACCATTGATCTCCTGTGTGTTTAAACTCCCAATAACACTTCCCAAAAAAGATCCCCCCTCCCAATCACCCTTTTCGATAATTTATATTGTTGCTCGTCAGTTCTCGTCTAATAGACCGAGACACGTCGAACGGCAACGCTTGCCCTGAGCAGGGGACCGTGGCAAAATGACGGACTCGCAAGTTACTTGATTTCTGTATGAAGGAGATCTTCATTAAACTATACAGTTTTCAGAGCAGGTATTATGATATGGATAGAAAGGATGTTTTCTTGTGTTTGTTTATTCGTTCTTTGCGTTTAATTTCTTTTGTGCAGACATACATACATATTATCAACATATTGGCATGGAACAAAAGTCCTTCCCGCATATTGGCCAACGTTCAGTTAGATGACTGCGGAGAAGCTGTGAGAAGTTGCCTTGTTGAAGATTCATAATATTCCTGAATCGTACGACATTTTAAGAAAGCTGAGAGGCAACTAACAAATTCTCAGGTGCCTGCTACCGCGTGCCTGCATAAAAGTGAACAAGTTTCGGTCCAAACAATTTCATAGAGCTCCTTCATTCTAAATGTCCAGTCTTCTTTTTATGTGGTTTGTGGGATTCATAAAGGGATGGCAAAGGATTTCAAAACCAATTAAAAAACGCATTCCGATTAATTGAAATGTTACTTTTTTATATAAAAATCCCCGAAGGGGATTACAAATAGCGAAACGAAGAGCACAAAATTGAAAACTGTCGCGGACGTGGATGTCAGTTATGTAAACAAAGACAGATGCACCCAACTAATTGAAATCGGTGTAATCGATAATGATCTCTTCGAGTGTGAGTATAGGAGCTTATGGAATATCAGGGAAATCATCATCCAGTTATTTATTGCTATGAATCTGCTGTTCTCAAAGCACTGTATCTTTGTTGTCCTGCTACTGAAATCCACAAAAAATTACACTATTGTACAGAACAAGCAATTACATTAAAGAATAATTTGCAAGAATTTTTGTAATAAATTCTATAGTCGAGGCTGATAAAAAATATTAAAATCAGTAGAATTTGTTTTCATCATAAGAAGTTGCCGACAACGATATAACCATTCTATGTAAAAGGAAAATCTTGTTTCCAGCAAAGACATGATCTCTAATCATATATATATATATATATATATATATATAATAACACGCCCACCTACTACCTTCCAGCCGGTGGCGATGAAGCGTGAAACAATGAATGCTCGTGAAGCGAGCTTTGAATTCTCAGGAAGCAGGATCTTTCGGGTATGAGAAAGGTCTGAACCTTTGACACAATGAATTATGTAAAATTCTGGTAAAATGAGCATATATTCAGTAAAAACAAATTACACAGTGGCACAAAATACAATAAAGTATGCACTTTGCGTAGATGGTCACTGCAAAGAAAACAGAAACAAAAAGAAAGAACACAACCACAAAAAAATGTATAGGCGTCACCTCGACCCTTTACTTCAATAAGTACTATTCAAAATTTTTCTACCTCTTTCTAATTTTTCGGTCCCTTTAACTTTTGTTAATCTTAATTTTTTCTACAATTATTCTATCATAGACTTCACAGAGGTCAGCCTTAAGCTGCGCATTTATTACAATGCTGTAAACTCTAACACAAGAATAAACGTGACACACACGTTACTTAAATCGTACCCTTTACAAATTATAGCAACTAATTATCCCTGACATCATACAATGGAAACATGACTTTCAAATAAGATTACTTTTACATTACATGAAAAATTATAATTTACTTTAGAAAAGTTGTACAAGGTATGGCATTCAAACGAATTTACTGGTGCGTACAGCGAATAAATCTAAACTGCCGCTCATACGTTCGAAATATTTCTCCCAGTAATTATTTGGAACTTTCACCTATTTTAGGACGCTTCGCCTGGTATTTTAAAGCTACACGGTTTCCCAACAAATTGCCGCATAGAAGTTGCCAGTTCTTTACCTCGACATCTCCTTCCCGCTCGCCATCAATTAACCTTAGGGTTTTCAGTCGCTCGCCGTCCTCGCCACGTCACTCCCGAACGGGCTCGTACCATCCACGTATTTGGTCCAAGTCCTTCTCCTTCGCTCGATATCAGGATTCCGCCACACGTCCAAATTCCAGACCTTTCTCTCGATCTCGGGCTCGTACCATCCACGTATTTGGTCCAAGTCCTTCTCGCCTACGCTTGAGTCTTCACTGGAGTCGTCCTTCTGCCGCCTGCCGCGTACCCGTTGTTCTCATTAATTCTATCACTTATTACCGCGTTTCTTAAAAACTATTTCAGGTTCAAGAATCACATCGCTTGCTTCTCGCGTAATGTTAGTGCTAACTGTACATGCACTTCACTTTAACCTTTCTTAAATCAGCTTTAACTAAGCAAGTAAAATTATACTCCTGCACTAACCAATGACTATCGCCGAAGAATTAAGTTGAGTCGCCGTCGCTGTCGAAGTTGTAAGAGAGCTCTCCCGAAGTGCGTCGCGGTATTTATGTGACTCCGCCTGGGGAAATTTCTGGAGGGGTGAATTTTCTCCTCCTTCGCGCCCTCTCAAGAAAATATTATCCGCAACTTTAAGAATATATCAAACGAAGAAGAGAAGAGAGAATTATAGTTGGAAACCGCTTGTATTAAAACACTGGAGAGTTGATAAAGACATGCTTCTACAAACCTACTGGGCAATCATTCGCACAAAAATTGATTGCGGGTGCACATTATACAGCCCCTCAGGGGGAAAATGTCTCAGTTGGATACAATACACAATAAAGCGTTGAGAATTGCTACCGGACACGTCACGAATCGGCGGTCTCTTAACTGAGGTTCTAGAATTTTCACTCGCCCAACCAAGTGAATTTCTGTCACTTAAGGATGTTCTCAAATCGTTTACATAAAAAACTACCAATCATATAATGAATTAATAAAGTTGCCTTTATGTTTGAAAAGACACACTATTTAGGAATTGCAAGCAATACATACGTTTGTAACTAATAAAAATAATTATTAAAAGACAATGATCATTATCCCAGTGCTTCAGAATGTTTGAAATCTTTTTAATTTGATGCTTGTGGCAAAATTCATTATTTATTTCACCGAAGAACATTTGAAAGAGTTTACAAAAGCTTTCCTTGTTTTCTTTTTACTTTTGGGTGTTGAAATGCTTATTTACTCACTTGTTTCTGCGATGATACCTTAATGTGTATGCTTTAATACTTACGATGTTTGTTTGTTCACAAGAATAATGCAATGTACACATTTACAAAATATTTAACAGCAAACGTATTGGACTAAGCAAGTGGACATTGCATGAATTACATTGTCAAGAAAATCTCATATATTTTTCTGTTAGGTTTCACTGAAGTTCGAATACATTATTTCTGATGATTCATCACTCAAGAACATGAGTGAAGTAGTAAAGTATCACCATGACATGAGAATAATTAATTAAATATGTTACAGAAAGTAAATTCAACATTATAAGTTCTTGGGTCTTTTAGCACCAATTTTAAAAGGTTTTTGTAGAGTAATAGTAATCCAAATATTTCGAAACATGGACAAAAATGGGAATAAAAATGCAAAATTAACACATAATTTTGTGATAAGCATACACAACAATTATAATTGATTTATTTCGTTTTCTTACTCGAATATTCTATAAATACGTTTCCAGGTTTTCACAATTTTCACAATTACAATGCTCTCCACTTTTACGTCCTCACCTGGCACATCCCTTGGCGTGTGTTTCGAAACCGCTGCCATTGGAGAAATCGTATGATGCGGTCGAACAAAGCCCGTGTGGACACAGCGAGCAGCTGCCTCTCCACGCCTCCCCCCCTTCCCGCCCCGCCTCGCTCTGCCCCGCCCCTCCCCCCCTACCTCGCCCCATCTCGCCTTACCCCGCCCACCACCCCACTACTCCCGCCCGCCGCCAGCCCCGCCCAGCCCAGCCCCGCCCACCCCGCGCCGCCCCATAAGACCCCTCCCACCCGTCCGCCGACGCGCCGTTCCATAAGTGTAAGCGCCGCCACGGCGTCTCCCGCCCTCTATTCGGGGGATTAATCCCGTCCGTTTTTATACGCGGACGCGCGCGGGGCCGGGGTCGTTGCTATAGCCCCCGCCCGCCCGCCGGACGCCGTGCCGCGCTGCGCGATGGAAGGTAAATATGCAGCAATTTTTATTGCGCTCCAGCCCCTCGCCTTTCGCCCCACGCTCCACGCCCCACGCTCCACGCCCGCTCGTGCGCGCGGCGAAGTGAGTTTCCCTCAGGAGGCGCTGGGGCGGGCGCTGTAAAAAGTTCCAATTCCAGTTCTCTAGACCCAATTTTCTAGGCCCCCTGCTTAAGGTTTCGTGTATGTGAGCGTAATTTGGAAAACACATATTATCAGTGAATTTATGTTAATGGGAGGTAACGGAAAACAAATTTTCAGTATTCATTTTAAAGTAAGTGTATTCACAAATAAATCTATAAATTACAATATCCTTCTAGTGTTTTATTTTGTGTTGTACTGAAATATTTTACCTACTTATCAAAAGTAATTTTATATCTGTAATATATTGAAAATGTTTTGTTAGATTTCGTCAGAATCTGACATAATAGACTCAGTATAATTGGACGTTTCCAAGGAGCAACTTTCGGAGCTTGCAGATTTGAATTACATTCACTTGAGCTTGTTGCCGATTGAAACACGTTTATATCTCATTTCCTGGCCTCGTGGGTATTGAATTTGCGTTGGGAGTCGTGTGTCAATAACACAGGTTACGTACCTTGTCATTTGCTATATTTCCGCCCTCAAATCTGCGGTCGAAAGAGCGACATTTCATTAGCAAATTCACTTTCTTCCAAGTGCAAATGACAATTCTTGTAACATCACTACCCTAACTCTGAGATTAGCTCAGACTTTGAATTCCCGCTATTTCTAGAACGTCTGATAGGGAGGTCCTACAGTTGAAATACCGTGGTTGGAAGGTGATTTTCCACACTAACTGTACAGCTAGTTCGAATTCACCGATGACTGGAGTAGAATTATAGCGGCCGAGGAATGCCGGAGCAGTACCCTAACAAACGAGTCACGGACTGCGCGCAATCTTTCCTTCCTCTTCCGTGTCCTGTCCTCACTCCATACTTACATACACTAACACTTACATGCACTACGCTACTACATAGGTCGGGAGACAGGTCGGATTACCGTTCGGAATCTTAAAGCTTGTTGCGGCCGGGCTAGTGTCCCGTGGGGTGCGATAACTATTGGGGAAATCCCCTGGAAGCCACGTGACGATCGGCGTCACATATCCAGGAGAAAACACACCGCCAACTTCACGCATAGAAATATTCGCTACACTGACGGGACTCATAGCAGTCGATGCGCTGGCAAGCAACAATGAGTGAATCAACGCTGTTGCCGCGCGCAAGGCGAGCACGTTGCGTCGCGTCCATCGCGTTGCGTTGCGTTGTGTCGTGTCGTGTCGTCGTGCGTGTCGTGTCGTGTCGTGTCGTGTCGTGTCGTGTCGTGTCGTGTCGTGTCGTGTCGTGTCGTGTCGTGTCGTGTCGTGTCGTGTCGTGTCGTGTCGTGTCGTGTCGTGTCGCGTCGGTCGTGTCGCGTCGCGTCGCGTCGCGTCGCGTGTCGCGTCGCGTCGCGTCGCGTCGCGTCGCGTCGCGTCGCGTCGCGTCGCGTCGCGTGCTGTGGTGTGGTGTGGTGTCGTGTGGTGTCGTGTGGTGTGGTGTCGTGTGGTGTGGTGTCGTGTGGTGTGGTGAGCGTGGCGCGGATGGGGCCTTGCGCCGTGCAGGCGGTGGCCCCTCGCGGCGCGACGAGCCGATCCGATGCGCCGCTTTACGACCTCCCATCAAGCGCGATCGTCCGCTCCCTTCCCGCCCCACCCCTCCCCGTACACTAGCCCGAACGTTACCCGAAGACGCAACAGCGAAATGCAGAAATGAATAAAATGAATAAAAATGAAAAAAAAGAAGGGACTAAAAGGGAAAAAAAGAGGTTTGCGTTTGGAGAAAAAGTCGGAGAGTGAATGCATGCTTCACGTGACGGGATAAATATGAAGTTTTTTACTAAAGTCGTTTTCAGCACATGGAATAATAAAATAACAACAAATTGTGAGTCCGGAGTGCTATTGTAACTTCATTCAAGGGAAAATGGCAGTGAGTATTCTTAGAGAAGACTTTAGCCAAGAGGGGATTTTTAGTGTTGCTACGTTCGGTGTGAAATATACGATGTGGACAGTCAGTGTTGATGTAACATTACACAACGTTTCATGAGTGTTATTACTTTTTGGTTTTTCGATCTGCATACAGACTTGAAACATTGCTATAATGCAGCATAACACAGCGTATCAAAAAGAACCCGTAGGGAGGGTTATCTGATTTTAGTAATTGGATATAATTATAAATAGGAAGAGTGAATTTTTCATACAACATATCCCCTTTTGGGACGAGATTCTTAATGAGTTGATTTCTTGCAATACCTACGATGACACTCATGATCGCTTTGTACCGAATTACTGGCTAGTAAATGTGCGCGTAGAACCGACATTTCTCGTTTAATTTATTATTCGAGAGTAATTATTTTATTTAACTGAACTCTTGAAATGAGAGAATTTTAAAGAAATCCGCGACTTTTCCAGTAACACAGTGTACGTGAATTTCTTATTTTCTATATATGGTGCATTTACATTCCTGTTATAAACGGCAACAACGCTGCTACTGCAAAGTCGCTGACCAGGAGCTCCTAGTATTTGACACCATACGGTAGCTAATTTTAGACAACTGCGGCGAGATCAAACACCTTTTGCAGGAGAATGCTAGTGGCCAGCTGGTACTAGTTTTCTGGAGTTTCTCCGATCAATACACCGGGAGCGGTGTCTCTGGCGCATCAGCTGATGACACTGCAGTGCCTCTGACCAGGGGGTCCTAGTTTCGCGTCCCAACGGGGGATGGATTTTCGACACTTTGCTTATTTATTTTTGAAAATTTATTTTACTATATGGGAGTTTTGTTTTTTCTCCTTTCAAAATTCAAAATTTAAGTGGTATATGACTTGGTGTAGGGATCACAGAATTTTGAAAATGTGCACACAATTCACTTTTCTCCATAGGACGTCATACGCACTTTTAACTGTTTTTGACGTAAAATAAATAAATAAATAAATAAATAAACACTAGCTTCTCAGCAAGGAATAATTCAGCAGCTGTCTGAAGGAGAATTCTAGCGGCCGGCTGCTCAGATCGGTAGATCAGTGCTTGGTTTCTCCGATCAACACCAGGCGAATGCCGGAGCAGTAGCCTAACAAATTGGCCACGGGCCGTGCGCGACCTTTCCTTCCTGTTCCTTATCCTATCTTCTCCCGGAGCTGGATCCAACCATCCAGTAGGGGAAGATCACCGCCACCTCCTGAGGAGACAACATGCACTAAGCTTAAGGGAATAATGACCTTAGCAGTTGGCGCGCCCGGAATCACTAATCAATCAACCAAAACGCCCGCCGTGCTTGGCTTCGGGACCACTGGGCTGGGCGAGGTTCCTTGGGGCCCCGCCCCCGCGGGCGACGAATATTGAAAAGAATAAAGGGCCGCGGGCACGCGCTGGCGGTTTACGGCTGCGGCGGAGGCGGCGTTGATGGGTTCGCGTCCCGGAGGAGCCCTGAGCAGCCGGTCGGCGGGAGGGGCTCCGCCCCGGCGGACGACCGGCCTCAGGTCAGCCGGCGCGGCCCGGCGCGACGCGATGGGAATTGAATTATTTTGGTTACCAGATTCGGCTGATTTGTTTTCCCTGGGATTCTTTTATTTGTTTTGCGTGATGAAGCTACGCTTGTCGGGTCTTTCCATCTATCCTTCTATCCTTTTCGATTCTTTTGTAAATAATATTACCTTTTTACGACGTTTCCTTGAGACGAAACTCCCAAACAAGTTAATAAAAATCTGTATCGCTTGGAAGTAATTAAAAAATTTTAATATGAAACTCCCAACTACCAAAATAAATTAAAAAGTTTCTGAGGAAGAAGGCGTCCAATGTTTTCATGGAGATTTTTTTTTATTTGAAATTTTCCAAAATACTAGTTACTTACGTCGACAGAAATTTGATAAATTTTCTGTTTCTAAGCAGTACTTTGTTTAAAGCTATCGACCTGTACTAACGTGCTTGAACATGATGAAAGGCTAGAGTTTGATTTTAGCTGAGATTGACCCAGTGATTAGATAGTTACAAATTTAAAATTATATGACGCGACTGTCTTCTCTTTAATATAAATTACTCGTATATATGAATATAAATTTCTCCCGACTGATTTTCTTGCGTAAATTGTAAAAATTTGATAGCAAATAATGAACCGAAATTACAGAGTTGTTACCCTTACAGGAAGTGTTTAGGTTTGAAAATATGTAATTCTATATAAATGATACATCTCTACATTTCGTTTCATTATAATTATATGATAAATTTACATAGCATGCAAATCGAGGATTCTGCCTTTGGCACAATCTTCATTAAACGTGTATTAAGAATAGATTGCGAACTACGCTGAAAAAGTCCCGACTATTTCTGTGAAAGAAAATGTGCTTTTCAATATGGAACATAGAATTTTTACGTGAAAATTGTCCCACTTATGAGATTTTCGCATATAGTATACCTCACAAACTTATCTCTCTGTTTTTCACGAATTAAACCATTGTCAGCCCCGAGAAATTTCATTTCTACTGACAGGATATATTCTTCGAAATTTTGCATTTCTTTTCGCACTCAGTGAAATGACTAGTCATTTGTGCTGAGCTGTAGCCAGAGTATTGTTCCATTTGAATATAAGGTTTGCGACATTCGGGAGTGTTAAATCACTTGCGAAATGTAGTTTACTTTGTAAGAGTGTAACCGTGTTAACAAAGAAAATGCATATTACCCCTCAAAGCCGCTGTTGGACATAGTCCTATTTATTTTGTTTCATACTTGAACAAAAGGTACAACGAACTTTATAAAATCAAGATGATACGGTTTCCCGTTTTGGTTGAGGCTGCATAACTCGATATTTCCGTATTGCCCCAACATTCAACAGTTTGACGTAATCCGCAGTGCTCCGAAATGCCATTGATTCCCATTAAATAAAAAATAAAATTATTCAATTTGTTAACGAAATAAGATGTTAAAATAATGTTTAGGCTGTTTGAAATACAATGAAAATAATAATTAGTGATTTGTTGAACAACCATCGCATTATCAATCATTTATCTTACCCATCTGGAACACAGCTATTATTGGTGGAAGGTGAAGTCAAGCAAACAACCACTGTAACCTGGAGTCATCTGCTGAGAATGAGGAACATGCGAACGCCTTCTTCGCCAGTTCCCTTTCTTCCAGTCCCGCCTTCTTCCCAGCAATTGGCTTCGTCAATGATCTTCAAGGAGCTACGTTATTTCAGCTTTAACAATTACGATTCAAATGAACGGGAAAGGTGGTACAGAGCATCAACTGAGTCACTGCAGTATCTCTGACTGGGTAGTCCTATATTCGAGTCCCGACGGTGGCAGAATCTTCGTCACTAGCGTGTCAGCTAGGTCGAATTCAGCCGCAGTCTGGAGGAGACTTCTAGCGGCCGGCTGCTCTGATCGGTAGTTTTCCGTGGTTTCTCCGATAAACACCAGGCGAATGCCGGGGCAGTGCCCTAATAAACGGGTGACTGATCGCATGCAATCTTTCCTTCCTCTTCCTTGTCATATACTTCTTTACTTACACACGCACTAACATGCACTACACTACCACACATGCCGGGAGACCGGTGAGGAGCTAACAGCTTGCCCGGCTAAGGCGGTGCCCCGCCAGTGGAAGTTACCTGGGAAAACCCCGCTAGCCGGCGTCAGTTCGGCGCCGAATCTCGCCATCCAGCACGGGAAGATCATTGCCACCTTTTGGGGCAAAACATGCACTACACTTACGGGACTAATTACTTTATCAGTTGACGCGCCCGGAATCACTAACAACCAACCAACCAATGATTCACATGATAAAAGACATAGAAACAAGCACTTCAACCACGTTTATACAAGTTGAAAGTTACAACTACCGTGTTTACATTCATTCACGTACATTGTAAGATACTTTCCGCCATTCACACTCGCTAACGAGAAGTCAATTTTGCCCGTAAAACGCGCCTTTCTACTCCCCCAACCGCCCTGTCCCCCGAGTCCCTACACCTTGCTCATTCCGCCTCGAGAATGAGCGAAGGGACGAGGCAAATGTGGGGGCGTGTCTGCGAGGGACGGCCCTTCGCAGCCGCAGCCCTTGCTGTTTTCCTGGCGGCGGCGGGCGGGCGGGCCCCTCGAACAATAGCAGCGCGGAGCATGGCGCACTCGAGCCTGGGGAACGACCGGGGCGCGCTCTATTGTCCTGATATGGAAACAACACTTCCCTTCGTAGCCGCGTCCCCGCCCGCCCCGCGCGACGCTGCGACCTTCCCACGTGTAAAAAGAAGACACGAAGAATTTTCTCCTTTTAAATATTAGTACAGTAAAACGAGGCAGGGGAGACGCTTTCATATAAAAAAGGAACGTACAAAAAAACGGAGCTGCTTAAGGGATGGAAATTTTCCGACCGTGCGGAAGATACAAGTAGGAGGCGAGGTTAAAAGTTAAGATGAAAGGATAAGAATCGTGATTAATTTTGGAAAGAACAATGAGAATATCTAAATTAAAATATTTTCATTCAAGAGAATCATGTTTAAAAAGTTACAAAAATGCGACGGGTGCCAATTGCAAACAAATGCATTTTGAAACAATCCTCCAGTGCCACTTCAATAACTATGTTAATCCAAATCACTTGATGGCACCAAGTCGGGAAAGGTACATCCTCGAGAGAACATTATCGAACCCCATAGAGTACTTGCACATGGTAATATTTCCCCGTATATATCAAGAGGTCTTCCCCACAGTCTTATGCAATAAATTCTTTTATTTCCTTAAATATGATCCTCAATTCATGATTTCCCCTTTTCTTTTAAGTCGATAATTTGGGAAATTGATATAAGACATTTGGGAAAAAGGACCTCACAGCCTCTTGTAAATAAAAACGTTTATTGGAAAAGATGATCTCAGTAAAGTAGTTCCCCCTTTTATTTTAACCTACGCCCGCCTATGTTTGTATAGATTTTTATTTCATTTCACTATTTTTGCACTCTCGTTCTTGATGAAAGCTCTTGATATCTCTCAATGAAAGCTCTTGAATAGGGGAAGAAAATCATTAACTGAATATTCATTTTACGTTACTAGTTAGTAGAGTAATCATTCTAGGAAATTTAATTAGGTATAGACTTAAATCCCGATATCCCAATAATGATGGCTAGTATTCTAACCATTCAGTTTCAGGTAAATTCGCTTTGTAGGCGAATAAAAAACGAGTTAAATTAAAACTTCGAGACTAAATAGATACTGAAAACGTTTTTTAGTTGCATTTTAGTAAATTTGTCATGCACCTACTTACAGCTTGCATCTATGTTAGCATTGTGCTATTGTTAATGCGATATTGTCCTATCAAGGAAATGAAAGAAAGAATATAATGAAATAATTTTTAATATTATATACATTACTGGAAGTTTTTTGGGAATATCAATGCACTTTTACTGATACACACGAAAAATAAGTTCAGTATTGTAAACATTTTATTAGGATTTTTTAAAATCTTTTCACTTAAACATACGTTTCGGACATCATGGTGCTGCTAGCAGCAGTTTATATTAATACAGAGCATTCGATGTTGGGTTGAGTCATTAATTTATCTTTCCTTCCTCTTTTTTTTCCTTTTCTTTTTTTCTCATTCTTCTCTTTTTCCTTCTTTTATCCTTGATGTTTAAGGTATTCCAGTCGACTCCGGTTATAGTGAACTTCTGGGAACTCACATTTTTAGTTCACTATATCCGATGATGTCAAAATTAAACAGAATTTCTTTATAAAGATTAATTTTATTAACAGTGATACCGCAAAACACATTAACAGGACGAACTGAAAATTTATATCTTTTTTTGTCCTTAAAAAATCAATTTCTTTTCGTCATCGTTCTTCGTACTTTTCTTCATTAGTAATTTCTCTAGATCCTTCTCCAGAATTCTTGTTCTTCATAATTAATTCTACATTGACCTCTGTGTCTAAGTATCGTAATGCATTCTTGATACCCTTCAATGCCTCTTGCACTGTTGGAATTCAAGCTGCCTAGTGTTGGAATTTATGGTACTGAGGCGATATATTCTTTTTAGGAGATAATTAATTTCTACGTTGTATTTCCTAGGTTCACTGTAGCCGAAGTTCAGATTCACTATAGCAGAGATTTCTTATGCTTATTTGTAATGTAAGTGAAACGTGACCAGTGACTTAAGTTCACTATAATCGAGGGTTTACGAATCAGAATTCCCTATAACCGGAGTCGGCTGTATAATAGTAATGGTGTAACGATTGCAATGATCGTTGCCACACGGAGAGTGTAAGCATACATGTTGAACGGGTTCATAACTCCGATAACCAGAGTCTTCTGGTTTTCTGGTTTTTGACTGCGAATTCTCAAATAAATTTATTATGCAGATCATTGTTATTATTATTATTATTATTATTATTATTATTATTATTATTTATTATTCGTATTGTTTTTTGTGCCATCAGTTCATGACGTGCTTAGTGCAGCATTTCTCAATTATTAACTCGTGGTTTGAATTATATTCAGGGGTTCTTCCGAGTCATTTTAGATAGGTAATTATGTATTTTATGCCTGATTATTATATTTTCATTTTTTGCAGTGTAATGTATGCAGTGAATATATATCTATTTAATCAATGCATTTAAAATCTTGAGTAATTACATAAGAAAGAAAATAACAATAAACTGTGAAAAGAGTTCCTTGTACAATGATGTACAAATATATTTCATTGTATTCAAAACACTCTAAGTATTTAAAAGAACGTTAAAATTTCAAAGACTTAAAAAAATCAAACTTTTGCTTGATTGGTAAATTAAACCGAGTGGCGAAGTTGCTAAAAGAAGCAATCTTGCGCTTTCCACGATCAGTGGGCGTGGCCTCCGGCGGTTTCTGGCTTGTGTAGTGAGAGGGAGTCGCATGGTGGGAGCCCACTGGCGCAGTCTGGCGGGCGCTGGGACGAGGCTCACGAGCGGCGCACGCGAAGACACAATGCGTCTTTCCGCCGTGGCTCCCGGAACCCATTCGTCTGCTCGCCGCAAGAAAATGAGATATTTCACTCGGACGTTTATAAATACTGCAGCGCCTATTTACCAGTCTCGAAAGCTGCTAGTCGGAAACTGCTCCAAACGTGGTACAGTCTTCATTGTAAGGTAAAGCTTTAAGTTATTCCAAATGGCTTAATCAGAGTCAGAGCCGTGGCGAAAACTTATTATTTTTGTGGTTTCGAACCGTTTCCTCTATCAATTCATCTTCTTATACTGAAACTCCCTTTGAATGCACTACATGGATTAATTTCACTTTTAAGACATTTTGTAAGGCATGCTAAAATTAAAATTCAAAAACATTTAGAGGGTGGTTATCCAATTTTTCTCACTTTTTCGACTTATTACGACATTCTCTAGCTTCAAGATAATTTCACTGTACTTATTTTCATTCGGTACGTACACCAAGGTGTCACTGTTGTAACTATGGGGAATGAGGTTCTGTGCATTATGCACCCATTCTGTATATTTTTTAATGCGCTGTACCTTCAGTTAGTCAATTGGCATGAAGTTATGATATTAAATATCACACATCTGCTGCGGAGCAGAATTATACAACTCCCGAATCAGAACGAATTTTTATGGAAGTTTTTTTTTAAATGATTGAAAAAGTTCTCTAAATTATTTTATATTTTAGTTTGAGTAAAACAGTTATAAATTTTTAAGGACTAAGCTTCTAGGGAAGTAGAAACTGTTTCATATTTTTTCATGTACTGTACTAGGCGTCTGCAATTCATTTAATATTTTGTCGTTCTTGATGTACGATTTATGAGTATTGTAATCGCCCATATTTCGGTTCCATTGATTTTTGAGAAGCACCCGAGAACGTCAAGACACGACAAGATACAATTATAGTGTTATCGAATTGTAAGAGATCGCGTCAGCAGTAATAGTATCCCTTGCGAGAATTTACTAAAAGTTTCTCAACGCACTCCTGTACAAGAAATCGAGGACCAATCAAAAATCACCCTTGAAAATATCGGCACTAGCGCAAAGCACCGCTGCAAAAAGCTCTCTTTTTTGCTGCCGACCGTCGATCTGGACACACCGCAATTGTTCGTGCTGGACGGAGAGGAGGATTCGCCGTATTTCGACGATAAAAAGCTTGAAAAAGTTTCTTTTTTTGTCTTTCGTCTTGGCTTACCACGTAAGAAATTCATTACGCGGAGATATTGCAGTCATATTGTATAAAATTCGAAGGACTATGGTAGCGATTCACCAGAGCACGTGTTCGCCGAAGCAGGGGGTTGCTACGACCTTGAAAGGATCTGGGTCGCCGTCGCCGCTCCAAGCTGTGGAAATATTTCTTCGGGACGACCTGTCGTGAGTCAGTATACTTCACTAGAAATTCTCAAAAAAAGAACTGTTTAAAGAAGCGAGAATTATTATACAGAGATAGAATTCACCTCACAGACGTAAATAGTCGAGTAATTATATTAAAATCATTTAAACGTAATCTTTTACAATATTGCAGTCGTAAAAGGAACCAGGTAGCTATTCTGTAAAGAATTGTAAAAACCTATTTATTTCATTTTTCTATTATCGATAATATTTGTTCTTTTAGTGTGTGTTTTCAATTTATTGTTTAATCGTTTTCAAATTGTTCAAAACCAAAATTAGTGAAAGAGTTATTATTAATTGTACGTTCATTGCATAACGACATTTTCTTTCTTTGCTGGCTAAATTGTATAAAGTAATAATCTAAGTGAAAGTGAAACATCTTGTATATATTTCATTCACTATTCAAGTGACAATTTCTATGAAAGTGTATGTAAAGAGTATTTTGGTATGAGATTCTTTTTCAGTATTTTGTGTTTCCATGTATTATAGTCTTGTATATAGTTATTTTATTGTGTTTTTATGAAGTGAAGGGTAATATAATTTTAAGTAAAAATGTTTATGCAAGTGTTAAAACGCAACTGCAGTTGTTAGGTAATCACGTAATTGCTAAAGGTAGAGCAAGTGATATAATTTTTCAATGCAATGTGTAAATGCTAGATTAGAATTGTATCAAAGTATTTAACAGAATATATCTAGAACTCGCTTCGAAGTTAAAATATTAACTTGCCTGTGTTTCTTTTATTACAAACGCAGGTTAAAAGACGAACCCATTCCTGTAGGGCAGTTAGGACATTTAAAACCATTCCTAATTTTTGGTGTGACATTGTCATAACAAGTCACAGGTCAAGTAATCTACTAAGTTACTTGAGTGACCCGCTGTAGGCTTTTTAGAGAATAGTGAAAAGGTAGAGAGGTCACAGTTTATTTGGGGAATTATGCAAATTTGGCCTTTTTTACTAAGCGTAATGAAGGGAACGATGAAATAATCGTATTCCATGTAGATTGTTGATTTACATTATACTAATTTTTAAACTTTTCTGCGTCAATAAGTATCATAATGGAAAAGTATTGGAATCGGTTCAATGTGTAGAGGTCGGTGTTTTCGGAGAAAAATCTGTTTTGTGAATTCTTGAGAATAATGAAGCGATGCCAGCAGCACATGAAGTAATGAAGTGTGTTCGCATGGAAGTGTGTCGCGTGTAATTCTGCTAGATTAAAAGCTTTTGAGATTTAACTTGGGACACACCTCAGGCGTAAGGTCTCTTATTGTCGTTCCAAAGTCGAGTAAGATGTCAGGTGGCTTAACAACTCGCAATTTGGGACCAAACAAGCAGAAGAAATCTTAAAAATGACAGTTTAAGAACGGAGCTTGGATAATAGTTAGTCCTTTGGATGAAGACGGAAAGTTTTACTTCACCTCAGTTTTAAGTTGTGTCACGTAATTTTCTTTGTTTGTAAGGTCTTCTTAATATCAGCTGCTGAACTGCTTTCAGCTGTTTTCATTGCAGCTGGAAAACATTTACCTGCTCTCCAAAGGTATTGCCATAGGAATAAAAAGGTTGGTCGAGGTAGCCTTGCTGTTTGGTTACTATATTGTGTTTCTTTTTCTGCTTCAAACGCTTACATCCAATACATATGAGTAGTTTCAGTTTGCTTTATATTTCACCGATGAGGATTCACCTGACATTTATGTATTCTCATGAGGGGTCGAACTAGCATTACATGTTTAAACTATATTAAATTTGCCTGGCGCGTCTGGTATGAAAAAATAGTGATCAATAATAAAAACGCGGACAACCACAAAATGGAATTGGAGAGCAAACTGAATCAAACAATCTCTGGAATGCACGTTATTTAAAACATGTTTTTAAATTGATATAAAATCAATTCTTTCTAATTCGTTTTGAATTTTGATGGCCTTTTATGGCAAAAATCTGCTAGACTTATTTTAAAAATAAATTTGTAATTTCATTGCTACCTAATTAAAAACAAAACAACAAACAATCTAATTAGGCAAGTAACTTAAGGAAAATATACATTAAGTTAGAGAGAAGTTTATTGGCAGGATTATTTGAACTGTCTACTAAAACACGACCGCTACTTGTTGTATATGTGACTAAGAAGTAATAATATTTCTTAGCATTACATATATTTCATTTATCAATAAAATCAGTACCACTTAAATTTTTATATTATAATTTTTTGAAGATTGGAGTTATTTTATTATAGTTAATATATTTTAATATAATGAAATATGACGACAATTTTCTTTATGAGTTAATAGTATCAGCCGAAATCAGAATACTAACTTCAATGTTTTATGTTGCCATGTGATCTGAACAAATATATGTACTCTTTCTGAACTACAAATTCATATCTATGGTCTATAATCACGCATAACCAGGCGAGATTTTCAGATCCTCCGAAAGTAAAATTGACTTAAAATTATAAAATCATAAAATTTGTGAACTAAGAGAGTTTGCTACCAGTGACTCAGGTGCCGCGTTGGTGGAAGATACCTGATTGGCGAATACCCCGCAAGCCGACGTAGGTCGGCGCCGGATCTCGGCACCCAGCTGAGGAACACCGTTACCACTTCTCACGAAAAGAAGCATGCACTACATTCACGGGACTAACGACATATCAGTTGGCATGCCCGTAATCACTAACCTATCAATCAATACATCCATACAGATGTCGGTCATTGGCATGACACATCTCGTCGTCGGCCTCCGCTTGCCTTTGTCCTGCCTAAACTACAAGGTTCTAACCTTCGACGCGGGCCAACCGCCCCGATTGTCCCTACCTTTGTTGGCATTAGCGTCCTCTGGGGCTGCCCGCGAAACCGCCGCCTTCCTCCATCCCCCTCCCTCTCCCCTAATGGGACAACCCCTCCCCCCCAACGTGTCACGTCCTCTGCCGGCCACTCATCCCGGGGCTCACAGGGTCCATCGCCTGATGCTCCGGAGATCAAACGGCGCGCCCCGCCGCGCTCCGCCTCGCCCCGCCCCGCTCGGCTCCGCCCCGCCCACGCGGCACGAAATTACACGCGTTCTCCTTTCGTAGGCGCCCTCTTTATTAATTATCTCGTTTCACCAGCTCTTGGCTTCAGCGCCCGCCTGGCGAGTGGCAGAGAGGACGAAACATGCTCCGGGTTGACAACGCGGTATTGATTTTTTTGCCGTGAAACCCAGTCCGTTCACGCTTTCGGAATGTGTTGTTACATTCGGTTACATCTGCTTTTCCATCACGGTAGATCTTACGCGTGGATCGTTTTCCATCCACCGAGAAACGTAATCAAATCGCCATCTTCATTAAGCGGTCACCTCTTCAAGGAATTGTGATTATCGTAGAATCAGTTGAATTAACCGTAAGATAGTCTAAATATTCCCCCTTTTCAGCGGTCACTAGACTAAGCGACAGGGGCCAGACACGTTTCGTAGATTTACCTCTCTTAAACGGTCATTTCAAGCTATATTAATACTACATTAAAATAAACCGAAAAGTAATGGAAAATTACTAGCAGTTCTTCCGATTCTTCCAAAAAGCTATTGCTATCTTCCATTATTTTTGACATACGCAATTTTCGATAATTCAGGCTGGTCAAAGAAAATGCACCAGCGTCATATCTTTAATCGTCTTTTGCTCTATCCGAGGAAAATAATTTAGTCTACAAACAGGTAGCCATTTTTGTGGAAATTTGAAAATGTTCATATAAAAAAATCCCCAAAGTCAAAACATCCATTTCAAATTCAGGGGGGGCCAGATCGATCGTGAATTATATAAAATATGGTCTTTTATTAAACTTAGTTTTCATTAATAATGTATTATCGTTCTAAATTTAGGAATTTCCATTCCAGACATAGGATGGAACTCCTATTATTCAGGGCACCAGCCGCGACTGAAAGAAATTTAGAATGTTAGAGAGAATATACGTCACATCATAGCAATTAGCACAATTACATTTTGTGCTTCCAGTCACCTTATAACCTACTCGATTAAGCAGCCACCTCTAATTATAACGCCTGATTTTTTTTCGGAACAACTGGTGATCGCTTAAAACAGGTTTCTCTGTATTTTTGATTTACCTTAGGTTATTTCTAACTATTACCATTCAGAAATAGAATTCGTCTAATATAATATACCCCTTCTGATATTATTATTATTATTATTATTATTATTATTATTATTATTATTATTATTATTATTATTATTATTATATTACCATTAATATATTTTATTAACTGTTGCCGCTGATTTGAACACCTCCACACAATTGTAGTTAAATATATCTTATCTAACCTTATCTTTGCCGCGCCGCCGCCCCGCCTCCGCCGTCCTCGACGAAGCCGTGCTTAGTTGCTCTGTCCCTGTCGCCCTTGACCCGACTCTTGCCACCGCCTCGTTACCACCGCCCCTGCAGCCCCAGCTCTTGCCACCGCTCACGCCTATTCCTTCCCCTCCTCTCGTAGCTTCCCTTGCAACCAACTGCACCCATTGCTCGCGTCTCCGCAAGGATCCACTGACCTTGCTGTAATTGATATAGGTTTGTAAAATATTTATGAAATTAATTACTCATCTGTATTTTTCTATAAAAATATTTTTCTTAATTAACCTTTGTTAATCATTAACATTTCTATTTCAGTTGCTAAGATTCCAGTCTTAACTTTTTATGAAGATGTAAAATTAACATGTATTGATATTTCCTTCTCCATCTTTCACCTCCATCTCCACCACCGCTCCCCAGCCGCGTGCTTCCCTTGCACCCTCCGCCTCCGCCTCGGCCAGGCGCGCAAGAAGGGCACGGCAAATAGCGGCGCGTGGGCGGGCAAACATGCAGAGGTGCCGAATGTAAACGCGCAAGCGCGCTGTTTGAAGAGAAGAGGGCCTTATAACGTCCCGCACCCACGCGGAGGGTCTCGGGCTTGCGCCGTCTGCCCGCAGCCTCCGGGCAGCGCGGCCCGCAGAGCGCGTTGCCAGCGCCGGGAGCAGGCGCGTTTGGCTTGAAATGCGTGAGATAGATAGATGTTGCCCGGTGGCAGAATGCAGAAATATGAGAGTATAGGTACAATTACAAATAAAAGAATAATAGATAAAAAATCAATATAAAAAACAAATTATCTTTGCCATTATCTAGACATGCAGATGGCATTTACATTCCTATACTACAAATGAAAATACATATATACTAACATACACAATAGATCAATAAACTTACATATTACACAAATAGGGCGCGTGGGCTCTATAATATATATATATATATATATATATATATATATATATATATATATGACCAAGGAAACCTCGCATACTCACCACCCTGCACCGATTCATTCATATTCAGACAAACGTAGATAAACATTTTTATCTAACACCACAGTGTAATAATATACAATACTTATAATAATTATTACATTCCTAATACGTGAAACAATCGTTACTACAAATAATTAAATAAATAAATACTAACGTTTGTCAGAATAGCCTGTTGGTCAATAGAACGAATGAGAAACCTGCTAACGAAACACTTGTTTGAAATAATTTAATACGAGAAGTTCGATCGGTTTACGTGACACAGCGTATCAACTGATGTCATTGCAGTGCCTCTGATCCTGAGGTCCTAGGGTTCGAGTCCCGTCGGTGGCAGGATTTTCGACATTAGCTAGATAGATAGGTCGAATTCAGCCGCTGTCTGAGGAAGAATTCTAGCGGCCGGCGGTTCTGATTGGTGATTTCTCCGTCTCCGATCCATGCGAATGCCGGAGCAGTGCCTCTAACAAAAGGCCCACGGACCGCTCCCATCTTTCCTTCCTCTTCCTTGTCCTATTCTCATCCCATCATATACCACACTATGATGCCTCGCTGGTGGGAGATACCTGGTTGGGGAAACCCCAGCAAACCGACGCGTAGGTCAGTGCCGACCAGGAGGCAGACATCACCGCCACTTCCCATGCTAAAGCATGCACTACACTTACAGGATTGATGACAGAGATGGCCGTAGCCGTTGACGTGCCGCGAAGCACGAAATTATCAGTTAATCAAATGAGTAGTATGCATGGAACTAAAGCAGAATAAAACGAAAGTTAATCGGAAATCTACGAAAATCCTGGAAAGCGGTGCAATTGGCGTTCTCTGAATATTCAGAGTGCGCCCGGCAGCGGTTCCTGGTTCGCTTCTTGTCTGCGGGATGTTCAAGAGAGCATTAGGGGCACCCAGGGGTGTAGGTGCGGTTGGAAGAGATATCACGTCTTCCTCTTGCAGGCGCTTTCTCCGACCCCTCCCCGTCCCGCCCCACTCCCCCCGACAGCAAAGTATTCGATCGAGCCAAGAGAGACACAAACCTGTGAACCCGAGATCTTGAAAGGAGTCTGAAAACGTATCGGAAGATTGCACCGATGTTTGCCAATTCGCACTAAGTTTCTTACGCAAATCTTTTCGGAGCTCCTCGCTCATCTCGGCGACGAGAAGGAGCTACGGATGAAGGTGGATGCTGAAGGACCAACAGTGTTCGATAAATAAAGGTGTTGAGCGATACGAAAAGTGAGACCGAGAAGGCTGTCATCTACTTGTAATGAATATGTTTCGTATCAGATTTTTTTTTTTTTTTGACGTTTCGTTAGGTGTTCTTTATCGGCACTTCTCGCTTTTCAGTTCTCTTTCAATTCTCCCACCTCTTCTTGTTTGTACTCTATTTCCATCTGTATTCCTCTCCTTGGCGTTCATGGAGCAACCAATTGTTATCCCGTTATTTTCTCTGACGTGTTGTCTTCATCTATAACCGATTCTTTGACGTTTCCAAAATTATTCGATCTACCCACTGTCCAAGTTTGAGCTTCGCACTAACTCATTTAGCAGAATTTTTATTTGGACATTTCTAGTATTTCGATGCCGCAAGAAAGTGAAGAACTGAATATATTTTCGAGAATGATATAAATACTATTTAAAATTTTAAAAAATCATCTAAAATCTCTTATTTGTTAAACTGACTTTTAATAATTTTTTCCCCTGTGCTGTTGGCAAATTGGTGAGAAACTAATGTGCCATTGAAGCTCGCTAGGGTTTTCTCTACTCGCGTGGCCTCTACTATTCAGTTACGTTTGCAGAGAAATTCGGGACTCGAATGATGCCTAAATAGTGGCCTATCAGTGCCATCACAGCTCCAACCCGTCTCACTCAACCCAACCGCTTCCAGCCCCGCCCAGCTCCGCCCAGTTCCACCCAGCCCCACCCATCCCCGCCCAGCCCGCCCAGCCTCACCCGCCTAGCCTCCCCGCGCAGCCCCACTCCATCGCAGTCCTTTTTGCTTCCGATGTTGCAGCCCGTCGCTGCCCTTCCCGCCTACCACCTCCGCCCCTCCCCCCTCGCGTGTGCCACAAAGCGCCTCGCTTCAAGTCCCATTTTAAAGCGCCGCATACCCTTTCCCGCCCGCACACCCATCGACATCGCTCTCAATTTCCATTTCCTCCTGAAGATGCGCCAAGTTTTTCCGAGAATGGAGTTCCCCAGCGAGTGAGGACGCTCCAGATGCGCTGACACCCTGCTCGTCCTCGGCTGCACGGCGTACCAGCGAAAATAGCGAGTGCGAAAGGCGCTGCGAAATTCAGGAGTGTTATCCGCGCACGTTTTCGCGAGCCCTCGCTTCGCTCGTTGCGCGAGGATTGGGGAGTTTGCTTATTTTGACAAGGAATTTTAGCTCAAATTTGTAGTTCGTTTTGCTATGCAAAATAGTTTCTATTACATGAGAGCGAACATTTCTGGTTATCAGATTTTGTCCTCAATGCTCGTTGCTATCATTTATTCTTAATTCAACTAATGTTGGCAAAGGAGTGGGGGTAGGTAATTCGGGACTCAAGAAAACGTGGGCGTATGCGTGCGTACAATGTCGGAACATCAACCAAAGGTGCTCTCTGAGATATCGTTTTCCGTTACATTTTCTTTTGATGTGTGCAAATTCATATGTTGTTAGTAGAAACGTTTTGGCAATCATTAAACAAATTTTGTTGTTTATTAAAAATATGTAAAATATAAAGATTTGTAATTGAGAAAAATGTGTAAAATTAATGAAGAATCAAATTAATTATATTGGTCTCTATTGTTTCCACTGCCTTACCTATCTCGAAACTTAGTATTTGCGTGGTATCAACAGAGTGTAAATTGTGAAAAAACGTAAAAACGAAAGCCGTTAAAACATTTACAAAATTCAAATAATGATCGGGAGCGGTAGCTCAGTGCATCAACTGCAGTCACTGCAGCGCCTCAGATCGGGAGGTTCTAGGTTCGAATCCAGGCGGCAGGATTTTCGACACTAGCTTTTCAGCTAGATCGAATTCAGTTGCTGTCTGGCTTGCGGCCGGCTGCTCTGATCGGTAGTTTTCCGTGGTTTCTCCGATCAACACCAGGCGAATGCCGGAGCAGTACCCTATCAAACGGGCCACGCATCCTCTTCCCTTACACAACACTTACACTAACATGCACTACAATACCACATATTCTGGGAGACCGGCCGGGAGCTTAGAGCTTGCTCCGATTGGGGGGTGCCCGCTGGTGGGAGAGCCTGGTTAGGGGGAAACCCCATTAGCCGACGGTAGGTCGGCGCCGGATTTCGCCATCCAGCGGGGGAAGATCACCGCCATCTCCCGAGAAAAACATGCACTACACTAACGGGACTAATGACCAAAGCAGTTGACGCGCCCGGAAACATGAGAAAATCAATCAATTCAAATAATGGTTTTAGCTTATCATTCATTAACAACCTAATTTTGTGCTATATTTTACTCATTTTCCTACTTTGTTATCTCTCGCGTTGAAAGTAATTTTTATAAACGCTATGAAAGTGGAACAGAGTTGTATTTTGGTACTGTCGCAAGCATATTGTCAAGAATTTAAAAGTTTCTTTGTAAGAATGAACAGTACTTTTACTCATCAATTGAAATAATTAAAATATAAATGAACTCGAAGCAAGTTCTATTTAATTCCCAGTTAAATATTAGTAATTACAATAGGTCTATATTAGAATAAAATCTTACTTCTAGCTATTTTTCAAAGTTTCGTTCTTTGCATTCGAGGAATCATTTTTGCTGCTGCTTTGTGAATGTTTCGGAAAGCGGCATATTAAGTGCGTGCTTCTAACAGCGTACGTTAAGTCGCAGCTTGAAGGGAATATCAATTTCCGTCCTTTGTTGAGAAATTGTTTTCATCTCCTTCATTGACAGTCAGCTGCTTTCACACTTCCAACTCATACTTACAAAAGACCAACTTTGTGTAACGAGTTAAGATAAGCTTTGCAAATCCTAACGTAGTACAGTCGACTCGGGTTGTAGTGAACTTTTGGAGACTAACATTTTTGGTTCACTATATCAGAGGTTTGCTATAACCGATGACGTCAAAATTAGATAGAATTTCTTCACAACGATTCATTTTATTTAGAGATACAGCAAAATACATTAACAGCGTGAACTGAAAATTTTATTATTTTTATGTTCTTGAAAATTCAATTATTTTATATTGTTTGCATCGTACTTTTTCATTAGTAATTTCTCAAAATCCTTTTTCAGAGTTGACTTTCTCTCCTTACTTGATTCTGTATTGACCACTGTCTCTATCGTAATGCGGTGTTGATACCCTTCAATGCATCTTGCACTGTTGGAAATCCAACTCTCCAAAGGCCCTTTTACTCGACTAATAACATACAGATCCTTTTGGTAGCGGGATTGTGCAAGCGGCTAATGAAACTGATCACTTCTCCGCGTGGCGCGGGCGTGTCGCCAGGCGGAGGCAGTCGCGCTTCCTTTCGCCTACGTAGAACACAACAGGCTTATGACCTTTGGCCGACGATATTATTTCCAACCTGCCGCTTTGTGCCCCGGAATATCTAGTAACACCAAGACTGAAACTGAAGCAAGCAATTGCGCGTCTCGGCCGACACTTGTAGCCCGCGCAGGACACGGCCTTTGTTTTTGCAGTGAAACTGAGTGGCATGACGTCATCAATAAGGTGCCCATTCCCGGTCCGCTACCTTCACTTCAGGGGAGACATCTTCCATTAAGACCGTTGGCCTACAACGTTTCTTCCAAGCTGCCTAGAGTTGTAATTTGTGGCACTGAGGTGATATATTCCATTTCTGGAGGGAATTAATTTCCATGCCTTTGTAAGTTCACTGTAGCCGAGGTTCAAGTCCTCCATAACCGAATCTTCTGATGCTTATTGGCAATGTAAGTAAAACGAGACCAGAGACGTAAGTTCACTATAGCCGACGGGTCGCTATATCAGATTTCACTACAGCTGTGTTCACTATAAACGGAGTCGACTGTATATGAACACGAAAGGGGATTTCTCTCTCGAACCGCGGCGGGGGCGAAAGTTGACGAAATCTCTTTCGCTCCCCGTTACTTCGCCGTCAGAGGAATAAAAGTGCGACTCCGTGAAAAATGCAGGTTTCATAAACTCGGCGCCTCTCTGGCGCGCTAATTTGGGAGTTCGTAATGAAGATCGCCGGGCGCGACTGCGTTGCGGAGATTCCATTTAATCCGCGCCGGTCGCCCAGATCCTCTCGGGGAGCGCCTGCGGGGCGGCGCACGCGTCATATCCGCCTCCGGTCGACGGCACGCGGTGTCATGTGCCCCTCGCCGGCTCCGGCTTGGACGGGCCACGCCCCCTCGCTTCCCTCTCCTCCCCAGCATAACGGCGCGCCACACCCTCCGTGCTCCCACCCTTCTTTCTTCTTCTCTTCTTTTTCTCTTTCCACTCTTCTTGTTTCTACACTCCTTTTCCTCCGTTTCCTCTTCTTTTTTCTCCTCTACTTTTTTTTTCTCCTCTTCTCTTTTTCTCCTCTCCTTTTCTTTCTCCTCCCCTCTCCTGTTTTCCTTCCACCTCTTCTTTCTCTCCCCCTCTTCTTTTTCCTCATCCTCTTCTTTATCATCCTCCTCTGCTTGTTTCTACTCTCCCTTCTTCTTCTCCTTCCCTTCTTTTTTTCTTCCTTTTTTTTGTCCTCTTTCTTGTTTTCTTTCTTCTCCTCCTTCCTTGCTTTATGTTTCACTTTTGTGATGATCACATGTACTGTTGTGATTGCCTCACCTTTTTTTCAGAGGAACTTCATACAAGATCATTCGTTCATTTCGTGTCATGTGTTCTTTCTTCAATGTCTCGCACGCGCATTATTAGCAAAAAACACTTATCCTTGCCTCATTCACTTTCCGGCGCTTTTATTTTTATTCGCGTATTTTATCCAAATGATTCCCGGTGCTTTCGAATTACTTCTGAGTTAATTTTACCACCCATCTAATAGTTTCGAAGGGACAAAATGCACTCCATTCTCTTATCCCTCTCTCATTTTCTTTAATACTTCGACACTTCGCATTCTCTCTCTTTTTTGTGTTCAATAACTTATCTCGTACAAATATTCTTTCTACCTTCTACAATCATTCCTTGTCTTTTTCCTCATAGCACTATTTTTAGTTTTTTGACCTGTTGCTCGCCAGTATTGTTTACACTTTGCCAACTCTGCATATCACATTTTAATATATTTGTAGGCGGCGATTCCATAAACCCATGATTGTAGTCTGAGCCGCATCCCAATGACGTTACGTGAAAACAAAATTTTCCCGTTTCCTCGTGGTGTCGTCGCCACTTCCTGGCAGCGTGTGTGGGCGTGGGTGTGTGGGGGGTAGGGAAGCCGGCTAATTGTTTGCGACGGGGGCTGGAATCTAAGCCCGGACAAGATTGGGGACGACGCACTGGGAGGAGGCAGGCGACTTGAATTTCGCTCCACAACGACGAAGAAGCGCGAGGGGCGCAATTGGGGGGGCCGGGGGCTTGCCACTCGCCCCTTGCCACTCGCGCCTTGCCACTCGCCCCTTGCCACTCGCCCCTTGCCACTCGCCCCTTGCCACTCGCCTCCCACACCCACTGTCCATCGTCCCTCGCCCCCTCCCTTCGCCCTTCCCCGTCTTCTCGTCCGCCGCGCCACGCCCTTGCCGTATGCCCCTCGCCCGACCCTTCTCGCCACTCATCCTATGCTCCTCGCCGGTCTTTGGTGCAAGGGAGCATGTTCCACTCATGCCAAAAATCGTTCTGCAGTTTGTTTTCTAGGCGGCAGCTCCAATTTATTCCGGAATTATTTTCATGACAATTCACAAAAAACTGAACTATTTCATCGTTATCTTCTAGATTATTGAGTTACATGTATATAACTATTTATAACACATTCAAGCTTCAATCAAATTGCTTCTTGATACCATAAAATCACGCTGAAAGCCTTTTTCTTTCCTTAATCAATCAAAAATACATTCTCACAAGTTATGTAACAAGAGCTTCTTTGTATCTTTCGATCTGAGATATTATCATTGTTGTTCTGAAGCCACTGGTATGGATCTTCGCCTCTACAACGTAGAACATTTAGCAATTATGGCATGGAAGTTTACAAACAGTTTACAAACGCTCGACAGTACCCGTCTCTTAAGACCTGGAAACAGAGACTGTCTCTGCCAAAGCCTCCGACACCTCCAAATGCGATGCAATTTCCTGCATTACTGCCCGCCCTCTGTCGAAGTCCCCGACGCCACCTGCTCTTGACGCTAAGCTCTGTCTCGTTTCCAATTAACTGAAAGATCACGGCGCCTTACCTTTCTCCAAAAGGAGCCCAGCTTAACAACGCGTGAGCTCTTGAGGAAATTGACGAAATAGGCGTTTGCTCTCGCTCGGCCGCGGAAAGACGAGCGATACGTATTCGTCGTAAATTTGGAACAATCAAAATCACATGAATTGAATTTCTATTACGACATTAATGCCTATATTCTTCGCGGCCATTCTTCTTTATGTAATCTTTAACCACGGGAAACTATGAAATGAACAGGTAAATAGAAAACGGATATATTCCAAATACTCGCGAAAAAAACACGTATTTGACTGGTTGAAATGTGCAGATTATTAAATTTGATTAGTTCATATCTGATGTGTGATATATATTCGTATAAATTCAGTCATTGTTTCGTTAATGTTATCTAGAAATATTTTGAACTTTTTCAAAGAAATCAAACAAATATCATATCTTTCATTTATTTGGAATTTTTTAAAATTTAATTAATTTTTTAACCTTTAAACATTTTCGTAACTTCTGAGCTTCGTTGTATGCATTGATGCTCAATAATAGTTATGCGAAATACCTAGATTTAATAATTTTTACTATGTTTATACAAACTGGAATGTCATATATATTCGTCATTTCGAAATATCAAGAATACTTTCTATACTTATGCTTCTAAGAGTGTTTTGGATATTGAGGTATTTCAACATATCAAACGTTAAATGTTATTCAAGTTGTATCTTTTAGTTACGGTTGACTGATGATGATTATCAGAATCTAGAGGAAAATGGAGAATTATGTTATGATTTCAATTTAAAATGAACAAAATTATAGAACTTACAAAGAAACTGTTCCTTTGTGATGAATCATCTATAAACGTGCCATGCAAAGAACCCGAATATTATCCAGTGATTCTATTTGGCTCGTATAAAAGTTTTAATTTGCGTAATATGGTTCAATAGTTCCACTTATTTTCCTACCACTGCTTCTTCGACACCTGTATTTTTTTTCCCTTTAAATCGTTATTTTTCACCTCCCCTTGTCAATTAATTGTGAGAGGCCATCGAGTTTTCAGAATTTTAATTCCCCCTCCTCTCCGCTCTCTTCTTGTTTCCAGACACAACTTACTCTAGTGCTCTAATATTGCGCAACAATTTTCTTAACGATAATATCACAGATAATATCTTAACGATAATATCATATGAAATATGAAATTAAACGGAACAGGGGGCAGATAAAACAGTTCACAGAATTGTACACTATGAGTCGCTTGTGCGACATCAATCAAGCAATTGTAGACTGAAGTAATAGGAAATGCACAGTAATGATTGAGATTTCCGCTTATGCTTGCTGTAAAGAAGTGAACACTGAAAAAATATTGCTTTGAGGCCAGAAAATGCGAAAATGCAGAAAAGTTTTTGTGTGGTTTGTCATAGATCTGTAATATATCATCTGCGTAGGTCAAGTGTCAATTGCGAATATTATACAGGTCAAATAGGTATTAACGAACTGTAAAAAAACGGTGGAATAAAATTAAATGGTGACGTAAACCTAACATTGCAGTGTGACACATAGCAGCGAGTAATTGCTCCTGCAACTGCACAAGAAAACGCATTTGAACATTCCCGCGCCTTTGTGTAATTGTCACAATTGTCGCTCAAGTCTAAAATTCTCGCGTTGGGCGGAGAGACGTTGAAACGACGACGCGAAATGTCGACGGGGGTGGGGGTGGGGGCGGGGGTGGCGTGGGCGCAACGGCGCGCCGAGGGCCGGGTCACGAAGTCGCGACCAATTACCGTCAGCGCCGCGGCACTCGTCACAGCCGACGGTCGCCCGCCCCCCGGCCCTGCTGTCGCCTCGGCGTCGCCGCCTCCGTTGTCACCGCGCCTGCCACGCCCCCCCGTCGTTGCCACAACTGCCCATGCGCCTCTTCCAACGCTCGCTTCTAGCAAACCTTTCACAGTCACTGCAATCTGCACCACATCTCCTGACACTTCAAATATTGTAAAGGCAAATGATAACATTTTGCTTACTGTCGTTATCACCTTCATAGCTTGTCCGTAAGCAACAATTGGAGATTCCTCTGCCGTCGCCACAGAAGGCACGAGACCACGATCTATATCACTTCCGCGAGCAAGTTCTGTTTGCCAGAAATGTCAAAATGTCCAGCCCTGCCGGGATCAACCACAGTTAGTGCACGCTTCCTCTGACACTGAGATGGTCAGATACCACTGAGATGGACACAAAGACACCACTGAGATGGTCCCATACGTCCATGTCTTAAGTCACCCGTGAAGCTTCGTGCCGTGTCCGCTTCCCAGCACCAACACCACCAACCTCCCGCCCCACGAGCCTCCGCTGCCACCACCACCCGAGTTTGGCCGCTTCGCGCTCGCTCTCGGCTCGAAAACAGTCGGGAACAAGTAGTTATTCCGGGTGACATGTAATATTCTCTTTTTACTATTATTCCCCGAGTCCCCTTTTTGTAATTTTTTTCCGTCGAGATGACCCCGTTTCCCCCCGTTTTCATTACTCTTCGGCGTTCTCGTTTCGCTTCGACCTCTCGTTCCCAGACTTCCTTTCCCGTTTACGACGACTTTCTCTGCGTATGGCGAGTGGCCATGTCGGGCGGACCGGCTTTACTGCCGCCGACGCTTCGAAATGCCTTTATGCAGCGCAGTTCGCAATTCGAGCAGGGCGCGCCTGGCGGCGGAGTCACGCAGTCCGCCCGGTTAAAGAAGATGCCGCGAATGCGTGCTTTCTCATAGCGGATTTCACAATTAATCATGTCTAGGGATGGAAAAAACATCATCATTGTGAAAACATCGATATTTTTGAGCAGAAACATAGATATCACATCGATGTTTGATATTTTGCTAGCGATGTTTTCTTCAGATTCATGTTCAAAAAAGCAAACTTCTTCAAAAAGCAAACTTCTTCAAAAAGCAAACTTCTTCAAAAAGCGAACTTCTTCAAAAAGCGAACTTATTGATATATCGAATCATCGATGTATCGATGCTTTGCTAAAATTTGCCATCACTAATCATGTCTATGCTCCCGTATATTATCGATTAACAACGCCTCAGAAGCAAATGAATAAATTGTTTCATATTTTCATCAATTGTCAAAAATAATATTAAATTGATTTTTATGACATAAGGAAATTAACAAAACAATTGTTAATATGTTTTCTTAATCGAACATTCGAAATCTTAATCAAATACTGAAATAATACGTAGAAGATTTTTAGATTCTCGTGTGTCGTTCGAGGAACATTACTTACTGTATTGCACCATTTCTTAAAAGATTTAAAAGATTCATAATATAGCATGTTTTATGTAAATGTGAATTCATTTTTGTAATTCGGCGTATGGGTAGAGCTTATGACCTGAGAATCGTCAAATTTATATTTTCTTATTGTATTGAATTTTATACTGCGGTTTTTACTTTGCTGCGAGTGACATTTCATGAGTGTCATGCGGCGCCATCCAATCGGGACCTTAAACGTCACTACAGTGACCTTCAAGCTCGCGGTTCGATGAAACCAACAGCTGATATGTGCCAGACGCACGGTTAAAAAATCGCACTATAGTTCACACTTCCTCAATAAGCGCTAGAAACTATTCATTTAAAGTTCTTAGATACTACAAAGAGTAGCAGATTCCCCTCTGGTCGAATCCGCCATTTTATATACAGTTGTCAGGAGAGTTCGGACCACCCGGCTCTGTATGTATTGGGAATTACCAATCTATCCAAAATCATTATTTATGTATATAATAGAATTGTTATTATTGCTCTTCGAATGGATATCAATTAACGTGCGTGTCATAACAGTTGTCCATGGATGGTTTTTACCACTTCATTGCACATTCATGCAATGTAGTAACGGCAAGATCTGGGCATTGGATATCATGAGGTCGATGGTTTCATTTGGCTAAGTACATTTTCAGATACCTTTCGTATTTTTTCTTAGGCTGCATTTATCACAGTCAAGAGAATTCACATTAAGATCATTCATAAAAAGTACAAGGCTGATTCGTAAAGTTAGCATCGTTTAATCTGTGACTGTAACCTAGACACTCCTTGTTTAAAAGCTGTATCAGAGAGTGTACATAAAAGAAAACTAGAGAGACATACATCGAAATGTTCCCCAACACGTATTGATATTAACTGTAAAATTTGTCTCATTTGTGTTTTGTGGGAATTCTGATTGGGTGTTGTTCACGTTCTTATAAGAAGAAATAAAAGAGGTGATCTTCGTCAACATATCAGCTTTATTAAGATAACCGGCTTTCGACGGCTTTGCCGTCATCGTCAGTCTCGCTGCTGTCGGCAAAAGTCGAGTTCAAAATCCGGCATGATATGCATTTTTGCGCATTTTGAAAGGAACCAGATATTCAGTCCGTAGAAAGTGAATTTTTGGAAAGAGAAGAGAGAGTTCATCAGATGCGCTAGATTTGCGTCCATGAATTGTGGGAATTCTGATTTGGTGTTGTTGACGTTCTCATAAGAAGAAATGAAAGAGGTCATCTTCGTCAACAGTCGCTCGACTTTTGCCGACAGCAGCGAGACTGACGATGACGGCAAAGCCGTCGAAAGCCGGCTATCTTAATAAAGCTGATATGTTGACGAAGATTACTCTTTTATTTCTTCTTCTCATTTGTGTTTGTCAGTATTTCATGACGGGCGACAGTAAATGTCAAAATATTTATTTTATATAGTTTCAAAATGTGTATCAGCTACTCATGGGGCACCGAAATAAATGCTTTTCTATTGAAGAGCAATAATACAAAATAATACATGCTTACTGTTTATATTATTGGTATTTTTATTTTGTTATTACTATTGTTTTTCAGTTGAGTCGGTAACTAACAATTATTGCTTACGGATGGTGGGTGATTAAAAATGTTGGGTAACGTCACTTATATTCTTCTTCATGTTTCAGGTAAGCTGAAAGGCATTGGGAAGTTTCTTAACATCAGCTTTATACTTCTTGGTGAGTACAGTGACAGCCAATTGCGTGTGATCTACTTTGTTTTAGCGATGAGACGTTTTCTTGGAAACGCTCACAAATTCCCTTTTCAAACATTGACTGTGCATCGTGAAATTAAATGAACTGTTCGAATAAATAACTTGAACCGTACGAAAGATTTCTTTTTTTCCGTTTGAAGAAAATAAGAGGAGGTCTATCCTCGCCACATAGTGGCAGTTTAAAATCGTGAGGATCCTGCTCTAGAAATTTGTTTTAGAAATTAAAAAATATCAATGGTAATTTCCTGGCAAATGTTCACACAGAGTTAACATTTTGGAAATAGAAAACGAAAGTTGTCATTTATAATAGAAGTACAATCGTCGCTGACATGTAGAATTTTAAAACAATGTGTTGATTACATCAATAGAAACTAGTGGGAATACATGACTTACCGAAACATTTCTTCCTCTCAATCTTACTACTCAACAATTACGCAGACGTTTAAGAGAACTGCATGGTATCATTTAAAGACCTACAATTGAATGAATTTATGCCGAATACATCCAAGCCACAAGATTCAATATAGTTGAAAAATGGCATGAAAAGTTGAGAAGAATCTTAAAATTTTTGAGCAGAAAAGATACACGCCGAAAATTAGATATGCGTGTCAGAAGAAAAGTTAAAAATGTTCTACATATTCACTACAAGGAACCCCAAAACATTGTTTCATTGTTCATGTCATTCAGTACCAAGTCTCGAAGGCGAATGAAATAATGTCTGTTTACACATTCTGAAACAATGAATTCTATTCACGGTGAATCCAGAGTTCATCTGTCTGAAAATGTAATTAAAATGTTTTATATTTACTAAGATCTGCATATGTAAGTTCTAGGGAAATGTGGTGAAGAAATACTACTATCTACCTTTCATTAAAATCTATTACACCATATAAATTTAACCACGGAATTTTTGTGTGATAGGATATGTGTATAACACGATTGCTAGACATTGCGTTTACAAACACTCACGAATCAGTATGTTTAAAAACAGCTTTCTAACTTTCGAAAACTCGCTAAACTAATTTCTTTAACAACAGCCGTACACTCGAATCTCCACGTCATAACATAACCGCACATGTTTTCTCGAAGAGGAAATGTCAAATTCTTTCAATAAATAGATTATAACACACGCTTTAAAATGATGAAAAAATGACGGCAGATAGCGTTCGTTCTATTAATTTTATGATTTTATTAAAATTCCTGTAAAGTAACCACAAAAATTAAAATATGTCAATTTTAACAACTTGATATTCCTTTTGACGTATTTACAAAATTTCTACTCAAAAGCGTATAATCTAACAGTTTTGCGTGACACATTCATCTATAACATTCAATCACATCGATTTTCGGGTACAGAATTGGAATCTATACTTTCTACCTACACCAATCTTAACCGTCATTGGAACAGCACTAACAGTCCTGACGTGTGTGCGAAGTTACAGCTGAAAGGAATCATAAACGCGGACTTTACAACCGTTATTCGTGATCATATTGTTACATAGATTCCAATACTTCACTCCTTATAGTGTAGTATAGGAAAATGGATTTTTCCTAATTTTAAAGAAATTAAATAACTCAGAAAACGGAACGAAGTTTTTAATTACTCTCAAATAAACCAATTTTATAAGTTGATTGTATACGTATGAATGTCAGCTGTTAAAAAGAATGAAGTTTTCATACTACTTCCACAATATGATCCATCCCTTTCCATTTGACTCTGAGACAAATGCCATCGGCATTTAGATAATAGAACTATAAACCGGTTTACTGTTAGTTTATAGTTCTGACATGCAAAATTGTCGTTGCGTTTCACCACAGCGCTGAACGTGTATGTATAAGCGTATAAATTGAATGAGAGAATCTTTCTTAAGAATGATGGACATGAATGAAACCGGAGAAAAGTCTCACATTTTAACAGAACCGCAGCATCTCCTTTAAGCCGACAGACCATTCGCAACTCCGTGTGAGATTCTTCAGAGGGAGTCCTAAAAATACATGCAGCAAAAACAGAGATGGAAAAATAGCCTGCCGTCTGTCCGTCCCGAGAGCGGAATACCAGGTCGTGTTTCACTTGCTAATTGCGGCAATTGTATCCAACGTCCGCTAAATTCCGTTTCATTAGCGGAAGTAGCCGTAAATTGATCCGCTCGGACATTGCTTATGTGGGAGCAGGTTCGGTTCCCCTGCAGTAATGTGACCCTCCAATCAGGACCCACTGCCGGAATTCCTGCCCCTGTCCCTGACATTCATGAGCGTCACGTGGGAGAAAAATAATACGATGCCCCGATAATTTAGGGGAAGTGATGTTGTTTGTTTTTAGTGAAAAAATAATCGAGTTGGTGTCATTGACGTAATTGGTTTGCTTCAATCAGAATGATCAATTAATTCAAATAAATGTATGTTCTAATGTTCATGCCATGTGCAGCCAAGTAGGAAAAACATTTCTTCTGTATAAAAGCATAAAGAGGGCTCGAAAACATTTACTTTTTGCCAAAGAAAATGTAGTGGAAAATATAACAGAGTTTCACTTGTGACATTGGCCCCTGATTTTCCGCAACTTCTTATGCACAGTTATTTAGTAGATCACGTTCTGAGGCAGTTAGTGAGACGTCATGTACCTGCTGAACATCTATACATACATTGTTGCCTAGAAATTAGGCGCCAATGTAACATTTATATACCCATTTAACTGAGTTAAATACAATTTCGCATTGCATGTTCATTGGCAAACATCATTTTTAACCCCTCTACACGCTCTGGACGGTTGTAACATTTATTCTGCGACGACCTATATAGTAACATCTATTATTACATATCATTAAATGAATATTGACGTTTGACCGAATAGAAATACTGTTTGCTGGATGCTACTGTTTATTCCAAGCAAGAAGATAACTAGAAATTGTTCTAAAATGGTTCAAAAATGTGATACAGGTTTGCAAAGTTGGGAGGGTAATTAATTTCATTTTAGTAATGTCATTTTGATCTACTGTATGTACCATTATTATTATTATTATTATTATTATTATTATTATTATTATTATTATTATTATTATTGTAATCATACATATCGTGAACTCTTTGATATGCAATGGGTAAAGTTAGTGCACTCATGTTAGCATACTGATTGATCTGGACAATATATTTTTTTAGCATCGACTCATTTTGGGAAGCTTAAGCTCATAGTGTGTCTTTTTGTTTCGTTTCACCACGTAATACCAATCAAATATTAGACCAAACAAATTTCGCATGATTTCCTTTGATGACTCTGTTGTGCAGACTGGTTCTGTTGTACAGAACTGCATCGAAACGGGCGAATGAAGAGTCTCTGCACCTTTGACACACTTCGGCGTTGTGATGTGACACCAATTTACTTCTTCGGAGAGTTGGGGCATTCCAGCTATCTCTCTAGCCTCCACACCGTCTTTCGTGGAATCCGGTTGGAAGTAACCACACCTCAGTTAATTAGTTAATTAATTAATTGACTATCTCGTGTTTCCTGGCGCGTCAACGGCTGTCATTATTCCCGCCAGTGTAGTGTATGTTTTTCCCTCGGGCGGTGTTGCTGCTCTGCTGAATGGTGAGATCTGGCGCTTTGGGACACGGCTGCTAGCAGGGTTTTCTCCAAGATTTCTTCGGGCCACAGCCCCATCGGGCCACTGCCCCAGCCCTGACACGCTCGAAGCTCCCAGCATGTGTGGTAGTGTAGTGCATGTAAGAGTATGTGTGTAACTTAAGGGGCCAGGATAGGACAAGGAAGAGGAGGGAAAGATCGATCGCTGTTCGTGGTCACTTTGTTAAGATACTGCTCCAGCATTCGCCTGGTGTTGATCTAGGGAAAACTGTCGAACAAATCAGTCGGGCGCAAGAATTCTCCCTCAGACAGCGGCTGAATTCGACCTAGCTAACTACCTAGTGTCAAAATATCCTGCCACGATCGGGACCGGAACCCTAGGAATCCTTGGTCAGAGGCACTGCAGTGACAGCAGTTGATGCCCTCAGCCACCGATGCTGTGTACCTCCAAAACAGGTACCTTATTTAATTGAAGTATTAAATAATAAACTCCTCTGGGATTGATCATGGGCAACGTACTAGCTTCCCGTGCTCGGGCCCCGGGTTCGATTCCCGATCCAGGAAAAAATAGAGTTGTACCTTTTCTTTAAAATCGTCCAAGTTTCTGTAGCTGTGTGATGAAGGAAAGGTCAAGCAGGCGGATCTTACCAGTTACGGTGAAGAGAATACGTCATATTTGCCTCATGTCGCTCTTACCCCCAAGTATGGGAGTTTAACTATACTACAAAGACCTCAGTTAGGGAAGCTACTTCTGAACAAGTGTTATTCGAGTATTTTTTTGAGGAGACGTGGCCACCACGTGTGTAACGAAGCAAGGAGCGTTCATCGTTGCGAGCGTTTCCTTCTCCTTCCCCTTTCGCTGCCGCTCCCCGCGCCCAGCCGCCCAGCCGCCCAGCCGCCCAGCCGCCCGGAGCGCCGCTCCCAACTTGCCCGCGCCCCATTAAAATTATTCCCGTCGTCCTCGGAGCTTTCTACGCTTTTAACGGGTAACTGAAATCTAATTTCAGCGCTCGCCCTTCCTTCCCTAAGCCTATTTTGATCCGCGTCCCCCTCTTCCGACGCTCCCTTTAGATTAGGTCATTCAGGGCTGCCACCCGTTCGCCTCTCGCGGGCCGCCTGCGCTCACCTTGGTGCGGCGCCGTTTCTCCCGCCCGCAGCGCCCATCCCCCTCCGTCTCACAGCGCCCCCCCCCCAACTCCTGCGTCCATCTTCAGGTTGGGAGACAGTTCACCAAGGGTTAAAAATCAGTATAAAAAATGTCGCTTCAGCAATTTTAATGGATCATAAGTAAGAGGCTTGCTGAGCCAGTTTTTGATTATTTTCAGATATTATATTGAATTCACTGACTAGCACTCTTGTCGTGAGTGTCAAATGATCTATAGGAAAGACTAAACAAATATTTTTGTCTTGAGACTCCTGAATATTTAGGTTGCTGTAAAAAAAAAAAAGAAATTCAACTTGGAACAACTCGGTGTAGAATGAGTCAAGTTGAAGCAGCAGCGAAATGTTATTTATCTCTCTCTCTCTCTCTCTCTCTCTCTTTATATATATATATATATATATATATATATATATATATCCTTCAAGGAAACTATGTCTTTTAATTTCATAATATCTTAATAACATTTTTTAAAAAGTAAACACCATATTTTCAAGAAATTGTCCTGTAAGCATTTTGACTGAAATATCTCAACTGAAATATTTATGAAGTCATTGGTTTGCTCTCACCCATCAACTTACAAGTGTGATTGATCAAAAGTTACAGTTCTTGGCACTCGGTATCTGCACTTTGTGAGGAAATGACGAGAACAAAAGGAGGAAAAATATATGAGTTGCGACTGAATTTTGTGCTTAGAAGAAAACCGCTCATTCCGCTATTCCAGTGACTTTGAATGTCTATTATCCTGGCACAGATAATGTATTGGGTCACATACGTGAATTACCGAACCACCAACAAAATTAAAATGACGAATATTTGCCGTGCCCCCAAGTTTTCCAACCCCTCCAGTCATCTTCCTTGTACTTTTCCTCCTTTAATTCCCCTCCCCTCCCTCCTCACCTCCTACTTCATCACTTTCCTGGCCTTTCGTGCGTCGCTCTTGTCTTACCCGGGCTCTTCACAGTTTCTAACACCCATTCATCTGTAACCTTGTACAAGGTGCAATTTCCTTTTCGTATAAAATCCACTTAAGGACGCTTTTTTACGAAAAATAAATCTCTCGCTCCACACTTCACTTTGCAATTTAAAATGGAAAAATGGAATTAATTCTGAATCACAGAGTGGGGCCATCTACTCGCAGGAGAGCGTACATATCCAATTAGAGGATGAGGGCACCCAGCCTGAGTGGCGACAAAGGGCCTGTGATAACGTTGTCAACCCGTAAAATTAGAACTGAACGTTTAATTAGACGCGGGTATGAAGGGAAAGTTCTGAGCATTAAAGGTATGCGGAGCAATGGCTGGGTAAGTGCCGATGAAAAGTAAAAATGTATGCTGGGTTATAAAATTACATCTCCAATCTGCCTTCGGGAAGAAGAATATTGCTTTGAGTGGTGACTCAAATGTTCTCTTTCATGAAATATATTTTAGAAGAAAGGGAATATTTCAAGATATTTGTATCAGTGTATATAAATTTACACAAACCGTATATACAAATGCGCTAAATCAGACTGCTTTATCTAAAACATCAGTGCCGCTCAGTTATTAAAATTCTTACATAAGCAGACCAAATATGTGAAAGTTATGTTTATTAAGAAACGAAATGTAATAGATTTAGTGTTATTATAAGCATTTATTTTCAAATTTCTGCGTGATTTCAATTTTCTATCCCGCTCTATTGTGCGATCTTTGATGCAATGCATTCTGTTCTGAAAATCCGGAACTTAGTTAATACTATATTGTATCTTCACTATGTACACTACTTCCAGGAAAAAATACATTTAATCGCGACGAAGTCAGCCTCAAGCTGTTTTGAAGCGCTTGCCCTTCGCAGCGCTTGCTGTCGTACGTCGTTGGTGGTGATTGTAGAATTTAGCACTTGAAATTTAAAAAAACAGCATTTTGAAAAGAGGGTTATAGCATTATAAAAATTAAGATTTAGCATTTTTTATCATTTGTTAAGAAAAGTATTACAACGGAAGGACTCTTTGAGAAAAAATTATTTTGATGTTTTTTTTTAGATTTTCCTATTAAAATGAGGAAATAAGGAATAAAAGTATAATATTTCGCCATTGGGAACTCCAACAAAAAAAATGTGTCTGAAGTAACGCGTGCTCCGTAAGCATAGGGCCTTCCTCTTGTACCCGCGACTTTCTCTGTTCTTGAGAGGACCCTGAGCACTCAGACTTTGAGGATCAGTTCTTTTAATTGTTATTTTTTACATTGGTCAGTTAAATCATAACTATAAATTCATAAACCCGGCCACGTGTTTTCAAACATCGATGTGTTGTTCTCGGTGTCGGATACCTAATTAGAGAGCGAAGCCGAAGGAAACCATAAAATACAATTTAGCAATTACATCGCAAATTCCCGAGTTGCAATATAAAATGAATATTCTCTCTAAGTATTGCGGTATAAACCATCTGGACGTCAACGAGAAGAAAATACAACTGCTCATCTATAACAAGGGAGGTAGAATACAAGACAAACTTAAATACAGAGAACACATTATAAAACAAGTTAATTCATATTTAAAAGTAGCATTCATCAGCTCAGGACTATTTAGCACAAATTCAGACAATTTCCTGTCCAACGCTAGGATTGCCATGAGTTCTCTTTGGAAACTACTAAATTACTGCTAAATTAGCGAATTGACAAACTAGACTAGAATTATTCAATTCAACAGTAAACTCTGTCTTCCTGAACGAATCCATTTGCGAATTGCGGCACCTGGATAAACTTCAATGAGGCTTTTCTAAACTTCTAAATGCACTCCTGGATATATGGTTATAATGGAGACAGGTCCGGCCCCATTGAATACACAAATTCTGAACAGAGCAATGCTGAATTTGGGTAAATTCATGCAAATGCCTGAAAATATATTCCCAGAACGATGCAACATACTATTAAACAAACTATGTAATACATCCGAAAATCCTCACAACCCAAATATTCTCAAACTCCCTCAGTAGCGATCAACTGTTTAATGATCTATTAGAGTCGAGTGAGATTGAAACGATAATTTGACATATTTGCAACCTGTACATAAATAATGTCATTCAGTAAGATAGAAATAGAGTAGCATTCTCATATTACAGTCCAATATACAAATTAATGAAACATACAGAATCCCCTATATGTGAACCATAGTTTTACTCCAAAATACCATTGGCACAAGCCAAAGTAATGGCACAAATTAGGCGAGCTGTATTGAAGACTGTAAAACTCAAATTCAAAAACATAACCTACAAATTATCGGAACTAGAAAGATGTATGACATGCAATATCTTTCACCAGGGAACATTAGAACACATTAGAAAAGCTGTCCAGTTTATGAAGAAATCAGAACATCGTGGAACTGTTGAGGCTGAATGATCAGAGTAATATTCAAACATTTTTTCATTTTCTTAAATCTTGTTTTAAGTTTTTGTTTGCTTTACCGGAATGAACTTGCTTTCCAGCTAAATTGAATAACAGATTATATTTGATACTTAAGTGATGGGAATGCGAATATTGGGAACATTTTGAAATGTTTATCAAAAGAAATCAATAAATTAATACCTGTGACGTTAATATTTGTATAATGTAAATATGTTAAAATTTTATTAGTTTTAAGTTTTTTTTGTAATAAAGTTTCTGTATTTTTAGTAACTATATTCTAATTGTCTTTTTATGAATTTTTCATTATTTGTATCCTGGCGTAAAGCTAGGTTAAAGGCAATGAATAAATTACTTACTTACTTTCTTGATTTCATGTAATTTTTGTAATTTAATTGCATGAAAATATTACGTTAGTTTCATATGTAGCTGCGTTCTTATTTTTTTACTTCAAACAAAATGTTTAGACTTTGTCGATCAGAGTATATTTAAATGTGCATCCAGTGATTTTCATTATTCTTCACGTGGCGTTTTCTTTGTCATTTGTTTGTGTAGTTAATTTATTTTCGGCTAATAATATTGTAATTTCATTTTTCCTTGTGCATATAGAAGAGTCCCGGGGTATACTTACGGCTGATGCACACAAGTTAAGGTGTTGTTGGTCTCTCATTTACATTTTGTTTGGATGTCTTCTTTTGAAGCGGTAAGATTAGTACAAATAAATTTGGAATAGTGATAAAACATTTAGTTATTAGAACAAAAAATATAAAGTATGAATAACTTTTGAAACATTCCTATATTGTTAATCGTTGCACTCTAATACATGGGTATGTTGAATGTTTTATCCAAAAGCAGACACTACTAAAACGAGGCATCGCAAAAAGCGATTTGTCGATAGTTCGTTAGAAGTCGATTTGCGCACGCGCTTCCAAAAATAGCACGCGCGCGGAGCCGGCAGTGCGGGCAAGAAGGGCGTTATCGAGCCCTGAAAGCTCCACTGAATTGGGCCAACAGCTAACGGCGATGAGGTAGCAGGAATTCGTTAATTAATTGGCCGATTCATTGGGCGATTCAGTTAGCTCAATGCGAGTGCGGGGTAATGGCCCGAGAGTGCAAAGGGCGGGGTTCGAGTCGGCATTCCACCTCGCCTCCAGGCTTGTTCTGCCCTCCCGCCTGGCCCCGGCCCGCCCCGCCCACCTTCGATTCCGCCCCGACCCGCCCTGCCCGACACCGAGCCGCTCCGTCCGATCCCGAGCTGCCCCGCCCAACACTCCCCGCCCGCCGATGCCCGCCCGCCGATCACGCCCCGTCCGACCGATCCCGTCCCGTCCGACCCCACCCCGTCCGCTCCCGCCCAGCCCGTCTCCACCCCGCACCGCCCTGCCCCGCACGTCCTACCCCCCGCCCCCCGCGATCTCTGGCCGCCCGTGCCAGGGCGCCGAGACTTCTGGGGGTCAGAGGTCAGGTTTGGGCCTCGGCCGCCGGTCGCGCCAGCCTCTGTGCCACACGCCCCCCCCCCAATCTCGTCCGTCTCCCCCTCCCCATACTTCATCTGCACCGGGGCCGCTCCCTCATTTTTCTCTTCCGTCACCTCCCCGCTTGCCCTGTTGGCCGTCGCCATGAGCCTCCCCTGCTCTCCTAGGACGTTTTCCGTCCGCATCGCATTCCATTGATTTGATTCGATTATTTCGTGTTGCCGGGCGTGTCAACTTGTAAGATCATTCGTCTCGTAAGTGTAGTGCATGTTTTATCTTCAGAGGTGGCGGTGATCTTCGCTCGCGGGAGGGTGAGATCTGGCGCTCATCTACCCGTCGGTTTGCAAGGTTTCCCCAACTGAGTGTCTCCCATCCAAGGCGCACCGCCTCAACCAAAACAAACTCTAAGATTCCGACTGGTCTCCCGGTATGTGTGGTAGTGTATGCCGGTGTGATAGTGCATGTAGGTGTGTGTATGTGTAAGTAAGAGATGCGGTTAGGAGAAGGAAGCGGAAGGAATGATCGCGCGCGGTTCGTGGCCCGTTTGTTAGAGTACTGCTTCGACACTCATGTGGTGTTTATCGGAGAAACCACAGAAAATTTCCAATCAGAGCAGCAGGCCGCTAAAAATTTTCTCGAGCGATCGGCTGAAATCGATCTAGCCGTGTTGAAAATCCTGCCGCTGTCGTGAGTCGAACCCTAGGACCTCCTGGTCAGAGTTGAAAATGTGCACACAATTCACTTTTCCCCATAGCACGTCATACGCAGTTTTTAACTGTTTTTTGACGTAAAATAAATAAAAATAAAAAATAGACACTATATATTGACATCAGTTGATGCACTGAGCTATCTGAGCCGGTCCGTCAGTGCACCGACGCACCATTTTCGTTGCTTTCTTTTCTCGGGCTGTGACACCTTGTCCAGTGCTCACGCTATTTCACTTGCTCCCTGCTTCCCCCATCTCGTCGCGTCGTCAGTGCCGTGCTGGACACAATGCTTGGTTCCGACTTTCATGTCAACCAGCAAACCCTCAACCGATCTCGACCTCATCCCCGTTGAGCCGCGTTATTATTAGCCTTGACCGTTTATTATTTATAGTGATAAGTAGGAGAGCATGATTGATTGCCTGGGCCTCGCATGTACTATTCCAGCTATCTGTGTCTTCTTGGCACGAGATGTGATGGCTCACTCCACTATTCCTCCCGCCTCACACGACACTCTCATCTCTCCGTCGCATAGTGGTTAATTTTGACTCCAAAGCTAGAAAAAAATAGGGAAACGAAATATGGGGCTTAGTCTTAAAAACTGCACAATTCGACCTCAAATGATCTTAGTCTATAGTAAATAGGAAATAGAGCATGTCAGTCAGGACACACAAGGGTGGGATAAGGTCGAATTCATTTTAATTACTTCTAAAAGCTGTACACTACTTTAACTAATTTAGCAATACCGGATTACTGTGGGCAGTTTTGGCACTCGAGTGCGTTCCACTGAATGATTATCTTATAAAAAGAAAAAAAGAACAATGTACGAATTATTTTCATAGTATAAATTCAAATAATGCTGAGTATTAGGTTATTGCTGAGTATATTGTCTTGTTCTGGATCCAAAATTGAACCTTGTGCGACGCCTGTAATTTTCCACAGCCGTCGAGCGCTCTCTCCCAGTCGGACTCCTCTTCACTCCCCTCCGCGCCTCCGCTACAATTTCGCCCCTACCAGTGTTCTTTCTCTTGCTTCGTCAATTAATTCTGATGTTATCTTTGGATATTGGAGACCTCTATTCTGAGTTTTCTACACGCTACTGGTGCTCCGACTCATCGTGCCATCCACCAACCCCAGCAGTCACCAGCTGTGATTCCACGCACGGTAAAATTGCACCCCACACTTCTCATCTTCCCGTTGGTTTTTTCGGATACACTCAAATCGACACTACATTTCTCCAGACATCAACACTATTAACCATCCTACTGCTTGCTTCAACTACTCTCTGGCCACTGGTTTTTAGAGGCCTACCGACTCCACATTTTGACCTGCGATCTCTCCAGTTTCTTCGACCGTTCTTCTCGACGACTTTTTGAACTTTGTCTTTGCTTCTCTACCACACTCCCGCCTACCTCTCCAAAGAGCTTTACACTCCGTTCTAAATGAATGAGAACACTTTCAACGGCGCGCGAATGAAGAGGATACCATAAAATTCTGAAAACGTATATTTCTATTACCGGGGGAGAGGCTTGAAAAGGTCCTGCGGAAAGCCGGGGACGGCTGTGGCTTTCCAGTAATCTCGTGTGCTCTCCCTCCCCCATCGCATTCAGGCACCAAGAGATCGCGTCATCTATAGCGTGGGGAGGCGACTTTCGCGGCTTCGGAGAGAAGTACAGATTTTATCAGACTGCTCTCTCTCGGAACACCGTAAACCTTACAGGGATTATGAAAGCGTCTGGCTTATGAGACGAAATTTAATGAATACCATAATTCGGAGGTGTAGGGAACAAAATAAAATTTGAATATTACGCTCGGTTTAGGTCTAGGGGACCCTCTTATGACGCCCCACCCTCGGTTCCCTGCTCTACAGGACCTCTCTCCATATAATACACTCGAACTAAGACGCTTCTTGCCTTAATCCGCAGTCCAATTTCCGGCAGGCCACCCACCCTCAGACGACAAAGTCCCGTTACTTGCCGTTCCCTTCCTGTCGACCTGCCCTTGTCGTCCGCTCCCAAGCGCCACGTGCGCTCGTACCCCTCCCCCCCTGACGGCTCATTCTCCATTACAGGGAATCTGGCTCGCTCATCTCAAAAATTTAATTAATAGAACTTGATTTTTCCAAAAAGCGGAGAAAATTAGCACTAATTTTTCGTTACTTACTAAAACATTAAGGCGCCATTCATGAACGATGTTCGCAGATATTATTCTAGGGGGCGGATTTTGATGACCAAATATCATTGCCAAACATTATCAATAAAATGCTCTAAAAGTAAAGAGAAATGACGTAAAAAATGTGATCAAAATTAGTTCAGATGAAAACCCACGCTGCTGGATACGTTACTGATGCAATCGATGCTTCTTTTATTCGTTCAAGTGAGTTCGGCTTCTAGACTTTTAGTTTGGACTGATCTTTGTCTTTAGTTATCCCGAAATTCGTTGAACCGACAATGGCGCTGATATGCGTCACAGGAACCTTGGATTACATACTCAAAATGGCTGGCATTACAACTTCTGAGCGAAGAAATCGAATAGGCTACCCTGTAACGGTACTCAGAAATTGTATGGAAAACATTTGTTGCATCTCGTAAATATTATTTGAAGCAAGAACTATTAGAATGATATTAAAATCAATGAAATCAGCAAAAAATACATTAAAAATGACAGAATAAGGTAAAAAATACTTATTAGTCGAAATCGATTAAAAATGCAAAAAAGACATTAAAAACGCTCGTTTCCTTTTGTAGTAACATAAAATGAATTTCTACACTAAACGGCATTTTTCTAAAGTGAAAACCAAAAAAAAAAAATGACATATCATTAAATCCGCCTCCTAATTATTACATTTGTAATACTCATTAGGTTTTGAAAAATAACCACCTTCAGTTCCTGCTTGAGAATAATGAAAATAATGTTAATAGAAATAACAAGTAGGACGTACTATCCTATTTTCATTTCATATGAAGTGAAACAAACTGTCTAATTTGATTTTTAAATTTAATATTTCCTCTGCCCGTATAATATAATTAAATATTAATTCAACGTAACCCGTTCCAAATTTATAAAAGAATATGGGCGCCAGGGAAAGATTACGTTAATTCTATTCTTAAAATTAATCTAAAACTGCTATTTCCAATAAATTAATATCCGGCTAACTGGGTCAATGGGTTTTATAAGAAATAATCGCTATTGCCTACTAATAGTCGATTATTCGATCTGCCATCTGTACAGAGTGGCTGAGGAATCTGAAAAGCAAATATATTGTACATTTCTCGCTTCTCATTTGCTGGAATTGGCTAAATGAAAATCATCTTTCCTATTCACAGAAACTTGTAAGTTTATTCAATGTTTATGAAATTTTAACAATACCAGTTACAAAACTTACACTGCAGCACCGCCTTCGCGCGCTCTTGGCCGATGTCGTCGCGTAGAACCATTTTCATTTCTTTCCGGTGTCGATGGCTCCAGGTCCAAATACCATCTTCTTTTCCTCCGTTCTGGCGCAAGTGTACTCAAGTCACTGATCCTCACCGCTTCATAAGTTGATAAGTCCCGATTAATTTGCCTTTTAAAAGTTCCCAGTTCCTTTTTACACGTATGTTAAATATTAAATTAGCAAACATTATCTGCTTCAATACTCCCAGTCCTTTGCCGACAAATTCACCTAAGTTCACAGTTTAAATTCTAGCTGCTGCACTCGAAATATTTCCAAAAGCCAATTTCCGCACATTACATCAATATTCTAAGTCCGACAACCATACGCTCCAAAGTAAACGTTCACAATCCCAAACTCCCAACATCAATTATCTACGCACGATCCGCACAGCACCACGGCATAAGTCGGAATGCCTCCATATTCCCATCTTTCAACCCTTCAAAACTCGGTCCAGACTTTCTACTGTTTCTTGTCAGAAAAAATTTGACCCCGTTCCGTCGAAAATTCCATGCCTAGCCAATCCTCAGTTACTTACAAATTCAACTAGCCGCGCCCCAGACTGTCATTGCTTTCTCGGCCAATCCCAAACAGTTTTCTTTATCAACTAGCCGCACCCCGTGGTTCAAAGCAATGAAGTTTGTTCACCTTGATGACAACTCGTCCACCGTTGCTAGGTCGCCATATTTACATATGTCTATCCTTACCATTCACCCTGTTTACAATAAATTTGACGCAATACAATGTCCACATATTGGTATGTCACAGAATTAATTAGTTGCATTAAAATATCCACATCATGTAACTCTTTAAATGGTTATTAAAACATTTCACTTAATGATTCGTATTAAGGAAGGAATGTGGCTGAATAAATAGTTTAAATATTTGTAGTAAGAAAGATATTTTCGCATTTGAAATTCATAAAATGATAGAACAGAGGTGCAGTGCAATGTGGTAAATTTTATAGAATTTTATAATCGACTGTTTTTTCAACGTCAGATATTGATTTAGTCCCTTATTCCTGCGTATTCATTGACATAATTTAAATATTTTCTACACATGTTTTGGGAGGCGGCGATTTTCCCGTAAGTATGTTCCGTCCAGCTTCAGAGTACCACCCGGATTCACTGCCACATGTCCCCGTACCCACCTCCTTATTTACTACATTTTCCCGTCGGCCGGCTAGATCCGATCAGATATGGAAATGAAATAAATTGAAAACGCACACAAAAAATCGGGCGGAATAAATCAGCGGGGCCGTGTCCGCTGGCAGAGCAGCGAGGCGCGTTGCAGCAGCCTCCGGAGCAGCGGCGGGCTGTCATTAATAAGCCAGAGCACGGGCGCGGACGAAGCTGGAGCTGCAGGGCACCAGCGTCGGCGACCTCGGAAAATGAACATCTGAAACGAGAGCCGCGTATAATTCAATCTCTGACACGCTGACAGCATGTGGGCTGCACGGATTATAAATTATTCCGGCGTTTTCGATCAGCCCCTCTGTGACATATTCGCCGCCTCCTCATTGAAGGGCGCGGCGTTCGGTGGAGCTAAAAAAATATATGAAAGCGCATAAGCCTCTCGGCGTGAGCGCGCTGTGTGGTTTGGCATAGGCCGGTTTTTGGCGCAGCCAGGCGGCTTGTTCCGCGAGCGTCATTTCGCTCTGGCCGAGACCGCAAAGTGCCTGCATCAGGGCGCCTTGCGCATTTTGCAAATGAGGGGGCAAATTATTAATGCATTTTTCATATATTTATGTGTGACTGTGAAACCGAGATCTCTAACCAACGCAGCGCTGCAAAAGGAAGCATTTTTATGTTGCCGAAACGCACGTCGCGGGCTCCGAAAATATCGCTGCGTGTTGACAGGACAACAGCAAGGCCCAGGAATCAGGGCAATGTAACGTAGCTGTCAGTTTATTGAAATACACTGCGGGTACTAGATCGGAAATGGCTGTAGTTCTACTGCCGGTATTTCAACTCCAATGACTTGTCCGGTTTGCTTCTTCAGATTTACGGTATCAACACTATTCTTCAGAAACTGTTTTGTTTTGAAGTTCTGACTTTGCATTTTTTATGTCAATTTACTGTCGTTTTAACCAGAACTAATTTTTTTTATAATGTAAGATACTTACTTTCTTCTTTGCTTTTTGTTTATGTTTGTTTAAAAACATTTCAGTCTGAAGCGAGACTTCTCGTATACGTAGCTCTAGGGAGACGTTAATGACGACGTGTCCGTGTTTTTTTTGGGGTACAGCGAATATAAATTGAAAAGTGATGCATTTTTAATGCTATAATATTTTTATTATGTCATGTATAAATAAAGATACAATAAACAAATGAACAATATTAAAATGCAATAATTCAGAGTAATCGAAATAATGTTAATAAAAAAGTCTATTTTTCTGTTTTAACCTGTTTGCAATGAGTGCTACACAGCAAAAGTAATACTTTAATCACATTTACGCGTATCCGTAGAAACTAACTTCTTTCAAAAAATACAATTTGGATTGAATCTCAGATTAACAACACAGTAGTATTTGCATTCGCAGTAGAAGTGAAAGGGGAGCATAAACATTGTAACCAGTCTACATTGATAGCCCGCAGGCCACATGCAGAGCGAAGTTACGAACCCATGAAATGAAGCTTCAAAATTTCACGGATTTCGGGGATTTGTCGAAGCGCGAGGCTTTACGGTAGCATAAATAGCCCGCGAGAGTTGTAGCGCGGTGTACTTGCGGATTCATTCAGCACGGAGGATCTCGTCCGGTCCGCGTGGAATTGACCGAATCATGGCTGCGGTGAACAGAAAACTGTGGGAGCTCGACGAAATAAATGTGACGTAAGCGGAGTCACTGAATGAATGTAATGCAATAAGGGGCGACGTTAATTTCGGCCGCGAGCGACGTGGACAGCGATGCACAGAGGGGTGAAGGGTTGCGTCGAGGGGGGGCGCTCCCCGTGGGGAAGGGGTGCAGTATTACGGAGGATGAAGGGAGTGACAGGGAGGGGCCACAGGGGCGTTCGTAGTTGTGGGCGAGCGCAGGCTGTCGCCAGAACAATTCGAGGCCTGCGAAATGATGTGAAAGAGCAAATATTTGAAGCTGATCTTCCAATAGAAACCGGTGGAGAAAAAAGGCGTGTTATTGTGCATGGAATCTCGTGCAACGCGTTCTATGAGGATATCGTTCTAATGAATTCTTTTGGAGGCTTTATAAGGCAGCTCCAAAACAGTTGCTAGTAAAATTTTTAATTGTGCTTTACACACATTGGTCGTTCATATGTATGAGTAATTAACACGTGTTTCGAGAAGTATGTGTTCTAAAAGTGATATCGTAGGCTTCTGCGGCTAGAGTCGTGATCTGGGCTGTCCGGGTGACGCCGCGTCGAAGGCTGAGGTGCCGATGTTTCGACCGACATATTGCGGTCCAAAGCCCTAAAGAGGACCGCGATATGTCGATCGAAACGTCGACACCAGCCTCAGACAGCACAGATCGTATATGCAACATGTTCTGCCGTACCTTCAAGCGAAAGCGTATGCTAGAAGGATAATTTTAGTTGAACAAAGAATAAAAATTTAGTGTGATAAAATGATATTACTCATTAATATTCAAGACAAAATAATATAAGAATTGAAACTTGATTTTAGTTACGAAAAACATTTAACTACTGAATCACCTATATGTGTTTTAATATGCTTGTAACTACGCAAACTTGCGAAGAAAACGTGTGTACTGCGACTGCAAAGTGTAACGAATTGTTTTGCTATAGAATTTCGCAGGCGGGAAAGCCGGCGCCAAGGTCGCGTGGCAGGATAAGTGCAGACAGGGAATGTTGGTTGGAGGAAATAAGGAGAGTTTGAATAGACGGTAGAGAGAGGGCGGAGGCACCCCGAGGTATTTTGGGAACGTCCAGAAATCCATAGAAAGGGATGCCCAAAAAGCGTGACGGCGCGACAGTCACGTGGCGTGAATTGCCGCGCGAACGCAAGATGACGTTGCGTGTCACGTGGTGTGGAGATATACAAGCGAGAGCGCAAAGCGCGGGGGTGGGTTTTGAGCCGAGTGAAAACCTCGTGCGAACGCACAAAACTTGCGTTCAGGGCGGTGCGGAGACGCGCGATGCTCGTAGGACAATCCAGGTGTTGGAACGTCGTTGTGGATCGTTTCCACGGGTGACTGCGGTCACGGAGCTCTACGCTGTGTGCGTGAGCTCGCTGAGGAGTGGCGAGGGCCACGTGTCAGGCAGATCTTGCACCATTTAAGGTTCGCTCCACCAGGGGATAGAGTTTATAAGTGTCCAAACTATTTATTTGTAAATATTTAATTAATAAACCTGTAAATATCTGAAGCTCGTGTCTGTGATTGCTGTTGTAATCCCACGAAGTCACAAAACTCAACAAAGTACTGCGAGACAGGGCTAGGAGGCCAGCGGGATGTGCGATCGCTGGCAGAGGGCTCTGCGCGTGCAGTTCTCTGCCGTCTCTCTTTGCGCCAATTGCAATGGAATGCGGCTAAGTGAGGACAAGAGCACGGAATAGCAATGGATCCATTTTTCTATTTTCTATTTTTTTTTTATTTTATTTTAGTTTGTTTATTTGTATTATTTATCTTTTTAATTTTTGTATGCATTGTTTCTTTTATTTTTATTTTTGTATTTTCTCTTTTGCTTATCTGACACCGAATGTACGCCCATTTAATAAATTATTGTTATTATTGTTATTGGTATTATTGCTATTGTTGTTATTGGTGTAATTATTATTATTGCTATTATTGATATTGTTATTATTGTTATTGTTAGTATTATTAATTGCTGAGGTCCCGTTGCGTGACTCTGGCTTCCCACGCCACACGCTCTCATGACTCCTCCCCCTAAGATAAAATAATTGAAGACAACTTTGTCAACTCATATTTATTCAGAGTCGGCTTCCGACGCCATTGCCACCATCATCAGTCTCGCTAGTATATGTGGTGAAAGTCAAGAGTTGCTGTAGGCTCTCTGAATAAATCTATGTTGACCTAGATGACTTCCATTATTTCATCCTTTAATAACGTCAACAATACCCCATCAGCATTCCCACAACTCCTGCTCCCCAGCTACATCACTCGCCCTCCCTACTACCTCCTGCTTCTACTGCTTATGATGGATACTACAGGTGTCTTCCTCTTCCTATCTTCATTTCTCCACTTTCTCCTTCGTTGCACACGCCATTGTCGTTTCGGAACACCATTTCATTTACCTGTCAGCTCATAATAATATTTCCACCCTGAAGTTTCGAGGTTGGCTAAAACTGGGAGATATTACGGGTTCTGGCCTTTTTCGGGTAAAAAGTAACATCTGCTTTTTATGTATTGCGCCCAAGTAAATCAACTGGGCTTCCTGATGAAAAGGGCCAGTAGGACAACTCATCCTTCACCTGATGGCCGATCCCGTACTCCCCGCCGCCCGTAGGTATCGTAAAATAGAAACATTTGAGGTGTTTTGTGATTTTTCAATTAAAAACACCATTTAGTCCTTCAGCAATTGTATCTAAGTAAATCATGTGGGGCTGATGAATGACAGGGTTGCAAGCGGGAGTAGTGAGATTGCTCTGATGGCATGTCCTGACAGCCGAACCATTTCCCCACTTCTGTAGTCGAGGAATCACTAATGAATTTTTTTTCATTTAAAAGTAAAACTAATTTACTTGTTTACTGATCTCCTTAAGACATACTACACACGTCGATTCAGACGTTCACCCACGCATTTATCCGTCAAAATACTATATTCGTCTCATTGGGATCATGAAAACAAATTTTATCGTCTTGCTCTCTAATTTTGGGACCGCTTTCAATACTTTTCATCCATACCATGTGTAATTGAGGAAATGTTACAACTTGAGTTTTTTGTAAGAGACTTAAGTAGTACGTTTTTAGAAAGGGGAAATAAATCACTCAGAAAACACATCTCATTCTACATCATAACGATCTATAACAATCTACAACCAGTTACATCGACCATCAACAAAATTAAAGGCGTTCTCGGGAATAGGATGTGGCCGTTTGAGAGTGACAAAAGCCAATGGGAATACTATCATGTAGTTCGATCCACTTTCATATTGCGATTTTCTCTCAACCTGTTCGTGGTCTGGTCAGTTGGTGAGTCGTGTTGTGAACTGCACTATAAAACTATAAATGTAGCTCAGCAAATGTTGAATATCTTATCTACCAAACATACCAAGGGACCTAGTGGGCTCCGACAGTTCCGCCGCCATGTCAGTCGGCCCGTCCTGTCGCCTGCACCTCCCCCGCTCCGCGCCCTGCCGCACCCCTGTCCCCGGAGGCCGGCCTATCAGCGTGTCCCCAGCGACGCAATAACTCGACGGCTGAGGGTCGGGCGTTGCGCGGGGTGGGGGGGACGCGGGGGCGCATTTTGAAGTGATGTATCGTAACCGCCGCGCCGCCCTTAGGCCATTCGGTTGCCCATCCATTACAGGTAGTACGTAAAACCCCGCCGTGCCTCGGGGGTTTTGTCGCTCGCGCGCGAGGGTGGAGTGGGGCGATGCCCGAGAGCGTGTTAATTTGCTGGGGCCATTAATGTTAATTATCTCACCTATCAGTTGGGTTATTGTTACGTGTAATTTTTCACGATCTCTCGCAGACCCAGGGGGTCGTAAATTTTAGATCGGGTTTCTTAACGCCATTTCACGTCGCAAATGGCTTTCGGATTCTGGATGAGAACCAGTCCATTTTCAGGGTCAATCTCGTCGATGAAACCGCTACAAAATGTCTACACTGAAGCTTGGATGAAAGCACGCCGTAGAAATTTGTTGGTGTAAACTGAAAACCACCGGTATAACTATTCCATTCCAAACTCTTCCGATATAGGGAAGCCTTTCTGTGAAGAAAGATTCCAAAGAAACTTCTCTATTCCCAAATAATATCATACTTTATTCTGTATGCAGACCATTGTTGTCTGTGTTAAAACCTAAAATGTCAATGGTCAAATGTCAAATCTCAAAAAATGTAATTTTAGGACGTTTTGGCTTTTTACATTTACACTGTTGGTGTATTTGGGATACTCGTGCTTCGATCTGGAAGAAAAATGGTATTGGTCCTTTGAGCATCAATCGTTACCTGCTGTATTGTTCTGAAATGTGACCAGTCGGCAACCAAACTATCACTGTTTAACTTAATCAGAAACTAACACGGCCATATTACAGTAGTGTTCCCTGCTTAGGTAAGCATACACCTATCTATGTGCTAACAAACCATTGCTATGAGTAAACACGAAGGCTAGACCTTAGTATTTCGATGCTGAGATAGCGGTTGTTTAGTACATATGGTATTCACTCGGGCAGCAATTTATTACCAATACCATTTCAAGAACCGAAATGTTCAATGTACAGAGAAGTATTCAATTTCGAGCATGTTATTCCATTTTAATTCGAGATCAGATTACTACATTTCTAATTGTAGTAATTAATAATATTAGTAATAATAGTATAAGAGCTTTAAAAGAGGAGGATTGATGAATTCACCATAAAATTAGGTTGAAATAAAGGAACACAGATTTAGAAAATTGTTGCATTCTTCTATAGTAAATATTATATTGTTATGTTTAATAATGAAACAAGGGCTATGAATGGGGATAATTACATAAATACTCAATTTTGTACACGCGTGTACACGCTTTTGACTGCATTTTTCTGCCCGTGCCAAGGATAAATAAATCAAATATGAAAACTAAAAATAAATAAAACGTGCTTGCTAATTCGTTGATGGCGCCGTTTCATTCATAATCAAGGATTTATTACAAGGAACTTAAAACTGAATATAAAATACTTTCCTTTGATAAATGTACGTTATTTTTCGGTACTGATCAAATAAATACGATTGATGAAATTCCAAGAATGAATTGAAATGTATGTCTATGAGGAAGCGGAAAAGCATTAATAAAAATTCCGGTAAAATATTTAAACCCCTACTGTACGAGGTTAAAAATAAGAAAAATTTTAAATTGAATTCTTCAATCAGTACACAGTAACGAACCCGAAAATTATTTAGATTCTAGTTGTGTAGACGTAATTTTAAGTTTCCTGCATCGTCATACGATGTAAAATAAAAGAAGATACGGAGTCAGAGAAATGTTATGATGACATAATAGATAGTTTATTGTTGATAATACAGGACTTCGAAATGAAAAGTTCGTTTCCGTAAAATTTCCTGTCCGTTTCGTGGCTGCCTCATGGACCTCCAAAACAGGGACTACGGGCGGGGGAAAAATTCCCATCACGCACCCGGATTTTCTTCCACTCTGTGGAGTGTGCGCATCGCGGCAAAGCAGTGGGCGGCGGCGGCGGCGCTTTCGGGACCTTCGCTTCAGCCGCTTTAGCCCCAATCGAAGCAAGCACGCGAAGCGCAGCGGAACAAGCTGCGCATTTAATTCTGCGCGGGGCCTCTGTCTCGGCGCGCGGGTGCCGCTGCGCGCTGCGTCGCGTGAGCCTTCGTCACTCCCCTCCCCTCCCGTCCTTCCCCTCCACCGCCCTCCCCTCCCTCCTCCTCCCCCTCCATCCCTCCATCCCCACCCTCCCCCCCCCTTCCTTCCCACCTTCCCCATCCCCAGCCTCCCCTCCCCACCACCATCCCTTTCACCCTCGCTTCCACCCCTCCCCTCCATCCCACCCCCGATCCCTTTCCCCCATCCCTCCACTCCACCCCTCTACTTCACCCCTCCATTTCATCACCCATCGAACACCCGTTGACTTCCCCCGTCGAGTTATTAATCGATTAAAGATTTCGGGTGCGAGACCGCTAAGGTCATTATTCCCGTAAGTGTAGCGCATAATTTGTATGGCGGAAAGTGGTGGTGATCTTACCCCACTGGATGGCGAGATTCCGCGCTCAGCTACCTGTCGACTTGCAAGGTTTCCCTCAACCAGGCTTTTCCCAACAACGAGCCACCCCCAGTCGGAACAAGCTCGAAGTTCCCGACTGATCTCCTGGCATGTGTGGAAGTGTAGTGTATGTGAGTGCATGCGTGTGTGTAAGTAAGGGATGAAAGGATAGGACAAGGAAGAGGAAGCGTTGCGTGGCCCGTTTGTTGAGTGTAACACTCTGCCATTCGCCTAATGTTGATCGGAGAAACCACGGAAAACTACCGATCAGGGCAGCCGATAGAATTCTCCTCCATATAGCACCTGAATTTGACCAATGTATGTAGTTAGTGTCGAAAATTCTCCCACCGTCAGAATTCGAATTCTTGGATCTCCCACTCAGAGATAGTTCAGTGTCATCAGTTGATGCCCTGAGCCACCTAAGCCGGTCTCTGTCTCGCTGGGCTGCTGCGTGTCCCTTCCAGCCCGCCCCCACCCACCCCCTCCTAGCCTCTCCTCCGCCTCCACCGCCGGCTCTTCCAACCACCTCCGACGCAGCCGGTGGCTCCTTCATTTAATTTCAGTTGTAAGTTAGCGAGCACGACATACTTCTCGGGAGGGCTTGGCGCGTCGCGCCGTGTCGATGCTGGCGCCCCGCGGGGAGCGTGGCCGACGGAAGCAGTTGCTGCTGAGGACGGCCACGCTCCTCAAAACTTCGGATCGCTCGAGTAGGAAAGTTCGTTAATGGACTCGGCGAGTAACACTCATGCAGGTTATAGCGTTCGCCAAAAGAGAATAAAGGAATATCAAATGCGAAGAATGCAATGTACTGAAATGTAATGTTCAGATGTATAAAGTTCGCTTTTGGATAAAACTGAGTTACGACATAAAGCTTTTACATTTGTTGATTATAATCTAACATCAATTTTGTAACATTTTATTAGAAAAATTCAATATACGAGTTCCGTGGAAAATATTTTAAATCTATTTAAAGATCTTGTAAAGGTATTAACAACCGTTTGATTGTCACTTCAGCTCCGTTAATTCCGTTCCAAAATTTAATGTTTCTTATGTTTATGTCTAAAATGTAATTTTTCATGAAAAATATTCAACTTGATTAAATCTCTCCAAAGTCCGCTTATTTGATCTGTAGGCGTGAGTTTTTAAACAGCCGTTTTTAAAATGCTCTGCTTTTTAATATAGCACATTGTTTTCACTAACCACACATCCCTTCTCTTGTTTCACTTTTACTTTCATTTACTTCACTTTTTATTAACATTTATTTACTTATTATTTACTATTTCTGAAGGAGGCATTGTATGCAGTCATTACTACGTATTCAAATGAATGTGAAAATTGCTTCTTATTTTTGAATATATTTATGCACTACTATAACACATTTTTGTGTCTTGTGGTCACTGTGCAGAAATTTTGATTTATTTTTTCATCTGAATTGACTGTGAAAATATTAATCCGAAGATGACAGTATTGACAACTGTTGAAAAGTTAAGCTAATGCTCCGGGGAGACGGGGTCTCCGACGAGGTATAAATTAATAACAATCCGCAATTGATGCCGGTATTCCCTTGTGATAAATAAAACATTAAAGCAAAAAATGGAATGTGATGTAATTTATTTTGTACACATTTAAGTTATCATTGGTTTGTTTGCGCGTTCGTTCAGTTCATTTGCTTGCTTTCTTCGATAACGCAGGGATGGGTTTGAGGAACCAGCAGTTTCTAAGAATAGAGGATAATACTCTCGAGAGTTGTATTTGTCATGGAAAATCTTTGTAATAGACTGCACATTATTTATTGTTGATTAATATGATGAACTAATATGAACCCCGTGAATTCCTTTTCAACTCAGATCGATGACCTGGCCGCACACGTAGCAGGTTGACTTTGATTTTCCAGAGGTTAGCAATACTTTAAATACTGTAGTGGCCGACTTTGTGACTAATATCCCCACTCCTTCCGCATTTCTTCAATCCATCGTTCAAGAAAAGTTGCGCGAGTAGTACTAAGTCTATCTGGAATTCTAGAAGACAGCAGCAGTAACAACTTCTGGTTGTGTGCATGTGTCATGATTGTGTGTATACAGTTGTTAATAATGTTTTTGAAATACGAGTTCACCCAAGTGCATCTTGGTTACACATAACATACATATCCAATTTTGGTTGGATTCTTCTGAAAAAGTGTTCATCACATTCCTAAGTAGCAAAGTAAATATTCTAATCTATTGTATTCTATCAACCACCTTTAACGATCCATCGTTTTACAAATTATTTATATACTAGTTGAATGTGGCGTCGCCGACGCTATGAACTGTTTTAAAAGTATTTTCATGTGTTGAACATTTCTTCATACTTCATTATTTCATGTGCAGCTTTGTTCAACTATGTTCTTACAATATCTGGCGTTGGGCTTACCAATGAATCGTAGTAGCTCATATGTTATACTCCCCTTCAAAAGTTCCCTACACCCAATGGTCATGTCTGCCAAAGAGAAAGGACTACCATGGTGGAGAGATGCAGGTGTGACGTACTAGAAAAGAATAACATAGACGACTGTTTCTGTTTGACATTTACAATATATTTACAATTAATGTACAAATATTATTATACAAAATTTAACCCCTTGGCAACCTTTCAATTCCCTTAGCCGCGAAATCCCACGACTGTCCCAAGGCCTAGCCCAGAACCACTGCTCGAAAGCAGGAAAAAGCAACGCGAGGTGCGAAGCTGTCGGACATAGAGTCCCGTAACTACAGAAGTTACATGGCCTGTCGCCAAACCGATCTTCGACCTGAAGATCACGTGCAAAGGTAGCACTGGAGATACCCTCGTCTTTCGACATTCTGCGTATCCCACGAGGCGCATGTCGGCGCAGCCTTAAGTATTCGTCGGCTCGCCCCCACTCTACAAGCGGCGGGCGTCATTCGGCTCGCTGGCCAGCCCTCTCCAGGGCTGCAACCGACTTCACCTTAGACTCGCACTCTCGCGCGTCCTTTCCTGCCAGTTATTTTCGTACCGGGATTTTCCGGCCGGCGTGGCGCCGCCGCCTTCCACCCCCATCCCACCTCCGACTCGCACTCTCGCGCGACCAATAATATAAAGTAAAAAGGGAATCGTAGATAATTTCCCCCCCCCCGGCTTAGGAGCGGTTTTCCCCGAAGCGGCCCGCCGCAGCGACGCTGTTCCCCGCGACGCCACACAGGAAAATACATAATATAGACTGAAGGGTGTGTAATTGGCAGATTAGAAAGTAATTTGAAATAGTGAAGGAATTATTGATTGATATGACGAATACTGTAAAAAAAATGTAGTATATCCGATTATTGTATCCAGCTAACTAGCGAATTCAACTATTGTAGTATCTATTAGAAGTTGTAATGTCTAATCGCTTTTATACCGATTCGTATAATGATATAACAAAATTTTGTAAAGGAAAGATACTAGAAAGCCCGTGAGCTTCACAAACTAACTTTTGTTCTATTTAATGTGTTTCTAGGAAAAAATGTTTTGAGATTTACCGTCAATAATTGTGGAAATAATTATGATCGCAACCGAATGCGTTGGTGACAGCAAAACGAACGAAAATAGAGCATTGTGAAAATCATGTTTGTCATTTGTGTTACATGATTTCTTGTTAATTAAATTTCGAGAAAATTACACCAATATGAGGGGGAAAAAGAAAACCGCGTGCGCATAGCGACGGACACGTAGCTACATAATTTGCGTAATTCCCCGGATGCAGGAAAGCATTAGGAAAATAAAATTATAACTAATTTGGATGCGATATAAATAGCGCAAATAATGATTCAACGAATCTATATTAAAGTATTGGAACGTAGCAAATAAAATAAATAATACTAAGGGCTACTATAATCCTGACATTTTTTGTTTCTATAGCAACATTATCCAGGTATCGTGAAGTCTTGAAGTTTAAGTACATAGTAGACGTTAAACCTCGATAGTATGGCTATCGTGGTCTTCAAATAAGCTGTCGAAAAATATCGATTGTACTATCGAAACAGGAAAATTAAAAAATCATATACGTTTCGATAAATCGATAATAACTATTTTTCAATAAATAAACAAATAACAATAATAGTGTAGTACAATTGTATAATAAAAAGGTTAATTCAAAAAATCTTTTCGAATAAATTCTGTATCACTAAAAGAGACCTTCTTTAAATATGTGTAAAAAATAATTCTCTACCAACGTGCCACTTCGGAAAAACGTTAGCAAATATCACTGCACTACTTCAATAAATTAAATGTTGCCTTCATGTAGTGTGTCTCAGAAATACATCAATGTGATATAGCCTCTTCTATTGAGTCCTTCAGGTGATTCTCCAGTGTAGGCAGAAACGGTAGCAATTTCAAATCTGAATGACACGTGTCAGTAAAACAATTGTTTCTCACAAGGTTTACAGAATGTTAATCAAGGTGTCTAAGGATAATTTGCACTGTGAGAAAAAAGGAACGGAATTTTCTCAGAGAGTGCAACTTTTCTTAATTTGTTTTTTCTTTTTGGAATTATTCTTGATGTAATGAACTTTTAAGTTAAAACGCAATTCAGATTTAATTTCTAAACGATTTACGTTAATCAAATATGCAGTTGATAAAAACTTATTAATAAAATTGAATAGTCTGGTTAGAAAAGGATAGTAGCAATAAACATTTTCAAAGTTACTTTTCCATCAAATACTCTCTCTCAACACTTTACATCTGTCCCAGAGCGGGGAAACCGCGTTTCCAGTTAGGTCGTGTGTGGCTTTGCGCTCGCCCTAACAGCCTTTTATTTCTGTTTTGAGCCTAAAACCGAATTCCGTCCGCCCGGAGCGCAACGCCCGCTTCGCCCTTGGGCGCGTTGTGTCGCCCCCACTCGCCCACGCCCGCCCCCGCCCGCCTCCCGAGCGCCCCCGGCTCGCCCCGCCCGGCCGCCACCCGCTCGGGGGCTCAGATGTCACCGCTGATGACAGACGCCGCGCACACAAGGACACACATTTACATTAGCGGAATAACAAAGTGGCCGCGGGCGGGGCCGCGGGCGGGTGCCGCAGGCCGATGGGGGCGCGCCGACGAAAGAGAGCTCCGAGGCCGTGGAAGGGGGCGAGGCGGAGGGGCGGGGAGAGAGGCGGTGCGCGGGTCGCCCGCGCGACGAGTGCAAAGAGAGCGGTGAGCATAATAGGAACGTGGACGCAGGCTGGAATTGTTTCTACAAACGGGCGAGATGACAGTGGCGGAGGTGGAAGTGACAACAATGGAGATGTCCTTGTGGCTGCTACGGGCAGGCAGCTGCGTGTGCAGGGCCTCACGGAATTGATGTCGTTGCGGACGAGTTTAGCCTGGTGGGACGTCGGGGCGGCGGTGATGGCGTGGGCGGTCGGGGGACGGGCGGAGGGAGCGGTGTCATAGAGGCCGCGTGCCCGGGACGTGAACGAACAAAAGGGCGCCGGTAATGCATCGTGCTGCCTTGCCGATGGCGCGAACCCGACTGGAGGTGATGTTGATTTAGCCGGCCGCCGAGCGAACTGTGGCGGAGAGGACTCGGTCGGGGCCGTGCGGGGAGGGGGGCGAAAAAAACAGCCGTCTGTGACAATTAACAGAGGGCCTGGCACTCAAAGGGTATTGTTGCCGTAGACTCGTTAGCCTGTTAGGGCCGTGTTGTACCTCCCAAAGGGCCCAGAGGAGCGGCCGAGCAAGCGAGCGTCACTCGGCGCGGTCGGTCAGTCGGCCCGCTTCTCTGCAGTTTGCGTCCTCCGTCCTGGCCGTCCATCCCCCCCCCCCCCGCCCGCTTCGTCGGGCCCAGCCGCGCGCCGCCCGCCGCTGCCGCGCCGCCGCCTCTCGGCTCTGTGAACTGGAAGTGACGCTGTTAGTGCGCCCCTCGCTCGCCAGGCGGAGCTGCCGAGCGGGTCACGGGGCCTCGGGGGGAATACCCGGAGGTCTGCTTCGCTCTGCGCGCGGTCGCTAAGGCACGTTGGCGCATTCTGTGGGGGCAGCTGGCAAACGCTGGGCCGATCCCTCTGTAGATTAATCATTAGGCGAAATAAGGTCGTAATTAAGGGACGATGACGAGAGTTGGCTGGAATTGCGTTTCCCTTTCTCCATCACTACCACCACCTGTACCACTGCCACTACCACTACCACTAGCACTGCCACTACCACTGTCATTACCACTGCAACTATCTTGGATGACCTCGGCCACCATCAGTCACCGAAAATGTCACCCAAAACGTCATTCATCACAATTGCCACCATCAATGCAATGTCAATAGTTGCAATTGTAAATCTGTGTTTGAAAAATGTAGTGTTTAAGAATGTCCTTAATACTTTCAAAATTGTAAGAGGAAAGCGGATTGGTCTGCATTAGGGTGCTTTATGCTTACGAGTGTGTAATTTACTATGCTCGGTAAAATAAATGTTCCTCTTACACCCAACTGAGAGTTCACGACCGCGCGAGTTCTATTAGATCTTAGGTTCTGTGTAGTTTTGCGATAATGTTATATGATTTGTGGTTGAAACAGAAGCTCACCAGGACACTTTGTTGATTTGATGGGCGCAATGTTGATTGATAAAGTACAAAGTACCAAAATTAAATATGAATTATTTCGTTTGAAAATGAAATTCGAAGTATGCTACGAATGTTAAGGTTCTATTGATTTCCATCATGATTCATGTAGTTGTTGTTTGTTTTTTTAAATGACGAAAGTGCATTCTTATTTCGACACTCCTTCCTTGGCGTCGTATCGTGTAACACTAATGCTTTATTTAACTTTCACGTTCCAAATTTTGTGTGACAAGGATAGTTAAAACATGTCAATCCAGGTATCTAATGTGGGCATAAATACGCAAATTTCGCTTACTACTGACTACAAAGATTTATTTGTAAAGAAAATGCAAAGGCATAGAAATTCCGCCTAGGAGAAGTTATTTTAAAAGATCTCTGCAATTATAATGGTGTGATAAAGCGAGATAAATTCATGACCCATGACCATCAAGTTAATTGAGAACCACCACTCAAAATGAAGACAGTTTCAGAGTAGCAAGTAGCGGTATTTTCGTTGGTGGATGCGGTTGCAAGGAGTCACTGTGCGCTGCCGGGAGTCTCCACGCGCGAGCCCTCATCCCATCTGCCACACCTGCTGCCACGCGCTGCCAACCTGACGCCGCGCGCTACGTTCACATCCGCATCTGCATCCGCATCCACATCCACAGTGGCACGGCGGCGCTGCGAGGCTCAGGGACCGACTAGGGGTCCCTAGATGCTCGCTGCGTTTGATATACTGACCCCTTACGGTTAATTATTGAAATTAAGGTGCTAAATATACCCGCGCACGGCCGGGTCGCTCTCCAGGGGCGGCGCGCGCTTCATTTTTATCGAGTTAATCCTGGAATTAATTCGCGCGGCGTGCGCTACAACGCACTCCCCGTCGTGCGCGACGCGACGCGGCGCTGCTGGCGGCGGTGGCGGTGGCAGTGGCTGAGGCAGTGGCAGGGCGTGGCGTGGCAGTGGCAGTGGCAGTGGCAGTGGCAGTGGCAGTGGCAGTGGCAGTGGCAGTGGCAGTGGCAGTGGCAGTGGCAGTGGCAGTGCGAATAGCAGTGGCGGTGGCAGAGACGGAGGCGGTGGCGGTAGAGACGGAGGGGAGGCGGAGGTAGTAGTGGCAGTGGCGGCGGCGGTGGAAGTGTCGGTCACGGCAACGGTGTACGTGAGGGCTTAGCTCGAAGTACAAGGGCCACATGAGAGAATGAGTGGGGGTGAGTTGGGGATTAAAGGGAAGGAAGGAGGGCGGTGGTCAAATCACGACTGGTTTATGTCCGGCGAAAAATACATATTGGCAGCCATCATGCTCGGTAGTTTTCCGTGGTTTCTCCGTTCAACTCCAGGCGATTACCCTAACAAACGGGCCACTGGCCGCGCGCGATCTTTCCTTTCTCTTCCTCGTCCTATCCTCACCCCTTACACACACACTTACACTAACATGAACTACACTACCACACACGCCGGGAGACCGGTCGGGGACTTACAACTTGCCCCGGCTTGGGCGGTGGCCCGCTAGTGAGAGGTACATGGTTCGGAAAATCCTACAACCTCAAGACAATTAATAAATTTAGATTTTCTAATTCGATAATTCAAAAACATCAGAATTCTTTACTGACGAAATGTCTGTTTTATTTATTTTTCACCTTTGGTCACATTCGTCTCAATTTAATTTATGGTTATCTCAAAATGATAATAGAATTTTTTATGATGGGCTTTTTTTTTAAATTTCAATCTAGAACATCAAACTCAGAACGATTTTGAAAACAAAAAAAATCTACGTTAAATACATCGATGTCACTTTTTTGGTTGTTAAGAGTGTTTGAGTAAATGTCTCATGTTCAGAAGAGCAAGGGTCCATCCAGAATGGTCGCCCATGATGTATGAAGCGATGACAAATTTTAGAAAAACATCGTACGTCGATAATTTGTTACATCACCGAAAGGTTTTCATGACGAGAGAACATTGACAAAAACAGCAACGTGTAAACTATCGATGTTTCAAATATGATGATACCTTTAGAAGTAAAATGTACTGGTTCTGATGTGACACAACGCATCTGTATTAATTTAAAATATATTCTGCCTTAAATTTCACTATTCGTTCAATTTGCATTTTAACGATATTAACACGTACAAAATAATAAAAAAACGTAAAACACTGTAGAAAGGTTGCAAATAGTCAACGCATTCGTGCCGCCTGGGGACCGACAAGTGACAATTGTCAATTGGCTGTTGATTGTGAGCAATCCACAAATAAAGTGGATTCTTGAAATTTTATTTATATCATGAAATTTGTTTTTAAAACATTATGTTTCTGAACAAATACATCGATCTGAAGAAAACATTGTAAACAGAACATCGAAACTATATATCGATGTATCTGCTCGAAAATATCGATGTTCTTTTGCCATATAGTGTTGTGTGTGTGTAAAGGTGGTGCAAGTAGGAATGGCAAAAATGGCAACAGGCAACACACGATTCAGTGAGAAGAACTTCGCGAAATTTAGCTGCTAATTCCAGTTGTCTGGTAGTAAGTCAATAATTTATACTTGATAGTGTTTGTTATTATCAATATTTGGAAGACATTTCGCAATCTTAAAATAAAAGGGTTCTAACTTCACGTTTATGGAAAAATAAATTATCGACTTTGTTGGTCGCATAATCCCATTTACGTCTTCTTCTTCTACTTCTTCTTCTTCTTCCCCTGCGAGTGGAATTACACCATTCCGCGTCTCTTGCTCCCAAGCTTCTATCTTTTTCTATCTTGCCTATCATCTTCTTTGATGTTACGGTCTCTCATTGTCTGTCGCACACCATCATACCATGTGAGTCTTGGTCTATCTCTCTTTCTGTGCATTGGCACCTGCCACCTCTAAGTTTTTAATGACCTCTTTCCTCCGGCATTCTTCGAAGATGCCCGTACCATTTTAAACTTCTGTCTTCTATTGTATCCATTATATCCGAAATGACACCCATTTGCTGCTTTATATTTTCATTCCTGTTTCTTTCCATTAACGTTACACTAAAGCTGCGTCTCCAAAACTCCATTTCCACAGCCTTTAACCGTTTCTCATTGTTTTTTGAGATCTCCCACAACACAGCACCATGCAGTGATATTCTTTCCACAATTGCCTTATAATTTCCAATTTTCACTTTGCCAGCAATATTTTTATTCCATATTATTGCAATGAATGCAATTGCCGAATAGCAGCAATCCTTGACGAATGCGATGTTTAATTTCCTCTTCAGTGCCCCCTTTATCTGTTAAAAAGGGTTCCTAAATATTTATACGTCTGACAACACTTAACAATCAAGCCATCTTCCATTACTAAATATTTTCCTGTCCCTCCTACCACCATGTACTCTGTCTTCTTGAAATTGATTTTCAGCTTCATTTTCCATATTCCTCATTTAATTTCCTTAAAATATAATGTACATTGTTCATTTACGTACTGTAAGTAAAACTGGATAGGAAAATAGCAAGTTTATTAGTTGATGTTACCTTGCCGATGTTTTCATCGATATCGAAAACCCTTCAGCGATGTATCGATACATCGATGTATCAATGTTTTGGTAAAATTTTCCATCGCCACGTGCAAGTGTGCGAAGGAGGCCGTGGCGAGCGCTGGGAGAAGACCGGCCTGGGAGAGCCCACAACGATACATCGATCATTCGTAGCTGTCACGTTAATTTAACATGACGGCAAAGAGTGCTGCAACACGGGGCGGGCGAGGAAAGCGTTCGTTAATTGGTGGTAATGGGAACAATGATGGAGCGTTTCTTTGACTGACTGCTTATCCCGAACGGCAACTATTTAATCTGCGCGGTACCAGGCCACACTGCACTCTGCGAGCCGTCATGGGGTCCAAAAGACGAGGAGTGGGAAGTTGCAGCTGTCTCCGCGATAGGGAACAGCAAGGGAGGAGGCAACTGGATACACAGCTTCTAATTCAATTGAAAGAGCAATACTGGCATTATTGTGTAGCAATTAGTGTAATTAATCTACTTCTGAATGCAATTGAAGTCTTACATTTTTACTCGCCTCGTCACTTTTTTTATTTGTTGGCTTTTGTTTTTTCTGAAATTGTAAATATGTTTTTAATTAAATGGGATTGGAGATGAAACTTGGGAGTCTGTTTTTAATTCGATTTTCTCTGTATATCATTTATTACTATTTGTGTTCATATTTTGAGTATGAAAATCAACGGTGAATTGTTTTTTGCAATATTTTTAATGTGCTGAAGGTGGTAATTGGGAGTAAGTAAAAACTTTTGGATGTCATGAATTTTCAGCAGATTATTTAAAATTTTTGTTTTACAGTGAAATTAATTTCAAATATTTATTCATTAAACAATAAATAGTCATTTTTGGTGGCGAATGAAAACCATCAAATTACATATGTGAAAAGTTTGCTAGAGTAATAAACATTTTATCACGTCCAATGGGGGTATGATATGCCCAAGATACAGGTTCTCGGCGCATTTTAGCTAGATTTAAACTATATTCTTTCGTAATGATATGAACAACGTGCAAAACCACACAAATGTTGGAATGAGATGTTTTTGATAGCAAAAGCCTAATTTATAAATATCACGTATCTCCCTCTTAACTTCAGAAATCTTCATCTTTAACTTCTTGTTTTTATGTTTTACTTCACGAAACAATTAAGACATTTATGAAATAATAGTAATTAACGAAACGAGTGTATTAAATAGAGGGATGATTGCATGTATGGTATGTTCAAGTAAACGAGCGTCGATTGGAGCGAGTTTTCTTATATACTGTGAGTGCAATTATACTCCTTTATACACATGTTACGTTTGATAGTTTCTCGCTTCCATTTACGAATAATTCAAATTTAAAAAAATTCTGCACATATTTTCCACCTGCGGCATGCATTTCATGACGTAGTATTGTTTCTTTTATTTTAAATTTATTTCTTGTTCAACAGTACAGTCTTTCAAGGTTTTTAAAAATAGGTAAGATTATTGTATGACAATTTTGGATTGGGCATCCATAAGATAAGTGAGATTTAAACTGTGACATAATTATTGATTTAATGTTATTGTTAATTAAGAAGAGGAAGGGATATGATTATTTTAAGGAGCTGAGGGTATAGTTGTTTACGGGGGTTTGAATTTGTCTTTGGGAAATCTTGACTTTATGCGTGGGTGGACCGCATTTTTTCCCATGTTAAAAATGATGATACTTGGTGAGGTATGCAGATTGTTGTAAAAATTATTAGCTAATTTAGCTATGATTTCTTCTAATTTTGTAATTTTTAATTCTCGATGAATTTGTTCATTTGTAATGAACCAGGGGGCATTTAGAGTATTTCTTGAAATATATTTTGGTTTAATTTATTAATAGTCTTAATAATTATAATAGTTTTATTAATAGATTGGGCATCCATAGATTATGGTAGGAAGAATAATTGATTTGAATATTAGCAGTCGGCATTCGATTTTCAATGTAGAGCGCTGGTTTAATATTGGAAATAATTTTGAAACTTTTGCTTTTGCTTTATTTCCTACCGCATTAATGTGCGGTTTCCATGTAAATCTTTTATCAAATAAATTACCAATGTATTTTACTGGTGGGGAGGCCCATGGTATTTTCGTTCCTAGAATTGGTAGCTCAGTTGGATTTCGTGGTCTAAAAAAGGTTGAAGATTTTTGTCTCACTTTTATCTGAGTCAATTTTAACTCTCCAATTCTGTGTCCAGTTTATGTCATCGAGATGATTTTGGATGTAATCTTTCGCTACAAAAATATCAGAATTTGTAGAAAATAGGGTTGTGTCATCCACGCATAATGCAATATTGGAATCAGTGAATTGGTATGTCATGTGTATAAATATTGAATAATGTTGGAGAGAGTACTGATCCTTGTGGTACTCCTGCAGTTATTGGATAAAATTCTGAAGTAGAATAGTTGATTTTAACTAAATGTTCTGTTAGATATGAAATTTTGAATGATTTTTTTTACGTATTCGGGGATTCCCAGTCGAAACATTTTGTATAAGAGTCCTGAGTGCCAGACCCTATCATAAGCCTGGCGTAAGTCTATAAATACTGTTACTGTATGCTTCTTATCGTGAAATTCTTGAACGATTGCTTCGGTTAATCGAAGAAGTTGATGGGTAGTGGCATGATTCGCTTTGAAACCAAAAATATTGCTTCTGAAAACATCTATTTTAGTGAGTGTTGCATTGTTTTTAATATTGTATGTTGTTCCATAAGTCAGCTAGCTTAATGTTTATTTCCCAAATTTAGTTTTGTGCATTCGTTGTTTATAGGTAGTTGTAGGTACGTAATATGTGATGTACTTTTTTGTTCATATTCATGGCCGACTGCAAATACCATGGCAATGTCTGTGTTATAGTTTCTTAATTACACGATTTCGCTCCTTTTCTGAATTCTGATTGGTAAGAGTGAATTTTTAATTGCACGGTGGAATTTTAATTACACGCGTTCTATTAACATAGAGATAATCGACGAATTGTCATGGAATTAATGAGCATATTTAGTTAACTAAACGAAAAAAAATGTAATGTCAGAAGCAACGGGGATATAACGCGCTTTAATGTGAATGTACGAGCACATCGATGATTGCTCTGTTTCCTACCTTTGTTTTGCCAATATCTCAACGACATGAGTTTCGAAACTGGTGATGAAGTTGAGTTTGAAAAATTAGTTTGTGGATAAAATAATAAAGTAATGATTCATTCCATAGATAGTTCGATAAATAAAAAATCACTGATAACTTACAACAATATGGGAAATCTGATTCTATTTCACATTATGAACGTGTTACGTTCGAACAGTATATTCAGTCCAGTAGGTGAAACAGATTTACAGAGGAAATATTTGCTGAAAATACCTTTGAAACAATAACGATTGTTTGAAGTACAAATGGAAATGATAGGAAATGGATAATAATTTCTGGAAATACAGAGCAGTATGTTTTACAGTTCAGCCCTGTAGGAACCTAGGTATAGTCTGACAAATTATAATTAAATCAAGATCTGGCTACGAATTATTGCTCTAATTTTGCTTCATATGATTATATATTAATTTTTGTCTATTTTCTAAAAGTCTTCTTGAAGTAGATAATAAATAAAGTTTCAATAAATTCCATATACAACTCACGTCAAATTTAAAAGTTAAGTACGAAATGTGTCCATTTGGGGGAACGAAAGGAAAACAAGCAAAAAACGATAATATGACATTATGTCTCTAATTTTCTGAAATATGTTTCAAAAGGACATTAAGAGAAATATTACACATTCATTGTGCCTTGGCAGAAGTTTATGAAGAGATCAACACAGTGTTGGAATCATCTTCGTATGATTTTGTGTAGAAATATTAGTTTTTCTCTAATTTTTGAGGAGAGCTTATTTCTGAAATTTCAGTGGGAGAAAATCCTAGTGAGTAATCAGCGCCTTTGCTGAAGATGTGGTCATAACACCACTATTTTTAGGGACGTTAGAAGCTGCGTTAACTTGGCCATGAAAATGCCGAAAGGTCGAACGTGTACGGTGTTTCTGTTGCTCCGTTTTTATTTATTAACTCTCATTCGATGTTTCTTCTTTAACTGGCCAAACTATATATGTATGTCACTCATTGAATTGGACGATTTTTTTAAATATGCCCAGAGCTTCTCCATCGTGCACCCCCAGCACTCCTATATAAATTCCACGAACTAGTCGCTCGATATTTCATTTTCATTTCCATTTACCTTTGTTTGTATGCTTTGAACTTCAAACACAATGCATCCATTTAAAGAGAGTTTTTTTTTACAAAATATCACATTGTGTAAAACCGAATACAATTTCGAATACCCGGGCTCTACGCAAAGTTTCGACAATTGTCGTTAACCCTTTCCACTTTTTAGAGGAATAAAGTTCTCTTGATTGAGGTTCCGATGGAAAACTAAAACTTAACACGCTATGCTACCATGAATAGAATACAATCCCTTCACTAAACAAAATCGTCTGAGTGCAATGTTGTGCGAAAACGTTTCTCTTCGCTAGATCTGTAATTTCGTTAGATCCTCTAATATATTATCTCTTCTCATATTATATGAAAGCCCTTCCGATTACTGAATAATTACTGAAAGAGCTCAATTCTCTATTAATTGATTCTTTCCTAGGTAAAACCAAATAATTCATATTTTTTCAGATCATAATATGGATTAATGCGTGTGGTTCACACGAGTCTCACATAAAATACATATATTTAGTCTCGAATTTAAAGCCATTATTTCTGGGATTGAAAATTACGTAATGTTGCGAGCTATTAAAATTCACGTAGAACATAGAGAAATAACGAAACGCAAATTGAAAATATTCGCGTATTTGGCGTTCACGCTACATCACTAAAAAAAGAGCACAGCAGCGCTACAAGGATCCGGAAGGGTGAATTCTCGTGACCTTGCATTAATGCGTGGGCGGAACGAGAATCGGTCAGCTGCACCGCCACACAAGCCTAGTTTATTCTGTGGAACCGGGGATGCGCGGCGCCCCGAATTGTGTTTCTCCCTATTCATCAGGACTCAGGTTTAAATTAGGTGCGTTTGTAAATTCCGCGTGCTGAATAAATACTGCTTATTTGCTTGCAGCTCTCGCAATAGCACGCACCCAACCATGCACACTCGCCACCCTCGTGCGTCCACCTATATCCACCTCACACACACACGCACACTTCACACGTTCGCACCTACACACAGACACGCACTCGGTACAGTCACTACTCCTTCACACGTTCGCACCTACACCCAGACACGCACTCGGTACAGTCACTACTCGCCTGGTCCGACTACAAGGATACGCAGGACGTTAACAATATGAAATGGGGAGAAGGGGACGTTATTTGCACGTTACAAAGCGAATAAAGTAATGAATGTTGGTAGCGCCGGCTTTATATATCATGCCAAGCATCGTGGCGCAGCGGTCGTGTTAAGTACCTTTCTGAATGCAACTGGAGGGCAGATACTGGGGCGCTACTGGAGCGGAAGGGCATAGGCACACCGCGTTGCAGCAACGTCTATACGCGGGAACCTCGCTCTACGAGGACGATACGAAATTCGCTGCTGAACGAGATCACCAAAGCTCTTGTGAACTGATCACAAAGTATACGGTATAGTGTAAGTTGGCGATTTTGGAATTTCAAATGAAAAAGGATGTACTTTTTCACTTTAGGCAGAGTTCGGTAGTTGGTGGAATACTAGCTTATTATGTTGTCGGGCCGTTGAGAATTCTAGTTTAAACTATTTTAAAATTAGGTTTTCTTAATTAAAAAGGATGTACTTTTTCACTTTAGGCAGAGTTCGGTAGTTGGTGGAATACTAGCTTATTATGTTGTCGGGCCGTTGAGAATTCTAGTTTAAACTATTTTAAAATTAGGTTTTCTTAAACCATTTTCTACGTGGGAGATAAGACGGGCCGACGGTTCGTTCTGTACGTCCCAGATTCCATTTGCAGTTTTTGTTGCGTAGAGTGTGCCATTACCTGCGGTCATGCCGCGTCGTTGAAATTAAAATGTTGCCTACATTATGAAAACAGGTTATAACAATTATTTACCCGAGACAGCGCGTTCTCTCCCGGACACCGTCCCATAAAATTTATTATGAATGAATTCTAGGAGAAATGTAGCGTACGGCGCATGAAATACTGACGTTGCGTGCTTGTAAAATTGGTCGTTTGGAGAATACAAGCTTGTCGCTACTGTGTCTCTCTTTTTTCCATGTGTTCTAAGAGGGATAATTTTCCTTTTTCTGTAGATCTTATGAACAGCCAGTATCAGTATGTTAAGATAAATGTGAAGTACATGATTAATACGTAGTAGTTACGAACATTCCGCACTTCGCCAATCGTTGTTTTAAAAATTAAAATAAACGTACTGTAATTGAGGAACCAGTCATCGAACGGGAAAAACCTTGAATTGTGTGTTATATTGTATTGGATCGGTACTACTACTTACATAATATTGCTAACCATTTATTAAAAGACCAATGGACTTGACGCCCGTGCAATTATATTGCACAGAATGTCTTATAATAAATGAAATTTAACAAATTTCGAGATTCTACCAGTTTATGATCATCCGCATTAAGTATTGGGACACCTACACGATCAACAAAATTCAATAGAATGTGCACATAGGTTCGTTTGGTAGATTACGATTTCTGAAATACATCTCCCTTGAGTTTCTTTCGTAGCGTATTCTACGAAATACAATTCGTAGCGTATTCTACAAAATGCGTATTGTACAATTTCCACCTTCATAATCTAAAATTTTGATTGGGATCATCATTTATTTTGTAATTGAATAAAAAACAGTCTTCACAAGTACTACAATAACATATGTGGGTACACATTAGGCTATACAGAGTTCTTCACATACCAAACTACCATAAACGTTGCTGTTCCATAACGCACCATGTGACTAGTAAATACTTGATGGCAGGCGGTTTCTTCCTTGGCGCCTTGCTGTCGCTTGACATCATATGTGTCGTAAGCGGTGACGCACGGAGTATGTGAATTATTTCGCGCTGTGTGAGAATAGGCACAATTACAAATTCTAATATTGGCCCTTTCCAATCAAAATCGAAACTGTTTCATTATTTTTTGATATTTTCCGATATTTCCTAGGTATCTAACTAAATCATACATACGTTTCAAACTATTGGAGGCAGCATATTTTTGTTTCAACTTCTGTTCGAAGTGGAATTAGCAATTTATAGATTATGAAACAATTTCTAGAATACACAGACTCAACAAAATTACAATATACATGTCATCTCGACAAACTGCAGGGTAAAGTGAATTTTGAATTATGATCTGCTAATTGGAGATATTGTAAGCGTGCGATATATGTATCTGCCCCCTGCTGGGGACGCCATTCTGCTCTTTCCCCTGCAACTGTGGACACGCGTTTCGCTCCCGTCTCCTGGGGAAGGTTCCATACTGTAACAGAATTAGCGTTTATTGTAACGCTGTGTCAGTTCTTAAGCACACATCCAACGGAACATTGGACTGGAAGAACGGGGGGAAACCTGCTTACGTGGTGTTCCACTTTCAAATAAAACCATATATGCTCCCCTCCGACCGACGGGCTACTGGCGCCAAGTCCCTTGAAGCCGATTCGGCCAAATGAGATTCAAAACGCTTGCCATGGCAGTTTTCCGTTTGAATGCAAGAGAAAGCCGGCGAGATAATTCATCGATCATTTTAAAATACCCTTCATAATTGGAAATATGCAAACTACGTACGTCTCTACTTTTTTCACCTAATAATTATTAGCTCTTTATCCTTTCGACAGAAAAGTTTTGTTAAACGACTAATACACTATTTCCCAATCCCAATTCGCTTTGGGTATTCCCATATACCTTCGATTGTTCGCGTACAATACGCGATCAATAAAAACACGACGAGGTACTTTTGAAATTTTCTTCCTTACTTGAATATTAGGAAAGTGATTAAAAAATTTGCAATAATATTACATGTTAATGGCAATTTGATGCGTTTTCAAGAAAAATTATGCATAGCTGTATAAGCAGACAGCAATCAGAATACGCTGGCACGTCGTTATTCAGCGAAGCTACGACCCGAATATATGATCCAGAATAATTTCTTCGTTATCGTACCCATGTGCCGACTTGGGGCCGATATCGCTGAAGCGGATTCACCTTTGCCGTTTCTACTCGAAGGGTTACGGGTTCGAATCCCGCCTCGGGTATGGATGTTTGCTTCTATGAAGTGGCAAGGTTGAGGCTTCGTTCATTATGTGATAACTTCAACACAAATACACAATCATAAACGGAATTCCTTCCGTTCTTGTACATGATACCCGCAATCCTTATTAAACGGGTGACCCGTATGAACGCGGGTACCCTTATGATACCGGTACCCGTATGAATGCTGGTGGGTTGACCCGCATTTGGTTCAAACGGGCAAATGGATGGGTTCATGGGTTTCGGGGTATTCTCAGTTCTATTCGTACATTCTGTGTTAAAATTATATTTCTAATAAAATGAGATAAGCGGCGTTCGTAGTAAGAAAATAAATTACTCTCGTGAGAGGAAGGCCAAATATAAAATCAGAATACAATCAGAGCAATAAGTTATAACCGATTGTATGTGCGACTCTGTGCAAATGGTAGAGAAATCGAAGGCAGCAGTGCTGAAGAAAATTGAGTTAGTACTTACTGTACCATACGAATGTGACTGAATGGAAGGACAACCGAGAGGGAAGACTCAACGATCTGCTAACATCCCTGTGAAGCAAATCGGTTTCAACCTATCCGAAGTCGGGGGGGGGGGGTGAGGGGGAGAAGCGTTGAAGCTCATAACTAGAGACGGGATTTTTGTGTAATTACATACTTTTTGCCTTTCTACTTACTGTTCTCAAAATTGGAATCTCGGCGAATCGTCGCCATCCTAACGCAAAATCAATTTTTTTCGTTACATATTTAGTACTATATTACATATTTTACATGTTTTGTTATTTTCACAAAACATTTTTTAATCTATCAATTTTCTTCAATTTTATTAATTTTTTTTATGAAAAAGGTATTTAAAAAAAAAACAGAATTTTTTCCTACATAAATACTAAGTGCTGTCAATTCCAGGTGCGCTACGTTGAGACGCGGTCTGATGTTACGGTCCGGCGCGCCTGGTTCAGTTAGCTCAGTGATGGGAAGTGCGCGACTGAGATCATTTTCATTTTTAGATGTGAAAAGTATCATGGACGTCGCGTTTCGTGATTTTTAATCTTAATTCACAAAAAAGTTTGGCGATCGTCGACGTGTAAACAATTCGATGAGAATGCTTCACGCTGCCGTGATTGTTTGCTAGTTGTAGGTGTTGTCAGTTTGTACGGGTTTTTCTATTGCGTCTAGTTTGTCTGCTAAACTATGATCCGGTATAGCGATAGATAAAGCTTTTATTACTTATTACGTTTTACCCTATTACTTTCCAAATGATTTTTAAAACGTTTGAATAATTTTTAGAATTTGTTTCGGAAATTGTTGATAAATGCAATTTAGAATAAAGTTAATATGTTTTATAATTTGTTCATTTTAATATTACATATTCTATCAGATTTTACATATTTATTACACATTCTAACTGTTTTCATTTCATATTTATGTACATACTACATATTTTTCGACATTGGCTTTTCAGCTAGGTCGAATTCAGTAGCTGTCTGGAGGAGAATTCTAGCGGCCGGCTGCTTTGATCGGTAGTTTTCCGTGGTTTCTCCTATCAACACCAGGCGAATGCCGAAGCAGTATCCTAACAAACGGGACACGGACCGCATCTTTTCTCCCTCTTCCTTGTCCTATCCTCTCCCCTTACACACACACACACACACACACAAATATGCACTACACTATCACACATGCCGAGAGACCGGTCGGGAGCTTCGAGCTTGTACCGGCTGGGTCGGTGCCCCGCTGGTGGGAGATACCTGGTTGGGGAAGCACGTGATCTCTTCTTCCTCTTCCTTGTCCTATCCTCACCTCGTCCACACACACACACACACACACACACATGCACTAACATGTTCTACACTACCACACGTTTCGGGAGACAGGTCGGGAGCTTAGAGCTTGTCCCGGCTGGGGTGGTGCCTCGCTGGTGGGAGAGTACTGGGTGGGTTAGTATCTTTCCGGTCTGGTCATAACCATTCCAGGCTGCGTGAGCTCCCCTCGTGGCGCCAGACGGCGCCTCGCCGAGGACGAGCGCGACAGGCGCGGCAGAAAGTCCGCGCGCGTTGTGTACCCCGCCTCTCAACGCCCCCGCGCCCGCCCTCCCCCTCACACCGCTCGCAGCACCCTGAATATCGCCCTCGCCGCTTCGGTTGCCCCTCCGGCGCTTCCTCCGCGAGGCCACTGCGGCCGCTCGCCCGGAATTCTTGCTTCTAAGCGACCCTCGCCATCTTCCCACCCCATCGCTCTGCTCGCTACGACCGCCCGCCTCGGAGCTGCCGGCCACGTATGTGCCTACGTCGGAGCTGCTCGCCTTGTATGTGTCCGTCTTGTATCTGCCCGTTTCGTGTGCCCGTCTTGATGGGTGTGTCTGCCTTTTATCTAACTGCTTCGTTAGTGCTCGCTGTATGTATCCGTCGCTTACCTGTCGGCTTCGTCTATACCCATGTCGGAGCTATCCGCCTTGTAGTTCCTAGTATCTATCCACTTTATGTGCCCGTCTTGTATATCTACGCTTTGTGAGTGCCCGCCTCGGAGCTGCCTGTCTCGATCCTCGCACATTTTCTTCAACATACATAACTGGTCATCATGGAATATTTCACCTCTCTGCATCCTTCTTGGCTCTGACGCATGCTTGACATTGCGGTTATTTTGTGCTCCATATTTTCTTACTCTTTGAAAGGCTCAGATTTTCATTGGTTTCATTATTTGTCTTGCATACATCCATACAAGTACTCTACTAAAACACCGTCTCCTGTGCAATGAACACATCCACCAATGTTTACCGTCCTGTCATAACTGCACTTCTCACAGACATCATCATTTCAGTGCACTGTTAGTACAGCGACCGTGTGGTATTCGCAGTCCTAAACATCGCTTAGCGTCGTCGTCCTTTTACCTTCTCCTCCTATCCACTCCCTTTGCGACCTCACATCTACATGCTACCGGCAGAACCGGAATTCACACGCCTCCTTCGCCCCTCTGCGCGCTTTCCCGCCCGGGCGAATCAATAGTCGCGGCTGTAACTAATTTTAAAGCTCAGCAGTTAACCGTAATCAGCCAAAAGAGGGTTAAAACACCCCGCCCCCCTCTCTAGCGAGAAGCGAGTGAGCGCGCGCTCTCCACCGGTGCCAGACCGCCCTCGCCCTCGCCCTCGCCCTCACCCTCGCCCTCGCCCTCGCCCTCGCCCTCGCCCTCGCCCTCGCCCTCGCCCTCGCCCTCGCCCTCGCCCCCCCCTCGCCTACTCCCTCACCTTCGTCCTCGCCCTTGTCCACGCCCTTGCCCACGTCCACGCCCTTGCCCTCCCCCTCGCCCTCGCCTTCGTCTTCGCCTTCGCCCTTGCCCTCGACCTCATCCTCGCTCTCGCCCCCGCCCACGCCCTCCCCCTCCCCTCACCCACGTTCACGCGCTGGCCGCCGCCCTCGCCCCCCCCCCCCCGCCCTCCGTCGCGTCGGGATCCCTGAATGTAGAGCTGTAATCGCGCTGCCGAGGACAGCTCTCGCGCCGTCCTCGGTGGGCGGTTCGCTTTGTCCGGTCGATTCTGTTGTCTCTATAGCCTGCCTCCGAGCTTCCGAGTGCTCTAAACACATTAGAGCCGGGTGAAGGACTGGAATTTAATCTGTGTTGTTTCATCTGATTCGCGCTCGGTGCCAGCGCCGGCGGAGGCGTTTTCGGGAAGCGCTCGGTCGCGCCGGTGACCGCCGCCAGGCCGCGCTGGCGGCGGCTGGGTGTGAAGTGCTGCGTTCGGCCGGTCGCGCGTTATCGGATTACGGCTCGTGAAGTGCTTGGTCGCCGCTTCACTGCGGGAGTACGAACTTGTGAGTCCGGCTGGTTTCCGGGACGAAATCAGCTAGGTGAGATGTTTGGACATCGCATTATACACAAGGCGCTTGAATGAGAAAACGCTCCCTTGCTTTCGAATTTTTTAAAATAAAAGAATCCTTTTTTGCATAGAGTTCATTTCGTAATATATTTCAGGTATATTCTTATTAAATGTTTTATCGTAAGTAATATAAACTAGATGTGAATATCTCTCTCTAACCGGTTCACTTCTTGTACAGTGGTTCGGTTAAAATATTTCACTAGGAAATTATTCGAAATAAATAATCTACTGGGCGAATTCTGGCGCGTCAAGAAAACAGATTTTTGGATCGTGTTTTTGTTTTCTCATGGATGTTACTTTAGGAGATTCATTGCAATAATTTTTCCTGCAGAATATAACCGGTAAAATAATATGTTGTATTTCTTTGATCTTCTTATATATTGTTTTTAAAGATTTCTTCAGTTTCGTAAATTGACATTTATGTAGCGCGGTAAAGTAAGGAAATAACCTATTGTAAATGATCAATGGACGAGAAGAACACCCGAGAAATACCGTATACGTCGCAACAGACCACACTTCGCCCTAGTTGTTTTTTGTTGTTTTTTACTCAGGTTCAAGTTTCTTTTCTCTTACTAAAGTCCAAACCTTCGCACTCCGGGGCTTCCTCTAAGTTTACGTGCATAAATTACATCTCTCTTTACGAGGGAAGTTTGAATAGTTTAAATGAGACATGGCTCTTCTGCCTGCCGCAAAGGGATTATGGCCTTCCGTGCTTTTGATAGCCTTCGAGCGTTGCCGGAGCAATGCTTGCCCTCATACTGTGTCTATGTACCGGAGACATACCATTTACTACGTAAGTATGAGTCATAAATAAATAAAATATGTACACACAACCGCGTGGTATGTTCACGTAGGTCAGGGGATGGAGGGTAGAGCGAACATACATTACTATACAATACTATACATTCTATACAATTAGAGACTATACTGATCGTCAAAAAGAAAAATAATGTTTACTTTAACAAAAACACGATATAGTACGAGCATAATGAATTAGTCTACATTTGCATTATATAATTTAAAAAAAGACTCAATATGCCTGTAACAAATAATGTACTTCCGGGTCAATGACCCCCATGTCGATCAAGTTTTTGTCCAGTTTCCCTGATCCATTGAGCAAATGCTGAGATGGTCCCTTGATTTGCTTCTGGACGTAAATGTAGCTTCACTATGAGCACGTTTTGTTGAACTTTCCTTTTGCTTGTATTGGTAGTAGAGCTTAGGGTGAGTTTCTATTTTGTTAACAATACAGGAAAATCAAATCTGTTTATTTCTTTACCGTTAAAAATAAGTTTTCTAAAATTTTGCAACGAAAAAATCAAGTTTTTGAAATGTTAATCTGTCGCTTTTTTAAATTTGTTGTTGTTGTTATTATTATTATTATTATTATTATTATTTCATCTTTCAACTATTAATAGTTAAATTGTTGGGAAAGGATTCTGAAACTCAAGAAAGCGTGCGCAGATGATTTTCTTCCCCATACGTCACATACAGTTTTTGACTAAATAAAATAAATAAAATAAATAAACATCGCCAGCAAAGGCATTGAAAGGTTTTAATTTGATAATGAACGGCTATCGTCAGTTGTGGCTTTCGGCGCTAGGAGTAGGGTTGACAACCGTGCTCCTTTTAGGAGGACAGTCCTCCATTGACGTCAATTGTCCTCTCCATCTCTTTTGTATTTCAAATGTCCTCCTTTTAGTAAATCTTTAACATTTGTTGTCATTTATTTTATAACTTGTCTAATACCTGCCACGTTGTATCGTTTATTTTTTAATTTAGGATGGAAACATTATATCCTTTTTCTTAACGCTGACACACGCATGCATCATAGTGACTCTAGCGAAGTCTAGCGAATAAAATATAAAAGAGATTCAAAATACATTTTAATTTTTAAGTATAACAAACACAAAAATATTCATTCTACTATTTTATGTATGCCTTTTCTGCATTTTGTGAATGAATCTTTTCACTTATGAATCTCAAATAGAGAGAATTAAGAAATATGGCTGTTATAGTCTGATTCAGGGAGTACTTAAGCTATTTTTCCATGAGTTGTTTAGCCTTTTCGATTTTATAAAAGATAAACATTTACTGCAAGCTTCCGGAAGCGGAAAAAGTACAAATTTATTAAGAAGTAAAATTATGTGTATTGTTTTGCTCATAGAGTGACCTCGCTTTTACATTAATACAGTTGGCAACCCTAGCTAGGAGCGTCTTGTAGGCCTACCCTGCAGCTGCTGTGGGTTCATGTGTCTGTTGCGAGACTAGTCGCATAAATGTCTTTCACATTGCTTTTGGTGATAAACGCGCACTGGCGCCCACAGGACGAAAATGCTCAATTCTTGCCTACCTTGCTCTGCCGCTTCGTCATTTTAGGAGGAATATTATTTTCGGCTCACCCAATTCTCACCGGGGACGGTTCATTGCATTGCTGCACATTACGTGAATACAGTAATATGAATAGTAACAGATAATTCAAGGGAAATACTATTATGTTACTGGGAACATCACATTAGATTCAGAGAAGTGGACGGGTGTTTTTAAAAATCCAGAAAGATGAATTTCTTCAACCCAACTCTTCCAGATATGATTTCTGAATAATAATGCCAAAAATAAGGCATTATATAAACATATGTTAAGCTATATTAAAATACCAAAATATGCATTTTTTGTACCTTGTAAAAAACTTTTAGTAATGTTCCCAATAATCAAACTGCAAAAGTATCTATTTTAATGCTGTTTATTTCCAAAACACAATACAATAATCAGACAACCAAGAATATACCTAACACGTACAAGTTCAGCAGTTTATTGTGGATAAAATGGGAATAGAAAGCGCTTTAAAATAACAAACCGTAGTAAAAGACATTTCATTTAGAATATCAGTTTCCTCGAAATCAATATGCATTTATAAAAATGTTCTTAGTCGCAGTTTTACTGGGTACATTTTCTGTAGTATAAATATCACACATAGTTCAAATCTACCTCCAACCTTCACAAATGTAACCTCCCAACACCTGTGTCGGGAGGCAATAAAAATCCCGCTCGATTCATCGTCGCACCGGGAGATTTCGGCGCTGTCGACTTGGCGTTGCGGCGGCGGCGGCATTCAAACGCTATCGACGAAGCGATTTCGGTAAATGCGTTCTGAAACAGCGAGGAGCGCTTCCGCCAGTAAACGCGCGCATTTACAGCTGATGAATTTAGAATTGATACAAATGGAACGCGCTCGCGGCCCCGTCGCGCCTGCCCCGCCCCGACCCCGTCCCCGTCCAGCCCCGCTCAGTCCCGCCCAGTCCCGCACTTCCCCGCTTTGCCTTGCCCGGTCCCTCCCCGCCCTGCCCCGCCCCGCCCCGCCTCGTCCCACCTCGCCCGGCTCCGCTCCGCTCCGCCATACCTTGCCTTGCCCCTCCTCGTACCGCCCTGCCCTGCCCCGCCCCGCCTCTAACTGCCTCGCCCGACCCCGCCCTGCCCCGCCCCGCCCCGCCCCGCCCTGCCACACCCTGTCCGCATCACCCCAGGGGTGCCAACTCGCATATTTCTTTCAGAGAGGGCAAATCGGCTGACAGAGGGTTTTTACGTGTATGGGAATAAAGTATGAATGTTAGTATTAAAGACGAAACAAGACAAAAATGTGATTATAATTTTAAGCGAATTAAAAAAATTTAAAAAAAAAAAATTTTTTTTGGTGTTTCAAAGAAAATAAATAATAGATCTTATACGTATATCACTGGAAAAAACATAATTCGTGTTAAGGAACATTTTTAATTATGAAAATTAGGTATGCCAAAGTTCACACTTTTAATTTGCACAATTGTATAATTATGTTAAGGTAGAAATAAATTAGCTTCAGCTAATTATTTACTAAAAGCCCTCCATTTAGCTACTCAAGTCGGAAGGTAAAAGCTCAAGGTTTACGTCTAAAAGCAATAGGAGTGGTTGGAGAGGTTAAAAAGGACTCCTAGGTGCGAGTGAAGCCAACGCCGATCACCCCGCCGATCACCCTCTTCCGAATCTTTCATGAACAACAACTTCTTCTCTGCCATCGTTTTTCATCTGCATTTGCATTTTATCCATATTTATCGGCATTTTCCTGTTTGATCTCATTCTCTCTTCACATTCTTCCTATGAAGTGATTCAACTTCAGCTGAATCAGCCAAGGTTAACAGATGTGGCTGCTAATTAAATTTCAGTTCGTTCTTTATCGTGTTTTGATGATGATCTGGAAATACAGTTGCATTTTATTTTATTTGACTTGAAAACATTACATTTTTGAACATGATCTAGTTTTGAAATTAAACAGAAACTTTATCTAGATCAGTGGGGGATGAGCCATTTGAAAGTTGGCATCGGTACATCACTGGCACTAAGAATAGGGAATGGGTAACAGGATGGTTAGGAAAGGAAGGATCAAGACCAGCATACTTCTCATGTGCTACTTCGTCTTTCGCTTAGAAGTGTTCAGGAAAACACGGAAACTACTGATCAGAGCAGTCGGCCTATGAATTCTATTCTAGCTTTGCACATCATTTAAACGCATCATTCAAATTTCCTCACTTCAGGAATCGAACCTGCAGCCTCCCAATCATCATATGAATGTTGAGCCAACTCTCGTCACCAGCGTTGGTCTTCCATTTCATCTGTATTTAAATATTTTCATAAACGTGTTATATGTTCCTTTAAATACGCCCAATTGCTATTTATGTCCACCATTGTTTAAAACATTTTAGGTCAAAGTGTAAGACGCTGCATTTCAATCGTTATTTTATTCGCACATCCCGACAGAAGATTCTGAAGTTTGCAATATTATATGTATGCTTATTGTCGACGAAGAAACGTATATTTTCGTCAGCTGTCAGAATTCTTGCTCGTTCTGGAGTTGCCCAAGGAATATCGAAGATGCGCGAAGAACATAACTACAATAGTCGTTATGGGTGTTCATCATATAATATGAGGAGTGAAAATCAATGTTAAGTAACTAATTCGCATATCTCAAGGAAGGAAAATCGTTAATAAGATTTATCATGGCTTCTTGTCATTCAAATTTTGTATTTTAGTAGTTCAATCTATATCTGAAGTGGAGAGCGTTAATGAAATAAAATAGAATCATTAGCATATTATACACGAAAAAATGCATGTTATCTTCCATGAAAAACACTTTTGGGAAGGATTAATGCCTGAAAAAGTCGACTTTTTTCTTTTATGAAATATTTTATTGAGTGTTATCTCGTTTCAAACGAACGGCATTTTGTGGTCCTAGCAGAAATCAAAATTGTATGTAATCATACCACAGATAGGCTTAAATGAGATTAATGGAAATGTGAATAGTGTTTTATCGCTGTATTTGTAATACAATGATAACACGCTATTCGCTGAAGCTAAACGCTGTATCGATAATTTATTATCAATAGCGAACGCCGTAATTATACGAATATACGAGTTAGTGATGCGGGACTTTTGGGCACAGCAGTTGGATAACCCTGGACTACTCGTAAAATGTGGTATGGCCAGGATTTTGTCTGAAAAGTGTAGCTGCTTTCTCGATCCACGCACATCGGGAAGTTAAATGAATGAAAATGCGTTCAAATCCATTTACAGCTGTCGCATTCGTTATTGTTTCATTTGTTTTCTGACGCTACAACAGGGATTGCAGCGTCACGTAGTGAGCACGGCCGGAGGTGTGAGAGATTGTTTTAGGGAGTGCTTCGTCCGTGGCGTGAAGTTGAATCTACGAACGATAGAACGAAAGAAAAACGAAGAGCGAGGCACAGAGAAGATTTCGCACACGTAATAGCGCCGTAGAAGGTGCTAAACCATTCATTCTCATTTTCTCTCGATGCTCTAATTTTCAGAATGGTTGTTGTGGTCTTACACATTATGGGCCGGAAGTTTAGATCATGAGATGTATAGAAATTGAATAGTTCTGAACGTTCATTCTCAAAACTTCTTGGACTTTAAATGCCAGTAATACTGAAAGCTTCTCTTATTTGACTGTAAACCTTTTTAAATTCACCTGCAGTGGTCTTAGAAGGAAGGACATTTTGCTTTAGACTCAATGAGGGAACTGGCTAATGTGTAGTTTATATAAATTGTATTACAATGAGTCGTCAGCATATTGGGTTCGGTAAGATCATTTCTGTTGAATGTTGAACGAAAACGACCGGCCAAACTTTCCGCCAAAATCGGCTCTTCTGAAGCCGCTGCCTGCGAGCGGCGTGAGCTACGTAGCATTGCTGTACGCGTCCCTTTGGCCCCTTCCCAGATAGGCATCGCTTGGCGTCGCTTCTCCCTTCTAGTGCTGACGTCGAAAACCTCTGGTCCAGAATATGGAAAGTATTGTCGGCATTGTCTTCGCTGATGTGGACTCGCTAGGGTTGCCAACTGTTCATGTAAAAGAGAAGACACTCGATGAGCTAAAAGAAAAAGAAAAAAAAATCGCATCAACACATTTCTTTTTATAAATATTTCTTTTACACTGACATCAGCTCTATTTCTTTCTTCTCTCTATTTGCGATTCAAGTGATAAGATTGGTTCACAAAATGCAGATGAAGATGGTTTGGGCGTCTCCTTTTTATTTTGGTCGCTAGACAGAGAGTAATCGTGCATGTAGCGAGTCATCGTTCAGACAAAGGATATTCATGTTTTCTATTATAAATTAAACAATAAACGATACAAAGTAGCACATGTTAGTAATGTGATAAAATAAATGATAAAAAATGTTAAAAATTTACTGAAAGGAGGACATTGAAAGTATAAATGAGGAGGATATTGGACGTTAAAAGAGGACTCTACTCCCATATGGTACACGGTTGGCAACCCCAGAATGCGCAAACGATTTCGAAAGAGCCGGATACCACACACACTCATATCACGACGAATCTTTCCAAGGCAATTTAGATACATTTTGATTATTTTGAACAACGATATTCAGATTACTCCAATGAAACGATCTCAAGTTGTGGAATCCTTTCAGTGCTTGCATCGGAGAAAAAAATGTCTATGGAATACCCATTCTGTGGGACGTATTCATGAAATGAATGGTACTGTGGAACGTATTGAGTAGCAATTTACTATTGTTTCTGACGTGCAGTGCATTTATTTTCGCATCGCTGTGTTCTCGCTGGCAAAATAATGTGCTGATTTGTTTGTGTGCTTCAGTACGTGACCTAGCATTTCAAAGAGAATCTAAATAGACTCTGTGAGAGACAATCTAGCCCAGGTTGACGTTAATTAATGGCCGTAATCCGCATACCAAGAACATGAACACAAAGTGACAATTTGATTTGCACATAGATTTTCGTTATAAATTGTAATACGTTGTAATAATTGTAATCGTAATATGTAACACAAGGTGCATGTTAATAAGTAGTGGCGGATTTTGATGACGTAAAACATCGCCAAAAATGATCAATACAATGCTGGTGGAGGTAGATGGGATGTTGAACAGGTCAGTAATTTCTTTTCATGATTTTGGAAATAAATAGTACTCCGATAGTAATATGTAACACATGATGTATGGTAATAAGAATAGAAAAGATAACAAACTATTTAAATTATCCCCTAATTTCAACCCTTAAATGGCGAATTTATGTTAGAGCTTGCCAGAATCCTCCCAGTATTTCTATGTTTGGAATTTGCCGATGGAGGTAGATTGGGTGTTGAAAAGTAGGTCAGTAGTTTTGTTTCTTTATTTTGGAAAGAAATAGTACCCCAACAGCCCTACAGTATTTTCCAGAATTTTATTTTCATGTCACGTTCATTTAAGCAGCGCGAGGCTAAATTTCGCTTCTAATATCTTGTGGGCCGAACGTGGCGCGACAACGGCCGCACTTGGCACATGTGCAATCAAGCTAAAAAAGTTAAAAGCTGAATTCGGACAGGACGTTTCAGAAACAAGTACATATATGTAGAGATTTTATTTAACTTTTATAATAACTTAATTTTTAGAATGAAGATTTTGGCATTAAATTTATATTACCCCAACAATAGAAGTGTAGAATGTGAACTGAACTTTGTAAATCCGAAAAATGTTTGTAATAAAAAAAGACGTATGGAACTGATACGTTCAAATCAAAAAATTCTCGAGAGAAATGTATTTCTCGTTTTATATTAGAAACTGGAATAAAATGAAATAAAGTTCCTGAAACGTGAAGCAGGTTAAGTTTACGTGCAGAATATGGACTTGGATTTGAAAATAGGATGATCTTATATATTTGAAAATGTCACTCTTATATTTACTTCGCATCAAATAAAAGTATTTTTTTCTGTCTGGAGTTCTTCAATATACCATAATACTTTTGGTCTTTGATTTTTAAGGACAGAACGTTTTTCATATTAATTTTTATTACATAATACATAGCGCAACGATTCGGAAACTATTTGTTTTCATCAACAGACATAATTGAAATAAATAAATGTATTATTTAAACAATTGCTTGCCAGCATCGGTTGTGTCGAGGACCTGGGTGGAATGTGCCCATGGTCAGGAAATGGAGATGGGCGATTTAATCGCCATCAGTCGCGGAACAATTATTTTATTCGAATAATCGAAAATTTGAAGTGTTTTATTTTACACTAATTAATCTGTAAATTGATTCATTTTTCTAACAATTTATCTCGATTATTTTAATTCAACAATTTGTTTTTAAGACAAAGAAAATATAAAAGTAGCTCTCTTGGCTCTTCACACAAACGTTAGCAACGTGTTCATCTTATTTTTCTCTCTCTCCGACCACAGAAAAATGTCAGACATAAGCGATTGTTTTCATGTTCAAACAAATGACAAAATAACATTTATATGTTAGTACACATGATATTTTAATTATGGCGCATGGAATGAGAAAAGACAGGGCAATCAAGAGTTCCTCTAGAATTTTTGTGAAGCAAGTACGAAATTTGTCTATAATTATTGGTGTCACTCTTTTTGAATCAACTCCTTGAATTTTTATTTTACACTTGACTACAGTGTTTTGTCTCGTATGTATTTATAGTATTAATCTCCTCTAAATTAAAATAACTAAAAGAACCCCTTATATAAACTTGATGTCAAGTGAACATAAGTACAAAAATATTTGAACAGGTAGATTCATATTAATCGACCATAAATTAATTGATTAGAAATTGGTCGATATTTTTTCACAATCGCCAACTCTTAGTAGGAAGGCTAGGCGACATAATTTTGCTTGACGATTCAGCGAGCCTGGGGTGGTGAAATTCGATCGACTGCTCGGCTCGATGATTTCCCTCATCACTGCGAAGTGAATGCCGGAACATCGCTCTGTACATCTCGCTACCGGGCGCGAGCTTACCTTTTCCTTGCTCATTCTCTAGCTCATCCGTGCACGACTGGGCAAGGCCGCGGGGGAGTACCTTCCCCTTGAGAAAAGACATACGCCAGCGGACCAGAGGCACTTGCTGGGATGCAGGTAGGCGCATATTGTTACGAGGACCACGTATCTCTCATGAAAGCGCAAGTAGAATTCGTGAGTCACGTGTACTGACAACATTCTCAATTACGCAGTAGAATGTGATGTGTGTGTCATTAGTTCCCCTCCTTGACGTCCTTCTACTTTTCCCTTCCTCTGGCAGCAGGTCACGTGCAAAATTGCTCCGTCGGGCTTTTGATCTTGAAGTCACTCGTCAAGCACTCCCTCCCTCATCGGGTTCAAAGCAAGCTCGCTGGGGACGATTGCTTTCAGTCGATTATAACTTGGAATGTAAGTACGAAGTTTATGTAGAGCAACTGCACAGACTCTGGAAAGTACAATTGTCCACAAATCTGATTGAAGCACCTCAACTACTTAATTTGTCCACCTCTTTTCCCTCGATTCCATCACGGTCCTGGACCACGAAAGTATGTTGCGTGCCTGGAACGCAGAGTGTTAGGCGCTGTTTGATTGCTTTTTAAAATTTGTATTTGTGGTTTGACCGTGAAAAGCAGACCACAACATAAAGCTCCGAACATGACGCCAACTAAAGGACTCGCTGTTACCCTCTCTAGATGCCCTGAGAAATCTGCTTTTGCAAGTTGCTTAGAAAAAGGAGCACGGATGAATAAAATGAAATAAAATCAGCATAGTCGAAAAGTGTATTTTTTCTAGATCTCGGCGAAGTGTAAACGTACCCTACAAATGAAGTAGCTGTTTGATCCCAAATGTTACTAGATGCAGTACTTAGGCAACATTCTACGCAGTGACTTGAGTTGAAGACATCAGGTAAATTATAACGTCAACAATCGAGGAGAACCCTCTCATTTGTAATACGAACATTGAAGAAGGTAAATAGTAATATTAAAACGCTGGTGGACACTTCCCTTGTGCGCCGTGTTTAGAATATGGGTACTGTGCTGGAATGCCTTCCCACTAGGCCAAATTCACAAGCTGGACAAAATTCAAAAAAATCGCTAGTCGTTAAATTATCTGGTAACCGACTGTGTCACAACGAATTAATGCCGCTTTCAAATCACAGAAAACTGGACTTAGTGCTTTATAAAAGGCAGATGTAAATGTCCCTGCGTGGAAAGAAATTCGGGGCAGCCAACTCATACCGACGTAAGTAAAAGGGCTAATAATTACAAAATTCCCATTCGAACGCAGAGATTTTATTTGAGAAAATTCTTCTTTGTAGATCGAGCAACAAATGACTAGAACAATTTATCTACGGGAGCATTTGGGGCTAACCACGAAAGTGCAAATACATTAAGGAAAAAATAATGGTGAAAAAGTTAGATGTATTGTTGTGACAGGTTATCGCTTTTTTGTGTAAAAACTCTTATGGATATATTGTAGATGGTGATTGTTCATTGAAGTACGAAGTTAAGTAGAATTGCCAGCCGTCCTTCATTAGGGAGGACAGTCTTTCCTTGCCGTCAATTCTCCTCCTTTGCATTTTAAATGTCCGTCTTTTAGTTTGTTTTTTATTATTTGTTGGTATTTATTTTATCACACGTCTAACATCTGCTACGTTGAAACGTTTATTGTTTAGTTTAGGATAGAAAACATGAAATATCCTTTTTCTGAACGCTGGCACACGCATGTATGGTAGTGACTGTCTAGCGCCTAAAATAAAAACGAAATGATCAGACCATTGTTTATCTGCATTTTGTGAACGAATCTTTCCACTTTAATTGCATATGGAGAGAAGAAAGACTGGGTGCTTGCTTATATGTCCTCGTTGTAGAGCTAAATAAGAGTTGGCATTGCGCATCTGTTGGTTATTGTTGTGCCCCTTAAGCATGTGTGTCTGTATATTATGTCGTATGTGTGATGTTTAACTTGTAAATCAAACCTATCTATCTATCTATCTATCTACCTATCTACCTATCTACCTATCTACCTACCTACCTTCCTCAACTTCCTTGGACCAATGTGTCGCCGAGTGCTCGCTATTCTGCAGGCTGATAATGCTGCTTCCCCATGTTAGGGAGGTAGTCAGAAATCATGGCTCACCGGTGTATAACGAGAAAATTCGTTGTCAGTATTGTAGTTCATAGTACATGCAAGAAGTGAAATAAAGAAATGTTGACCATGAGGCTGATTGACAGATCTAATTTGCGACAAACGATTAATAGTTCCTATTTATTGAGAAAGAAGACAAATTATGAAGCCTAGAATATTATTATCAGTAATATGTAAACCAATAAAGAAAAGACGATTAAAATTATTGAAACCGGAATTGCATAAAAACGTCAATAAAAGATTGCAATGTAAATTATTACAATATGAATAAAAATGTATTCACGAAAACGATCAAGTTTTTTTATTGATACCGAAATCTTAAAATTTCCGGAATAATTTCCTTGTTATTCTCTTCGTTGTCGCACGTGCAGCAAGAAATCGTGAGGTCAGAGCATTCGGGTCGTTTGAAAGCGTCGTGGCTCTTTGGCGAGGCAGCCGAGCGCGCGCGCTGCCGGCTGCACCCCGCCTCGCCCCCGCCCCCGCCGCCGTGGGCGCCCCCTCGCGGCGTGCAGGTCACGCGGAAAGCCTCTCGCGCGGCCGTTTGATCTCGCCGGGGCTCGAAGCCAGCGCTCCGGGAAGGGCGCGCGCGGGCGCCCGCGGCGGGGAGCGGCAAGTCGAGCGCGAGGGCGCGCATTATTCCGCGGTGATTGCGCGCGCCAGCAATCTCTGCCCTGTGCCCGAGGCGCGGGGGGGACGACGGTGGCGGTTGATTGATTGTCAGTGATATCGGGCGCGTCAATTGATAGGGTCACCAGTCCCGTAAGTGTAGTGCGTGTTCTTGTTCAGGAGTTCGTGGTGTCATTCCGTCGCTGGATGGCGAGATCCGGCGCCGGCCTACCGTCGGCTAGCGGGGTTTTTCCCTAATCAGGTATCTCCCATCAGCGGGGCACCGCCCCAGACGTGGCAAGTTCTCCCCGACCGGTCACCCGGCATGTGTGGTAGTGTAGTGCATGTTAGTGTGTGTGTGTGTGTGTGAGTGTGTAAGGTGTGAGGATAAGACAAGGAAAAGGAAGGAAAGGTCGCGCGCGGTCCGTGACCCGTTTGTTAGAGTACTGCTCCGGCGTTCGCCTGGTGTTGTTCGGAGAAACTACGAAAAATTACCGATCAGAGCAGCCGACCGCCAGAATTCTCCTCCAGACAGCCACTGAAACGGTGGTGGTGGTGGCTGTTGATTGATCTATTGATTATTTCGTGTTTTCGAGTGCCTTCTCTGAAGTGGCGCAGGGCATCAGCCTAGGTTCGAGTCCCGACGGTAGCAGGATTTTTCGATACTAGCTGTTTGGCTGGGTCCAGTTAAGTCGCTGTCGGGAGGAGAATTCTAGCGACCGGCTGCTCTGATCAGTAGATTTCCGTCGTTTCTCCTAGCAACATCAGGTGAATGCCGGAGCAGTGCCCTAACAAATGCTAGGGTTGCGGACCACGTGCGATTTTTCCTTGTCCTTCCTTGTCTTACCCTTGCCTCTTACTTAAACACACATACACACACGCGCACTACACTACTATTGATGCGTAGTGAAAGAGAAAATGATACGCACTCTGGACTGAATGGTCGGTGGCAATGCAGGTAATGGCGAAAATCCTGCCATCGTAAGACCTGCCTCCTGGAATCCTAGGACCTACCGGTCAGAGGCACTGCAGTGACATCAGCTGATTCCCTGAGTCATCTCAGCCGGTGTGGCGAAAGTGATGGCGGGGATGGCGGTGGTGTCGGGGGGGGGGGGGGGGAGGCGGGGCTGCGGCGGTAGGCCGCTGAGGGCGGCAGAAGTGCGATGTCGCGCCGCTGCAGCGCTGAGGTCAGCATGTGGTGCTGGCTCACTCCCAGGAGATGCTAGGGCTGCCCTTAGCTTCCTTTGTGCATTTTAAAGTTTGGTAGTTGATGCTGTCTTGCTTGCCCTTCTAGAGTAAATTAAAAACATTTAGAAAAAGAACATTAATCAAGATTTACATTTATTGAAAATTTATATAGATACTAAAGGAAATCTTGGTTCATGATAAATTCATTAATTCTTGCTTAAGTCAAACTATTTGATACAAATTGTAAGTGGACAATGTATACCATCTCTGAATTCGTTATCAGTTGGAAAATGTTCATGGTGGTCTTTTTGTCCGTTATTTATAAAACCTACGTAACTCAACGGATTTAAACTTGGTAATATATATGTGTCCTGTGTCGACTTTCTCAAAATTTCTCAACTATGTATAAGAATTTTTAATATTACGCCTTTTGCGCATAAGCACTAAAAAATGTAGTATTAACAACAACTTTGTTTCGGAGACAAATAGTACAGGTGGTCTCTCATTTGAGGTTATGTATATGAGTAAGGCTCGAAAGTTAATCCTCTTTTAAAAGGAGAAATATGTATGCAAATATGCTCTAACTTTTGTTAATTATGCGTCCGAACTAATGAAATATGCTCTAACAATTAACAGTTTTATGTATTCATAACTAATTACAAAAGTTTTAATTTTAACAATTAATTTTGCTTTTTTTTTTTCTCCACTTAGTATTCCAGCGATAATTCACCAGTCAGCCTGTTCGATAATTTGGCACTGGCTAGATTTCTCCTGTCTCGCCGAAATAAAAACATACATGTTTATAGCGTGGTTAAGGAGCGCCAAGTTACTTGATTTTGGACGAAAAACTAATAGAAGTAATGTATTTGAGAATAATTCAATATTCAAGATTGCTTATATTTCCTTCCTTTTCTGTTTCAGGTAATGTTTGCCTCACTTCACAACTGGGTGGATCTGGAATTCTGAAAGGATCAAAGGAACGTATGTCAATCTTTGATTTTTTCAATGGGAAATTGGTATCTACGTTAGCAGATTGTTTAGAAGCGACGAAACGTTCATCTACTTCAATCTATTTTTACTAAGCTAAGAGAACACATTAATCCATACTAATAAAAGTGAATTCAACGACATGTAACCGGCATCGATACCACAAAAAGTAGCGTGTGAATAGATAAGAACTTTCTCTTCTTCAGGACTGTCGCTTTGTCCTATCACTCTGGTAAAGATTAATACAACATAAATTCGGGAAATAAATATTTTAAATAATATGTCATAAGATGCACCACTATCATTATTGTTCGCATGCCGATAAGAGAAGACTGGTTGCTAATGTATTCCGCCAGAGCACAGTAGTGATATGTAAGATAAACATTTTAAATTTATTAGCAATATATTTTAAAATAAAACGAAAGACGAGTATCGTATTTTTTGCTTTGAACCATTTACAATTAAATAAAAAAATACAGAGGTTTGTATAACATTGATCTTTTTCCTTTCTCAAGGATTGTATATGAAGAAATCCAGGTATTGGCAGGTGTTTTGCTAGTTATTAATTCATCCGACTGCGGAGGCTCAGTGCCAGCATTGGTGTTGACTCTGGAGGTCGTTGTCTGCGATGTCCTAGGATTCGGGTCCCGACAGTGGCGGATTTTCGTCACTACAGCTTCTTACGTCTTCTTCATTAAACCGGCATCTGAATATCAATTCCAGCGGCCGGTTGCTCTGATCGGTGGTTATCTGTTCTTTCTCCGATGAATAGGTTAATGCCCGAGCAGTACCTAAACAAAAGGGCCATGGACCGCGCTAGATCTTCACTTCCAAGTCCTCGACCCCTTTCAGTTTTCTTACACACACGTGCACTACACATACGAGACCAATGACCTTAGTAGTTGACTCACCCGGAAACACTAAATAATCAACCAATCAATTAATCACCAATACGAATTAAGTAATTCATAAATCGGTTAGTAAGACCGGGAGTGATGGCTTTAGGGCATCAACTGATGTCACTGCAGTCCCTCTGACCGGGAGGTCTAAGGTTCAAAATCCGCTAGTAGCAGGATATTCGACACTACCTTGTCAGCTAGGTCGAATTCAGTTGTTGTCTGGAGGAGAATTCTTGCGGCCGGCTGCTTTGATCGATAGTTTTCCGTGGTTTCTCCGATCAACACAGGCAAGCAGGCAGTACTCTAACAAAACGGGCCACGGACCACGCGCGATCTTTCCTATTTCTTCCTTGTCTTATCCACACCTCTTACACACACACACACACACACACACACACACACACACACTAACACGCACTACATTACCTCACTTCTTGGGGGGAAGTTAGAGCTTGGCTGGGGCGGTGCCACGCTGGTGGGAGATACCAGGTTAGGAAAACCCCGCTAGCAGACGTCGGCTCTGGATCTCGCCATCCAGCAGAGGACGATTTATTTATTTAGTCAGAAACTGTATGTGACGTATGGGGGGGGAGAAAAGATCACAGCCACTTCACGATAAAAAACCATGCACTACACTTACGGGAATAATGACCTCGGTAGTTGACGTTCCCGGAATCACTAACAACGAACCAACCGAATAGTGGGGCATAAATGAATATTCACTGCATGGTGATAGCGTGTCTGCGCATGCAACAACCCCGCTCATTAGTGAGCCAGCTGCGCGTGGGAGGGGAGGGGCGATAGAGAGAGAGAGAGAGAGAGAGAGAGAGAGAGAGAGAGGGAGAGAGCGCTGATAAGGGGCCCCAGCGATAAGGGCGGCCAATCTCTCAAATGGGGACCTCATTACGCACCAAGACGTAGGCCGGATGCGTATCGGCCGGGGGTCAAAGGCTGCTGCGGGGAGGGGCGGGGCGAGGTCGGCGCTGACGTGGACGGCGTGTTAACCTGTTGTCCACGTTGCGGCTGCGGCGCCCCTGTGTCCCGCGTTCGGGCGGCCACCCTCCGCCCCCGCCGGTCTGATCGCCCAGTGGGCCCACGCCGCTCCCGCGGGTAGGGACATGGCGGAAACCACGAACCACGTGACCACATCACGGGCACTTTGTTTGAAAAGCCCGACCAGCCGCTTCCCGCCGTTTTTTATGCACAGCGAGAAGTGTTAAGAAACATTTTGACAGTGGTATAAGTGACATTTTTCAACAGCGACAAACCAAAAATAACACCGTGAAGGTGGAATTGAAGTTAAAGATGCAATTTTTTTAAAAAAAGAATCTTAATACATCTGCATCAATGACTTTAACAAGGTGATAAGTTTGGCATTTAAAATTGCTGCTAATTTTGTGACGCAAACTGGTGCCTGAACCTCATTGGCTGAAGTCGGATAAGATGCGCAATGTCCAACCTATCTCTTACCACCATTCTTTGATATGGCAAAAAAAACGTCGATGTTTTAGGAACATCGATGTTTTCCACCAGAAACATCCATATGTAAACAACTGTTTTGTTTTCGATGTTTTTTTTTCACATCGGTATACTTTTCCAGACTGATAGATGCAAGGAACAAAGGTTATCATTTGGGGTTTGTACGTAGTAATATCGTTAAACTGCATTTTGGGCATTACCTGTATGAATATTTGTTAGAAAATTAAGGTGACCGAGTGGGATATGGCACAATATACTTGAAACTAATATTTACGTATTATGTATTTGGTTTTTTTTAAATTAAAAAAAAATTTTTTATTTCCTCCTTTACATTTGATAGACATTTTAAATTTTAATAATTAATTAAAATATTATTCTACTGATCAAACAATAAAATATACCGCTATTTCATTTAAGTACTATAATTGAAAATGGAAACAGTATTGGAAAATACCATCTGTTTCATCGTTTTTAAAACATACATATTTTAGACATCAGTGTTTTTTGACGATGATTTTAACGACGTCAAAAACCTTCCTACTGTAGTATGTGTAGTGTTTGTGGTGTATATATTGTACTGCATGTAATGTTTATATCGAAATATTGATGTATCAATTTTTTGGGAAAATTTGCCATCACTACCCATGGACAGCGAAGGCAATGAGGGTGGTGTCAGGGGCGACACGTGCTCCTTTCTTCAGGGGGCATATTCAAAGAAGACAATATCGGTAATTTCTTTCGGTAATACGCACAAGAAATTAGGGTGCACGCGTGGTCTTGCACTGAAGAAAGTTGAGATCCATTGGTCTTTGTCACGGGATTCACGTTTGAGATTATACCTTCCGCCAGCTACCTTGTCTGCCTACGACCGGACGCGAGCTGCTCTAAATACGCCTATAGACGGCGGTTTCAGATAGGAGGATTTCCTTTCTCAGGCTGTTCATCGCCTATTCAAAACTGGACACAGGAACTATGTGGGGAGAACTTCCCTCGCCTTTTCTTCTTTTTCTTTGCTTCTTTTCCCTTTTTCCTTTGCTTCTTTTCCCTTTCGTTTCCTTTCCTTCCTACTCCTTCCCTTCTCTTTCTTCTTCTCTCGTCTTCTTTCCTTTTTTCCTTTACTTCCTTCTATGAGAAACCCTCACGAGTTGTTTTCTATTTAAATAGAGAGATTCATTACAGAGCGAGGTCAATTCAAGTTCATGACACCTATTCAAGTGTATTATTTGTATTATTTAATCATTTTACGAACTATTTTGTCTCTTTTGAAACATATTGAAGTTTCTCGGCAGCTGTGTATTTGTCCTAATTTTTTTAAATACTGTAAAATATTATAAACGTAAAGTGATTTTATCTCTAATTTTGGTACTTTGAATCATATGACTATGTTTTAATGCAGCATTTAGATTCATTATTTACGTTTATTTTATTTATATTTCTTATTGGTTTAGCGGTAATTTGTCGTTCGCATTCCAAATAAAATATTTAGAGTCGTTGTCTTTGCCAGCAGTATTGTTTATTGTTATAGCAAATTTCGATGTCGTACCCATCATCATCAGTTTCCTGGTATATCAGTATCATAAAGCTGAGCCATCGCAAGCTGCTATTTCAATAAACAACGTTGTCGCTAAGACAACGCCTCCAATTATTTTATTTTATTTATATTCCTTACTACAAGTGACTCGTATTAAATGTTAGTTTCGGTAAGAAAACACGTACACATTTTTTAAAAACTTTATCGCAATTTTCTATTTGTGGCAAAGATAACACCTCCAATTATTTTATTTTATTTATATTTCTTACTACATATAACTTATATTAAATGTTAGTTTCGGTAAGGAAGCACATACTGCTATTTTAAACTGCATCGCAATTTTATATTTTTTCTGAGACAATTTCTTCGGGGTCAGTGTGCTCCGGGGAGCCGCTCGTGGCGGTGGCGGCGGCGGCGGCCGGCCCTGCTGCATATTTCATGGGGCGCGCGGCGCGACGCGACGCGACGCGGTGGGTCAGGGCGGCGGTGGCTGTATCGGCGGCAGCTGCGGCGGTGTTGTCCCGCGGCTCGCCCACGGCGGTCGCTCGGATCGCCGGGCGCCATCGATAATCGATTGCGTGTCCTCGCAGCGGCGGCGTTGAGCGGAGGCGGCGAGGGCGATGGCGGAGGAGATGAAAATGAAGGGGAGGAGTAGGGACGGAGAGCGGAAGGATAGGTGTATATACGTCGTAGGAGATGAAGATGGTAATGTTGCTGGGGAATACAGGAGCTGCTGTGTTGATAATAGTAATGAGTGATGTTTGGAATATTAATAAGCGTAAGACATTGCTTTATTGGGAAAGCCCGCATTTTGCGCATAGTATTGTAGAGACACCGACAGTCCCTAGATCTCCTTAGGAAGCTGGTTGCAACACAGAACGTAGATTTTGTATTTAATCAACTTAACATTTTTAGGCGTGAATAATAATAATAATAATAATAATAATAATAATAATAATAATAACAACAACAACAACAACAACAACAACAACAACATATTTGGTAACTTGAAAAAACATTCTCCATACACATTTCCATGTAAATATAAGTAAGAAGTACTAGTTATTTTTTAAATGTAACTTTAATATACGCACGTTTTGTTGAGATTTCATTTTCAAGTTACAGTAAAAGTAGAACCGGAGGCATGGGTTGCTATTTTGTGAGCAGTACTATAAAATGAAATCTGTAGTTCTTCTACCTAGGCAAATTTTATTTTCGGGGTGTGAAATTTTCGAGTCTACGAATGTTGCGTACCTCGCGTTGTTAAAACTTTTATTCCTCATTCAACTCAGAATAATCAAAGGCTCAGGGAGGGATTTTCCAGTTCAAGAACACGTGCGTGGGTTATACGTTTCCAACATATGCCACATGCACTTTTTTTGACGAAAATAAACAAAATCAAAGTTATCATTTTTTATTGGAAAAGCATTTCTAATGATTTCGGGAGAATTATAGTAAAAGACAGTTCCCATTTAAAGCATCAAAGACGCATTTTTGCAATAATCTTGGCGTATTGTGGTGGATGTTTTGACTTTGTTGACTTTACTGATCTATGGCTGCGTATAGCTCATTTTTCCATCGGGAGCGGTAGCTCAGTACCTTAACTGATGTCACTGCAGCGCCTCTGACCAGGAGGTCCTAGGTTCGAGCCCTGACGATTGCAGGATTTTCGACACTGGATTTTCAGTTAGGTTGAATTCAGTCGCTGTATGGCGGTGAATTCTAGCGGCCGGTTACTCTGATTGGTCAGTTTTCGTGGTTTCTCCGATCAACACCAGGCGAATGCCCAAGCAGTACCCTACCAAGCGGGCCACACATCTTTTCTTCCACTTCCCTGTCCTATCCTCTTCCACACAAAGACAAACACACAAACAAACATGCACTACACTACCACATATTTCGAGATACCGGTCAGGAGAGTGTCCCGGCTGGGGCGGTGCCCCGCTGGTGGGAGAGTCCTGGTTAAGGGGAAACCCCACTAGCCGACGGTAGGTCGGCGCCGGATCTCGCCATCCAGCGGAGGAAGATCACCGCCATCTCCGGAGAAAAAGCATGCACCACACTCAGGGGACTAATGATCAAAGCAGTTGACGCGCTCGGAAACACGATAAAAATCAATCATTTTTGCCCCTTAGTCATTTTGACATGCTGCAACATTGGAAGCATTTGTCCGGAACTTGTTGGGGTCGTCCAAGTGGACAGGACGATTCGGAATATAAACACATTGCTATAGAGATACTATTCTAAGAAGGGACAGCTAATGCTTGTCTACTGCCAGCCACGAAACTGCAAATTATGCCCATGTGCTCAATTCGTCAGCTTGTTGCATAGCAGTTGTCTCACTCGAAAATGGCTTCAACTCAATCTCTTGTAATGCCATTGTTCGACAGGACTTTTGTTACCCGACCTGTCGAACTGGTCCCTTCGTTCAGTAATTTCCTTATACTACAACATTAAGAGAGAAAACTACGGGGGTAAGAAGACAGCGAAGTGAATAAGAAGCTGTCTTTGAGGTTACAACTTGGTGCCGCGAGGTCATGGCTGTGGCGATAGTTTCAGATGTTGACGGCACGGGCCAAGATCCATTTGACCATGTCGCGATGGCGTTTAGTACCCTACCAAACGGCCACAGACCGCGCGCGGTCTTTCCTTCCTCTTCCTTGTCCTATTCTCACCCCTTGCAGGCACTCTTATACTAACATGCACCACACTACCACACATGCCGGGTGTCCGGTAGTGACTTTAGAGCTTGTCCTGGCTGGAGCGGTGCCGTGTTGGTGGAAGATACCTGGTTAGGGAAACCTCGCTAGACGCCGGTAAGTGGGCAGCAGAATTCGCCACGCGGGGGAAGATCACCACCTTCTCCCAAGTAAAAAAGCACTACACGTACGGGACGAATGACCTCAGTAGTTGAAGCGACCGGGATCACTAACAACCAACCAACATCGCCGTCGCGACGGCTGTCGTCGCCCTTTATCTAGTGGGTGTTATGGATGCATTTGGGTGAGGCCTTCCAATTTCTATGAGTGTGGAGGCAGATTGATTAGTGATTCCGAGTACGTCAACTGCAAAGGTCATTAATCCTGGGGATGTAGTGCAGGTTTTATCGCGGGGGGTGGCTGTGATCTTCCTGTGCTGATTGGCGAGATCTGACACCAGCGAGGCGCCGGAGCCGGGACAAGCTCTACGATCCTGACTGGTCTCCCGGCATGTGTGGTAGTGTAGAACATGTTAGTGTAAGTGTGTGTATGTGTAAGGTGTGAGGATAGAAGAAAGAAGAGAAAAGAAATATCGCGTTCGGTCCGTGGCCCGTTTTGTTAGGGTACTGGTTCATCATTCCCCTGGTGTTCATCGGAGAAACCACGGAAATCTACCGATCAGCCGACCGCTATAATTCTTACCTTCGGGCGGGTGAATTTGACTTAGCTTCCTAGCTAGTGTCGAAAATCCTGCCACCGTTGGGACTCGAACTCCAGGACCCCTAGATAATCATGTCTCTCTACCCCGCTCTATCACGTTCCGCCAAGCTCCATTCTGTCCTCAGGCTGTTGAGCCCCGCCCCACGTCGCTCCTTTCCCGCTCGTCCGAATGCTGCTCAGCCACGCCCTGCGCTCACCTCGCCCCACCACACACTGCAGAGCTCAGCCCCGCTCCCGACTGCTGCCGGTCGGGGCTGCTTCGTCCGCTCGTCCAGCTACCATTCAGCGCCGCCGGGCTGCTGGGGATCATCCCGTCTCCAGCGTCCGTGCGGCTCTGGCCTGCACGTTTGCCCGCCGCCCGCCGCCCGCCGCCCCGTCGCCCCGTCGCCTCGCCCTCCTTATCGCCTCGTCACCCCGTTCCCGTCGCCCCGCCGGCCCACCGCCCTGCCGCCCTTCCCAATCCCACCTCGCCCCGCCACCCTCAACACGTTACTCGATGCGCGGCTGCTTCTCTGCTGTGCGGTGGGGTGCGAGCTGGCGTGCTCGCCTTTCTTCCCAAGCGCCCACTTTTTCCCCCAAGCCTCGCCGCAAGCAGTCTCTGAACATCGAGGTCTGTGGATGCATGGCTGCCCGGGAGACGCCACGTTCTAGGCACGGTGGCGAACGTTTCGGCCGTCGTACTGCAACCTTCCTCAGGGCGAAATGCGCTTCTGTCCCAGACAGCTCTGAATATATTGACTCCGGCCACGGAAGCTTCTCAACCGACGGTTTTCTTTACTCGCACTTAAATTGTGTTTCACCAGAACATTAATACGTTAGCTTTGAGCGCATTTGTTTCCTTTCTCCCGTTCCTTTTGCTACAAACCACGTAGTACACTATTTGTTACTCAGAATTATTCTTAGTGTCTCTTTCTGCACTTCACTAATATACCTAGTTTTTTGTTGACTTTCACTTTATTCCCGGTTAGCTTCCTATGCATTCTCAGCTCATGTTGTTGAGATGATCATGGCTTCGGATAGACACTCCTTATGTAAGTCGGTTCCTGCTCCTCGACATACTCGTACACATCTACTCGGCACTCTCTCCACGTCAGATTACGTATCTACGCGGAGCATGTCTATAATTATCTGTAATTACACGAATACAAAGAAGGTTGTAACGATTGCAAGAATTTCGGAATGCATTTAACCATCGACATGGGGATTGTTTTAAATCAGTTGCGTAAGTTAAGTCACTGGAATTTTGAAGTTTGTAGTATTTACTAATGACATTTTAAACATGAAATAATAAATATGATGAACCTCCAGTTTGTTTTTCAGGTTGACTACAACTCTGAGGTCAAAAGGTCAAAAAGATAGAAAGACAAAGGTTAGAATGATTTTGAAAGCAACAATCTTGATGCATTTAAAAACAACAAGTTTGTGGAAACAATTGTTGCAAACGAATGTAATGCCGAATGCCAAGGGGAATGGCTGCTCGGAAAGACCTCGGCGCCCCTGGCTCACTCAAACGCTTCATGCTGCGCATGCGCAGTGATGCCCGGGAGCGCACACAGTCAGTGAAGGAAGCGTTTGAGGCTGCGGCGCAGGAGGCGAGACATCAGATGAACGCGGGGTCGCTAAAGGCAATTTGTGCTTTGGCAAACACTTTGAGTCCTAGGTGCGTGGTTGGGCCTCAGAACCCAGGGCATTTAGGGGTACTTTTAGTGACAGTAATTATTTTAGTGTAGCAAATGCATGAATCCTTACTATTGTTTTAGAAAGTTTGCTTTTTGTCAATTGTAAACAAATGAAAAATAAATAAAAGTGCCAATTTTTATGTTTTATTCAATACTGGGATATATTACAAAAACAACTACAAATCTCCACAACAACAATATATATTTTTCAATACCATAATTATGATATATTTCATCCAAAATTCTTTTTCGAAATTTTCCTAAGCTAATTTCTGCATGATCTTCCAAAAATTCATAATTTTGAGGTCTGCTTATCGTTCCAAACTCAAAACATTACTGTACAGAACTCTGCCTACCATTGCAAACTACTTAAAAAGCACGTGACTTTACCGGCTCGATTTTCGCAATATACTCTCAAATTGGCCAAAAGATGACAGCACAATTCAGCCACATGAATTGAGACATCTACTCAATGCCCTGAATCAACGTATACTCGGCCATGTGTGCCGAAAGACGACGAAACGTGCGTCCGAGCTATGTTCGGGCTTGGGACTTTCGAGCTTTAAGCAAAGCCGGAGTATAGGTCGGGCTTGGGCTTCAATGTGTTAATAAGAATTATGTTTAAATATGTGTCACTATTGAAAAAGTTGTGGATATTGACGAGAAAGAAAAGTAGTATTACACAAGCTTCCGAAATGAGATATCTAAGAGTCGTGAAAACTTGTAACCTCCTAAACCAGATCAAAAAAGAAAGCATCGGAAAATGCCTTCGTTTTTACATCTTGTTTTTGTTCACTTTCGCCCTTATTCCCAGTTGGCTTCGTTTGAATTTACTGCTTCTGTTGAGATTATTATGGCCTCGGATCGACATCATCTTTTCCACTTTAGGCGAAATACGTAAGAAACGTTCTACGTGCACACAACACCTATAAAGGATGGAAGATGATAGGATTAAAAGGTTACCTACTGTACCGTACAATACCGATCAGCTGTAGAAAGAGATCCTGGCAGGCCAACACAACCATGGAGTGACGCCGAAATATGCCTTCTGGCCTAAACTGTGAAAGGAAGAAGGAGAAGAAGAAGAAAAAAGAGAAGAAGACTACTGACAGAGACCAAAAGAATACTACTGACAGAGACCAATTCCTTTATATTGCTTGTACTTTAAAACGAAGCGTCGAATTTTATCCTTGTGAAATTGAGAAACAAATATTCATAATTACCAGTGCGAACAACAAAATATTGACGTAAACCTTTCCCCCTAAACAACAAAATATTGACGTAAACCTTTCCCCCTAATTAATTGTGGATATCTAAATTGGGAAATCGCAGAATTCCTTCAATGGTGTTACCTGGCACTCGGAACATTTTAAAATGTCATGCTTTCTGTAAATTAGATTAGTAAACAACGTAAAACTTCATCTACCCATTTGATTTTTTACCGTATTTCCGAAAATTCCCAAGTAAAACGGCGTCACAATTTGTATTTTGAGAACTAACACTTTCAGTTGATATCTATTTTTTAAATTATTTCTGAGCCTTTGAAAAGTAGAAAAAGCATGGTGTTAATATTTGTTCGTTCGGGTTCATTTCTTTCATCGTTTCTCGCCGACTTTCTCAGAAGTTTCATGTGTTTGCAGGCTGAAGAGATATAATTTTGATCTCGTAATAGAAAATTATTCAATCCTGATTCATAAAGGAGGTGATCCATAAAGACCTTCACACATTTATTGCTGTTTTATTATCCTTCGTAATAATGACGTATTAATCCATTTTTAATCCAGGATGTTGTTACAAGAATGATATTATAGTTATCAACTAATATCTATGGTTTCCTCCACCAGTGCATTCAACTTTTTCAGTTCTATAATCACACTTTCTTCTCCCTAATCCTCCCTTTTTCGTGCCCACTTACTGACCTCGCGCATCCCTTCTTTATGATTTGACTCATCCCCGACGTCATTGAGCAGCTCCCGAGACCCTTTAGGCCCGCCCTCGCCATTGCCGAGTGCCCTTTGACAGCTCGCAGCGGTTGACTCATCCGCCCTCCCACTTGTCCGCCTGCCAGCACATATCACCCCACCCCTCCTCACCCACGCTTCTCAACTGCCGCCGCTATACAAATCCCGAACGCTCATAATCAGGACGGCGCATTGTTCATGGAATTCCTGAACGGCGGATAAAAAAAGCTGATCTCTGGTTAGTGGTTTTTATTCATTGGAGTGTAATGAACTCCCGAGTCCGATAGCTTGAATTGACCTCCGGCTGAAAAAAAAAGAGGACCGCCGCCCGCGTGGATGGGTATTTGCGAGCGTTTGCCGTTGGGAGCCATGGCAGTGTGCTGGAGTGCGCTCTTTGTCGCGGGCTTAAATCTTGGGGTGGGGGTGGGGGGGAGGCGGGTCGAGGCTGGAATCGGCGCAGCGCGGCAACGGGCCTTGGGAGCCGAATATCGAAAACCTATGGCATCGGGAGGCGGGGCGGCGGCGTAGCGCGACCGTGCTGCCGCCGCTGCTGCTTTGGCGCTCGCCGAGAGCGTGCGGGGCCGCGCCGCGGGCGCTGGCGGAGCCAACGCGGCCTACAGCACCGACAGCGCATAAGCGACTCACAGTTCCAAGCGCTGTTGCCACACACTACTGCACTCAAGGCACCACCAAATAAATTTAACCTCAAAACATTGAAACTTACTGACAGGCGGCGACACGTCTTGATATCATGTTCATAACCTTAGACTCAGCATTATTAATATTTAAATACACTATGCGACCTTCACTGACCTACGCCTGCCCAATTTGTGGAGGTGCCGCTAAAATTAACCTTCAAAAACTGAAAGTACTGCAAATTAAATTTTTAAGATATGTTTTAAAAGCTCCATGGTATATCAGAAATGATGAAATTCTAAAAGAATAATCCACAGAACCTCTAAAAACTTTCTAATTCTAAAAAAATGTTCCTATATCTATTCTTCTCTTGTATCATCCCCAGCCACTCCTTTGTACACTCTAGGTAAACCAATCAATCTATTCCACGAATCAAATTAAGATATTCTAAAGACCTACTACATCCTCCTAAATTAGCCGTAAAGCAGGTTCAAACATTCCAAATTTTATCCAAAATTGTATGTATTTTTCTGAAGGACCTTCCTGGGTATCCTTAGTTGTTAGTTTCCAATATTATTGTTTTCAAACATTGTACATGTAAGATGAAATGTAGTTAAAAATGATTGTGTATACTATGTAACATAAAAACCCTTCAAATACGTAATATTGTCGAACAAGGATAATATAAACTATTTTAAAACAAAAAAGTTCATAACCTTCGGCACAGTCGAACCTTATCGCCTCCGCAATTTTGTGTGAGTCAAATGAGCGACAAAGCGGTACGCTGGTGTGAGAAGCAAATCCTCGCAAGCTGATCGCTTCAGAGCAGGTCACATGATCTACAGCACGTGGCGAGAGAACTGTCAGAGCCGCTTATACGCTGCTTGTACTGTAGAGGAAAATGACGATCGGTTGACGCACGGGTGCTAGCTGCTCTTTTTAAGGTAGCTGTTCACCTCAAAATATTGAAATATCGTGAAATTTCAACTTTAAAAAAATGTATTGAGTTGTATGCTATTTATACTGAATTATAAAAGATAACGATGTAATTCTTCTTGCAGCTTGCTCCCCATGATATACTCTTGAGAAATGGACTGGAATAGTTAATGTGTCTACTAAACGTTTGAGTTAAATCAACTGAAATTTTCAGAATATACTTTTAAACAATTATTTTTCTGAAATAATAGAATACTGACTCTTTAGTTTTCGCAGTACCTTTACCAATCTAGTCCAGACAAAAAATACACACTTGTCTTAATTTACAAAATGAATTATCAAACTACATCAACTTATTGTGAAAATAGAATATCTGAAGTAAAACCTGCGATTTGACAATTAATTATAAACAAACAATTTTTGTTAAAATTATTTGGTCTCTGAGAGCATATAGAAATCAAATGTTCAAGGTAATATAAAATAGAAACAATATAAACGACATTATTAAGGTACCTATCTTAAAATATTTAATTTTTTGATAATACACACAACTTTATTGAGAGCTTGGTTTTACATCGTTCAGGCGTTCTGCTCTTTCAGATGTTAGTTAAAGGACACAAACTACGTAAGACAATACTGACAGGCAAGACAAATAGCACAGTTTAATATTGATGGGAGAAACTCAATCGAGCACTTCTAATTAATTTAGTGACTTGGGATACTTCAACGTGATGTGTTGATGTTTGAGAAAGAAGTAGTGAAGTAGTGAGGGCTCTGGTTTCTAAGTATCGGGTTGTGGAGGGATCTGTCAGACCTACTTGAAAATGTAGGGAACCTTTTGCATACTAGAAAAGAAGACATAAGATAGGATGTGTTTGCAGTTTTGAATGGAGGGAATTTTAAAATCGGAGGAGAGGGTTGTTTCTAATAAACTGGAGTGCTTTCGTGGCTATTCTTAGGATTTTATTTTGGAATATTTGGAGATTGCATACTTAAAAGGTTGTGGTACGACGAGAAGAACTACGATTTAGGGTGCTAGCTGCTGTACAAGGAACAGATTCTCTGTTTACAGACGACTCTCAACTTCTTTCATTGCCATTAACAAAATGATACTCTTCCTTTACTTTTAGAACTTTTTTTCATTTTCACCATCGATTCTGTTACCATTCTCAAAGTCATTAGGTATCATTATAATTCTCTTGTCCATTATTATTCATAACTTTTAGTTTCTATGCAATACTCTGTCGTAAAGTATCTCCTCTTCAACGTCCTTCTAGAAGTAGTTGTAGCTTTGTATATGATATCGTGCGTCTAATTCTAAAGGATTCACATGGCGGAATGGTATTGTCTGAAAAGACTTACTTTCACGTCGTATGTAGTTCTATAATTTTTAGGTTTCTATGTTAAATTGAACATTTTAATTTTTAACTTATTTCTTTTAGTCTTTTCTAGAAGATCTCTGTAATTAATATTTATAAATGATACATATTTTTCAGCCACCATTCCTTAGTTCTTCTTCTTAAGTTACGTTCATTACTGCGTGGGTGAGGGTTCTCCGCTGAGGCGCATGCCTCTTTACGGTCGTTAAATGTTCATTGGCCCAGCACCTCTAGTCACATCACTTCTTTTATCAATGTCGGAACATCCTTCCGGAACCTATTGTTTTACTTGTTCGAATTTTACGATCTCCCGTAACACATAATAAAACAATACGGTGGTGAAAAAATGTTTCCACATTTGGGGTTAACAATGCTTTAAATGTGCTTTTTCAATCAGTACGTACATTTCGGACTACGAGCAGATGAATCATTGAGTTTGTATTTAGTGAAAGTTCCCAACTAGTGAGATCCACGCTGATCTTTCGCACCGCCTCTGTTGGTTGGTTGTTTGTGATTCCGGGCGTATCAACTAACGAGGTAATTAGTCCCGTAAGTGTAGTACATGTTTTCCACTGGCGGTGGCGGTGTTTTCTCCCGCTGGACGGCGAGATTCGGTGCCAATCTAACGTCGGCTAGCGGGTTTTCCCAAACAGGTATATCCCACCAACGGGGCACCGACCCTGCCGGGACAAGCTCTAAGCTCCCGACCGGTTCTCGGCATGTGATAGTGTAGTGCATATTAGTGTGTGTGTGTGTGTATGTGTGTGTGTGTGTGTGTGTGTGTGTGTGTGTGAAGGGAGAGGATAGAACAAGAAGAGAAAGTGTAGATCGCGCGCGGTCCGTGGCACATTTGTTAGGGTACTGCCCGGCATTCGCCTGGTGTTGATTGGAGAAACTACGGAAAATTACCGATCAGAGAAGCCGGCCGCAGAATTCTCCTACAGACAGCGATCGAACTCGACCTCATTGAGAAGCTAGTGTCGAATGTTGCCACTGCCGGGACTCGAACCTGGCCGGAACTCCCGAACAGAGGCATTGCAGTGACATCCGTTGATATGCTGAGCCCTCTCCCGGTCCGCCTCTGTTCGTGGTGAATTTTTCCTTGCCCTTCAACCCCTCTCTGCATTATTGTCGGTCTCTGCTGACTGGTGGACCTGCGCCAGAATGCCTTCTCACGGTACAGGGACCGCCGCGTACCCTCTCGCCACTCGCGCCGCCTCCGTCCTCCGACCTACATCCGCTGGCGCGAGTGATCAATCGTAATGCGTTCTTCGCCCAGGACGAGCGCCGCGGGGGTAGTTAGGCCGTAAACACGAGGCGCGCGCAATCCGGCGCCCCTCGGCCCCGCCCACTCCCCTCTCCGGCGCCCCGACACACACACACACACACGCACACACACACACACACGCGCCACACACACACACACACGCACACACACGCATACAGTGCCGGAGCTAGACAATTTTGGGCCCGGGCACTGAGAAAACGTGCCCCCTCCAAAAAAAATTGAAGATGTGAAAGTTTTATCGATAACTCAACAAATAATAAAAACTACAACGTTTAAGATAGATTTTTTTGGGATGTATATTTTAAATAATAGTTTTAAATAAAAGTATGTAGTGATCAAATAATACAATTTCCATGGTGAGCTTAAAACGTGAAAAAAGTTGTGTTTATTTAGTGTTTTCTAAAATCACTTGTCATATACATGAAATTATAAATGAATATTTTAAAGTTAGCTTCATTTGATTCATTTCAAAGAATCCTACTTTATAAGTAATGACTACAACTGTAAGGTAAAACATTAATTGAAAATTTTATGAAATATCAGACTACTATACCGCGGCTTCTAAAACGGTGATAACAATATTCTCGAGTTCTAATTTCTTTTTCAATCTTTTACTAATTTTTCCCATCAGTCCCATCACCCGGGCCCTTGCCTTGCGGGGCCCAGGCGATTGCCCGGTCTGCCCATGTCACCGCTTACATACATTCACACAGTCACACAAGTATACACACATACATAATACACAAATGCACTACGTACACGTACATGCATACACACGTGCATTGCATGTATATATTCACTCATATATATATATATATATATATATATATATATATATACACACACACACTCACACACACAAACCGAGGTCCCTGTCCGTTGTCACCAGCGCTCTGCCCCTAAGATGGAGAATGAGAGGAGAAAGGAGGTGGAGTAGAAGAGCCAAGTGACTCTTTGTGGCAGGGTGCGGATAGGGGTCCATTGTGAGGTGCTATACCAGTGTTAAGAAAATCTGTGGCTACAAGAAAGCTTGAGTGAAATAGAGAAGGGTAACAATGTTACAATCTAGGCAGCTTTTGAAAAGCAATATAGTTGTTGTATACAGCTTCGGAAATAATGAGTATTCAAGCAAACGGAATTCATTTTCTCCTAATTGCGTGAACATTGCAGGCAATAGAATTCTTTATAAATTTATATTGCTTTTCAAGATTAATCATATAATGTTCGATGCATATATTGTTGGCTCCGGTTATAGTGAACCCGAATATAATGTGCCCTCGGTTATAATGAACCGGTCTCGTTTCACTTACATTACAGATAAGCGTAAGAAGATTCGATTATAATGAGCTTGAACCTCGGCTATAGTGAACATAGGAAGAAAGTCCTGAAATGAATTGATCTCGTATCTTATTAGGTGATTGAAAGGGCCTTCGGAGTGTGGGATAGTGTACCAACAGTGCAAGAGGCATTGAAAGGTACCAAGACTGCAATGCGATACGTAGCGGACAGAGGACAATGCAGAATCAAGGATGGAAAGAGCACAGACTCTGGACAAGGATCTGAAGAAATTACTGATAAAAATTGTACGAAGCAAAAAATTGAAAATAATTGATTCTTTACGTACATATAAAGATATTGAAATTTTAAACTCGTGTTGTTAATCAATTTTGCTGTCTATTAATAAAATAAATTATTGTGGAAAAATTCCATTAATTATAACATCCGATATCGTGAACCTCTGATATAGTGAACCAAACATGATAGTCCCCCTAAGTTCACTGTAACTGGTGTCAACTGTATTAAGATAATGCGTTCTCAAAATAACAGGTTCGATCTGAAAGTTTTGGAGAAAATGGAATTTTCACATTTTCAAACGCTATTGTGAGACCTACAACATATTAAGAACAAAATGACATAGTTCCATTTTCATTTTTACCTCTCTCTATTTTGTGCTTCCAATATGCTTTCCTGAAAAGGAAAAGGTCACGTTCATCGTTCTCCGTACGGAGCTTCTGGCATATGAACGAGTATTGATATTCTGTATGTAATTATTGTGTGTACTTATTTCACTATATTGGTGTCGTAAAGGACGCCGTTTCTGTTTCTGTTTGAGTTCCATTCCTGGTAGTTTTATAATGTTAATATTTTCCAGTCATCAACACTTTCAAAAAATATCATCCATCATTTATTATTTTCGTTTGTAAAAAAGTTTATGTACTGTATGAGTTTTAACCCATTTAGTATTCATAACACGTGGGATTGAAACGAGCAAAATTTTTCACAGAGATAACGTACTGAATGATCTGTGATGCAGTCAAGGTTCGTCACATAAAATGTGCCGGGAATTTTTAAACGAAATCGCTGATGAGAATCTTGATGGGCAAAGGATTTATCTACATTCAGTGTGTACACATTAATAATGAGATTCAGAACATCATTTGAGGCATATTTTTAAAATATAGAACCAGAGTGATTTGTTACTATGACGTTTGTAATAGGCATACTTTCTCTTCTGTTACAATGTTACAGGTCATATGACGTTCATTTGGTTGGGATCGGTGCATTCACAACAGTATTTGAATTTCCTGTACTTGACGCAGTCATGGCGGGAAATTGTCTCAAACAGCGTCTACCTACTTTTTCCATGCGGTTTCCCATCTTGTGAGTTCGTGGTGACTAGTAGACGAATGAGGAAAGGAAAATCGCGCAATGTCCGTTGCGTCTAAGGTTGCCATACGTCCTGAAATAGCGAGACATGCCCTGAATAAAGACATATGTCCCGCTGTCTCGCCAAATGTTTCTGTCAAATGTCCCAAATTGTTAAACTCTGTTACCATACCATACAGACGTACACAAAAATGTTTTGGTGAATTTCATCACAGAACATGCGCTACATAAGAAAACAGCTAATGCTTGCGGTTCATTCCTTTGTTAAGTAAAATTGTGATTTTTGTCTTTTTACAGTACAGTCTGAGAACTGAAAAATAGATAAAAATGGGTCAGTGTGTTTTGAATCTTAAGTGCATCTATTTTTCTCACAATATGTTAATGCAAGAGAATCTGGAATAACATGGGGAAATACTTCACAAATTTTGTTATGGAAAAATAAGGTAATGACCTGGATAACCAAGAAATGTCAGAAAAATTTGTCCTAGAAAAAGAGTGGTGACCCTGATATTCTTGAAAGTGTGAAAAGTGATTTGTATTGGTCTACTATTTAGTTGTATACTTGATATACTATTTCCCTGTTACACGATTTACTTGATCAACTATTTAGTTGATATTGTTATGATTCTATGTGGTGAATTAAAACACAAATATTATTTTAACAAAATTTTGTTTCTTAAAATACACTAAAAATACTTGATTTATGTACAGATGGTCTTCACAGTTGTTGTGTTCTTCACTTGGTTATTTCTTTATACGGCGCGCTTCTCTTCACGCCCGCCTGGGCCCTTTGGGAACTCGCGCCACCCATCTACGCGATCCCGAATACCCCGGAACCATCCAGTTCGGGGGGGGGGGGCGCCGGCAGATGCAATATTCGTTACAATATACTATTTAGTTGTACATAAATAATCAATTTGCTCTGAAATGTATTTCGGAAGTGCTGCATTCCATTGCTGTCCTTATGAGAACCCTAGTAGCGTCAAACTTGGCTTGCAATTCTGCAGACAACGACGTCACAGCAGCCGGTTAATTTATCTGGTTTCCAAAAAATGCCGCCCCAATGGTATTCGACCCGGCGATCGACTGCATTTCGACTTAATAGAAGCGCGCTGTCGTGGAGTGGGTGGGGCGGGGGTGGGAGTGAGCTGTCGTGCCCTGGGCGGGGTGGCGCATCGCGATTCGCTGGCCTCGTTGGAGCGCTGGCCCCGCGTGCCACGTGGAGGCCCTGTGTCGCAGGTAATTCCCTGTGACTCGCGCCGCACGCAAAGAAGCGTGAAATCGGCAAAATATCGCCTGGTATTGGAAACTGCGCAGTGGAATTTGTTGGGGTGCAATTACCGCTCGTCTGTGAACGCTGTGAAGCTGCCGCCTGGTCCGCAACACACGGGCCGTTTTCATGAGTAATGGCTTTGCGGGTTTAGATTACATTTAGAAACATGTAGCATTCGGTAGTTCTTTTTGTTTGTCGTGGTAAAAAGTTTTTTGAATTATTTTTCCTCGTTATTTATTATTCCTTATTTCTTTGGGACAACTAAAAATGTTTATCTCTGTTTGTTTTGCGATGTTGTGAAATAATATTTGGATATTTAGTACCCAAATTACACGGAGCAATATTTAGTCAGTTTCTTATTTACTAAATGTGGTAGTATTTAGTAGTACAACATACCGGCGAAGATGTCTCAGGGCATCTACTGCTGTAACACTGAACGGGAGGTCCTAAGGTTCGAATCACAATGGTGGCAGTATTTTCGACAGTGGATAGACAGCTAGGTCGAAATCAGCCGCTGTCTGGAGGAGAATTCTAGCGGCCGGCTGCTCTGATCGGTGGTTTCTGTGGTTTCTCCGATGAACAGCAGGCGAATGACGGAGCAGAACGTACCGCGCACCGTTACTTCCTCTTCCTTGTCATGCCCTCCCCACACCTAGTCACATACATGCACCATACTAAAATTTCCTATATTACACGCAAAATTACGCGAAAAATACTAAAATTTTCTAAAACTTGTACATGACCTTATCTAAAAATCTTTTTTAAGAAACAGATTTTATTAAGGGAAAAATCAATTTTGGAGAAAATCGGCTGAACGATTTAGCCGCAACCGTTATTCACCGAGACAAACGGACAGCGGGACAGACGGACAGACGCCGCCAATCAATTTTTCGGTATGAAGAACCCCTAAAACAAGGATTCTGTCTACAGCACGTGTTATAGGATGTTTTTCTAAATTTAGCATTTATTTTTGTGCTCCTTTCGGTTGTAAGGGCTCTGTAGTAAGTATTATCTGACGAAAATCGCCGTTTTGGCGCGCAGCATTACATACCTCTCTACCGAGGTAGAAGTAGAGAGAAAGTAAAAAATGATTATGATACACTTACTTTCATAAACCATTTCCAATTGGTCGTGCATTTAAAGTTCCCTAGGCAAAAGCATTTTGGAAAGAAATTTAATTTGAAAAATAACCACTGCGAAGAATTAATAGTCGCGGCGGAGTGTGTTGAGTGATGACTGAAGGTCACAAATTCAAATGCGATTTGGGACCAAGAACATTTGCAATTGACATTCCATTCATCATTCCACTTAGGGAGATACCTTTATGAATCTTTAGTGACCTTAATTGGTTCATCGATATCCGTACTTAAGAATTGTAGATCCGAAACTGTCAGGAAAAGGATAAAGATGCAAATGCATTTGTTTACATTTTAACCATCTTACTGTGTGTTTAATGGTGCAGAGATCTCACCACCATGAGAGTGTTATAAGCATTGCTAAACCATGGACGAGCTCTATTATAAGTAATAATAAGCGATATTGTTTTTTTATCTTATGCTAAGTGCCTCTGGGAGAATTTTGTTCTAGTGATAGTTTCGTGTTACCAGTTCGTTGTTATTCATACAAAGTGATGAATATTCATCAAAGAAATACTGTTAATGCACTTTTGCTATGCAATATTAATTTTTTGGGAGTGTTTCAATAAAAGTGCATATCCAGAAACGCTATTGCATAGGGATGAGCTATTATCAATTCAATTACGCATTTGGTGAAGGGATGTCTGCATGCCACATTCCCTAATGACTGTCAGGTACCAAAGCTGTGTTGATTGTTCTCTCTCGGGCGTGAGAGAAGGGTGTGCGGTCCAAGTTCGCACTGCTTTTCTGCAACTGGCTCCGGGTAGAGAGACAGTCAAACACCAACTCCCGTTGACAGCCGTTTATTCCAAAATGAAATGTACAGAAAGATCTGGTTACAGCTTTCCACTCATTGTGCTTCCTCTCTCGTAGGGCATCTCCGCTTATGCTTCGCGGGTGAGTGACAGCCACGTGCCGCGTCAAACAGTCGCCTGATGAGGATCTGTACTTACGCGGTGGTTCTCACTTTTAAGAGAACTTCCAGCGTGACTTCATGTATACAGTTGTGCATCGTGCCCAAGTGTCCGCGTGTTTGAGTGGATTGGCATGATACATCTCAGCCAAAATTTCCTGAGTGCTGTTTCTTAATGCTAAACAATGTTCATTACAACTTTATAATTTAAAGGTTTTTCCGGCTGCTCAATATACGGTACTTCGGCTGATGTGGTCTCAGAAGTGTGAGGCACAGGGGTGGGATAAATGTGCACTGTTCGCGCGATAAATGTACACTGGACTACCGTTGAAGCGCGAACGAGACCCACAAGAATGGAGGCACTGCGCCAGTGCACAGAGCCATCTACGCACACGATCTCTTTTCAGAAAACATGAGATAGCCCAATGTGAACTAGGGATTGTAGTAGCTCAGAAATTTGTTTTGGCTGCGTTACTAATTTGTTGAATGGATTTTCTTGTGTGCTTTCGTATTCGAAATGTGAATGTATTTTTTTGTCTAGAAGCCTGCTCTGATGAAAAGCAAGGAAATGTTGTTATTGAGTGTGTCCCACTGTAATGTCCGCCGGTGCGTTGATTCATCGCGCCACGTCCACTCAAGGACTGCTGTCTTCCAAAACCTCCACTGTAGATGCATTTTTCTACTCCCATTGTATGTCATTTGATGACTTCAGCCCGTTGCATAATGATACTCATTACAATACATATTTCGTTATGATACAGGTTCTTGACCACTCACAGAGAAGTTTACAAACCTGGTATTCACACTAAATCATTCAGAATCGTTCAAGTAAATATTTTGTTCGATTGTATACATAAAAATGGATTTAATGTTATAGTATGTTTTTCAGTTCTAATTGCTTTTATTAGTAGTAATATTTACGTGGAATATTATTTAAAATAAATTGTATTGTAATTTCACTTTGATTCTATTTGATTAGCGCAGTAAAATAAAGTCACCTGCTGCGGGATAAGGTAGGGAGCCTGTATGTCGACTGCCACGAAACGATTAAATGTAAAAGTGTATCTTATGAAAGTTAACATGAGTCGTATAAAAAATAATATTAAACTCGATGTAATGGGTATTTATACACTCGTGTGAAGTTCACGATACTTGCTCGTCGCTCGCTCGCATCGGAGTATCATACTCCTGTTTTAATACCCATCGTTACGTCATAGTTTCATAATGTACTATTCCAGTAGTGTAACTTATTGTGTTCCCATAAGCAGGAAGGCCGGCTTCTGTCAGACGGGATTAGTGCAGGCAGAGAATGCCTGTAGGAGAAAGTAAGGGGGAGTTTGAATAGGCGGTTGTGAGGGGGCATAGGCACCCCGAGGTATTTCGGTAACGTCCATAAATCCATGGAAAGGGAAACCCAAAATGCGTGGGGGCGCGGCAGTCACGTGGCGTGAATTGCCGCGCGAACGCAAGATGACGTTGCGTGTCACGTGGTTTGAATGGTATATAAGCGAGAGCGCAAAACGCAGGGGTGGGTTTCGAGCTGAGTGAAAACCTCGTGCGAATTCAGAAAACTTACGCCCAGGGCGATGTGGAGACGAGCGCTGCTCCTAGGGTAACCCATGTGTAGGGACGCCGCTGTGGAACATCTTTCTAGGGATGACTGCGGTCACCGGGGCTCTACTCTGTGTGTGTAAGCTCGCTGAGGAGTGGCGAGGGCCACGAGTTAGGCAGATCTTGCATCATTTAAGGATCGCTCCAGCGATCAGGGGATGGGGTCTATCAGAGTTGAAAATAACTGATCAAATTATTTATTTGTAAATACTTAATTATTAATAAACCTGCAAATATCTGAAGCTCGTGCCTGCGATTGCTGTTGTGTCAGTGGCGTATCCTGCTCAGTGATCATGGGGAGGCGATCAGTTTTATGGACGAAACAAGGTGGACCAATTAAGGTGTCTATCCATATTACGATGTACATACCTACTGTACTTTCTTTGAGAATCTTTGGGAATTGGTAATTGTGCATTGTTTGCTCTGACAATAATAAACAAAACAATAATACGCGATTGCATGTTTAGAGTGATCAAACTTCCCCTTCCCCAACCCGCTATGGAGGCCTCAGTCGTTAGCAGGTGACCACTAGGAGGCGATGGGGAAGCTTTGGGTGGGGGAATATAGAAGCACCGATGAGAAGTCCGAGATGCGACAGTCAGCATCGCCTCACTGTCGACCAAAACTTCGCATTTTGCACACAGCACATGGTGAGAGTTCAATGACCTCGGTAATGAAGCGAAGCCATCGAAGGGATGTTTCTCGGTCTTTCACATCCACAGATGTGTCAGGCCTACTGGAAAGCGCATGAGGAAAAAACGAAAAGTAGAAACGGAACAGAGAGATGCACTTTAAAAATAGAAAAATATTTTTAAAAAAAGTTTTAAAAGAGACGAAAAAACTTGGAGATGAGACACATCACTCGCATCCATTGACCCTACGCCTCTGTTTTGTGTTTCCGAGACGTCACAGTAGCTGAGCCAAAACGCAAGTCGCCTTGCCTTCTGTAGAATTCTCAACCCCAACCAGCTCCACCGACTTCGGCGCCTCCGTGCCGTCCCACGCAATCCGTCCGGCCATTACGCCGCGCAGAGCCTATAATTGGAGGTGCATCGACCGCTGCGGGGGATCTTGGGCGGTCTGCGGTGAGTGCGTGGGTGGAGTTCGATAGTGCTGGAAGTGACGGAGAGATGGCAGTCGCGGCGGCGGGCGGCGGCGGCGGTGTCGGCGGAAGCGTTCGAGGCGGCCAGTATTTATCGCTTCCTGCGAACCCTGGCGGACAGTTATTGCCCCATCCATCCTGCTTTATGCGGTTCATCAGGACTCACACGACGCCGCCACACCCTTATTTTTTACAGCCCCGGCCGCCGCCGTCGCGCCTTCGACCTCGACGCCTCTTCGCCTTTGCTTATGGCTCGTCCTCGACGTCGAGCCGCAGCCGTGCCCCACCCCGCCCCCCCCGCCCGCCCCGCCCCGCCCGCCCTCCCCGCCCCCTCCGCCCCCGCCACGCGCCGCCAGGCCGGCCCCTCCACGCCCTGCCCCGCCCCGCCCCCCCCCGCCCCTCCCGCCCCTCCCGCCCGCCCCGTCCGCCCCGCCCCGCCGGCCGCTCCGCCCGCCCGGCCCGCTCCGCCCGCCCGGCCCGCCGGCCCGCCCGGCCCGCCCGGCCGGCCCGGCCCGCCCGGCCCGCCCCGTCCGCCCCACCCGCTCCACTCCGCCCCGCCCGCCCCTTTTCCCCGCCGCCCGTGGCTCGCCGCCCTCCCTCACCATTTCGCCGTCTCCTCGAGACCCCCTCCCCCCACATTTCGCTGGCGCCCGGGTAGCTTCTTTACAGGAACCAGGGCTGACGGAGCAGCGACGCCACTGGGCGGCATTGCACGCGCCCTGCCAATTGTTACCGCTGGAACGCCACCAATCAGCTATTTCTCAATTATATTACGATTTAACCCGGCAATGCCCGCAATGTTTCTCTCAGATATAGCTGCAACTTTTTGTGAATGCGAATGATCTGGAGGTTCTTTTCCTGAAATGCATATGTTATTCAGTTTGTACATGTCCCCAATCCAATTATTAATGAATGTTACACTGCAGAATGCTTGTCTGAATAGTTATGGCGAGAAAGGTCATAATAGACAAAGTACATGCAAAAATCATTAAACATATTGTCTTATTAAATACAATTTCCTCGCATTTTTTGGAATGTTATAAAGAAATATGCATTTTACTTTTTCACAAAAATATTTAGATAGTCTTCGTTTTTTTTATTCTGCAAGGTTCGCATTTGTTTCATTTCCCTATAGACGTCTCCTGCACATCTTTCTCTTTGGTAAGAAATTCTACCAATTACTAATACTTTGGGCGCCATTGCACCCAACGTATACGAGTGATATCGCGCAGCGCTGCGATCAAGTTTGAACATGCTCACTGGAAATGAATCAGCGAAAAAATAAAAATAAAAGGCCAAGCGATCTCAGAAAAGTACAACGAAGGAATAATGAAATAGCAGACGACTAATGCATCGCAATAATTCAGGAACATAATATTTCCTTGGCTTGGATCTCACAGATCTATTGCGAGCACTCCCGGATTAAACACAGTGGTACTTCGAGGTCACGAGCAACACGGAGAGTGTCACACCGTCATCCAGACGCAAGCTTCGTTACGACTTAAATGTTTGACAATGTCCCCCTTTCCGTTCAGCTCGTGACCCAGTAAGTTTAAATCGGAGTGTAGAGGGAAGTTATGGTCTGTTTTGAACACAACATGTTGGAGCAGTGTACAACGGTCCTTCAGTGACCGTATGACTGGATTCCACCGTCACCGTCACTCTCATCACCTGCAGTAGTTTCGGAATACTTCGCGATATTGTTCTTTAATTTTTCCAATTCCTTGTGAGTAGAGTGACATATTAATGATTTTTATTATATATTTTTGAAATTTAGAGTAATATTAGTAATATATGCGATGACATCTATCAATCAATATGAAAGAGTCATAAAACCTTGGTTAGGTGTTTTCGATACAGCATAAAATTCTTTGTGAATAACAACTACTTGACTGATGCTGTGTCTCTTGTAAGAGCCTTTCAGTGTGTTGCTGAACTAAGGCATCGAAAGTATACAGTGTCTCATTGGAGAAATATTTATTTTATTTAATCTGAGAAGGGTATCAAACAAACGTTATCTCAACATTGAACAAGAAACTTTTGACAGGTTCTATCGACGTTATCTAATAATTGCGTAGTGTAGCCCAGCAATGTTTTATGTTTAATTGCGGACGCTGTACAGCTGTAGTTTGAAAAACGAAAGGGACAGGGAGGAGCCTCAACTCCCCCTTGTGGTGTATTCACTTCCTTCCACCGTCCACGCCCCCTCCCTCCCTCAACCCTTTGAAGGCCTGCGCTGCCTCCAGCTGCGCCGCCTCGCCCCCTTCGCCCTCCCCCCGCGTTGTTTATTGCTCTTCATTTATCAGCGCTTCCTCCGTTGCGTTATTATCGCCCCCGTTGCTTATCTCCGGCCGGCAGAGGCGCTCCAGGATGAGCGGACGCGAAGGGAGTCGTCGAGAATTCATCACCGGAGAGACAGAGAGAGATTGGGGGGAGGAGACAAGTAAGAAGCGATTTGCCCTACACGACTAATGAAAGAGAAACAGTTGAGTGTAGAGCTCAACAGCAGGCTGGCGGGCGAAACGGGGAACAAGAGCGGGGGCTAATAAAGAATGCGAATTTTGGGAGGGGGTTGCAGTGAAGTAGCCAATGGTCGTAGTTCAGATGAGATAGAGAGAAAGAAGGGGAAGAAGTGAAAAAGTGTGTGGTAAACAACGTCACAGCTGCGGAGGGAAGATACGAAGGGTTGGGTCATTGGTCAAGTCTTGAATAAATGGAATGGGGCTTTCTCTTGGTACATTTAACCGTAGGCAAGTCTGGAGTCAGGTTCACCAGTTCATTTTCAGAGATTGCAAACTAAAATGGTCACATTGAAACAATTTCATCAAACAACAAAATTGCCAAATTAGTCTCCAATCCGTTTCAAATTGTCGTGGTGTGGAATAGCCAGAGTTGCAATTGAATGTCATCTTGAAGTTTTCATATTCGGACCAAACGCCGTGGAATTATTTCTTTCAGTTATGAAAAAAATTTTTGGGAAAAGAAATTAAAATTCTCGAAATCCTTAAGATATACTTTATGGTTCATAGTAATTCATCCAGAATTCAATTCGGTGCAATTCCTTGCGTATGAATTTCACTAAACATATGAATATGTGCTACAAGTGTCAACAATCTCTGAACAAAAATATACAAAAAAATCCCTTCGTGTAAAATAAAAATAAATGTACGCCATGTTTTACTAAATATTAGTAAATTTCATGATTCTGCATTCGATAGATTCAGTAAATCTAAGTATTTGGAATATTTAAAATTGCAGTTTTAATTTGCTGCGCAACGATGTAATGATTGCAGTGATCAATCAAACGCTGAATGCAAGAACAGGGTATGTCTTCCTTCTACCACACCGATTCCGATCCTCTTGATCCCCAGCGCGATGCACTGAGATGATACAGTCGGCCATAAAACGGGCAGTGAAGAGAACGAGAGGGTCGAATCGCTGATTCCAACTAGGTAAATCCGTCGAGGGGAAAAAGGAAGTGTCGAAGGCTTCGTTTCCGCCTCAGCGGCAGAGAAGGAAGTGACTCGCGCGCGCAGAGCGTGGGCGAACAGAAGACGGCGCAGCGGCGGAGGGCAGCGCTCACACAGACACGTGGAGAAAAGGGAAATCGAAGAGGGGATTCGGTCTTGAAAGTGTATAGGATAAAAGAGTTCGAGGAGTGGTGAAATAGGCAAGAACGCGAAAAGGGTCTTCGAGGAACGTGGGTAGGTGTGGGGGGTGACTGGACGGTTAGGAGAGGAAGACGATGAGAGAGAGAGAGAGAGAGAGAGAGAGAGACAGACAGACAGACAGACAGACAGACAGAGACAGACAGACAGACGACGACAACACAGCGACAAGACAACAGGACAGAAAACGGACGGACAACGTACAGGCGGCGGATGGGCAGACAAACGAACGGAGGGACAGACAGACGGACAGAGAGCATGGAAAGGTTGCTGTAACGTGCAATGTGGAGTGGATTGGGGATGAGCCGGCGAGGTTGAGAGGGTGGGAAGGGGAAGACTACATGGAGAAAAAGGAAGACAGAGACGGTAAGAACGACAAAAGAGAGAGAGAGGTGAGTTACCATCAAGTGAGAGAAAATAAAGTGCATCAGAGTAGATAAAATAAAAAAGTTGGTTAAGTAAAAATTGGTAGAGAAGGATGATAGAAAATAGTGGGCGATATAAAGTTGGTGAGAGGGGGCGAAGAAAGAAGATAATAAGAGTGGACAAACGTGTGGACGGCGATGGTGCGTGCAAGGCGCGTGGAGGGGGCGTGGCTGAGGGCGAAGGCGACAGGGGTAAGAAGAGTCGCGGGCGGGGGATGCGCGCGAGATGCGATTTTTTATGGCCACTGGGCGGCAGAGTGGAGCGACGCGGCGCCCGCCGGGGCGAGCGCGGATCCAATTTAATGCGGCGCCGTATGACGAGGCGCCGCCGGCCGAAAGGGCCTGACCCACGGGCGCTCTGCCCGGCCTTGGGGGGCGGCGGCCTTGGTAGGGTGGGGCGGGACGGGACGGAGCGGAACTGAGCGCGTCGTGGAGGGGCGGTGGGCGGGAGTGGTAGTGTGGGACGACGGGAGGGTCGGCGAAAGCATGGGAAGGGAGTGCGAGGCGGCGCGAACTTTATAGAGGCGGGGTTGCACGGGTGTGGTGGAGGAGCGGGAGGCGCGTGCGGGGCGGCGTTGGGCGGGGCGGGGCGGGGCGGGCGGGGCGGGGCGGGGGGGGCGGGTACGGGGGAAAGCCGGGGGGGGGGGGGAGTTGTGCGGCGTGGCGTGGCGGGGAAACGCGGGGCGCGGCGCCAGCAGGAAACAGACGCATGGCGCCGCTGGGAGAAGAGGGGATTGTTACTTCACGCGGGATTATTGAATCACGGCCGAGTACGTACCGGGCACGGTTCTCGTGCGATTGTGATGTCGGTTTTGAACTTTGTTTTACAAATACGTTTTAGACAGTAATTAAATGAATTGATAAGTCTAGTGCTTTTTGAGTGTGTTACTTGCGAATTTCATACTGTTCTCTTTCAGAAACTCCAATTAACAACATCATGGTACTGAGAACTTCAATTGAATATTAAATTAAAGTACTTTTTACTGTCTGGAACTTCCATCAGAATTAATTAATAAATAAAATAATGTTTCACGAATAATTAAATCCAGAAATAAAGCTTTGGCTGGGGAAGGAACAGATAAAGAAATACCAAATGCGCAACATCAAATAATTCTGAAGTAATTAGACAATAACCTGCAAAAATCACACAACCAAAAAGTCAGTAATGTGACTATTATGATTATCAAGTATCATCCAAAAAGATGAAAGTGATGAGTTGGAAAGGAAAATTTCACTACATAATAAGATTGTCATTAATGAAGATATATTATAACAAGAATCTTATCTTAGGCCTTGGTTCCGTTGCGACATATGTTAAAAACGAGGAAACGGCATTCACAAGTTACTTCATTAATACCATATGAGGTGTGGCACACTTTAAAGAATACAAAACACGAACGGAAAAGAAAAGAAAATTTTACGAAATATCTTACCACTGACACTCTTGATGTTACGTTTTCAAACCAATTACAGTTCCATACTGAGGGGGAATTGAAATTACATCAGTTCACATTAAGTTCTCTGGCTTAATAATCTTACTATCGATAAATCTGATTTACAAAGACTCTGAGGAATATTTGGAAAATACTGCTAGGAGAGTCGTTGCTCTTGCATGGAATTGAATTTTTCGCAGTTGATACCACTCATGTTTAGGGTAAAGACAGCTGAAGTAAACGAGTGGTAATAGACGACTAAGGTGTGGTGACGGTTTAAGATGAGCGCTCTCATTCCGTTCAGTGCGAGGTGTGTTTCGCTACCTCGAAGCCAATGGCATGAGCACCGCGTTTATAGGGAGATATTAGTTCGTAGCAAAATATGACAAATATGCATTCAATTTCAATTTTATTTATGTGCAGTGGGGTGCAGTGCAGGGGGTTAGAGGGAACGGGAAGGGGGTTCCTTCGGGTGCCATCAATTTCAGGGTTACACCAATTAGAAAATTGTATAGTTGGAAATATGTAATTATTTATTTAAAAATTAAATTTCATTTGTTCTGGATTACATACCGTTTTTAATATATCTTATCTGTATATAAATAAAAGGGAATGTGTGTATGTGTGTCGCACATAGACAAACAAACTACGCGACCGATTTCGCTGAAAATTTCACACTTTGTTCTTATTAGTAATGGAAATGTTTTAAGAGAGGTTTGAATTAAATATTGTTGGGACATTGTTGATGATGATTTATACGTTTATGTAGATTCAAGTGCCCCTGAACTTACGCAACCCGCTGCACATTTAAGGATTAAGTTTGTGTTCACTGCAAGTATTCTTCCACCATTCTGAGCACATTCCAAATTAATAATATATTACAAGATTTGTATTTCTGGTTATCTAACGAAGCCATAGACTCCTTTCAAAATACGGAACGCTGCATAATTTTCTTTCAATTTCTGCGCGCATTGAAAATTTGTAATATACTTGCTTTACAAAGATCCATCTTTTGGGTATACGTTGGTTCTGGAGAGGAACTAGGAGAGGTGGATCAGTGCATTATGTGATGTCACTGCAGTGCCTCTCACCGGGAGGTCCTTGGTTCTAGTCTCAAAGGCAGCAGGATTTTCGATCCTAGCTTTTCAACTAGGTGGAATTCAGTCACTGTTCGGAGGAGAATTCTAGCGGCAGGCTGCTCTGATCGGTAGTTTCCGTGTTTTCTCCGGTCAACTCCAGGCGAATGCCGGAGCAGTACCCTTACAAACGAGCCACGGACCGGGTGCGATCTTTCTTTGCTCATCTTCTCCTATCCTCACCCCTTATGCCTCATGCCTGGAGACCGGTCAGGAGTTTAGAGCTTGTCCCGGCTAGGGTGTTGGTTCCGCTGGTGGGAGATATCTGGGTGGGGAAACCGCGATAGTCGACGTAGGTCGAGGTAGGATCTCGCCATCCAGCGGGGGAAGATCACCGCCACCTCCCGATGAAAAAACATGCACTATACGTACGGGGCTAATGCCCTCTGTAGTTGACGCGCCCTGAATCACTAACAATTAATCAATTCAAGGCCTTTCCTTCTGACAGTGTTACGAAGAAATTTACAGACACCAAGTGCCGGAAGTGGAGTAGAAGCAGACCATGCCTCCCCATGGCAAAACGTTTATAAAACTCTGTTCATTCACTTGGAAAAATCAATCGGCTTGCCGCGAGCAGCATCACTAGCCACATGTTGAAGACCTCGGAGGTACGATGTCGCTGCCTTGCCCGAAAAAGGAGCGCGCTATAGTCTTCGTAGCCAACGATCTGGAAAGGCGGCCGTGCGGGTGATAACGAGAAGACAACGACTGAGGTTGTGGCTCAGATAGCGGCGAGCGCTCCATGTATCACTGTCAGCGCCCGGCGCGGCTCCGCGTTCCGCGAAGGATGGCTGGCGCCCGCAGCCCCGCGAAGAAAGAGTTCTTGACGGGAGACGTCCCACTTGGATCTTCCCACACTGGGAGAAGAACGCTGCAAAATATTTACTGTCAGAAATGTCTGCATTACTTTTAATATAAAGTACATAAAAGTAATTATCATGTATGTAAATTAAATTTAATGTACGTGTACATTAAATTCAATGTACGCGTATAATTAAATTTAATGTAGACAATTAAGTGAGGTCAACAGTCGTACATTAAATCTACATTGATTTTAATTTACGCATTAAAGTTAATGTACAGGTACATTAATATCCCTGTAATGTATAATGTGCATTAAAATTCGTGTACAGCCGTACATTGAATCTACATTAAATATATTGTAATTTCTGACGGTGATACGTAAAAGCGATTAGTACTGCGACATCGACAACAAAACATCGATGTTGCCTAGCATCGATATTTAAAATTACATCATCGATCATTAAAAATACATGGACCAAAAACCATCGATGGTTTTTAAACATCTTTGTTTATAGCTGTTTTAGCAAACGCTAACTTTTAATTCGTACCTAACTACATTTAATTTCACAGTGGCTGTGTGTATTAATTTATAATTAAAATTTAACTGGAAACAAAGTTAAAAACGTCTCTCCATGAGCAAAATACGAGAAAAGACGAAGGAGATACCAGGGAATGAGGATCACCTCGGGCGAGGGATAGTTTGCTCGTCGAAGATAATGTCAACGGCGTTCGTGCGGTTCGAACATATGAACAGACAATGGTAGTGCCGTCAGTTATTTCATACTTTAACTTTTACAAAATTGTAATTTTTGTTTTTTCTTCATCCACGAACAAAACATAGAAAACGTAAACACATGGAGCTCAAAACGTCAGAGTTAAAAAAACATCAACTTCAGTACATCTATCTTTAAAAATTAGATATTTTTATAGAAATATCGATGTTTTGAAAACGTCGGCGTCAATGTCGCATCCCTATAAGCAACGTGGGACGTAGGCGTAGTTTATCGCTAACATTGAAGAGAAAATTTGAACAGATTGCAACAAATTTAGTCAGCTCAATTATCACTGTTCATTTTATTTATATCCTCTAGTTGTGACATGTATGTCGCCAAATTAAAGAAATTTTGATATCCGAAAACTCCAAAATCGAACCAGAGGACGAACTCACGGAACTACTTGTGGTGTGATTACGTAGGCTTCCGCGGCCGGAGTATGTCTCTTGGCTATCCGGGACAAGACGCGTCGGTTTGATCGTAGCTGACGTTTCGACCAACATATTGTGGCCTTCCTCAGAGCGTACTGCTTGGTACTTGTGGTGTCGTGGCAGCGAAAGGACAACACAGAAACGACCTCTATTTACAAATATATTTATTTACAAATTTACACTATCTACAGCTTTGGGGTTATGTTCACCTACCTTCGTGACTCTCACGCACACGTCTCCCTGTTTCCTGGCTTGTGCATCCTCCACCCACACGCTTTACCGCGCTGTATTCCAGACACCCAGTGCCACGCACTCGCAGTGTCGCAAGGAGTACACCGCCGCCTCCCGGGGCGGCAGTTGCGCCCGCTCGCGAGGCAATCTCAAAACGAACTCCTCGTCGCCTCCTGGAGCAGCTAACTTCTTGGCGGCCACGTGATCCTCCCCTAGCCTCTCTGAACCGTGCGGGCGGCTTCTGGGGCCACATGGTCGGAGCTCAGTCTCCACTGCCCTGCCCTCCTGCGTCACGGGTGTAATAGCTCCCTTTCAGTTGGCTCATAGCTACCCAAACTCTTTGTGCTAGCCGGCATTTTGTCGTTCCCGCGTGGACATCATCCTCCGACTCCCTCCAAGGAAGTTCGAAAGGCCGGTAGCCATGTGGTGACGTTACCTGATCGCAGAAAGTGGTAAGAGAGAAGAGCAGCGGTACGCTGCCCATGAGGGAGAGTCACGCATGCCTTCCCTTTCGCTGGCAAGTGTAATGGTTTCACATGGATTTTTTTGGATTGTCGAGTACTCGAAGGCTATTTGATTCTTGCGAAGTTAAAGAATTCATGAAAATATTTAGTTATTAACATTTTAACAGTCACTAACCTCGGCTGGTCAATAACACAGGGCAACATTTTTTTTTGTTGTATGTTTAAAAGTTTAGAGCTGATTATCGGTAGTTTAGGGCCGCTGATTCCAAAAATGATAATTGCTTCACTGTATGAGCTCTAGTTGCGAAGATGCTGTGAAAAGCAGGATTTTCGACACTTCCGGAATTACAGTTCATTTTGAATTAATATGTGTAGTCTATTTCATTGTTTCATTATTTTTATTATTTCGTTGTAAACTGACATATTTTAATATATTATACTGACAATATTTTTATATTTCAATGTGAACCGGAAAAATTTGGATTCCCCGCGACAAAATTGCAATTTTAAGAAGGCAGGTATTAAATATTTTACGATAAAAACTGTTTTGGGCCTATTAAATAAATGCAGTACATTTTGCAAGGAAAATGCTTCTTGTAATTACTGACTCATAATAATTAAGGGGCATTATAACTGGAAACGACCATTCTTAAATATCACACTTTCCGCATTAAATACAGGCCTGTAGGTACCACTTTACGCATTGTTTCTCTCTCTCTCCATCTAAACGTTTTGTTATGAAAGTGTAAAGTTCATTAATTATTTGCAACCGCTGCCTTTCTGACATGGTAATTAACGAATTTTATGAAGCATATCGTATTATCGCTTTCCCGGCAAGAAGCGACGTATCCAGCAATTGAACCTCTAACAAATTGCTCTGCAAATGAGGGCAAGAGCTCTGAGGCTTGTAAATGCTTTTGACACTGTAGGACGCGAATGTGATAATAAATTACTGCGAATTGACAAATTCAAAAAAATAAATTCACATATAACAATTATTATTTTAATTTCCTACATGTTTAAATACATATCACATGGAAAAAATTACGGTTACCTTAAGCAAAGCGTTAATACTCATCCAAAAGTACGATTGGATGATGCCACAGTTTTTTTAAACATACGACTGTTGAGAATATTAGCACAACAACCACGAAATGTTGAGTGAAATAAATATCTTTAAATCCCTTCACCCGTCACTGCTCCATATCTTTTATGAGAGATCTATTTTTCTCTTCAGTTTGCTTTTACATGATCAGGTATACGATTTGTTATTAAATTAGTTAAATTTTTATATTGTGAGATAATTGGAATTTGGTTCTCCATGACTAATACAAATAATAATCCGCTTTAATCAAATTGGATAAATTAATGCTGCTTTCTACCTCTGAGTGCCGGAGTTCAAATCACGGTCTAATGTGTGGGCAGCACTGTTTCGCGGCAAGTTTTCTAGCGGTTCTACCCACTAACACTGATTCCCATTTTATTATCAATTTCGACTTCATTTTTATCATTTAGCTCACATATCTGACATTATCTCTTATTGTGGGAATTTTGATTTGGTGTTGTTGACGTTCTTATAAGAAGAAATAAAAGAGGTCATCTTCGTCAACATATTAGCTTTATTAAGATAGCCGGCTTTCGACGGCTTTGCCGTCATCGTCAGTCTCGCTGCTGTCGGCAAAAGTCGGACGACTGTGCACACACATAAAGCTAATATGTTGACGAAGATGACCTTTTATTTCTTCTTATTATCTCTATCTTTCAGTAGGATGCATACCTTTTGAGGCTCTCACACTCAACCAATCTTTATCAGTAAGGTATCTAAAGAAAACGAATTTCATGGAGCCGTGACGAATTGCACACTGACTTTAAAAATTTGAAGGATTTGTGTAAAAAACGCATCTAAATATTCATGTCAAATTAGAGACATGAACACAAACCCCGCAACACACAGTTGTATTTTTGAATCTATTTCGTTAAATAATTCCTAAATGAAGCGTTTTAGGGCCTTAAAAATTAAAACTTTGAGACCGTAGACTTTGAGACCGAAGGCCTCAAAGAAACGTTTCTCACACAGTAATCTGTAGGATGGAATCTTCTAGAACATTCTATTGCATTTGTGCTGATTCGACGCTTCTCGATTCTACCCCTCCTCTTCAGAGTCGGTGGAATCTGCAACTGTATGTGAAATTAAACTAATTACTTGATATTCTACGCGATTGAATTTTTGAGCGTACTTCTATGCTCAGTAATTACGTTAAATAAGAATAATTTGTATTGACAAGGGTGTATTGTATTGTTATGAATTACAAGGAGTGATAAAAAACAAGTGACAGAGGATAAGAAAAACAGAGGATTAGAAGGTGTTGAAGAGAAATGGAAAAATAGGGAAGAGTGTAAGGACTAACAAACGAGAGTTCTCGCACGGATACGCTACTTCTTGATTACATCTCTAAATAAGTTAAGTATCAAAGAGATCCAATCATGGTCACTTTGATGTTCTGGTGGCGGAACTATCATTTTATCGTCTTCATTTGTATTACGCTGATAAATGAGTGAAGAGTTGTTGGGTAAAATAATTGTGAATGTGTGTAAGGAAGAGTTTTGGTTGAAAAAACAAACACATGATGGGTCTAAAGTTTATTAAAAAGTATTTTTTTCTTCTTCAGTAAAGGGGATAATATGTTCTCGAAAATAATTACAAATTATGAAAACAGTAATAGATATGTGCACGTAATGCGTATGTGGCAGAATTCCTCACCGTGAAAGATAAACGCCTTCCTATTATTTGCAGGGAGTCGGTAACAATCACCTTCTTTTGTGAGGGTTTCACAATCGCGATGAACTTCTCTGGCAACCGCCTCGTCTCCCACCTGGTTTTTTTTATCGAGAAGTCAGCGCCCTGGTCAGAAACGCAGAAAAAGTCGCCAGTCGCCGCCCGTCGTGGTGGGGCGAGGGTGGGAGGGGCGGGAGGGGGTGCCAGCGTGGGCGTCTGTGAGAGGGGGGAGCGCGTGCCTTCGCTACCGACTCCGCGGCGGGCGGCGTAACAAATCGCAGAAAATGGACCGGCCAGCGTTTGTTTCGCTCGATAAGCTTCTTTTTTATTTCCTCTCTCGGGTCGGCCAGAGCCTCCTGAACCAGTCGCGATGCGGAGGGCGTTGACTGAGAGATAGAGTGAGAAAGCTACTTCCCGCGTTACGAATGTGTTTCTAATCGATTAAGTGGAGGTCTTCATGACACTTGAGACCATTTAGTTTTAAATGTTATTGTGAGGAGCGGCGATTGGTCTAAATTTTTTAAGAGATGCATTGGTAACACTACAAATGAACTGAAAGTGGAAATGTGCTTCAATCTACATATAAAATTACAGAATGAAATAAACATACTGGTGCGCAATAGAAGAAAGATTTCTCGAAATGTTAAGATGCTTTTTCACCTGAAAAAGCATCTTAAAATTTCAATATTACATTTAAAGTCGTGTATTACCAATACGCTATTGAACTCTTAGCGGGCTATTATCTTATTTTATTCATTTACAGGTAATGACATAAATCTCATCACCAGTATTTTTACAGAAGTTTTAAAGAAAAAAATTACCGAGCGTTTGGTAAAAAGAATCAAACTTTTGATAAAATTAAGTCTTAAATAAATATAATTAAGAAAATTATGTTTTTTTTAAATAAATTACAATGCAATCACAAATTAACGTATTTACATTAAAAATACAAATTTTCAAAAATCTCATGTGAGATTAGAATGGGAGAGGGGTCCAGCTAAATTTCACATCTCATCAAGGGGGAAAGAGAAGTCGAAAAATGGCCAAAATCGACTGACGTAATTAATAGACGGCCCCTATACTTAGGTTTTTCTAACCTGGCGGATGACAGTTCATCAGCTGTTAAGGTGTCATCAAATCGACAGCTAAAAGGTCAACACGGTGACATCACTATGGTGACGTTTAAGCTCCCGATTGCACGAAACCGTAACATCTGATGAACTGTCATCCGCAAGGTTACAGAGACCCAGTATAATCCCGGTTCTTCAGCGGATGACAGTTCATCAGCTGTTAAGGTGTCATCAAATCGAGAGGTAAAAGGTAAACACGGTGACATCACTATGGTGACGTTTAAGCTCCTGATTGCACGAAACCGTATCATCTGATGAACTGTCATCCGCAAGGTCTGTAACCCCACCCAAGTATAATCCAGGGTTAAAAGAGGAGCGCAAGGCGTGTGTGCAGCGTCCATTGTGCCGCATGGGCGATCGCGCCTCGGCCGTCGCCCCCAGAGACGCTTCGTGGAAGGGGCGGGGGGGGAGCGGCGTGGTCGGCGCTCACGAGACGAACTCGATCGTGCAGATGGCAAACAAAGGAACATCGTCGAGCGCAGGAGGGGGCGCCACGCCGCATAGTGGGGCCCAAAAGGGGAAAAGTTGGCAAAAAGGATTTTTAAGCGTTTTTCGGAAATTTTGGGAATAAAAACACATTTTATAATTAGATAATGACTTATTTAATTGTTTAACTTTCAAATATTTATTTACATACTCTCAAAGCCAGAACTTTTAACATGTGACTCTTCTTCAAGAAGTGAATTCGTATTTGAAGGCGTTAACTTTGGTGTAACTTCTAGGTTCAATATCTTTGCGATACTTTTTCTTTATTCTGTTTGTGAAATCATTGGGTTATATGCAATTAATAGCCTGTGAAGTACTTCCTTTTTTTCTTTCAGTGTGTTCAATAACATCATACAGATCCCTTCTTGTTAATAGAGCGCTATCAGTTCCTGATCATGAAAGAAAAATTTAAAAAATGAATATTGTGGATAGAAAGGCTAACAATACTAGATGAGCATCATCATAAACAAAGTACCTTAACGCAAAATGGGGCAAACATTGATTAATGATTTGAAAACTAGATGAATTCCAAAATCAGATTCAGTTAATATTATAGCCCAAACATGCCCGGAATGAATCTAAAAGTCATATGAAAACCCGGATTAAAAATTTTCGTTCCATTTGACTCGTGAAGTTACTACTTGGAATTACTAAATTATTATTCAAGGAATATGTTTCGTAGGAATACAGATTCAAAGTACTTATCTCCAGGTATCGTATCCATAGCACGTACGATTCTGCTGTTCGTGAGAGCAAAAATATTTGCATCGGAAAACACACCTCTCTTCTTACTGCGAGAGCGAAGAAGCGCGCTTCACATCTCTTGTGCAAGTTCAAACTTGCACTGCGAAGTGTAGCGTGATTCTCCCTTCCTTTCCTGTTCGGAGAACGTTGAAGGAGACACTTTGCTATCCCTTTCATGTGATATGGAGCTTCTGACGCATATTTTGAGTTTGGACTTTTTGCCAACTTTCCTCTCCTCTGGTCCCAGTGTGCGCCGAGCAGTAGGACGTTTCAGGGTGGGAAGAGAGGGGTGCGCCGATCCGCTACACCGATTGTTGCTCCTTCTGCGCAGCACCAGTTTGCGTCACGAGCCACGTGATCACAACACGGCCACTTCGTTTGAAAAGCCGGACCAGACGCTCGCCGCCATGTTGCATGGTAAGCGAGAAGTGTTGAGAAAGCTTGAAAGTGACATAAAGTAACAATTTTCCACGAAAAATACGATGAAGGTTTAATTGAAATAAAGGAAGCAATATATATATATATATATATATATATATATATATATATATATATATATATATATATATATATATATACACACCTTTCCCAAAGAAGTACGTGATTGGTTCGAGTAGTCGTTGGAGGAAAATGCGGAAAAGACTGTTCGTCAAAATATACATGAACTAGTATTTTTTACGTATTTGTTTTTTATGGTTTGTTTGAATTGATTTATTACTAAAAAACTGTAAAAACTATGTGACGTGAGGGGAGAGGTAATATCTGCTCATGTTTCGTGATCTGCAGAATCTCTTCCAACATTTTAAATATACATAAATGAATGATTAATAAAGGTTTCTAATAAAATTATATATATTATATTATATATATATATATATATATTATTTTATTAGAAACCTTTATTAATCATTCATTTATGTATATTTAAAATGTTGGGAAGAGATTCTGCAGATCACGAAAACATGAGCAGATATTACCTCTCCACCTCACGTCACATAGTTTTTACAGTTTTTTAGTAATAAATCAATTCAAACAAACCATAAAAAACAAATACGTAAAAAATACTAGTTCATGTATATTTTGACGAAGTCTTTTCCGCATTTTCCTCCAACGACTACTCGAACCAATCACGTACTTCTTTTGGGAAAGGTATGTCTGCGGTTGAACGTCTAGGATCACGGTCGAGCGCACTGTGCAGCGCAGCCGGCAGCCATACGTCCTGCGAAGCCGCTACAAGTCACGTTCGCGTTTTACGATTGCGCACGAATCGACGACGCTCGGACGCACGGCCGTGCGCGCGCCGCCGCCGATAAGAGCGTGATCTATGGACGCGTGCGCGTGCTGCCCTCTCAGCCTCTCTCTCTCCCCTCCCCTCCCCGCCCCACCCGCGACTCATACCATGGCTCAGGCCTTCAACTGATGCCTATAGTCCCTCTGACCGGGAGGGTTCAGGCTCGAGTCCCAACAGCGACAGGGAGTGGGAGTACTACACTGGCTAGTCATCTAGGTCGAATTCAATTGTGGTCTGGAGGAGAAATCTACCGGCCGGCTGCTCTGATCGATAGTTTTCCGTGGTTTCTCCGATCAACACCAGGCGAGTGCCGGAGCAGTACCCTAACAAACGGCCCACGGGCTGAGCGCGATCATTTGTCCTATCTTCACCCCTTACACACACACACACACACACACACACACACTTACACTAACATGCACTTCACTACCACACATTCCGGGTAATCGGTGGCGAGGTTAAAACGGATTCCGCCTGGGGTGGTGCCCGCTGGTGGGAGAGTTAGGAGGAAACCCCACTAGCCGACGGTAGGTCGGTGCCGGATCTCGCCATCCAGCCATCTTCCGATCCCCCACCCGCCATCTGACAAAGGAAAGCATGCACTACACTTGCGGGGCCAATGAACATAGTAGTTGACGTGCCCAGAAACACTAAAAATCAAATCAAATCTATCCTTTACCTGATTCACTATTTACCGTCTAACCATAAAGAGACGATCGAATGAGCTCGAAACCATAATGTGAAGGAAGTCATACTTCCGCCCCAAGTAGTGTGCTACGTTCGTTCGAATTCTTGAAGCGACTGCGACCGGAAAGAGCGAGAAACTCGTACATTTTTTGTCCGTAGGGAAGTTTTCGCTGTTCCAGCCATGCGCTGTGAATTCCCGCAAAACTAGAGCGCGTGTTGGATGCTAAGCGAGGGGGAGCGAGCGAGAGGAAGAAGAGAGAAAGGGAAGAAGAAAGAAAGGGAAGAAGAGCATGGGAGAGGTTGGAGAATGCATCGGCGCTGAATAATGGCGACCAGCAAGCCGGAAATAAAATGTGCATTTCGCTTCTGACTTCTGAGCCACGCAAATTTTGCAGCGCGCTTTACTCGCTAACAAACAACCATCTGTTGCTACCGCCGCCGGTGTAATACCCAGCAGAAGTTTCGGAGACTGGAAGGAAGAGGAAGCTCTTCGCGTGAAATTGCATGCGTCGGGGCGATGTTGATCTCGCCCGGCGGGCAGAAAACGACTAAAATTGCTCTCTGGGGAAATGACCTAACGAAGTCCTAGAAGACTTCACGAGACACGTGCAGTACTCGTAATTGATAGCAATACATTCTCTAACGTATGTAACAAAACTGATATAATGAAATATAGGGATAATGAACAACAACAACTACAATATATAATATTTTATTGCTTGCCCAAAGTTAACTTTCGGTAAAACAATTTCCCATCTTCAGTGGGTCTTGTCAAAGCAACGTGGATCACACCTAAATCTTTACAACATAACATGAAGATGGGAAATTATTTTCCCGAAAGTTAACTTTGAGCATGCAATAAAAATATTCATCATCATCTCCATTTACGGATTAGGCATATTGCCTATTCCAGCCACTTTCCATCTCATTCTTGGCCTTCCAATGTTTCTCTTTCCTCTCGGCTTGTTATCCAGGACTTGCACTGGAAGTCGGCCTTGCGGCATATTTCCCATATGTGTCGTCCATTGCTGTCTGTAATTTTTTCGTGTACTGTTTCTTTCCGACCTAGTTCTTCTCTTATTTTGTCACTTTTTATTTGATCTTTTAATGTACAGCTCTTTACTCCACTCAAAAATCGCATTTTTGCTGATTCAATCCTCCTAAAATCTTCTTGTTTTTGAACCCAAGTTTCACATCCATACAGTAAAACTGGGAGGGCCATAATGCCATACAATTTTAATTGGGTTTCTTTTCGGGCTTTCTTTTTAAGCGTTCTACTTATAGTTCCACAAACTGCTTGAAATTTATGAATCTTGCTGGTGATTTCCCTCTCTCTTCCATATGTAATTTCACACCCTAGGTAGCTAAAATGCGTTACTTGTTCTATAATAATATTTTTAAACACAATCTTTGACCTTACTAAGATTCTTTTCCTTTTAAAGCCATTACTTTGGTTTTATTAACTGATACTATCAGATTGTACTCCATAAAAAAATTCTCCAGTTGGTAAATAGATCTTTGCAAATCATCTTCGTTTTCTTGCAGGATCACCTGGTCGTTAGCATATAAAAGGGTATTTCCTTTTTTTTTCCCAGGTAAATTTCTGAAGGTACCACGTTCCTCCACCTTTTAATTATATATTCCAAATATATTAAAGAGTGTTGGAGAAAGACTGTCTCCCTGCCTTACTCCTTTATTTATAATCCTCTTCCCGGAAACAAATCCATTGTATTTTACTGTGATATTGTATTGTCATATACTTTTACCACTTGCACAGATGACTTGGGTACCCTTCTTCTTCATAATGCTCCATAATTTACATCGGTTGATATTATCAAAAGCCTTCTTAATATCCACTGTATTGAACTCCACTCGTTTCACAATTATTTGTTTTAATGTAAATATGTCATCTATTGTTGAGAGACCTTTTCTAAACCCCTGTTGTTCCTGAGGTAGAGTGCATTCTGCAATTGGAGCGATTCTGGTATTCACAATTTTTGCATATAATTGTGACATTTACTTCGATCTCTTTTTTAAAACATGGAGTAATTAACGAATCTAACCATTCATCTGGTATTGTAATCTTTACCAGCATTCATTCATTAGGTGGAGCAGTCGAAATTTCAGTAACATACCTCCATATTTTATTAATTCTACATTAACGCCATCGGAACCACAGGCTTTCCTATTTTTGGGGATTTTAATGCATTATCAAGCTCTTTCATATGTAACATATCTACATTTCTTTTTGTTCCTTTTTCTTCATCCGGCGTATAAATTTCTTCACTCCCACTCCATAATTTTACAAACCAAGATTCTTGATGGACTTGTCTCATTAATCATTTAGCTTTATTCCTTTTTTTGGTTGTAGCTCTGTTTAGTCTGCTCGTTTCTATTTTGTAAATAATTTAGGTATGCTACCTTTTTCTTCTGCACTGCCTCTGCAACCGTTTCATTCCATATTTTTAAAGTTTTCCTTTTTCGACTAATTTTTCGAGTGCCTAATGCCTCCTTTCCTGCCCTGCTTATTGATTCTTTAATGTTACTCCATTCTTTATTCTTATAAAATTAAAAAATATTATATATAGATATTGTTGTGGTTTATTATCCCTGTATCTCATTATGGATTACCACAAGATTTCTGCTACCACCACGGAAAAGTGGTATAATTCTTTTAACATAATACAATAATGAATACATATATTACAATATGACTCCTACACAAATAAGTGTGAAATATGTAAATCTAAGCTCCCCTCCCCCAAAAAAGATTTTATAAATAAGTATGAAATATGCCTGTGAGTAAATGTTTGATATTGCAATTTCGAACAACAATTATCTCCGAGTTCACAGTACTCGTACTCCCCAAAACTGGAAATTATTATAACAAGTATTTTTGTTACATGAACATTTCAACGCAATATGTTATTCTAAATGGTATAGTGATGAGGATCTGGGAAGAGAGAAACTGTGTCGGCCCATATTTTATAAAAGAGAAAAAACGGGACAACTGTAGAATGAAGAGAAGAATGAAAAAGTATTGTAGCAATGAAAAACAGGCTGAAGAATTCACCCTCATGTTGGAAGAAGAACATTTTATCAGTGTCAGAAAAATGCGAGCTACAAACCCACTTATCCAAAAACGTTATCCCCAAAGTATGGAAAAAACTCAACCATAAATGACATTAAAATGGAGAGATGGACAAACGATTAATTGATTGGCAAGGACATTTTATTTGTTGATAGAATTAAGACCATTATAGTATGCGATTAATCAAACATTTTTATAAACGTAAAGAATGGTTTAGTATTCTAAATACATTGTGTATTCAATTCATACTCAAACCTTCTTCTTCCTGGTTCTCTCTGGACAGCCTGTTGGCCCAGCAAATTTTTCGTAATCTTCCTGAAGATCTTGGGCCTCCCGGTTTCCCATCTCGAACATCACACTCAACACCATCAGCTGCCATTCTATCTACGTATTCATCTCTTTCTTTCCTTAGATACTCTTCTAGCATCCCTAACAACATATTTCAATGATTTTCGGGAAGTTTGTGTTAATTTTTTTCAGTTTTTGTGGGGTGGCAAGGGCAAATACATAGCGAACATTAAATGATCTGGCGGTCCTTTCCAGGCGGACACAGATGGCCACTTGTATTGTGGACCCAAAAATATGGATTCTGGCTACACGACATGTTAGAGGAATGTTCTAAATTTAGACACTGGATTTATCCGCTTTTTCGTTACCAGGGCTCTATAATGAGAGTTTTTGTGCCGAAAATTTGCCATTTCTTGGCGCAGCATTACATAACTTTCTCTCTACTCTATAGCGAGGAAGTAAAACACTAATAGGGGACTGTCGTTGCCTCCATCCCCATTGATACCCGATCGTGAAAGGTTTGCAGATCACCTGCGCGGGTTGTGTCTGCTCTCGCAAGGCGAGTCCGCGTGTGTGTTTGGGGGCGTGGTGCGCGGGGAGGCAGGGCGCGAGGGCGGCGCGATAAATCGGGCGCTGCTTCCGGCGGAAGGCGCCGCGCAATTCTGTTTCCATTCTCCGGCGACGCGGGATATATGGCGGCGGCCCCGCGCGCCGAGTGACGGAGGCGGCCGACGGGCAGGCGCGGGAGGCGGCGAAGGTGTTTTCTTTGGTGATGGACCGGCTGAGGAGAGCGTTGCTGTTGACTCTGCAGCGACTCTGACCGGGAGGTTCTCTACTGCGATTTTTACATTGCTGTCTGTGACATTTCATAAACTGTTACGGTGCCAACTAATCGAAACCTTACACGTCACTACAGTGAAGTCTCTATGGCGGCGTTCAACCTTCTGATTCGATGACACCGTAATAGATGAGTTACTTCACAGGCTGCTTTGTAAAAACCGCAGTATAGGGTTGGTCCAGACGCGTTGGATTTTTCGATAATAGATAGGTGGAACACAGCTGATGTCCGAAGGAGAATTCTAGGGACTGGCTGCTCGGATCGGTAGTTTTAGGTTTCTTTGATAAACACCTGGCGAATGACGGAGCAGTACAGTAACAATCGGGGCATGTCCTACGCGATCTTTCCTTCTTCTTCGTTGCCCCATCATCTCTCCTTACACAGATTTATACTTACATGCATTACACATGTCGATAGATCCGTCGGGTGTGCAGAGCTTGTCCCGGTAGGGACGGTGGAGGAGGAGGAGGTCTGGAGGAGATTCTTGGAGGGGTAATTACCCCGCAAACCGACGTGTAGTTTGCCGCCGAATGTCACAATCCACCGGGGCAGGAACACCGTGCCTATAGGCAGAAACGTTCACTACACTGACGGGCGTAATGGTCATTATGGTTGATGTGCCTGGAAACATCAGCGATTCTGTCAATGAATGAGCCTTGAAGTGGCTGAAGAGGTACTTAGAGGTGGCACGGAAAGTACCGAACGTTGCGTCTGCCTTATGAGCATTATAAATTGAAGATTTGTGGCCTTACTTGGCGTCCGGAGAGAGATGAGGTCCTGCTTGATGTAAACGTAAGTCTCTGGCAATCGATGAATCAGTGGTTTATTAACTTGGCTATCCAATTGGTACATACAGTAGTTCTAAAAGGAAGCACCTACCATTTTAAAAATGGAGACCATATTGTAATGATCTCTTTGTCTCGTAGACGCATGACAGTAATTGGTCGAATGACCACTCCTATTGCCGTACTGTGAGCACTCAAAACTGTTGAATTGTTCAATGATATTACTCATAATATACCTACTCTTAAAACCTGAAAATTTAAACTGGCCAAAAATAATGGTGATAACGTTATGTGCATAATTATTTTTGACATGGAGTGTACAGCGCTGATATAATTAAATTATATTGGGTATGTTTCGAACGTTTCAGGAAATTAGAATGTTAAGTTTGGAAGCCACATCTTTTTCTTTTAGGGCTTTTATCCTGTCAATGGCAGATTAACGGTTACCCTTTACGTTCCGATGGGACGCATGTCCGACCATACATTAGATATCAACACACTTGCGGGCTCCTCTGATCTGAGGTCTGCAGAACGCGAAGCTCTCCACGTCAACACATGACACATGCTGCAGCGTCGCAATCGTCAGCAACCAGGGTCAGACATGGGCCAGCTGACCTCCTGTCAACTCGTCTTCAGATATTAATTTCTTTCTTTAAAAAATATTTTTTATTTCGATTCTAGTACATCAAGTACTTATTTAACTCAGTTCTATATTTAGAAACTATTCACAGCTTATCTACTGCAGCAATCGTGGATCCGCGAAGCCGGTCAACTTACTTCGACCTCTCAAAGCTTTTCTGCTTATTTATTTTTAAGTTCCCCGACAACTTCTGCTGTTGCTAGGAAGGACGTACCACTAACAAACTACTACATTGCAATACATGAGAGACGCGGGACAAACAACCATGTTCAAGGAAGGACTCGAACCCGCTCCGAAGCACTGAGTCTTTACTCGTTCTTAGCCACCACAGCCATCCAGGCCTGGAAACTATATTTATAATAATAATAATATTGATAATAATAATAATAATAATAATAATGATAATAATAGTAATAATAATAAAAATAATAATAATAAATTTACTGCTGGGGGAAAGATCTCGGTGGCAGCTCAACGTAAGTACATTTAAGATTATATTTAAGTTTTGTTAAGTTTATATTTACCTTACGTTTACATTTAAAACACATATTTATACAAATTATGAGTCTCTGACTAATACTAAATGAACACAAAATGAGAATCTTAGCTACAATGAATAGAAAACAAGTCTAACTATATCTATAATACAAATCTAGTCTAGAATATGTACAATTATTAAAATTACTAACGTATGTTTTTTAATTTATTTTTAAATTTTCGACACTCTGAGGAAAAGTCTCTAGCAGTAATGCAGGGAATTCGTTCCAGCTATTTATTGCCCGGTTAACGAAAGAAAATTTGCCAGTACCAGTTTTTGCGTTCTTTCCATGTAGAAGATCTATAAATGAAATTTGCAAGAATTTTACTACACCATCAAATGTTTTTCTTCTAAAAGTAAGTATTCTAATCGCTTCCGTCATTCCTTTCCACAAATTCGATTTTTTATGATAGAGAATAAAACGCGTTCGGAAGTCGGACTGCAGCCACTGTCGGAACCGGAAAGGCTCCGCGAGCCGGAAAGAGCTGAGTTGTGCGCAGTCTTGGGCGGGCGAGGGCGACGAGATCTCGCGGGCGACGGATCGCCCGTCGCCGCCCCGGGCGAACCCTCGCCCTCCGCGGCGCCGCGCTCGTGGGCGAGTTGTTGTCGGGGAATAAATCTTATCGCCCCTCCGTCGCTCGCGAGTGCTCGTCGGATGTCCCTCGACGTGACGCCACCCGGCCCGGCCCGCCCGCCCCGGACGCCCCTCCCGCAACTCTATTTAACTACGACTATTACGGTTGATACTTCTCATGGCCTGCCTCCCCCGGACCCGAGGAGACCGGACATTGGGGGCGGGAGTGCAGAGGGGATACATCCGTTCCATTGTCTTTTTCATCGTACTGTCACCGATGTTATCTGGACACTGACCGCCTTGCGAAAGACTTCTTCGTTTTCGTGTGGTTCGTCTGGTAAACTTTTTTTTTTTTTTTTCGCGAAGACGTTCTTTGGTTTGGGGCAAACTTGTGAGTGCTTCCTAGATATACGAATAGAATGTTGAGATGTTTAAAAAGAAGGTTTGCAATTTTTGAAAATTTAGAAAAGTTTTTTTAGAAAGAAACATTGTTGTAGTTTTGTGTCCTGTAAATAAGTTGAGCAGGAGAAGTCTACTACAATAAACGTTTATTGTAGTAGCAACATTCACAATGAAGCGAATCATTACTTAATAAAACGCTTTATATCTGCGTTTCTTATAGTCTATAGCTCAATACCTGAAATCTCTTATGACACTCATTTCAAAGTCTCCTTAGGCTACATTTCGATTGTGTCGTCTTTATTTTACGTATATCCATCATATCTATTGAAGGTTATAAGGAATATTTATCTGCGACAGCTACAAACTTTTCGTTTGTTTAGGCTCAATATACACTTCACCGTGTCACAGAAAAACGTGAAAAGAAGAAAAGGAACGTTTGTAAGAAAACTACTAGAATGCGGGATGAATTGTTGTTTATACACACCTCTCCTCCGAAATTAAGAATTTCCTTTCAAATCGATGATGCTAAATCGAGCCAGATCGTGATCAGGATATTAATTTTATGAGAATCCTGGTCACATATTTTGATCTATGGGTGTACACGAAAGTAACAACGTGAGAGAAAAAATGTTTTGAAAAACAAGCTGTTTAGACTGTATTTTGTGAAAAATATCTAGGTCGGTTTTTGCACAAATACACTACTTCATTTGTACTACGTTTCGAGTAAAGTAATTAAATGTTGAGCGAGTATTCCACCGGCACAGTTCAATGAAGCATGGAAGTGTGCTTAGAGACAACAGTGAGCAAAACCATTTCTGCTCTATTTCCCAGCTTTATCTCTCTTTTGTTTTGACCTCGATATCGCTCCTAATGTAAGCAGGCGTTGTTGATTCTTCGACGCTTAATAATTGGAATTTGCAGGATAAACAGATATCCTCTGATAAACTAGTGATGTTAAACGGTATGTAGTTTCCGTATTTCCACGCAAAATTACGCGAAAAGTACTCAAATTTTCGAAAAATTATACATGACCTTATTTCAAAATCTGTCTTTGAGGAACAGATTTCATTAAGGAAAAATCTCTATCTACATAGTTGTAGTTGGAGGAAAACTCCGAAAAAAGTTTGAACTTCTGCAATTTTCAAAATAATCAGGATTTTCAACGAACATGAGACCTTCACTATTCTCTTAAACGTTCTTTACACTATCCAACAACAAAATTTAACCAAAAACGATGGAGCAATTTTTTTGAAAACTTTGAAAATGTTTCAGGTGCTTCAAATTAAGCACCCCTCAAAATTAAAATATCGGTTTAAAGTTCGCGATATCAGCCCGATCGATTGAGGAATATCAATGTTGTATAACGGTTTAGCCGCTAGAGTTGTTCACGGACAGACGGACGGATGGACGAACGCATGATGGACAGATGGACAGACAGACGGACGGACAGCAGAGCGGATAGGCAGGCAGGCGGACAGACTTTTGCCAGACGGACAGACTCAATCGTTTTTCGCTATCAAGGACCCACAAAACATGGAATGTGGCAACACGTCGTGTTAGAGGGTTTCCCCCCCCCCCTAACTTTAGAAACTTGATTTATTCACTTTTTCAATACCAGGACCGGCAACAAGAGTTTTTCTGCAGAAAATTCGCCGCTTATTTTGCGCTGCGTTACATAACTTCCTCTGTATACCGTAGGAAGAAAGTAAAAATGAGCAATACCTGGTCAATATTGCGAACACTATTAAATGAAGGCAATGTAGTTGATTAGTATTGACTTCCTCGCAAAACTGCCCTGGGCCACGTATAGGAAAGATCAGCTAGACATCAAACCTCTGGGACAGCGAATATGAAGTACTCTGAAAGAATAATAACTATGGATTTGCGGTGGTTTCTCATAACGCGTGTGAATGATTCAAAGGTAGCTTGAGATGTTCAGAGAGGGGAAACGGAATGCAACACTTCGAAAGACTGAAAACACTTCGAAGGTTAGAATGTTTTTAATGTGAAATTTGTTTACCTCAACACCAAATGCCAAGTGTACAAAAATATAATATAACTGTACTCACAATAAAGTCGATAGAATTACTTTCTTCACTTTGGTATTAGAAGCAAATAAACAAATCGCAGTACACTATTATTGCGGCTTCAAGAATAGAAATTGGGATCCAATCCCCCCATGTGGAATGCTAAGCAATCATTACAAGCCTAACCTCAATTTCGCAATAATTTAAGTCTAACATGCAATTCGTTCCAGAGTGGGCTTAATGGTTAATATAAACCGTAGTTCGTATTTAATGAGATGGGTTAGCTCGCTCATTCCTCGTCCGCTTTGTTTGGATCCAGCATTTGGTCACTGTCAATGCGATACAAACAATAGATAATTTCGTATGGAGAAAAAGTATAAAATATTGGAAGAAAAGGTAGAAAATGCTTTTCTGCCCCCTGGAAGTGGCAAAGAATATATTGTGGGTGCCATGGTACGTCTATAGAAATACTGTGACATGATGATTCTTTACGGTTGATAGCACATTTCTCTTACGGAATGACTTACTAATCTTATTTATCCTATACGTCAAGTTCCCTAAGCCGCAATGCATCTTGATCATGGAATATTTTTAAATAGAATTTATTTTAGTAACTTCACTTAACTTCAAAGATGCCAAATTTCCGTTATGTGAAATTGCAATTGAATCTTTAATTTGGAAGGCCATTATAACGAATGTAATAGTAGTTTTTGTAATTATTGAATTCGTATGATATTTAATTCTGCTGTTGTGGCTCTTTGTCTTTTGCTTTTTGAAATATTGTACCATTTTTCGTCCACCCATCGTTGGTATAAACTCAGTTTACAACTATTTATCATTAATTTCCCGCGTTTAGTGTGTTGTGTTAAGTAATTGTACCATATGCATGTAACAATCTCTTTACCAATTTCGCCTTTAAACTTAATATTTTTGGTTGCAGAAAAAGTAATTTCTTATCCAAATAATCAAAATTCATAAAATTTTAATTGTTGAGTTTTTGTTTGAACTGTGTGAAATTTTGTTTTAACTTTTTTTTGTGTTGCCTCGCCCACCAAGATGAATATGATAAATTGTGTATTAGTTTTTCAATTAAAAAATGAAATTTAAACTTCGAATTAATAATGATTTTTTGTCTTGGAACATTTTCTGTAAATTAAGAACGTTTTGATAAATATGATTTGACACTGTGACAAATTGAATTAAAATGTCATCGTTTGACAATCAGCTTACCCGTGCACTCTTCGGTCTGACAGAAGAATATTTCGCAGCATTATATTTTTAAACAGAAGTGCAATTATGCCTTTCATTAAAGAATTATCATAATTAAAATATAATTTTTTTGCAAAATTTTCATTTAAATTATTAATAACGTTTCCTGTATGTCAACATTAAGGAGAATGATTTTAATCTGATGAGCTATTAATTATCAGAGATATCCTTTCATTCCGTTTTCGCAGTCCTTTCCAAAAATCTCCACAGCACTACCTTATGTCTGTTATTATTGAATCAATAAATATTACAAAACATTTGCCAGTTATGCATTTAACAATTTATCGACTTATTTCTTTTTAGATCCGATTGAAATTATGTTCTTGGCAGCGCTTGTGCTGTAAATATACCAAGTGATTTTGATTATGAGCTTCTTTTTTCATAATACCATGATTTATGGTGATGGGATATCGCCAGTTTCTCATTCGCCTCTCGTCCTACAATTTCTCCATCTTGTGATCATTAGCACCCATTCCTGACTAAACTCCACGTCCCATGGAAGCAAGGTAGCTAACCTAATTTTCAATGGGCTTCCTCCTCCTACGGCGAGGATTTTGATGTGGATCTTTGGAAGCAACATATATGTATTTACAATGTGTACAAAAATTTTTTTTCTTTAATTTTTTAGTCGTGTTTAGGTGTAATTTTTAGTTCGGTTTTTACACTGCAGGTGGTATAAAAACATATCTGCGTGTTCTAGATAATATTAGCGATAAATAATTTCTTTTTGACCTCATAAGCATCAGTAGAAATTCTTTCTTGTTTTAATTTCTTCGCACCCTGAATATCATCTCAACTTGCTTTGTTGTGCACTCGGGATATCATTAGCGTCTTTTGCGAGAACGAGTGCACTGAAAGTTTGACGACCGCCTGGCGGGATAAGGTTCTGACTGCTAAAATTACGGCGCGACATCAAGGCTGAGCACGGAAGAGGACTGCCATCAATTGCTCCCCAATTTCGTCAATTCACAAATTTGTGGTTTTCTTCATGTCCGAAAAAGGTGCATATTTTCGGCAATAAATAGAACTATCTGTAGAACTTCGGGTCAGTACAAGCACAACTATCAGGAAACTGCTCTGCAGAAACGAAGTATTTCTCGCCAAAATGTCGAAAGAATCGTTTGCTCGTCGGCCCGCTGGCCGAGATTGCTAAAGGCAGTAGTGTCGTAGTGATCTCGGACCGAAGGGTCGCGGGTTCGAGTCCCGCCTCGGTCTTGGTTGTATTGGTGTTCGTCCTTTCACCCCTTATCATCACCATTTCGTTTCATCTTCATAGTTACCATATCGTTAACTCCAATTGTGCTCGCTAATGACCTAGATGTTGATGCGACCTTAAATAACAGAAACAAAAAACATTTGTTCCGCTGGGAATCGCCTAAGGAGGAAACTGGAAGGGAGTGTTGCCCTGTTGTGCCTTTATGGGAGGGAGGTAAGGCTTGTGAAAAGTAGGTCCCGGATGCCGTCTGTATCAACCCGTTCATATATAATTGTGGAGATGATTGTGACGATTTTTCCACCTGAAGTGAACCACCCTATGCAAATGAGAACCTTTTCTTTAAATTCTGTGGTGGCAGCGGAGATTGTGTGGTACTCCATGATAAACTATATGGGGTCAATGAGGTCAATGACCACAATAGTATTAAATGTAATTTTAATATGATTACATACAGCCAGACCCGTGTTTCGGGAACACTCTTCCCATCCTCAGTAGTTCTACAATTTACAATTAAGAACATAAACAAATTACACGCATAATTCAACAAAATCATATATAAACAGTGAACAATAAAATAATTATTTAAAATTAGTACTTACCCAGATAACACAGATTAAACGCATAATTTCATGGAAAGTCGTCAAAGTATGATTCCATTTTGATCGTACGCTGTACGAATGTAGACTGCGGGAAGGTAAGGGAGGAAATGAACGGATGGTAAAGCTAGTCAATTAATAAATTTATGATGGAGCTGGATTTTACTATGGATTGCTCATTGAGGCATAAAAGGTTGGGATTTTTGCATAATTTTAAGGTTTCTAAATTTTCTAATATATTTAATTTGGTACCTTATTTTCGAAATGTAGAATTTTGAAATTAGTATCAGGATCGAAAGAGTGTTTATTTTGAATAAGGTGGTTGGCAAATGTGGAATGATCATGTTTCAGTCTCCAAGATCTGAGCGTTTCTTTGTATGCGGGCTAATGAAGGGGACGTGCCGCAATGTCTTCTGCTGTCGCGTCGCCGCCCTGAGTGACGCGTTACATGCGTGCCCGCCCGCGCACGCGTGCTCGTATGCATCGCAACATGCTCACGCACGTGCGTGTGGAATGCATCGTGCGATCCCCAGCGAACTGTAACTCGAGCTCCACTTTCCTTGTTTATTTAGTCTTAGTGTCCTAAGTTCTCACAGTATTCTTCTTTTGCATGGGACATCCGGTTTTCAATTCGCCAGTAGAATATGTGATTAGGCCGTTACGGGCGTGCACGAAATAGAAGCAAGTGATTTGAGTCTTTCTCACATTACCTATCGTTATTATAATTTTAATTATTCTAATGAGACCTAGCACATGGCTTGTTATTGTCTTGGTAAGTTAACTCATTAAATTATGTGAACTTGTTAACGTTTGTTTTAATTTTCTGCGTGTTGCTCTGAGAGTTTTTTTTATAGTTTCTTAAGTTTTCTGTAATCTGCGTACCCATTGTATTCAAATTATTTTACATACTGAAGTAAACTGAGTTGGTTACATTAAACTCAAAGAGTTGAACATGCTAATCGTTGTGCACACATTGATATTTGAAAATTTATACGTTTTTTCTAAAATATTGTCACATTTTGGGAATGACGATAAAATAGATTTTTCGACTGCTGGTGACTTCAACTGCTCACATTCATCAGCCTTTCATGTTAATGTTGTGGTACCTTTCTCATCTTTCGGCACGGTTTGCCAGCTCCAAAGATTTGTTTTATCACAATGTGTTGTAACACGTACTGCGATGCAATACACACATAGAAATCTTTTTAGAATGTAGCAATGTGCGTTCCGCTCTTTACAGACTTCCAGTAGAAAAAATATCATTGCATTGCCTAGATACTTTTTCTCCTACCAATTTTAGGTCAATTTCAAATAATATTATTAAAATGGTTAGTTTGCAAAAAATATTCTTTAATACGGCGCAATGAAGTACGCGAGTCAAAATTATAAGGTTAGGAATGTTGACATAACGAAATATTAGAGAGAAATCCTATCTTAAACACTTATTTCGTCAGAAGACAGCACCATCGTAGCATTTCTGTTGAGGGAAACATTGATCTGACGCATCAGTGTAAGCTTGTGGCGCTGTGGGCCATCTGGCTTGCAAAATTATTTGAAATGGATACTGTACTTTGCTGTGGAAATAAATTGTTGGAGGTAAGAAGTTTAATGGTGCTACGGGGTTTGGTAATTATTTAAACGTGACAAAGACTTTTCCCAAGTGGATCCTCTCGCCTTCAACGTATTTCATTGAATCCCAACCGTAAGCGCTTCGTACGTCACAACTATATACTACATCATAAGAGGAAACGCAGTTTTCGAAGTGTATTGATCAGTATTGTGTGAAAACATTACATATGTACATACATACATACACACAGACACAAGTATTGTTAGATGTGACTGGTGTTTGAGGAAATTTTGCGAGGAATTAGTGAAATCCGTGACGCAAACCAGGATTTTTATACGGATCGTGGAGGCGGACGGGGCGCGGTGGGATGGAATGGGGGGGGTGTAATGTCCTGCCAAATCCATGCTTCATTACAAAGAATCATTCACTTATACTAAACTGTATTATCATTTTTATGAGTTGTTTTTAACGTTAACAATATTGAGAATTTGAATGTCAAACTACATTTTGAACTCGACTTGTGGGGAATGAATTCCCATTGGCTACCAGTACATTGCTTCGTGTCGCAGCCACCTCCCGCCTCGCTGGAAGCGATCCCTCGGAGCGAGTGGTGCAGTGGCATGGGGCGGGGCGCAACGCGGGAAGCGAGTGCGAATGAGGATATCCTTGGGGATCGCAGGCGGGCACGCATCCGCACGCGCCGCCGCCGCCGCCGTCTGGTTACCTCATCGCCCACCGCGGGCGCCGCGCCCAGCCAACGCTCCGGCCTACGGGGCGGGGTAAGGGACGGAACGGGGCGGTTGGAGGGGGGGGGGGGGGACGTCTGACAGGACAGGATGGGGCGTTTTGGAGCGAGGATTGTGACAGGACAGGGCGCAGAGGAGTGGTATGGGACGAGTCCGGGTGGGACAATGCGGGTCGGGATGGGGTCAAAGGAGCGGGACGGGTCGGGAGGCGCGTGGTGCGGGTCGGGACGGGATGGGTCGAGCCGGGGCGGAGGAGGGCGGGACGGACTGGGACAGGGGGGGCAAATGGAGCGGGACGAGTCGGAACGGGTCTGAATGGGACGGAGCGGGTGGCGCGGGGTAGTATGGTGTGGGTCGGGACGGAATGGGTCGAGCGGGACGGGCTGGTCGGTTCCGAATTGGTTGGGATGGAATGTGATAGGGCGGGGTATTATGGAGTGACACGGGTCGGAACATGTCGCGGCGAGGCGGGGCGGGGAGAAGTCAGAAGTGTCGGACCTGATCGCTTGGGATTCGGATGGGACGGAATGGAAAGGACCGGGGCTCGGCGGGGCAGGACTGTACGGAGCGGCACTAGTCGGCACGGATCGGGATGGGTCGTGGCGGGAGCAGTATGATGCGGAACGGAGTGGAACGGGGCGGGGCGGGGAAGAGCAGTATGCGGGGCGGGCAGGACTGGGACTTCGGTGGCTGAGGAAGTGCAGAATGAGAAAATAATGTGCTCTGAGTGAGAGCGTTGATTGCTTTTTCATGTGCAATTTACATATTTATTAATACTTACAAGTTTTTTTCTAATACCACATCGATTTTCTGAAGAAAATGAATGTGGGAAGTGTCACATTGTCAACGCAAATATTAATAGAATCGGAGTGGTGCATTAACAAAGCAATTGACCTTTACACTACAGCGATTTCTGGAACCTGTTACTCATTTGAGAAACTGTCACAAACATTGTTCCATAAGAACTCACTTTCCTAGGTTGGCAAACAATTTTTATTGGAAGTTACGTGCCAAAGGTTTTTGTATTTTTATCATTCATTATAATAACACATAATTGCTAGCAACGAAGTAGGATTTTTGTCAAATACATTATATGCAAAATGTTTTTGAGAACTCTCACTAGTATTTGTACTTTCAAGCGTAATACTTACATATTTCTTTAGAGAAAGTTTTGTAATGCTTCAACACAAACGGCGATTTTTCGAAACAAAATCTTATTCTGAGTGGCCCTTACATTGAAAAATTTAATTAATCTTATTCAAAATATAGTCAAAATCTTCTTCTAACACGGAATACACGTGATACCGAAAAATTGGTTCAAGGATTAGGTCCAAAGCCGTTATTTTCTGGACAACCCAGATGGGAATTTAGAGCGGCGACTAGGTCGATGCCCACCAGCGGGAGTCTGTGGCACGGGTAGCACAACGAAATAACTCTTTCACACAGTTGATCACCCCGCCAGAAAAGAGCAGTAGCTAGCCAATTTCGCCTAGGACATTATTACGCTTTACACTTTTTACAGAAAGTTACGTAATGCTGCGCGGAAAAACGACAATTTTCGTCAGAAAAAATCTTCTTACAGGGTCCTGGTAACAGGACCTTGGTAAAAGTGGATAAATCCAGTTCCTAATTTAGGGGAAATAATCTTTAAAACGTGGTGTAGTGAGAATTCGTGTGTGGTGGGTCCTTGATACCAAAAATCGATTGACGGCAAAAGTCTGTTCGTCCGTCTGTGAACAACACTAGCGTCTAAAGTGTTCAGTCGATTTTCTCTAAAATCGATATTTCACAAAAGACCTGGCTGATGACGCAGTCCCTTGAGTTTGAAATCGATGTTTTAATTTTGGGAGTACTTTACGTGAAGTCCTCGGGACATTTTCCAATTTTTCAAAGAAAGTCTCCATCATTTTTTATTCAATTTTGTTGTTGATTTCGTAGTTTGTTGGTGTGAAGGACGTTTAAGAGAATAGTGCATGCCCCATGTTCATTGAAAACCCTCATTTTTCAAAAATTGCAACAGTTTAAAACTTATTGGAAGTCTTCCTAGAACTAAAATATTAAAGATAGAGATTTTCCCGTAATGAAATCTGTTTCTTGAAGAAAGATTTTGAAATAAGACCATGTTCAATTTTTCTAAAATTTGAGTACATTTCGTGTAATTTTACATGAAAGAACGTGAAGTTTTAGCACCACTAGTTTTCTATATGCAGTTAATTTTTATTGACCAACACACAGCAAGAGAATATTTCCAGCCTCTGGGTAGGAATCATAATCTGCCGTTTCTGAGAAGGGGTGCGGCTCTCCTAACATACCATTGACAGTACATCCCCATTGACCTCTCGCACAAATAACACTTTTATCAGTTTTTCCCTCGCAGAAATCAGCGAACACTTCAAACCTACGAGAAATATTGTATTCTCACCAATCCCCCCAAAGAAGCAATAACTATAAAAATGAAATACAAAAATACAGCGTGATGGCGCTTAACCGTTGCTTAGTTATGGATATCGCTCCCAGATGATATCTCCTGATTTATCGTTGTCATTTCGGAAGCGTGCGAAAACACTCTGAGCTTAATTTCTTTGAATTTGAAAGTAGAACGGTTCAGGTTAACCGAATGGGCTAAGTGCAAAAAGTGTATTTACCAGCTTGACTTGTATCCTATCTAGGGATGTGCCCTTAACAGCTAAAGTGTTATATATTAACAGCTCACGTTTCGTAACTATTACACGTAATACCAGTTATTACGTTTATCCTATTATTGACCTCTCTTAGGATGGCACTATCAAAATCGGCTACCACAAAACCACATACGCCACCATTTAGAACTATTTCATTCCTAATTAATTACGAAAAAATTAATTGTTTTGCTCTTCAACTTTTTGCGCAATAAATGGTGAGCTAGCGGAAGATTACGCTGGATCTACCACAATTAGTTATCACAAAATCAAATATGCCATCTTGTAGAGCAATTTAATTGCTAATTAATTGGCTATTAATTAAGTAGCAACCAGTATGTACGATAACAGCTTCACTGCAGTTAAATATCGTGATAAGCATTCAAATTATAAACTCATTAATAAATAATTCGTTATTATTGCACCTCTCATTGCATCAATTTCTCCTTCTCATTGTTTTTGGCACTCATCACTTAACTATGCGACTAATTGCATATTCGAAAGAATGCTTGCAATCTGAAGCCGAATCAGGAAACACTTATTTTCGTAATATTCTATACTCATTTACTACTCATTATGTGAATTACTATTCTTCCTTGGAAGTTCATTTCATATCAGATGTTACTCTGTCCAAACATGATTGGGGAAGTAGTGCAAGCAAGCGCCGTAAGGTAGCTGCACAAGCTTTTATTAAACGTGGCGCCTGAACGCCATGAGCTGGACGAAGAAGGGGACACTCTCATCCAATTGAGAGCTTCGTTACGATTTACATTTTTGGTTTAGAGCTACCGATTGGATGACAATATGCACCTCTCCTTTCAGCTCGTGACCACCAGGCGCCACTGCAAATAAATCAAGGTATAACTCTTAGCAGTTGCCGCAACTGATTTAACTCTTAGCAGTCGGTCATGTTAGGTTGCTGATCATGGATCTGCTGTTTTTCAACTGTTTTTAATAACAGCTATTACGAGTCGACTGTTATTGCGAAAACAGTTATTGAAGAAAAGCCGTTAAGCCCATCTCTATAAAACAATACTGCTTTTTACTTTGCTGACGCTGATATTTGATCAGCTGTTGTCCAATCGGGACCTTACCCTCCACTACAATGACGTCATAATGGTGGCGTTCAGCCTTCCGATTGGATGACAGCGTAACAGCTGATATCCTTCAAACACAGCTCTGTGAAAACTGCAGTATATACTTTGGTTTCTGTAACCTGGCCGATGAGAGCTGATCAGCTTCGGTAGACGAACAATCCCTCCGTTAACATAAAAGTTTGGACTACGTCCATAAGCGGACTGATTCACAATGCGTTCGCTTAGCAAAACACGTAAGATGTTAACCTAAAAGCTTGTAAGCTTCAAGCTTCTGTGCTTACGTTTAGGTCTAAAATAAGAAATGAATCAATCACAGTACGTTAACTCAAAATCGAGTACCGAATAAGTCGATAGACGAACAATCCATTGCAAGACGAACAATCCATTCCCCTCGGTCATACTTATGTTTGTGTTTGCATTGTGAATGGACCTTATCAATAGTAAATTAAAATGTCTAACAGCCATTAGAAACTCTTATTTTGCTTACGTTTATGTTCGACATTCTGAATACTTCAGTCTATCACTTATGTTAATGTTTCATACTTATGTTTGTGTTTGCATTGTGAATGGACCTTAACAGCTGATGAAGTGTCATCGGCCCTGTTAAAAAACAAGTGTCTTCCGAACAGCCGTCTTTCCTCTTGGTTCCAGTGCTCGAGGTGCTGCTGGGCAGTTGACGTCGCGAGTTGGGCAGCAGCCGCATGCACGAGCGCTTTCCCCCACTGCGGAGCCCAAAGGACGTGAAATTTATATTACAGCCCCTCAGCCGCCGCTCCCTCGTGGCCCCTGCAGCCCCCGCCATCTCCCCTCGCGCATCAAGTACGCGGCATCTCGACGGCCCCGTATGTCTCCCTCTGTGGGCTAATGCACTGCCTGCCCCGCCCCGCCCCACCCCCCCTCCCTTCCCCCTCCCCCCCGTTCCTCCCCGCTCTCCTCCCGCCCTCCCTGCCTCGCTCAACTCCTTGCTCGGCCCCCCTCATCCCGGCCCAGCCCCTCCCCGTCCCGCCTCTTTAAACCCCCCTGTTCTGCCGCCCCTCATCCCAACCCATCCCCTCCCCGCCCCCTTCCGCTCCGTCCAGCTCCACCCCAACCCTCCCCTGCCCTCCAAGCCTCGCTCCACCCTCCCGCTCCCACCGCCTCATCCCGGTCCAGTCTCTCCTCGATCCGCCCCGCCTCCTCCCGTTCCACCCTGCCCCTCCCCGCCTCGGTTACAGAGCAAACGATGCAAATGATGTTTTTTGTCAAATTTGATAAGTCTGTTCATTTCAGGTTTATAGAAAAAATGCTTCATAGTCGTATATTGCAGAAAAAAGAGAGTGAAATTGTCTTATTATTAAACATTTATTTTATTATTTAATATTTATATTATTATAAGTAATATTTATATTTTTGTGGAAGTTATAGTATTTTAATGGAAGTTATAGTAGTTTCTAACATGCGAGGAGCGTATCAGAATTTGGAATAATCCAGTTTTTATTAAAATTGAGGTAAAAAGTATGTTTATGAAGTAAAACATTGCATGTCAAACCTAGATAATTAACTTTTCATTGCTTTGTGGAAAATAAGTGAATACAATTTACTATTGTAATATTCACTTTTCATAAACGCGTTTACTCCGAACCTAGTTGAGAATGAGCTGCAATCATACAATACATGATTTTTCAAAATACTCTGAAAAAATTAATTATGTACAGAAATATTTCTTATTGCCGATGATGCAAAATACTACATAAAAATAAACAAATCCCAAAATGATTTGGTCTTTTTTAAATAACAAACATAGCAGTAAATAGTGAACATATAGGACTCCTTTGTACTAACCGCTTCCGCCTTAGCTCTTCGTTTGCCACCTCCCGCGTGGGCCTATTTGTGTATCCGCCTTATCCTGGCTGGTCCCGGCCGCGTCTCCCCCACCACGGGGTTTTAGCCGTGACGCAATACCCTACGGGCGCCGTTCGTTCCTTGATCTAACGAGCCACTTAGCAAGAATTAATTGGAGCGCGGGTGACGAGTGGGGCCGAGCCTTGCTCCCCCTCCCCACCCCTTCCTGCTCCCCACCACGCTCCCCGTCCGCGGAGAGGGGGTGGAGATGGAAATTCGCGATCTCCCAATGGAAATGCTTCGCGTGAACTTCTTGCTGCGAGTCGTAAATTATCTTAGAGGCTGCATTGTACGTCCCGACTGTGCGATCGCGTAATTTAATGTGTTTTTCTCTGTTCTTTGTTGCAGGTAATGCGCCTGACTTACGGCTTCTTCTGGGCTGCGCTGATAGCGGTAAGCTGGACGAACTTTTGTGCTGTCGCGCTCGCTTTTTCCGGTGTTCTCCACAATAGGTCACGCATTACCAAACAACAAATTAGCGAGGAGCTGTAAATCTTATGCCGTGTGCAAGCAAACAAGAAGCTTAAGGAAATCAATTGTAATTATGGACGTTTTATGAGTGGCGAGAGCTATGTCTGAGAGTTTTGTTGCAGAGGCGTTTTTAAGTGCGCTGAGAAATAATCTCGCGACGAAGGTGAAGGTGTAGGCTTAAAGATTGTAAGTGAGCCTTTTTAGCATACCGATTCAAGTAATATGTTTCGTGAGAGCAGTAGAGCTTGGTGATAGTCTTGTACCGTGCGCAGGGAATGTGGGTGAGAAAGGAGGTTAAAGCTGGAAATTCTGGGGGCGGGGAAAAGGGTGGCGTGCGAGCCCACCTTTCACCTTGGATGCGTGCGCGCAGACGCAAGCAATTGCAGATGCAACACAAAAGCCAGAACTGTATCTGCAAGGTTTTCAACCTGAGCTGAAAATGGTGGCAGGCTTCATCTAGTAATAGAATTTAGGTTTGACCTGCCTCCAGGTTTTTTCTTGTGCATCGCTTTAGTGTGAGTGGAAGGCTTTGGAAAGGAATACACGTATCCCTGATGTATTGAGTCTCTTAGCCAGAACGTGCTGGCTGGAAGTTTTCATGAGAAGTTTCCGTCACTTGTTAATTGATTGGAACTAATAACGTGTAGACTGAACGAAATGTAGTAAAGATACAAGTTCTTGAAAGAGCTACAATATCCACGATAAATTAATACTGGACTCGTCACCGAAGTATATTATACTCGATTTTGAAGTCATTTCACGCTTAGGTGGATTGACTCCATAAATATTCTGTGCATGAACTCTGTATGTAGGGCATTGCCCATTAGGAGAGCGTTTGCTACAAGTATATTAAAATTCATAGGCAAAATTCATCGGCATATTGCAGTTGAGACAACACACTCTTTTATTAACTGATTTGCGTGCCGTTGGAAACAAAAATGTCTATAAATAGCTGTTTTCTCGCTACAGAATCTAAACACGTCTATTGGTGTCAAATCTTAGTTTTCATCTTTATATCATAATTTCGTTGATACTTAAATATATTAAATGTAGATTTACTAATGCTTGATTAAAGTTAATTTTGCATAATTGGTTCTTTTTATTTTCAGAGTCTGTTTTCTTTGGTTTCTTCTGTGGAAAAGGCCTGTCCTTAGGATCTTGAATTAATAAAACTATTTTAAAAAATTGAAATTTATTTTGAAAAACAAATAGTGGGTCCAACATGCACCCAGCCAGTAAAACTTGAAAAATATTTAGTTTAGGAAACGAAGTGTTAATTAAATGTAATGTTAGTAAAGGAGTGGGAGTAGATGTTTCGAGGGTCAAGGCAACGCGAGTGTATCCTGGCAGTGCACGAAGGTCGTCTGAGAGACCCGGGAAGCCTTTACTCTAAAATTGTGATTGCAGTTGGGCCGCCCGTGACCACTGCTTCCAGGTACCTTTTCCTTCCACAGATACGAGTCACACTTCTGTTGAGAAAGTGAGTATTGGTATCATTTCTAACGGTGAGACATTCCAAAACGTTGCACGGGTCTCAGAGACCACCTGCGTGCCCTCCTGCAACGGCGTTCGTTCCGTGCTTTACGCGACTTAACAAAATATTAGTGCCAAATATGAAAAATGTTCATTTCTTTGGAGCATTCACTAACAGTTTGTAAAGCATGCAATGAAAGAAAGTTGTCATATATGTAAAATATACCAAATGCAATGAAAATAGTGTTTCAGCCTATTTCTTTTTTTCAGATTTGTTAATTTGCTTACAAACCACTAAATACCGTAATTAATTATTTAAAAATATCTCTCATTTTTGAAAATAATATTCGTCTTTTTTCTGGTACACTCCTTTGATCGAAATTATAAGGGGAAATTGAATAAGGGAAATGCAAACAGAAGGGTCTGTGAGACCGGGTGCGTGCACTGACGTTACAAAAGAGGCGCGTGTGCTGCCGGGACACAGTATCTTTGACACCGGGGAATAAGCGGATAAGTAAAAAACTTAATTTTACAGGGGAGCAAAAACAATTTTAAACTAATGCCGTAAATCAGGGATTAATGATATTCAAACAAAACCTACATACAAATAGTTTCGTTTGAATATCACCTCCGTTTGAATATCATTAATCCCTGATTTCATTCAGTTAAGTTGTTTATTGCTCTCCTATAAAATTAAGTTTATTACTTATCAGGAGATAACGGATTTTTATGTAATTACATATTTTTTGTCTATCTGCTTACCGTTCACAAAATTGTAATCTTAGCGAATCGTCGCCGTTCTAACATAATATCTAATTTTTTCGTTACACATTTTTACATATTTAGTGCTATATTACATATTTTATATATTTTGCTATTTTGACAAAATGTTTTTTTTGTGTCGATTTCTTCAATTTATTACAATTTTTATGAAAAGTATTTAAAAAAAATCCCGACATTATTACTGAGTGCTGTCGACTCGAAGTGTGCTACTTGAAGGCACGGTCGGGTGTTCTCACAGACCTGCGCGCCTGCTTCAGTTATCTCAAGGGGCAAGAATGGCACATCAGCGACTTAGACTATTTTTACCTTTGTGTGTTAAAAGTATCTCTGAGGCTGCGTTTTGTGTTCTTTAACCTTAATTTCCCAGAAAAGTTGGCGATCGCCGACGTGTAACACTTCGATGAGAATGCTGCACTCTGCAGTGATCGTTTGCTGGCCGTGGATATCGCCAGTTTGTACGACGACTTGTATTCCGTGTAGTCTGACTGCTAAACAACGGTCCTGGATAGCAATAGATGAAGTCTTTATTGATGCCGAGAAAGTTGTATGATGCAAAGTGTGCATCAACGTGTGCTCTCCAAATGATTTTGGCAACGTTTGCATTATTTTCAAAATTTGTTTAAATTTTTTTAAATGTAATTTCGTAATATGTAAATGTTATCTATTTATTGTATTTAATATTACATTTTTATCTTTATTACTGTTTTCATCACATTTTATGTACTACATATTTTGACGTTTCATACTATATATTTTTCCCGGCTGTACTTCTCAGCTAGTGTTGGGGTTCCATGGCGTGGCCCGCGAAGGAGCCGCTTCCAAGAGCAGCAGCGGCGGGCAGGAAATGCATCATCATCTCCTCGCTGGGTGGGCCAGGCTTCTCGTTAGGGCTCGCCACTCAATGGCCCCGCGCCGCAGGGCTGGCCAGAGCCGTTCGGTTGGCACGCCTGTGCACGGCGTCGCGGAGAGCGAAACGCAAGGTCGAGCAGATTGCGACGTCAGCGGCGTTGCAATGAAAGAGCCCCTCCGGTGTTTAATTTGATCATGGCATCGTCTCGTTAGCTTATGCGTCGCGTGAAGCATTCACTCCGTTGTGAGGGTACCAGAGCCTACACTGACGAGTAATTGAGTGTATGTATATGTCTATATAAGTATGTGAGTGAGTTAGTAGCATATGTGCTTGGTTGAGGGCGAGTTTCTGTGGCGCAGACTGGCTTCAGGATCTGCCGTTATTCGGAGCCAGGTGAGAGATGATGCAACTGTCCCCACCGGCGTGTTTGTAAGAATCAGTTTAGAGTTCGTTTCTTGACGGCAAGTTTTTCCTTTGTTGGTTTGAGGTATACGCCCGATGTTTCTCGCCCCTTCCTTCCATTGGAATGACTAGGAGTCATTCATTCATAGGAGTCACAGTGCTGTCAACTTTTATCTAGTGTCGAATAAATGTTTGTACGAAATTCAGCAACATACGTTCATTTTGTTGTATTTGATTATTTATTTCTGTTAAAGGTAGTGTATATGTAATGGAAATTATATCCATATTTGCCCACAAACTTTGCTTTTTATTCACAAAATAAATTCACAACATAGCGTTTCTCATGTGTTAATGTCTCTTCTCGTTTACCCCTCCTGAGCAATGAAGCTGGTCGTTCCATGAGATCAAAAAGGACGACCGTGGCGGAAAATGTCTACTAAACACTTAATGAAAATAATTCTAATACTCACTAATAATTTCATTACATTGAATTTTTTATATTGTAATGGATTCAATTACGCTTAAATTTCGAAATGAAACATTGAAATTTGGTCACAACTCCAAATCCACTCATAATCTAGTTTTATTGAAATTAATTTTATAAAAATTATTTTACAAATAAATTTATTTGTTGTATTAGTACCTATTTCTTGTATGGGCAAATCGTGGAAAAAATAATGACACGATATATGACATATTAGTTGAGATTCATTACACCTAAACAAAAATGTATATAGTTGTCAAACCATAATTTTAGAATATGACTTCCGCATGGATTTTTATAGTTTGTGTAATGTTTTACCTTGAGAAGCTATTTAACGGCGCCGACCGCATTTGTTCTAGTAGTATGGTGATAATATTTGAACTCGTAAAATCACTTTTAAAATTCTGTGTGGATTTTTACGCAAGTAATGTAAAATTAATCTGCAGCCGCAAAAGTGACACACAGTGAACTTCAACCTCAAGGGCCTGATAGTATTCTAATCGAAGTTCAACTTAGTTATGATCTTCGCCTACGTCACTCTTAATAATGGCATTCCCACGTCACGACAGTCACACTAGAAGTTTTCGTTGCTGATAACGTGATATTTATGTCCAGTTTTACATATACTGTAAACTTTTTAGTTTTTAAGTACTTTTTCTGTCGGAATAAACTTGATTTTTATGTGGTTTGGCTCATAAATACATTTGACGTCTAAATTACATTAGAAAAATTCTTAAACTCTGTCCATTTCCGTTTTGTAGTATTATGTTGCGGTTTCTGAGTGATAATTTGGAGGACGTGTCTCTTATGATTTGGTAGCTCTGTTTCAAACATTCTCATGCTGGTAAGATAGACACGTATGTATAGTTAGAAGGATATGCTAGAATGTTTTTTTCCTGGAAACATTATTCTTTATTATATGGTATTATATAGTAAATAAAGCAAATAAATAGCATCACTTTCTCAATTTATAAATACAAATACCATCCGTGCATCAAATGGTAAATTTTTGTGGAGAGTCCATAAGGCCTGCAAACAGAATCCACGTAAGAATGAAGAACAGAGTCGAAGGGTCAAGCAGCGATAAATAAATGATCGGAGAAGAAGGAAGAGCTGCAGGAGGTCTTCATCCCACTCCTCCTGGGCAAGCAGTGTGGGTGCTAGGTATGGGCAGAGCGGGCGATCGCCCGGGGCCCAGCACGTCAAGGGATCCAATCATGCGACTGATGACAGAAAAATAGTAAAAAATGGAAACATAAATTAGAAATCGAAAAAATTGTTATCGTCATTTTATAGGTCGCGGTCCAGTAGTCTGACATTGCGTAACATTTTCAATTAATGCTTTACTTAAATAGTTATTTAAAGTCATTTCTTTTAAGGTAAGGCGCTATGAAATGAATAACATGACGCTAACATTAAAATAGGTTATACTGAAATTTTGATCTTTTAAGATTTCAGGTTTTTGTATAGCTTTTGATAAATTGTTCATGTCAAAATATCCATCTCTATTCCAAGTACTCTCTTTAATTGACAATAAATTAAATGAAATATTGAAATAAAAGACATGGCCAGCAATAAAACTTATCTTTAACTTCATTACATGTTAACCATTTGTGTGGATCATACCACGGATGGAATTTTCGGACTTTTTTCTCGCCAGCACAATGTACAACCGTACTTAACATAGAAGTAGGTTGTCTATTGTCCAAAATTTGCCTATGTCTACATAGATAAGACAAAAAACAGTACACGTAGGACTTCTTTTACTGTATCTGTCAAAATATTAATGTATTTAAATTTTAACTCGCCAATAAACAGTAAACACACGCACTAGGCGGCATGTATGTGCGGAAATCGGAGTCTTCCGTGCGGGCAGGCAGCAAGAGATTTCGTTGGCCTACGCACAATGCGCATGCGTCAAGTATGGACAGAGCATGCTGTTCTTCGCTTACCCCAGACCCTCTTTCCAGAATACGGTGCAAAGCGAGGCAGAGAGGTGCGAGCGAGCGCATATCTCTGCGGGAAGAGACGAGACAGACCGCATTGCACACGGGCTGGTCAAAATGGCTCGAAATTGAAATATGGCTAGTGCTACGATAACGAAAGTTCATATCCATTTCCAGGTTAACAATACTTACACCATAATAAAGTTGTAAGAGTATTGTTATTATTATTATTATTATTATTATTATTATTATTATTGAATATATTAAACTAGTACATATTCATGAAGGTTGGCAGTGGCTACCTTGCCAACCCGAAGGAGCCGGTTGGGAGCAGATGGATAAAGAGGAGATCGCACCACAGCCGTGCAGGGTGATGCGGGACGAGGACACAGGCGTGGTGGAGGCGCCATGGAAGGTGCAGGGGGGGGGACGAATCTGGAAGGAGTGGAATGGGGGAAGGCAGGCGGCGTCGTGGCAGCAGAGATAAGGCGTCCCCGCGTCATAAGGACAGCGTCCGTCGCATCGTGTCGTGGCGGGTGTAAAGTATATTCGGCGGTTAATCACTGTAATTAGGCGGGTTCTGGATCATCATCCCGCCTCGCTCAGCCCCTCCCTGCTCCGGCCCGCTCCGCCCCGCCCCGCCCGCTCCGCCCCGCTCCGCCCTGCCCCGCTGCGCCCCGCCCCACCTGCCCCGCCCGCCTCTCCCTGCTCCGTCCCGCCCTTCCCGCCTCGCCCCGCCCGGCTTCGCCCCGCTCCGCTCCGCTCTGCCCCGCTCCGCGCTACCCGCTCCGCCCGCTCCGTCCCGCCCCGCTCCATCCTACCCCGCTTCGCCCCGCCCCGCCCCGCCCTCGTCCTGGGGTTGCTTGCCCGGGCTGCAGCGCCGCTAACTTGTTGTTGGAAGTGCTTGCGTAAGATGGGCTCTAGGCCGCACCGCTCCAGCTATTGGGCCGTTGCGGTGGGTCACTGGGAGGCGGCGACGCGCGACTTGTTTGCAGAAGGCGGAAGCGGGATGAAATCAGAGGGAAAGAGTTAAAGGAAGTTGACAGATATCCGAAGAAGGGAAGAGGAATAGATGAAGGGTGTGGAGGAACGATACAAAAACAGAACAGGAGCAGGTAAGTACTGAAAACGGCAAAGTGAAGAAGATAAAAATTGAAACATTAAACTGAAATTTTTAACTGAATGATATACTTATGGTCAGGGTTTAGAGATACGGATTGAAATAATGAAAAAGAATTATACATTTTAATGCAAGGAAAGCTGACCTAAAAGATTATAACGGCAAGGAAGATGAGTAGTCAGAATTTGAATGGAGGGAATAAGACTCTGGTGGCATTGCAACTACACAAGATAAGCTCCGAAAAATGAACAAGGATGTACGAAGAGGAAATTCCGAAATGTAAAAAAAATAATACGAATGTCCAGAACAAAATGTGTGGACAAAAAGAAATAGTTGAAGTATAAATGAGGGACAGAAACGTAATTAGTTGGTCAGAAGAACAGAAGAAATGAAAGCTGTTTAGAGAGATGGAAATGAAACGCAGCCCAATGAGGAGTTAAAATTCTGCCCAAAAGGACAGATGGTAAGGAGATGATGAAGCTCTGCGGGCAAGAAGAATATGACAACTTTCTTACTTGCAAAGTACATTCTTGCGAAAAATCCCATTTCATGGTAGCATTTACAAACTTCATAGAGGTACGATCGGATTTCATTACATCTGGAATTGGATAACTAGCGTAAACAGAGAAGAAAAATATATCTTCCCCACGATTAAAAAAGTTTCTTGTCAACTCCACCACAGTCGTGTCACGTAACTTCAATATTGACGAGGCTATGCAAACTGTAGCAACGAGCTGCACTGAGACTACGGCTCAAAAACTGGGAGAGACGCGAATGTTGGTTTTGCAGCCGCGTTAACGACATGGCCATTAGCAATCGTAAAAGGGGGCGGATTATGTTTCAACGATACGAGAAAGTGTGGAGTCGCGGAGGGACGGCTGTTAGGGGGTAGAAAGACAGAATTGAGAGAATGAGCACAAAAGAGTAGTAGACGGAGCCGATGCCGAGCTCAAGGGAGTACCACTCCTCTACGTGTGTCTCCACTGCCTTTGAGATACGGCACGGGCGAGAAACGGAGTAATAGTTACAACTCGAGCAATTTAAAATTCAGATCATTTTGACGTGTTAACGTCGCGTGAAAATTTAAGGGTCTCTTTCGTAGTTTACCTTTGAAAGGAAATCGCCTTTTAAGTTAAATTATTTGAAATGCATAGCCAGAAATGTTTCAGTTTTTATGTTGTTAAAATTCTTTTGCCAGTTGTGTATGACTTTGTTGTAAAACTGAATTTTGAAACCTGAATTAGTGATATTTTAAATTTTTTGCCGCAAGTTCTTTTTCTTGTGATAACGATACACTGCTTAAAAGGTAAAGTAGTCACTACAATTATCTGTATATATTTTCATCATTCGTGCCCGAATTCAAATTAAAATTTAGATATTATATAATTCTAACACATCCCCCGTTTTTCCCAAAGGAACTTCCCTTCCACTTTTTACCCAAAGTAAGAATTATTTCATGATTACCACAAGTTTAATTTTGATTTTTTGAAAAATATTATATGTGCGAATTTAATAGAGTACGTTTATCTTTTAAGAAATTTATTTTTCTTACCATATACCGATATTATTATTCTCATGTTTGACAACAAATTTCAAATTAAAAAACTTTTTTTACTTTGAACAAATAATTTACTTGAAAGACAATCCAAGAACAAATCCTGCAGAGATAAATTTCATTGCGATAAATTAGGTTATATAGTGGAAAAATGATTATAAGAAGTACTTTTTAAAAGTAGTACATTAAAATTACGTAATAATTAAAGGATGGAAATACAAATAATGTGAGTAAATAACTTTAAAACTAGAAATGATTATTACTCAAGAAATGACGACAAGGAAATAAATATCATTCCGATTTTTTTTAACTTTCTTATATATTTCCCATAAGGGTGAGCGCACAAGGCCGTCACAGTTGGGTCAGGATGATCTTCTGCCGTTTGCAAAATGTCCGAAGAAAGATCTTTTGGGCATTTACGAGCTGCTCCGTCCCTATCGATCCATCATCAGTTATGTTGATCCAGAATTCTCTCATATTGTACAACATTATATTAAGTTATATTTAATAATACTCGACACTCCAAAGTGTAATTTATATGATTAGCTACACTATCTTGTTCAAGGAGTAACATTTGCCAAACTTAAAATACTAGCTATGTATGTGTGCAATATTAGTGAAACACGGTACAATTCGAATAAATTGTAGCATTTTTTAAAAAAATTATCCATGGTTAATTCATAAATGTAGATTATTTTTGTGCCTTGTTTCTGTAAATTTTTGTGCCTTGTCTGTGCAGATTTTTTTCTTCAGTTTTCAAAATATTTATTAATTGTTTTTTCAAAAAATAATTAAACAGCTTCAAATTTATGAGAGTAAATAAATAAGTAAAGTAAATAAATAATTTGACCGGCCCTGTTTAGTTCTCTGCTTCAACCTTTCTCTCCCCTTCTCTTTGTACAAATAGTACACGTAGTAATTTTTTTTTTCGGATTGCTTCTAATTGTTTTTTTCGATCTTCGGCAAACAAAAGCGAGAAAGGCATAACGAAATATTGAAATATTGCTAAAACGGAACACGACTTTCTTCATTTTAATGAAATTTTTCTTAAGGTGATATAATCAAATTGATTCTCTGCGTTATACGTAAACGGTGATAGCAGTAAAATAAAGTTCTCTAGTTTTCATTAATTATTTATTCATTAGAAAATGAAACATTTGCTTTGTGCAAAATGTTGCTAGGAAAACAAAGCAACTACTTTATAGAGTTGAAAGAATTCACGAATTTTTAAATCTAAATTTGAATTAGCTCTTTCTTACAACATATGAACGTAAGCGTTTTTTCTAAAGAATATATTAATGGCCAAGATCCAAAAATGAACTGAAAGAAAATGAGGTGAAATACGAATGTAATCAAATTAATCTTAAGAAGGTGGATTATTCTTTCCTAATTTATCAAGCAGGTTCATGAGAATTACTACTTAACAGAACATAATGGTACACAAAATACAAACAATTGTTTACGACCATCCTATCATCCACTAGCAGACTTAAAAAGCATTGGTGTGAATTTCCATTTACTTCGTGAATTTCAAATCTGTCGCAATACACATAGTACACCGTTTCAATTTTCTGACTCTCTTTGAAGTAGACGCACCATCCGCTGTGCTTGAAACACCGTTCCTACCACTTTGAATTCAAAGGCATTCACACCGAACCAAAATAAAGCAAACTTTTCATAGAGACGCCAAACCAATCTCTTTCCGAAGCGCCCCGATATCTGTCTGCTGCCGAAGACGCTTTCTTCATTCAGATTGTGATTCGCAGAATGAGCCCGAGACGGGCTTCGTTGCCTCCTGCTGTCGCCTTGCCTTCGTGCATTGGCCTGTCTCTGAGGCCCAAGAAACCCCGCATTTCTCATACAGCTCAATTCTTTTCATGGGAGTGCAGCGAATTTCTTCGTTCAACTCTGAATAATAAAAAATGACGTTACAAGCGTTTGGAGAAGACAATATTATAGTTTACCTGTATCCTATCTGGAAACTGAATTTCATATTTACAATGCGAGTTTACTTCCCGGTGTTTGTAGAGTAGATTGTAATTGAATTTATTGTCGTTAAAAATCTTGTTATAGACAGTTTTATAAAAATGTTCGTCTGTATTTCCTTTCATTTAATAGACGATTATTATTTGTGTTTCCAAAAACTACTGCAATGAAATTTTCTCAAAATCTATATTTTTTTATATGTTCATACGTGTAGTTACATTTCGATGTGATCATTGGGGTTTCCTAAATTCGAGGAAAAGTAAATTAATTTCCATCAAATTTCATGTAATGCAAAATAATATTACCATCCTCATTAAACCATCATGTTGACTCAAATATTACCTACAAACTGTGGGTTATTCGTTTTGTAACGTCGGTGATTCTGATATTTCCTCTCCCTTCTGTCATACTTGTAACGTTCGTATCTGAACATTTTTCGTCAGACGTCGGAGAGTAGAAGTGGCCTTAGTTCGAGCGATCGGACTTTTTCATATCATTTTTCATTTATTGGAATAACAAAGTACGTAGATCAGTACTACAGTATTTTACGTATGTAATTTTTTTGCGAAAATTAACGTTGTAAACTAACATACCTTTCAATCTAAATACTCAAGGGTAAGGAAGAGCGTAAAGTGTTTTTCTTATTCTCCAACTCTAAGTAAATGTTGAATAATACTTGAATTGGGAAGCTGTTTTTTATTCTTGTCCGGGCATCTGTGATTTGAACTCGGTTAATTTGGGATAGGTGTTCGATTTGGTTTATGCGTGAATGGAATTTGTTGGAGATCTTTGTTATGGATGGAATAATATATGGGATTCTATGTGCGACTGTAAATTTGAAACAAACAAAGGGTACATTGTAGTTGTTCTGAGACATTTATTTTAAATGGTTTGAATTTTGTTTTAAGTTGGCTGTTGAAGAATTTAACCAGATAGGGCAGGCATAAGTCATAATATGTCGGATAATATATTTGTAAAGAGGTCTAGCATTGTTCAGTGAAATTTTACTTTTGGAATTAAAAAGCGGTTTTAGTTGGAGAACCTTCACAATCGCGTGGTGTGTTTTTGCACTGATTTCGTATTTCTATTATAACGTCGTATCCAGCTGTTTTGCTACGGATTTGATGTTTTCATCGAGTGAGCAGAGATTTGGCTGTGCGTACGACGTAAGTCGTCGCAAGGGTAGTAGCGGCTCCAGAGACAATTTTGAGGGGGGGGGGGGCGCACAACATTCTGAATGGGAATATCCAAGCCAGATGGAAGCAAACAGTGAATATACTATATAAATATAGTGTTTTCAAAGGTAATTGGGGAAGAAACATACTTTCATCACGGAATTGGTTTTGTACACTAATACACCCTGTACGCGAATAGCAGGAAAAGTATTTGGAGACGGAGTTCAAAATCTAGTCAGTAGGTATACTCTTAACATCCTGCAAGAAAACCTCTCCCAAGGACCCAAGTCACCGACACCGGTCTGACCCGTAGACAGAATCCATTTGTAAGTTCCATGTTGCAATATTCACTAATCCGAAGCATTGAGCTTTTGTCAACCCCAAAATTGGCTACACTTTAATAGGACAGAGTTCTCAAACATCCGTAATCATTGAAAGAAAACACGGGACATGAAATGCAGAACTTTTGGAATTCTGAAATCGGACAATAACATGGCAAACAACTACTTTAACATCAATAATACAGAAAAGGAAAGGTGAAATGGACGTGCATAATTTGGGAGGACGGGGCCCCTTGAACCTTGCTGCCGCAGCAGCCAGCGGCGAATCCTGAACATTATTTCAAGTATACCGCACTTAATGGGAGCTACACCGTTGTCTTCTATTTTGAGCTTTTCTGAAATCCCAATACTACGAAATTTCGTCCTCAATAATTATTCTACAAGATAATTAAACAAATCCTTAACTTCTTGATCATTACCACCCTCCGTTTCCAAAATTGAGAGGAGCGTCACTTACAAACGACCAGAGAAGGACTGTTCACCCCAATATTTTGCAGTGCTTACCGACCCTCCAGACGCGCATCCTCCCCTCTCCCGGCCCTTGAAACATGAGGAGCCATAGATTATTGCGTCTTGCATGCGGTGCCTTCGCCTGCACTAGCAACGTCTCTGGACAGCATTAAGAACTTTTTGAAACTTCCCACTCTCACGCACTTCATACCGCTTACGGATGCGGAAGGTTGACTGGCTCTCGGTAGGAAAACAGTTATTTTCTTGCATCTGTTTTAAGGCTTCCAAAATCTCAATAACTTTTTAGAAGATTACCAAACTTATGATGATGACCGAGAGCGGTTTCTCAGTGCATCAACTGATGTCACTGCAGCGCTTCTGATCGGGAGGTCCTACGTTCGAGTCCCGACAGCGGCGGGATTTTCGTCAAGTCCCGACAGCGGCGGGATTTTCGTTACTAGATGTACAGCTAGGTAGAATTTAGTCGCTTTCTGGAGCAGAATTCTAGCGATCGGCTGCTCTAATCGGTCGTTTTCCGTAGTTCCTCCAATCAACACCAGGCGAATGTCGGAGCAATACCTTAATAAACGGGTCACGGAGCGCGAGCGATGTCCTTCCTCTTCCTTGTCCTATCCTCTCCCCTTACACACACACACTTACAATAACATGCACTACACTACCACATATTCCGGGAGACCGGCCGGGAGCTTAGAGCTCCTCCCGGCTGGGGCAGTGTTCCGCTGGTGGGAGAGTCCTGGTTAGGGGGAAACCCACTAGCCGACGGTAGGTTGGCACCGGATCGCGCCATCTCCTAAAGAAAAAACATACACCACGCTTTCGGGATCATGAACTCAGTAGTTGATGCGCCCGGAATAACTAACAACCAACCAACCAAGCGAGGGCGGTCTGGGTCGCAGGGAAGCCACCGTACTCGGAAGTGCGCGCCCGCCGCGCCATGCCAGAGCAGCCCCATCGGTATGTGCGTCTCGTCCTCGCGTCTCAGGGTGACGCGAGCCGAGGCGCGTCGCGTCGCGTCGCGGAGCTGGGGAAGCCTGCCAATCACCTCGTCCAATTTGCATCGGCCCCCTCCCTCGCCCCCGGCGAAGGATTCCTTCCTCTCCGCCCCCTCCCCCGCCCGCCCTCAGCCCCCACGCCGCGACACCGTGGGCGGTGCGTCGCTGTGTCTGAAGCTGCTAGAGAAAATAATCAAGGTGAGGCAATTAAAAATGGTTCTTGGTAAAACAAACAATATAATCCTATAGAATATGCAGAGTCGTTTGATTCATTCATTAGTGCTTTCGGACGCGTCATCTGATAAGATCATTAGTCCCGTAAATGTAAGCCATGTTTCATCACGGGAGGTGGTGGTGATCTTCCCCACGCTGGATGGCGAGATCCGTCGCCAACCAACCGTCGACTATCGGGGTTTCCCCAACCAGGTATCTCTCACCAGCGGGGCACCGCCGCACCCAAGACAAGTTCTAAATCCCCTACCGGTCTCCCGAAATGGTGGTAGTGTAGTGCATGTAAAATTCGCACTGGAAGATTTAGTTGTAGTGAACATAGCATATTCAACTCGCGGGAGAGAAAATCACGCTTCAGTTCCGCAAATTCTAATAACACTAAGGGTTTGATGGAAGAGAGTTTACCGCAAGTTGAAGGGTTTGGGCATCAAATTACCTAAGATAATTCTTACCGGCCCAAAGATTTCTTCGAAAGAACAGCAAGTTAAACTAGTAAAATTCGATTTGGTAGTAAAATACTAAATTGGGTAGTAAAATACTAAATTGGCCTAACATAGCCGACTATTGTGAGTGGATCTATAAATGCTGTCTTTTAAGAACTTTTGAGGATTATGTTTATGCATCTTAACTTATAACTCGTATTCAAATTCAATAACCAAAAGTTTTTTTATCGATTTTATTACCTTCTTTTTTAAACACTCTATTAGACAAAATAATTTAATGTAATTTCTGCAATTAAACTATTTCTAAAACACATAATACAGTTGTGTAGAACAAACTGGAGCTGTAGATTCCGTACTGTTGAAAAAGGATTAATTTTTTGAAAAAGTTAAATTCGGATTAGCAGCATCTCAAACGAACTGAATACACTGTTATTTTCTAGTTTCTACTTCTTCTAGTCGTGAAACAATGAAGATGAGTTCATTGATTCGAAATCTAGTTGTAATGGACATGGAAATCACATATTTTACGTATAATAAATGAAACGAATGTCAAGCTTTTCAAATTATATCCATTTCTGAATAAAAATTCTCACCTCTCAGTAGATTCTGCATTGCCTATATTGAAATATATATAGTTCGCCCTTCGTTAACGTATGTCTGCCTCGTTTGGAGTGGTGCTGCCAGATCTCATTTTCAAAAATTAGAGATTGTACAAAATAGATGTTTAAGGAAAGCTTTGAAAGCACCCTGGTTCATAAGAAACGATCAAATATTACACGAACTCTGTATTCTTCCTCTAAAATACTGCATTTTTCGTCTCTCAGATACATTTTATGCTTCTCTTTTCTTCGTCTCCTGCTTATACAGCTTTTCAACTAGAAAAAAAACAGGTAATACTTTTCCGAGAATTAAATCACGTTATCCAAAAGATCTTTTTCATCCTCCTTGGTTATATTTCGTCACAATATCTATTATTTATTGAAAAAATATTCATGTATTATGTTATATTTATAACTAACGAGCGGATTTTGATAACCTAAAACATCGCCAAAAATGATCAATAAAATTCTCTTAAAATTCTTTTAAAATATCCTAAACCAAATAAAAATGGCGAAATATATTTTTTATCAAAACCAGTTCGGATGAACAATTCAAGTTGTTGGATATGTTACTGATGTAGTCGGGGCTTCTTCCATTCATTCTCAAGGCCTCAGCTTGCAAACGTTTGTTTTGGGCTGTTCTTCAGTTATCCTGAAAGTTATCTGTCTTTAGTTATCCCGAAATCGTCCGAACCGGCGTTGATGTACGCCACAAGAATTACATACTCACAACGGTTGTCAACACAATTTCTGAGCGTGTAAATCGAAAAGGCTTCTGAGTAATTCTGTAAAGAACATTTGTTGCATCTCGTAAATATTACTTGAAGCAAGTGCCATTAAAAATTACATTAAAATCTATGAAATGAGCAAAAATTGCATTAAAAATTACGGAAAAGGAAAATGAATTTCTATACTAAACGGATTTGTTCTAAAGTGAAAAAAATGGCATTTCATTAAAATCCTCCTCCTATTTATAGTCTTTATTTTTAAGATCATTATGACTCCAAAATAACAACTTTCACACATCAGTAATTTGTTTTTAGAGCTTACTGTTAAGTTTCTCCTCGTATTCTGTATAATATTAATGTAATTCTTCATACCTTTGAAAGGCAAATCTTCGTTGAAGAAGGATCAATATTTTGTTAAGTGCTTTGCTTCAAGTCCACGCGCACGCTTCGACGCGCGAGTGCAGGCTGCAGAGCCCTCTGCTGAGCACGGTGCAATCTCGGAGGCGAGCTATCTCCGCGCGTCGCAGCGCCCCCTTCTGGAGGAAAATATTACTTACGGGGGCGCTGACAAAAATTGGAAGCGACGGACGGGTCCGCGTCTGTCGCGCCTGGGGACGGCGTCCTCTGCTTCGACATTCCTTTTGTTGCCGCTAACAATGGGGCGACAGTGAGAAAGTTGGCGTCATCCCTGACACGGTTCGCGCCGCGCTCGCCCCCTCGCCCCCTGGGACACCCGGGGGGTTGGGGCGGAGGGGGCGGTGGATGGAGGCGCGGGCTGGTTGATGTGCTTGGGAAGAAGGCAATGCGGGCAGCGCAAGGAAGGAGCTGCTTTTATGGGATATATAGAAAAAAAGGGTGATGTTTCCAAAAAAACCGCTGAGCATGAAAGCGGCTTAGGTGCGTCAGGGCATCAACTGATGTCATTGCAGCGCACCGACTTTCCCCCCTCTCCCTTGTCCTATCGGCATCATGAGACCGCGGATATTTAGGTAAAAACCCCTCTTTTTTTCTGGGTATTTTGTACTAAATGAAGTTCTATATTTATATTTTGGGATTGTATGAACTAAAGCCGTCAATTTTATAAAACCTAAAGAGCCTGTTTCAAGATTAACGCCTTTTTGTGCCTATTTCAGTTTTAAAAACCTAAAATAAGAATAATTTGCATGATTTCGTTTGTCTGTGGCCTCTTTTAACTTTTTTCTTGTGTGTTGGCACAACAGATAATAGGACTATTAATTAAGATACCAACGTCGCCAACCCTGCCACATTCCGTCCTTCTACCATCTTCGCCATCCCACCACACTCTGCCTACCTACCTAATAACCTTGTCATCCCTACCACATTCCGTAATCCTTGCCCAACCCCACCATACCCCTAGTCTGCCCACTCACCATCTTCGCCATCCCCGCCACACTCTACCCTGCCCGCACCGCTCCGCCCGCATTTGTCGTCCCTCCCTTTCCAGGACAGCTTCCGTCGACCATTCAACTCCATAGCCACAACTTATGTTGAAGTATCAATCTCTGGTATCGTGTGCTGTTCTTATTGAAGGTTGTGCAAGTTCTCAGTCCATTACCGTTAATTTTAAGGTTAAATGTTACTACTGCGTATAACACCTTTATCAAAGCTGTGCGTGCCACGGGTCGCGCCTTTTGACGCGGTTTCGCCGCTTTAAATTAAATCGGTACAAAACTTTCGCTTAATGCGAGCGTTCTTTGTGCCAGCGTATAATGAGCGCCGTCGGTTACTCTTCAATGCGGAGGATTAGCTCGAATCCTGGCCGCCGCAAGAGTTCGCGTTGGCGAAAGTTGTCGCCGGCAGCTGCTTGTGTTCCCTGCGATGTCGCATACGAGTCGGAAACGCCAGACGATGTCGCTTGCGAGTCGCAAGCCGCCAAATCACGCTTGGCGAAACAGTTGCGTTTCAGGAGTTCTGCGGGTGAATGTCGGGAAGTACTGTTGACGAGACTTTTATCCGCTTTTGGCGTGTGCCGTTTTAACGCGATGGGTTTTTGTGTCTGTATGTGATTGTGCAGGGAAAGGCAGCACACATAAAAAGGATTTGATTTTGTGTCTTATATTCTTTTTTAACAGTCAGACTTTTCTTATATCTGAGTATGTATTAATACTTTCCGTTAAAAAAATTAATTCTGGGTTGAAGCTACTTCTAATTGTTTTTTATGCAATTATCTTGCCAGTATTTTCCGATCTTCCAATAAGTATTTCGTATTGTATATTGAGTATAATTAAAATTGTAAAATTAAAGTAATTATTTTCTCGTGTATTTCAGACTGAAAATGTCAGGAATTGAGTCAAAATACAAACGTAGACTTTTTCGCCTGAACAACCTCATTCCTTGAAATTAAAAGATTTTACGTATCAAAATCTATTGATTTACAATAAACGGTGTAATAATAATAATAATAATAATAATAATAATAATAATAATAATAATAATAATAATAATGTCTGCTCAAACTCAGTTGAGTGATGTTGCTACGCGTAACAAATGCAATACGGTAAACATATTGAGTGTTTTTAAACAAATTGCAAGTCACCTGGTCGCTGTTTTTTGCAAAGAGTATTGATTGACAACATAAGTCCGTCAGAATCGTTACATCTCTGAAACAGAGATTTTCGATGCGCGACATATATCAAACCATGATCCTCTCTGACACTCTATCGGCATATTGACAGGAACAATCAACATTTACCATTTTAAAACGTCACAGAATATTAATCCCCGGCATCACAGAGTTCGCTCAGTTTAAAATAATGTCATATGCGAGCACAGGATTCAGTTCTTGGTCCTTAATACTCATCCCATTTATTTTATGCTTTTTATTTTACCCTTCCTTGATCCGGAGACATACTTAGAAGTCTTCAGCCTGCAAAAGCAGTGAGCATTTAACGACCTGGCTGTCTCATGTTTACACAAGCTTTCAATCTAAACTGTAACTTAATACAGCACTTCGTAATCTGCATTCAACTCTGGAGTCTTCTCAGTTTTTGCATCAACTTAAGTCTATTTTCCCGTAATTACATCAAGGCACAGTTTTTGCAGTCTTGGGTTTACACGACTACCCGAAAGTTCGAGACTATTACCCTATTTCATTTTAATTACAGTTTTAATAAATTATGGCGGCCGCTGCTTGAGCAGGCAAGCGAGAGGCCGCCCGCCAGAATTTCGAGCAAGAGGAAGGAAGTGAACAAATGCAAATGACCAGGAAGCGAGTCGGAGGATGCTGAATTATGGGGGATATGTAAAATGGAAACTCACATATTTATTAATAAATATCTGCAAACAGGGCAATACGTATTTATATATTTATTTATTTATATATTTATTTATTTTATTTATTATATTTATTTTATTTATTTATTTATTTATTTAATGTTAGAAGCCCATTGAGGTCCATGAGTTATGATCTAATGAGCAGATGATAGAGGTAATGAGGAGGTCAATGTCGGAGGTGGAGGTGCTAGGGTTCGTGTCGCGATGGGGGCAAGATTTTCGTCACTAGCTACGTAGCTTTGTCGAATTCAGACGTTGTCTGGAGGAGAATTCTGGCGGTCGGCTGCTCAAATTTGTAGTTTTCCGTGGTTTCTCTGATCAATACGCGGCGAATGTCGGAGGAGAACTCTAAGAAACCAACCTCGAACTGCACACGATCTTTTCTTCCTTTATCTTCACCCCTTACTTGCACATACTTACACTTGCATCCTTACACTGCTACACATGCTGAGAGACCAATCGGGAGCTTGGAGCTTGTTCTGGGTGGAGCGGTGCCTCGCTAGTGGGAAATATCTGGCTGGGAAAACCCGCATATCGAAAGGTAGGTGGGCTCCGGATTTCGCCATTTCGCGGGCGAAGATCACAGCCACCTCCCGCGATAAAACATGCACTACACTTACAGGACTAATGGCCTTAGCCGTTTACGCGTCCTGAATCACTCACCAACCACGTAGCAATCAATTAATGCGGTCAACCCTAGGAGACCTAAGGGGGTACATTTTTTTATCCCAGGACATATTTTTGTCATGTATTTCAGTTAATGTTACAGCAAGGCAGTTCTTTCTAGCTTTTCCCTAATGTCTCGAAAATATTCTCAGTAGAAAATATACAATAATTATTTTTTCTGGAAATAAATTTTTCCTGCTCTGGGGTCCAAAATGTACCCCCGGACGCCGACGCCCTCGAGTAGAGAGAAACGGCGCCTCGGGGCCTTCAAACACAGAAGAGCGCAACCCTCCGTGTCACATGTGGCAGTTATTCACATTTTCCCGCACAAACCGTTTAGAGAGCAGGTTAAATTTAATTATCACTTGTAGATGCATTGTTTTTCTATATATCGCGTAGATATCACTGTTACATCGTTTGGAGTTATTTATCGTGACTTTGAATGTGCTAAATGAATACATTATTATAAAGTACTGTGTTCTGTTGATTGCTTTTGAAAGATTCTTCTTTTCAACTGGGATTACATCGAAATAATAAATGTTGTGTATGTAAAAGTTCAGTAAGTATTCCAACAAAATGGTTATCTGCCAGTACCAAAACTGTTAAGTAGCAAGTGAAGCATAGTTTGTGAAGACTTTTTTAATGTGTCTAATATATGTAAGTTTAAACGCAAGCTTGTAGCTAATCATTAACTTAAATGAAGGGGTGCAAAATGTACCCCTTCAGTACTCCAAAGGTGTAAATTTGCTGAGGTCTCTGAGGGTTAATGATATTGAAGCAATGGTGGAATGAGAGGCAAGAATAAGGGAGAACCCCGAAAAATCTGCCGAGTGCTCGTTCTGTCCTCCCCAAGGGGAAACGAAAGATCGCGTTGAGCAAAGACGGCTTTCTTGGGGAGTCTGTTCTGTGCTGAGGTGTGGCACACAACAGCACATCACGAGTTACTCCGCCACCCAGCGCGCCCAGCAGTGGCGAGGAAGAGCGAGCACGTAGCATTTCTGGCCGCATCAATTACTCCTGCTGTGCTCGTGCATTAGTTCCATAAAATGGCGAATTTAACCAAATATTCATACATAACCATCACTTTAAGCAACAAAAAATTCCCCCCGTAAAAATGAATGACATACAATTACCACAAACTGAAGTAGTAAAATATCCTGGTCTGTACCTCGAACGAAGAGTAACCTGGAGAGCCTATATCTTAAAAAAACGAAAGTAAATGGACCTAAAACCTAAAAAACTGTAATGGATGAAGTATGTCCTGGACAGACGACAAGGTTGCATTAAGTATCGTAATGCAGTCTTCACCCCATTCAATGCCGCTTGAACTGTTGGAACACCATCCCACTCTCCGAAGGTCCTTTTGGCTGGCGTCATAATATACGAGATACGTTCGGTAGCGGGATGACGCAGCGGCTAATAAAACTGATCGATTCTCCGCGCGGCACAGCGGATATCACCACGATGTAGCAGTCGTGCTTTTCCTGTCGCGTACCTAGAAGTCAACGCACTTTTTGCCGCGGAATATCAAGTGATACCAAGATTGAAACTGAAGCAAGCAATTGCGCGTCTCCGCCATCACATGTAGCCCACGCAGTCGGCTTCAGTGAAATTAGTGCATTTTTTTTTTCCAATTGGAATTTTTTTCCGGGGATTAATTTCCAGGACGTTGTATTTCCTACGTTCACTATAGCCGAGGTTCAGGTTCACTTAACCAATCTTCTTATGCTTATTTGTAATGTAAGTGAAACGGACCAGTGGCTTATGTTCACTATAACTGAGGGTTTACTGTGTCCGAGTTCACTATAGCCGGAGTTGACTGTATATAAGCATTAAAAGGTTACTATTTTGTATGTTTATGTGAAAAAGGCGGATACGTTTTCACGCACATTAAATTGAAAATCGATTTTAGCACTTTTAAGAAATGTATTCCCTAGTATTATACTTACATTGCAGTGTTTTTTCTTATTTACATCATATTCTACAAATTCAATGTTCCAAGGCAATTTGCAAGTTTATTATAAAAAATACCCATGAAATACTCGGAATCTTACAATTACAAATTCACAAAAAATTCTGCGGCACGATTTTATTTTCATATTGCTGGTGTGCATACAATCAGGGTGCCAACCTCAAGGAAGAAAATTATGGTGCCGTGGACTGAAAATAACTACTGGATAATGAGTTTAATTAACGCAACTTATATAGATCTGTTTAGGTGGTATTGGTTTAATTCTCCATCTACCTACTAAGATCGCAGATCTAAAAGTCGCAAAAACACATTTTTGAATATTTCTTAGAATCTTCTGGCCGGATCCGGAAACAAATGATCGGTTCCCTACCAGGAGACCGAGACGCGTCGAATGACTCCTCACGTGTCTCGATTGGTGCACGGGAAGTGGTCTAGCCGTGAGTGACGTAACCACACATACCCACATCTGCACACTCGGAAGTTACTCAAATACTATATAGGGATTGATCGAGCCTGAAAGTTTGGCAAAATACCTTTTTATTGTTATTACGGTTTTTAACAATAGGAACCACTTAATTGTACTTCTGGAGTTGTTTTAGTAGATTTTCATATTTTTACCTACTTTAGCTTCTGATGCCTATTTTTGGCATTTTGTCTGACTTGTGCTTTATGCCTTATTTGTGCCTTTTTTTTTTTCATCATAATTTCCGTTCTTTTCCATGCCTATTTCAGTTAAAATAAATGCCGTTTACCTGCTAATTTTAGGTAAAATAAATGCCCTTTTGCCTGCCTATTTGAACTAAAAGAAATGCCTGAACTTCCGGGCTGTAATAATAAGTCATTGATTGAGAAGTACCTTACTCATGTTTGAGCGTAGGCGAGAGACAATGGCTTTTCGCCCTAAGCAGGTCATTGCGTGGAGGGGGCGCGGTCGGCGGGGGGGGGGGACGCGGGAGAAACGCGTGCGACGCGCGACCGCCTTCACTCTTTCGCCGCTAATTCATTTCGAGTTAACCCGCGACGACAAATCACGCCGTCGCTGCCTCGGCGCCCGAGTTTCCGGGCACGGCCGCTGGGCGCGCCAGCGAACCGTCGCCGCCGCGTGGGCGAAAGCTTCATACGCACAGCCGCCTTCAACGGGATCGTGCGATATCGTTCATCTTTTTGAGTTTTTTACTCCATTAACCCTCGCATGGTCAAGCGTGACATTGAAACATAGTCATCAGTGTGGGGGACCCAAGTGACCCCCCCCCGCAAAAAGTGTTACAAAAACGCTGTTATATTGAGTTTAGAATGGTATTTTATTTATTGCATTTATTGTTTATCATCTTCCAATATTATACATGAACATCTGTGTAAATTTGGCAAATATTTTGTAATATATTGAAAAATTGAAAAAAACAATGCATTCGTAAACCATGTTATCATCTTTGGAATAACTATTGAAATAAATATTTGCAATTTCTCATCATTATTAATACAAGATCACTTGGACTCACTTATAGAAAACTTTTAGAATAAATATAAAATAAATATCTACCTCTGAAATCCATGTCTATATCTGCTTATCATGGCTGACGTAAAGGCACTTTCTTACAATTCACTCAACACAACTGACAATGTAAAACGCTGCCTGGAGAGGAAAACAGAAGACAATCGCTAGTTACTAATACTGACAAGTTACTCTAACAATAGTGTAATAGTGCACTCCATTTATTGTAAGGGAAAAAGAGAACCTTAGGTCTCCCACTCGGCCATGCGGGGTTAACGTTTAGTACTGAATAGACGTAATTGTACTTAAATAAAACATTGTTTTTACCAGTTGCGTGGCTCGGTCCTAATTACCGTTGCCCCTGTAGCGCTGCTGAGCAGAAGGACCTCGGTTTCGAACTCGGCAGTGGGGGACTTAGACTGGCTACGTAGCTTAGTCGAAATCAGTTACTTTTCGGAGAGGATTTTTAGCTGCCGACTGCTCTGATTGGTAGTTTTCTGTGGATTCTCCGACCGATTCCCGGTGTTGCAGTCCTTCTAAACGAGCCATGGATTGTAAACAATATTTCCTTCCTCATCTACGTCCTCTTACATAAACATACACACACGCGCGCGCACACACACCTACATGCACTAGAACTACCATCCATGTCGGAAGACAAGTCGGTAACTTATGAGCTTGTTCCCGCTGGAGCTGTGACCTGCTCGGGGAAATACCAGAAGAAACCCGTGTGTTTACGTGTAGATTGGCTCTGGACATCACGATTAGGCGGAGGAGCAAGAAACGTCCGCATCTCTCAAGATATAATATGTACTTCACTTGCGGGAATAATATACTTATCCGTTAACGCACCAGGAAACAATAAATTGTCATTCAATCAATCAACATGCAATCAAAACACAGATTTAATCTCCGTACAGATTGAGATTATCTTGAGATTATCCTGATATGAAGAAGCGACTGCTCATTTGCCCTGCGGCACCTACTTCGTCGATCGATTGATTCGTGCTTTCGTCCAGGAACATTACCAATGCAGCTGTTTCGCGTTCAATCTACTTTGCAATCGCTTTACTGATGACACTGGTGGCGCTTGCGTACGCGAGGGAACTCTCAACAGCCATGTCCTTGTCGGACATCTCTGTGAGTCGATTCGTCATAGATTCATTGTTGTTGTGGATTTAATAAATTATTTATTAATCCATCACGGCGTCAACAACCTAGTCTACGTTAACTTTGCAATTTTTTTTCTACTTCAGTATGGCTTATAATTCCCTGCAAACAAGTAATTCGTTTGGAGAGAATTGCAAAGTTATCACGTCTTAAAGATTAAGTAGTGACACCAGGCTACTTCAGATTTCAGTGAACTCCCAATGGGTTTAGTTGCCAGTGACATGATTGTTCCAGCAGCGCTTGCAAACATTCTTATTATTTAGCATCACTTGTCTATGTTTCCTCTTTTGAACTGTCTATTCTCGACATTCAAAACACGCAATTCGCCATTGACCAAAACATTGGTACAGGCAAAAAATAACATGATCAATACACATGATTTTATCGCTCAACATGAGTAAGCTCCTTCCAGTGTTTAGAGCTTTGGTAGTTAAGCAGCCATAGAAAGACAGCTGACGCCAAATATTTAGTTGACATCTTGGGAAGAATTTCCAGCTACGATTACTTCATGTGCAAAACATTCGAAGTCTTGCATTTTGGTGACTGATGGAAGAGATTCTGGAGTATGATGTTCTAGTGTACTGTTCTAGTGATATGTAAGTGGCCTAGCTGAAAGAATATTGGGTAATCGGTGATTGGTTGTGCCCTGTAAAATAATTAGAAGCTTTGTCTTTGCCAACAATGTATGTTATTTTTTTCATGTTTTCAATTTAATTTATTTTCTTTCATAGATTCACAACATTACGGTAATGTTAAATGGTTTATCACTCTGCCGACACTTTTTCGTTCTTTTATTTGTCATCTTAATTTCGTCTATTTATAAAATTATATATTAGTAAACTCTCAGTTCGTCCTTCATTAGTAATCCATTAGTTCTTAACAGAATGCTTTAATATTTGTTGTTGCGTTGCTTTCCTACGTTCACTATAGCCGAAGTTCAGGAATCTTCTAATGCTTATTTGTGAAGTAAATGAAACGGGACCAGTGACTTCAGTTCACTACAACCGAGTTCACTTTCTCCGGAGTCGACTGTGCCTCCCAAAATTAAAAAATCGTTTCAAATGCAAGGTACCACGACTTCAGCCATCTTGATCAATTTTGGAAAAAAATAGCTGATCGGTTTACTTGCAGGTGTTGTTATCAGACGCGCAGTCGGACGGACGGACAGGCGGACGGACAGGCAGACGGACAGACGGGCGGACAGACGGGCGGACAGGCGGACGGACAGGCGGACGGACAGGCGGACGGGCGGACAGGCGGACGGACGGACAGGCGGACGTACCGACAGACAGACGTTTTCCCGTATTAATGACCAAAAAAACAACACATGAATTCTGGCTAGACCACGTGTTAGAGGATTTTTTTCTTCTAAATTTGGCAACTCGCTTCATCCACTTTTTCGTCACCGGGGCCCTGTAATAAGAGTTTTTCTGCCGCAAATTAGCTGTTTTCACACAGCATCACATAACGTTCTCTCTACTCCCTAGCGAGGAAGTAAAATGCAAGTGGCCCTTGGTCTCCGTCGCAAGTCGCCAACCGGCGCGACCTGCGAGCATGTGGCGCCCCTGGTGGCGGAGAGCATTAAAGTGAGGGCGGCGTGCGATGCCCTTTCGGTTGCGTGCCGCTGGCATTTAAGACGCGGGCCGCGGTGGAGGGGGTGCAGATAAGCCGACGCGTTTCTGAAATTGCGCGTGCTTGAAACCGGGTGGGTGGAAGTCATTTGAGAAATTCAAAATAGGTATGAAATGCTACTTTGGCGGACACACTTGTGCCTGTGGTTTCAAAACGCCACCGAGACCTTGTCGTGCGGAAAGGGTGAGTGCTACAACCAGGATTATATTACGTCGCTGTTCTTAAAAATTTGAAATGAACACTTGCAGTAATTAATGTGCCTGTAGCCATTATTCTCCACTTCATTGTGACTTGTATGTTGCTTAGTTTCTCCACCCAAACCTCCATCATTAACCCTCCCAAAACTCTATCATTATCCAATTCAAAATTCATTATCGTACGTTTTGGTGGTAAACAATGTGAAAGGGTTGTTAAAAAAGCTTAATGTAATACCGTTTTGCTAAGTCCCGTGAGTACGGAATGAATTTTAATATTAGAGCAAGTCTGTGACAAATGTGTAAGACATGTATGCCTCCTTTGTTACTCAAATCGTTGAAGTAAATGAAATAAAAATCACACGATCTTAAATTTAAAAAACTCCAACTTATCTGTTGTGGAGTGAAAATTAATTAATTCACCGAAGGAAACTGAAAAGAACTGCTTAGCATTTTTAAATTACTTGTGGAAAACTAAGAACTGATTTAAGACAGCTGTGGCCTGCATGTTTATTACGGCAACAGTAGAGGAATACAAGTCAATGATTTTGCTTCATTTATTTAAAAATGTATGAGTTATATACGTTGATATCTCAATTGGAATTTCGAAAAGAATTCGAGTTTTAATCATGTGCTTGAAGTCAAACTTCCATAAAAGTTCACATTGTATTTCCTAAATATCAGCATTACTTTTGCCAAAACTTAGCGTTTCTACTGCTACTGAAAACGCCCATGACATTGGAAGATAAAAATGTATTTTGTGAAATCCAGTTTGTTCAGATACGTTCGCAATTTCATTGTAATGTACCATATACAGGATGTCCCACCAACTATGGACCACCCATATAATGTCTACACAGTTCACAATATCCAAGTGCAAATTTAGCTCAGCAATGCGGAATCGTGGGTAATATTCAGTAGAGAAATTGTTTGAAATATTTTTATTTTTTGAGAAATTTATTCGTCTTCATTTTTTTTAATGGAACCATATGTTTTTCTAATTACTGATGGATATATCGTAAAAAGAGGAATAAAATTATGTATCAGTTGATCAGATTTTGTATATATGTATCAGATTTTGTATATATGTATAGATGTATCAGATTTTGATAATAACTGTCAGATTTTGATAATAACTGGGGTATAAAATTAGACATTATGACACGTGATTAAGAATTAAACAGACAATATTTCCTATACCAGCCCTTGCAACTGTCGCCTTTGGGAAAGTAGACCTTCGCCGCGCGAGACTGTTACAGGGAGAGGGGAGATTGAGCGGTGTGACTATAGGGAATAAAGGTGTAATTATAGTAATCCATGGTATTGTAATCACTGACACAATAACAACATCAGTATTAACGAGAATGAAAGATATTTTCCATTGATTCTTCAGAATTAAACTTCTCATCTAGTTGAAATTTCAAAGCATCGATGGACAGCGTCATAAATGACTGCAATCAGTTAGTTCATAGATTCGAGTCCCGAGGGCGACAGGATTTTCGACATTAGCTTTTCAGCTAGGTCGAATTCAGTTGCTGTCTGAAGGAGAATTCTATCGGCCGGCTGCTCTGATCGGTAGTTTTCCGTTGTTTCTCTGATCAACACCAGGCAAATCAGGCGAATGCCGGAGCAGTACCCTAACAAACGGACTGCCCGCGATCTTTCCTTCCTTTTCCTTGTCGTATCCTCACCCCTTACACACATACACTAACATGCCCTACACTACGACACATGCCGGGAGACCGGTCGATGACTTAGAACTTGTCCCGGCTGGGTCGGTGCCCCGCTGGTGGGAGTTACCAGTTTGGGAAAATCCCGGTAGTCGACGGTAGGTCGGCCCTGGATCTCGCTAACCAGTGGCGCAATCCTTCAGCAGTCGACGCCCCCGAAATCACTATCAAACAATCAATGAATCAATCTGTTTTGAAAATGCTGTTTCTAAAGTTTAAAGTGCTAAATTCTACCATCACTACATGTATTCATTGGAACATCCTCCTTTAGTCCCCATCGCCCCCACAGCCCACCGCGACTGCAGCACCCCACGGTGCAGCACCGCTGCCCGATGCTCGCTCGTAACTGGCGCCCGCCGCGCCAAGTGCGGCCGGCGCTTAATGTATTATTAAGGACCTTTCGACCGAATCCCACCGCCAGAGGCCCTCCCCGCTGCCTTTGTAGCCTGCTGCCGCTCCATCCGCGGGAACCTCTTCCGCAGCTCGTCCGCTGCTGCCTGCGACCCTCCGCAGCGGGCTCCTTTCCACCGTCAGCCCACCTACGCCCCTCCAAGGCCTCTCCCACGTAGGGATGACACAAAAACATCCACGTTTTTAAAACAACCATGTTTTCCACCAGAAACATCGATACTTTAACATCGATATTTTGCTTTCGATGTTTTCTTCGAATCGATATTTTCTTGCAAAAATATCGATGTTTTTTATTTTTTTTTATTTATTTTTTTTTAAATAAAGGGTTTAGGCACGTAGCAGCAATCCACAGCAATATTGTTGTTTTGCGTCACCCTCTTTATCGCGCTGCACATTTCGCCTGTGATATCTGAGGGAATTTTAGGTGGTTTTACTTCGAAGGGGTGTGAATGGAAGTGACTAAAGGCTAAAGTAGCAAAACACTGTTCTTTATTGTTAATTTTATTCTTTACATTCGATAACAGTTTTTAATAGACTACTAAAATGATGGTAACCAAACAATAAAATATACCCTCTTAGTACTGTAATAACAAATAGATAGGGAAATAGCATGTTTATTAGTCTATAATTAATACATCGATGAAACATCGATATATCGATATTTTGGTAAAATTTGCCATCACTACTCCCACCCCACTTCACGCTCATCCTCTTTGGCACGTTTCTCAAGGACTCTATGGCTCGGCAACCCTTGCTGTGGCGTACCGTCCACAGCCCCCTCATCGCCATCTCCCCTCGCCTCTTTCTTACCATAGTGACCTCCACGGTCACCTTTCGCACCCGAACACCGTGTGCTTTCCTCGGCCCCCTCCCCTCCGCCACCTGAACCGTCCCCCCTCCCGACCTTCGTAACTTGCTGGCCCTCCCCTCCCCGCTCACCCCTCCTTCTTCCCCCACCACTGTGTGGAGCTCCGCGCGGCGCAGCCTTGCTCTTAAATTTTAATGCGAACTGGACTAAACAGTCGGCGCGAGTCTAACTGCGCACTTCGCCCCGGCGCAGCTTCCAGCGCTGGAATGGGGCTTTCAAGCCAAGCGTTTAACGCCGCAGCTGGCGGTTCCCCACCCCCACCCCAGCGCTCCCACCTCTGCCCCAGGCGCGCGCCCGCTGTCGCTCCTCGTGCTCCGGCTGCGTCAACTTCCTTGCGGAGCAGCTGCCTTGGGCGGGGGAATGTTAGTGCTTGGAAACGAAAACGGTGCCATAGTGTGGGCTAGGGTGGTGCAGAATATGTTGAACCAGTGGCGAAGGCTCAATGGATGCGACTCATGAGTCGCATCCCCAAGTTTTTCGTCTCTTTTAAAACTTTTGTTAATATATTTTTCTATTCTTCTCTTCCGTTACATCTCTCTGTTCCGTTTGTGCGTTTCGTTTTTTCCTCATGCGCTTTCCGGTAGGCATGTCACCTCCATGAATGTGACACAGAAACATCCCTTCGATCGCTTCGCTTCGTTACCGAGGTCATTGAACTCTCGCCATGTGCTGTGTGCAAGATGCGAGGTTTCGGCCGACGATGACGCGACGCTGACTGCCGCATCTCGGGCTTCTCATTGGCGCTTTTGTATTCCCCCTCCCAGAGCTTCGCCATCGCCTTCCAGTGGTCACGTGCTAACGTCTGTGGCCTCCATAGCCGGTAGGCGGAGGGAGAGTTTAACCACACTACACATGCATGCACGTATTATTGTTTTATTATCTTCAGAGCAAGCAATGCACAATTAGCAATTCTCAAAGAAGGTACAGCAGGTATCCACATCATAATATGGATAGACACCTTCATTGGTCTACCTTGTAATTCACGCTCTCTGTAAAACTGATCGCATCCCCTTGATCACTGAACAGGAGACGCCACTGTGTTGAACCTACCACGCAAATTACTACATTCAGTGAAATTGCAAAGGACTTCCGGTATGTCGCCAAGCTTTGCAACGGTGGGAACATTATTTCCTCGAAGAAAAAATTGGTGGGCAGATCTAAATTATCCTCAACATAAATGAAATTATAATCTGATTTGTGTTGTCCTTGAACGTTCTATGAATCTCCATTAGACCGAGGATAGACTTGAAACTGCGCCAAATAGATGTTCTAAAAACAAAAGGACTAAATTTGTATACTTTCGAGATTAACGTATCAGGTGACCTCATTTCCAAAGACTATTCCTGTGATAGCTGGCCCCTCAATAATACGGTCGATATTTTTATGTATTCAGCCACAGAGAATTGAATCGTTTATTTCAGAAACCCGTCAAACGCCATATTTCCAATGTCGAGAAAATTGAAAAAAAGTGTCCCAATTTTTCCGATTTCAAAATATTTTTTTATATTGAAGCAGTTAATAAATGAATACTTTGCAGGTAAATATGTAATAAACGATGTGTCTATCCTCATGGAACCATATTCCACCGGTAATGCGCATTTTAAATTTTTACGTTTGACGGGTATCTGAAATGAATGATTCGATTGAAGAATACACACAGGAGACGCTAAAAGTGCCGAATTCAATTACTCGACACATTCTGCATTCCAAGGAACAGAATACCCACGGAACCCACATCTTCTGGCGTTATTTCGAACTCCCAGGAAACATTTTTTATTCTTTCTACTTTTCCCAAGTTATTCTACATTCAGCGGTTTCCTTGAAAAAAATCTGATATTTGTCATTTTTGCACTTTTTCATAGGTTCACATTTCCAGTATCCAATTATCAACAATACAAAAACCGAAGGAGGTGGCTCAGGGCATCAACTGATGTCTCTGCAGTGTCTCTGACCGGGAGGTTCTAGGTTCGAATCCCGACGCTGGCAGGGTTGTCGACACTAGCTTGTCAGCTAGGTCGAATTCAGTTGCTGTCTGGAGGAGAATTCCATCGTCGGCTGCTCTGATCCGTAGTTTCTCTGATCCACACCACTGGAATATCGGAGCAGTACCCTAACAAATAGACCTTGGACCGCGCGCGATTTTTCCTTCCTCTTCCTTGTAATATTCTCAACGCTTACTTTCACACTCATTCTGACAGGCACTACACCACCGTACATGCCGGGAGAGCTTGTCCTGGCTGGGGCTACGCTTCGCGTGTGGGAAATACCTGGTTGAGTTAAAGTCACTAGCCGACGGTAAGCCTCAGCCATCCAGCGGGGGAAGACTGTCGCCACCTCTCGAGGAAAAAAAATATGCACTCCACTTACGGGACTAATGACCTTAGCAGTTGAGGCGTCCGAAATCACTATCACCTTCAATCAACGATAGAAACCAAAGACGCAGGTGTCTGCATTCTTTATTGGCAGCCCTGAGTCGGGACATTTCCCGGCCAACTCTAAAAGGCCGTCCTCCCCCTTCCCCCTCGGTGCTCTGGGCGGGCGCCAGGGGCGCCAGGTGCGTCCCCGAACCGTCGCGAGCTGCCATATTTAACGCAGCGAAATGACGCGGGGCGGCGCAACGGGCGCGCGAGGAAGCGAACGGGGTGAGGACGCGCGAAAAAAAGACGAGAGATTTTTCCTCGACCTTGTTTTGTTGTTTGTTTTTTTTTGCCCCGCAAAGTTGGCGTCCTGCGTGTTCCCTCCGTGGGGCCGGGTCGTTGAGAGAGGCTCGTTTTATACGGCACAAAAGCCACCATTCATTGCTGGAGTCGCGCGCACCGGGACCTGCGCGATGACGAGAGAGATGGGAATAGCGTTTGTGGAGGCAGCGGTGACGTAGCCAGAGACTAGAAATAAGAATGATAATGCGAGAGGAATTGGAAAAAAGCAGTTTTGGTAGTTGAAAAGGGCTGGCAGGTGCAAAAAAGTATATGAAGTAAGAGGTAGAGCAGAGATTTCGATCGCGAATGATTTGTTTGATCAGAAAAAATAGGAAATCGTCGATGTACGGGTGTTGGGGGGGGGGGTGACAGCAGGTAGGTTGTGGTGATGCTGAAAGTGGGATCAGATAATGACTTGAGGCTTAGTGGAAATTCGCAAAGTTTGGAGCAGAGACACTTGATGCAAAAAAAAAAAGAGTTTATGTAGACTATTTGCGTTAGGCACGTGAAACGGGACAACTGCCGAGTGAGCGGGTATGTTTGAAGAGCGTTGATGATCGGATGATACTAAAACTTAGAGTAAATGTCAATAGGATGACTATACTGCATTGTGATTTCGACAGTATTGTAAAGATAATAGATTATGCTGAAAGCTGGAACAATCCGGCAAGGCACGTTCAAGAACGGAATCAAATTGAACTCTTAACCACACAGTAGCATCTCATAAACACGTTTTTTGAATTAATTTACGGACAGAGCCAAATGTTTATTTGTGTTCAAATTCAGTCCAGGTATTCTCTCATCTTCATCCAAACATATTTCGCAAAACCTCGCAAATCAGTTTTTTTTTTATTGAAAAGCTACGTTGACGCAGGAACAGACATGACTTTTCTGTAGACACTACGCCTATTCGTATGGTTTTGCAATTGGTGAACGGAGAAAAACTAACACAATATATAAATAGAAAACGAACTAGATTTTTGGCTGTTGTATTTACCTGTAGTGTTCCACTAATTTTCTTATTATAAGATCTTTTGGTGTTGATAAAGGTGTGAGTTTCTGAATAAAATAGTTTGAAAACAGCTACAAAAGTACATAACACGTAGTAGAACTGATAATTGAACAGAATAAATAATTTGTGGGCTGAACAATAGAACAAAAGGAATATTATATTTGACAGTTATTTTACAAGCTTTGAATTTGCGAAGACTTTAAAAGTAGCATTTGCAATGAAAATATAAACGCTAGAATAGTGCAGAATTTTGCAAGCATAAACTTACAAAACATATCTAGTAAATCAAAATAACGATTATAAATTAAAATGTAAAAACAATCAAGACGATTTTACGTCTTGCTACCTCTTAAATATCTTGCATTACAAGTAACTCGTGCAATCTATTTCTTTTCTTCAAAACACTGAACTTAAGAAATGTTGCTGAAATGAATCTCATAGCATGTAACAATGATTTTTACTAAAAAAAAGTAAAATAAGATTAGACATTTTTATTTGCTTGCATTCGAATGCTGTGTTAAGAGTATTAAGTAATAAGCCTCTTAAACACTACTCAGCAAATACGTTACAAAAGCTTCGGTGCTTTTGAATAAGGGTGAAAAGAGGTGATATCACATGGCAAGATATTAATTACAGAAGCCAGGGGAGGGAATGGTGATAATGAGGCGCCGCGAGGGAGCGGTTTGGGAGTATGTGGGATGCGCTGGAGAGAGAAGATGGCTGAAACAGAAGGAGAAAGCGAAGAGCGAAACGGGTGTTGGGAAGGCAACCGGTGTGGGTGAAGTTCGTCCCTTCAGAAGCAAAAGGGAAGAAAATCGCTGAGAGCTCGTGTTAGCTGGGGTAGTCATATCGACTGTGACTCGGATGATGATGGCGGACAGGGGACAGTGGACAGAAGAGCGAGCTGTGCGTTTCAGAGGAAGGGACAAATCGCGCCCGTGTGTACCCGGGATTCTGTTTTCATTCACGACCGAATTCGGGCTCTTCGGAAGGAGCCCGATGGATGCGGCTACCGTGTTTTTCGTGTAAAAGGGGGATCGTTGTGCGCGCTTCAGCCATTTGTCAAACAATCCACACCTGTAAATGAAACGCAACGTAGCGAACGTTTAACGTAGAGTTTGGTGAATGAATAAAATGTTTTGCAGTTTCAAATTGAATGGTAAGCTTGAAATTGGGTTTTGGCGCTGCAAATAGATAAAATACATGACGAAAAGGTGGTTTTGAAAGGTTTTCAATTAAGGCGGTTCATATCATTTAAATAGCTTTGAATGTTTTTCACGCTTTTATAAGAAAATTACTCATCAGAAATTATATAAGATAGTTGAAAATTAATTCATAGACTATGTTCTATGAATGATAGACTATAGACTATGTATTCATAGACTATGCGGAAACCTTTAACGCAGGATAAACCATGAAAACTATAGCGAAGAGGTCAGCTTTTATGCAATTACATTATTCAAGAAAAGATATGGAAATGCAATGAACTTTCAACATTTTCAGTTATTATTTAGCCACATTGAGCGTAACGACTCCAAAATTGAGGTCTGAATGTTCTCGGGGTAAAGTAGAGAACTTGGAAGTTTGAACTTCTAGTAGATATTTTTTTATAAAATTAAGAAGTGTATATGAGTACACATGTTCTACAAAATATTGTGCAAATATCGGAATGTAATATATTATATATTAAATTTTAATATGGATGTTATGGCCAATTTTCCTCATTCTGATTACACTAGTCAAATGTAATTTTTCTACCTGTAAAAGTTGATTTCTCCTTCTCTAAGTTTACGTTTCCTGCTAATAGCTCAATTAATTATTCTGTCCAAACAATGCCAACACTTTTTCATTTTTTATTTCGATTCCGAAAAAAAGCGAATACTCTCAGTTTCGTGATAGGCCACATTTGTGTTACTAAATTTCTGCTCATGCCGTTATTCTGCGGTTCTTGAAAAAAATTGTGACGTTCGGATAATCTCGCTACGCGAGAAGAATAATGAATAATCTCCATTAATAAAATAATATATACTAAAGTTAAAATAGGAAACTTTATATGACAGAGTATTTAATTTGTATTATTAAATTATCCGTATGGACCTGTCTTTACATGCAACTGTAGTGTGAAACCTCGTATATCCAGGTTGTGAGCCTTTTCAGACACACAAACCTCTCTCTAGGAATACAATTTCCAATTCCAAATTCCGCCGCTGCAGGTTGTTGGGCTCCACCGTCGCTTGGAGCGGAAAGCGCGTCGTGTACGTCTCCTGACCTTTCAGACCCCCTCCCCTTTCTGTCTGCGACTTGCGCGCAAAGGTCGGATTAGTGCCGCAAGGCGGAAGTCGCCACAAAGTTGCCTCGGAAATTCACCTGACGATAGGGAGCAACGGTCTTTGTTTTTGAAGTACTAGTACTCAACTAGTGTCGCCTTATAACATCATATATGAGCACATTTACGTGTTACAGAATAAACATTATTCTGCGTTTTTCTTGGATGTACAGGTGATAATTGAAATTAATATAAAGACATTTTTCTTTCGTGCCTGCAATAAATCCAATTTTCCAAAGTCTAATATTGACCAGAATATGCTTAATATTTGTTTATACTAATGCTGAACAAGCTTTCTCTTAATCAGTCTTACAAACATACCCGTCAGTTATTTTTGTGACTGTCTAAATTTTATGGATTACAGTACCTTTTAATTCTAGACAGCCAATATTAGTCATATTAGACATTACATGGTACAACGTTTTACAGACCGATGTGTCTACTGCCTCAGGTACATCAGCTTATCTTTACTTTTTTTAAAACCTATTGCAGACTAAAATGTATTTATACAATTAAACAAAACTTTAAATTCCAATGTTGAACGTAACTTCTTTCCTTTTGTGTAAAATTCATTCGTAATGAAATTAAAATATTCGCAATGCTGATTTTAGCCTGAAATAGATTTAAAATATATTAAGATAAGCAGAGGTACCTGTCGAAGCTGTCACATTGGTCTGTGAAACGTTGTGTTTGTGCCATGTAATGTAATAAAAAAATTACGAATCAGACTGTCCATAATTAACACTCTATCACTCGCGACGTTGGATAGAGTCAAACAGAAATTTCTTTTCTAATTAGAAAAGGTATTTTAGCCTTCCACGAATACAAACAATTCTTCCATTCCTCTAACGGTGTCTGCGAATGGTGTAGATATTTTTTTATCTCTATAACTGTGTCGCCTGACCCTGAAGTAAAATCGTTGTGCCTGTTCGACAGAATCCAACTGGCGACTACTGGCGTATGGAACGGCATTTTTGAATCCTTGATCAAAATGATATTTTTCTGTACTATGAGAGAGTTTTATATTTCAAATGTTGTGTATATGCGTTTCTCTCGCTACTGTGCTAAAACGTAAATATTAGAAGTGGAAAACTAAATAATGCAGACATTGGACGTAGTCCAACCCGTGAGTATTAGTGCTACAAATTGCGGTGTGAGTGAAGGAAATATAAAAAAATCTTGAAAAATAGTTTGTAATTATTTAGTTTCCATAGTGTATTAAATTATAATATACGCCCAGATAAATAAGAAAATCGTATTCATGATTTTAATAAAAAAAGAGAACTTCACATTCGGAGCGTTGGACGGAGTCACTTTTAAGGGCACTCGTGTTACGAATGCCCGCGCGAGTGACGGAATGTTAAAAGGAACCGTAATCCATAAACTAATAAAGCACTTATTTAAATGAAGGGGAAGGCAGAAATGCACTCGATGCAGAGGTGAGCACGCAACGCCAGCGGCCCACCCATCTCGAAGACGTGGCCGTCACACAGTGGGCCAAAGAAGGGAAAGTTGGCAACAAGTCCAAAATCAAAATATACTTCAGAACCTCCGTTTCACTTGAAATGGATAGGAAAAGTCTCCTTCATCGTTCCCCGATCAGGAAAGGAAGGGAGAATCGCGCCACTCCATTCACTGTGAGTTTCAACTTGCACCAGCGATGCGCGGCGCACTTCTTCGCTGGCGCAGTAAAGAAGAGGTATGTTTTCCGAAGCAAACATTTTCGCTCTCTCGACTATCAGAATCTTGCGTGCTATGGATACGATACCTGGGGATATACTTTAAATTTCCATTTATATACAATAATTTCTTGAATAATAATTTAGTAATTTCAAGTAGAAACTTTACGTGTCATAATGGAATGAATCTTTAAATCCGATTTTTCATATTGTCTCTTAGTTCTCTTCCGGCCGCTTCCGAGTAATGATATTAACTGAATCTGATTCTGGAATTCATCTAGTTTTCTAAACATTATTCAAAGTTTGCCCACGTTTCCTCCATTTTGCGTAACATACATTGTCTATGATGATGTACATCTAGTTTCGTTAGCCTTTCTACCTACAATATTCTTTTTATCCTTCACGGTCAGGCACTAATTGTTTATTAACAAGGAGGGATCTGTATGATGTTACTAAACGCAATGAAAAGAAGGCAAAAACGGGAAAAAGTACAACCTAAAAAAAAAGTGCTTCGCACAGTGTTAATTGCATCCAACTCACTGATTTCACAAATGGAATAGAGAAAAATTATCACAAAGGCATTGGATCTAGAAGTTACACCAATGTTAATGGCTTCAACTACAAATTCACTTTTTGAAGAGTCACACGATGAAAGTTCTGACTTTGAGGTTCTGTAAATAAATATGTAAAGGTTAAACAATTAAACTAATTTAATTGTATTATTTAATTATATTTCATTATATTATTTAATTATTCATTATATTATTTAATTATAAAATGTGGTTTTATTGCCAATTAAAACTTTAAGCGGCTTAAAAATACTTTTGGCCGCGTTTTTCCTCTGTGTGGCCCCACTGTGCGCCGTCAAAGGAGGCGCTCGCGGGGCCGCGCCCCGCTGCACGTGCGGCCGCGTCGCCAAAGTAAATGAGCGGCTGCCCGCGGCGGCGCAGCGCTGCGTCGCGGACAAGCGCACTGTGTGCGCGCCAGGGCGGAGGCGGAGGGTGGCCCGCTCATTACGGCGCGCCGCCTGCGGGCGATCAGCCAGTGAAGGAAGCCCCTGGAAAGAGCGTCATGTGCGAAGGAGATAGTAGTATTTGGATAGCATATGGAACTTCTATACGAACTTTGCGGGTCCTAATCCGACCGAAGCCGTGGATTTTTAAGGGGAAAAAGTGGAGTGGCAAAAATACTTGCACTTAATAATATAATGAAAAAATCCTTCATACACCTTCCTTTGTAGGTGAATTAAAGCCTACTGTCCCGTGTGGTAGAATTACTGCATCATATGTGCTGTAAATGATCATCAAGCCTAAAAGGAAGCCACATTGCCTGTCTCGTTGCTCGCGGTCGCGCACCGCCGCTCCCCGCCCCATCGCCTTCCCCGTCCCGCACCACCCCGCCCCGCTCGCTAGAGAGCCACGCCCCATCGCCCACCCCGCCCTGTCCAGGACCAGGCAGCGTCGTGGGCAAGTGTGCTATGTGTGTGTGTGTGTGTGTGTGTGTGTGTGTGTGTGGGGTTGTGTGTGCAGAGGATGGCCCGCTCTTTACGGCGCACCGCCAGCAGGCGGGGATCATCCAGTGAAGGAAGCCTCTCAAAAGAGCGTCGTATGCAAAGTGATTAGTAGTGTGGATAGTGGTGGGGGAGCATTCGGTTTTTGGACTACTATTCCCAAGTGTGCCAATTCTAATCCAACCGAAGCCGTGGATATTTAAGGGAAAAAAGTGGAATGAAAAAAATATTTCGAAGTAATAAATGGAAACAATCCTTCGTACATCTTTCTTCGGAGGTGAATTAAAACCGACTGTCCCGTGTGGTAGAATTACTGCAGGTAAAAGATCCTCTGAGCAAAGGCCTAAAAGAAGCCTCTGAGCAAACTTCAAATCATCTGTTTCATCGCTCCTTGAGTGATATCTCCTTTCCCTGCTAGACGAAGAAAAGAGTGGTGCGGAATTTGTGTGGGTATACGGAAGAGTCTTGCCACGGAAAATGAGGCATAATTGAAGTTAGCATGCCTGGTTCGTGAGGCGGGTTTCCTGTGAAAGTGAATGATACGGAGGGCGAACATAAAAAGGCGGTTGTCGCTGTGTGATTAATTCACAACGTTCATCATTTACATCCATATAAGACATAACTAAATTACTAAACCATGAGGATGTTCAGAATGCAAGTAATTGACTTGGCGAGGAGATATGCCGCAATTGCAGCATCGAGAAGTTAACGAATGACGATAGTGTAGAGCACAGGACTGAGGGTGGGTGGTGAGATGTGAGTGGTAGGAGGGGGTAGTGTGTGGGACAGTATACAGGGGTTGGCGGTGGGTGCAGGCGATGGGCAGTAGAGCTAGTGGGCGAGGGGCGGTAAATGTCAGACTGGAGATAATATCGTGCCTCATCCTCCACTTATCTTTTGAGTTGTCGGTATCCTCCGCTAGGCTATTCCTCTGCGCTCCGACCGCCTCGCTCACCCTGTCCGCCCTCCCTCCTGCGAGCCACAGAGGGCGGGCAACGCACCGCCGCGAGGGCCTCTGTGATCCCCCCTTCTGTCCTCTCTGTCCTTTCTCCTCCGCGCGCGTGGCCGTCTGCGGCCGTTGCCATAAGCAGAGCTATAGCCGCCGGCGCCGCCATTGTCACTGGCGCCCTTCCGCCACAGCCACTGCCGCCCCCGCCCCGCCCCCGCCCCGCCCCGCCGCAGCCACCGCCGCCGCCGACCTCGCCGCCACCGCCGTCGCGACTGCCGCAGGCCAGAGCCGAGCTCTGGTCCACATGTGCTCAATCGAGCGGGTTGGCGGGGCGCGGCGGGATATGAAGGCGTACGTAGGCGCAAGGAAGTAGTATGAAGGATTTTTTTCAGTTATTAGTTGGAAGGATTTTGACACTCCTCATTTTACCCTTGAAAATCCACGGCTTCGGTTGGATTAGAATCCGATAACTTGAGCTGTAGTAGTTCGATAACCGAATGCTTACCAACCACTATCCACACTGCTATCTCCTTCCTTCACTGGCTGATCGCCCACTCCCCCGCCCGCCCGCAGGCGGTGCGCCGTAATGAGCGGGCCATCGTCCGCCTCCACCCCTACACACACAGAGCACTTGTCTACGGCGCTGGGCCAGGCCGGGGTGGGCGATAGGGGGGCGTGGCAGGGGGGGCGGGGAGGATCGGGTTGGCGGGAGAAAGGTGGGGACGGGTGAGGAGGAGCGGGGAGGCGAGCGGAGTGGTGAGGACGGGTGTGGAGTGGGGGAGGGGCGGGCGGGCGCGTGCGTTGAAATAATGAACCCCAACGCTGCACTCACCCTCGCTTCTGTTTTAATTGCGTGATAGTTGTATTTTATAACAAAAAGGCTTATGTATGTTTCTAAGTTTTATTAATTGATTATTTGTTAGTTGATTTATAGCTATTTACTGTCTTTAATTTAAGATACAGAGTTACATTTTTGCTGAAGAGAATTAAACTATACAACTCGCTTAACACGATTCAAATGTTGGTTCGGGCTAGGAAATACAGTAAAACAGATATAAAAATAGTGGTGCCAAAAAGAGCACGTACTTTCTCCCTCGTATTTTCACGCAAAATGCGTCGAAAATACTAAAAAATTGGAAAAAATTGTACAAAAATGTATTTAATTTCAAGGATAATAATAATGATATTATTATCATGGAAATTATTAGAAGGAAATATAATATAATAATAATAACATGGAAATTATTAGAAGGAAATTAAGGCAAAGAATTAAGGAAAATAATCTCAATATTTCTATCTTTAAGAAACAGATTTTATTAAGGGGAAATGTCTCTACCTTTAAAATACGAAGATTCGGAAGAAAAATTGAACTTTTGAAATTATCGAAAAATCAGGGTTTTCAACGAAAATACGATTTACACTATTCTCTTAAACTTTCACTCAAAATTTCCGTGCTCTCGGTGTATTGTCAATCGACCATGTTCTCAGAATATGGCTGGTAATTATGAGATAAGGAAATAAAGAAAAATCTGTTGGTATACTTTCAAAAATTCTCTCGTATTTTAAAATACGAAGACGTGAACTGAAGATTTTGTAATGAATGATCACGTTGGACCGTGATCGATTTTCTGATATCTTAGCATTGTATATATAAAAATAATTCATATAAAGCAAAAAAGTCCAATAATTTAAAAAGGTTTATTCAATAAAAGGCATTTATGCTAAAAAAGCAAAAAAGCATTAAGAATCTTCACCTGTCAGCATTTCCAATGATTTGTGCACATATATTATCAGCCTCTCCATAAGTTCGCTAGAAGAAAATAGGCATTTCCCTAAACATCCGATGTCGAGTGATGGCAAATTAAGAAAGAGGTGCCAACTATTTGCAAAAGAGCCTTATTTTATATGCGCATTTTCTGTTTCTGTTTGCGTTGCACGATCATACTTTGACAGATACATCTTAATCTCCAATGTTCTAGTTTTCTCCTGGCAAAAATTGTATCACTGCAGAGCAAGCGAAACGGAAAACAGGTGTGGGCCATTTCCATGGAATGAACGCACATTTGTATGTGCTTAAAATTGAGATAAAAGCACTTTGGTTTGCACAAGTACTCACCACATACCAATTACACATGCCATAAATGTGGAGTTTATATTTTTAGGACAGAATAAAACAAGGGTAATAAAAGTGTATAGCATGGTAAACAAAATTTTCATCATTTAGTACATGTATTTGAGTAATTTCAATTTGAAGCTGCATGACTTACTAAAGTGTTATTTTTGTAATTTTTCCCTTGGTATTTCTGTATTTTATCCCCACCTATTTGGTACGTGTTTGTATTTAAAGTTAAACTTGTACTTGTATATAAGTTTAATTAGAAGATTATAGATTCGATAAAAATTGCAACACGCCGTTAAAAGTATGTCTGATTCACGGAAGTATTTATCTCTTGTAGAGCTTTTGGAACTCGTTGTTATAATAATAATAATAATAATAATAATAATAATAATAATAATAATAATTGGAAATTGATGCACATCAATTTAGTACCACTATACATTTTCGAATACTTTATGAATTAACGACATATAATCCTCAAACTACCTCAGACAGAAAAAATGCATGAGCACTGATAAAGTCGTTTTGAAAATGCCGATTCACATTAATGGCAAAAATAAAATTATTTGCTCGTTTGCAATAAAAATATAGTCTTTAACATCCAACTTATTCTCCCTAAGTACCTAGCAACATTCTGATATTAAAATACGATTGAGACGCTGTCGTATGCGATTCATCGAGCAGTTGCTCAGCGTGTTCCCAGGGAGAGAGGAGGCAACAGGAGGCGGAGAGTTGAGGATCGGGATCGTGCTCGTGGAGAGGGCAAGCCGGTGGCTGATGGGCGAGGGGAGGGGCGTTGTAGAGGGTAGGGCAAAGTGAAATAATTGTAATCGGATAACATTTTAATGACAATTGTATTCTTTAATACAAAATTTGACTTCAGTGTATTAAAGACAACTATATTTGTATATAAAACTTCACTTATTTACATAACTATCTTTGCGAAATTGAAGGAGATTGTTGCAGTCTATATAAAAATGTCGATTTATTGTCAATGATATAAACAATTTATCCTATAAATTTTAATAAATTGTGAATAATAGTTTCTGAGAAAAGGTACATTAATTACAAAAGAAGTACATTTTTAGCGAGTACCATTTGAAAAGTCTGTACTTGCCACTGCCCTACTAGGATAATCCTGCTTTGTATTCTGGATCATTTTCAGCGGAAAAGGCCAATGCTACTAACGTATGAACAATAGCAAGTTTCAATAAGTCATTAACAACCCAACATGCGTCCTAACCTACGAAAAAATAGCCATAATTGAATGCAGTGTCGAAAAAGAGGTCGTGGCTCTATCGCACTAGGACATTTAAAGAAGAAAAGAATTAAACGGATCTCCAGACGTTCCGAAAGAAAAAAAGATTAATATATTTGGATAGACAATGGTTTGAACTATTTATTCATCCAAAAAGAAAACTCGGTGACCCATTTCATGGTACCTTCTTCCTTTAAAGAATTGTATGTTGCGTCGCAAGTGCCATCGAAATCTCTCTCTATTGTTAACCGATAAAAGTCTTATAGTTTGATATCATTTCATATATGCCGGAGTTGCCCTAACAAACGGGCCACGTACCGCGTGCGATCTTTCCTTCCTCTTCCTTGTCCTATTCTCACCCCTTACACACAAATATACACGGACACTAATATACACTACACTAATACATATTCCGGGAGACCGGTCGGGAACTTAGAGCTTGTCCCCGCTGCTGGGACGGTGCCCCGCTGGTGCGAGAGTTCTGGTTAGAGGGAAATCCCGCTAGCCAACGGTAGGTCGGTGCCGGATCTCACCATTCAGCAGTGGACGATCACCGCCATCTCCAGAGGGAAAAACATGCACTATACTTACGGGACTAATGACCTAAGCTGTTGACGCGCCAGGAATCACTAAACAACCAACCAACCAATCATTTCATATACTTTAAATCATCAATCGTTCTAGTAATTTTATGTAATTGTGTAATTGACAGAAAAAGTGTAATATGTATACCTATTCCTACATTATTAATATTATGATGAAAGACCTTTTTTTTAAAAAAAAATTTTAAATTTAAAATTTAAACTAAATGAGTAATGCCTTGAAATGTCATGAAAAAATATTATGCCACGTTATGAAATCAATTATTGTATTTCCCTCTTAAAAGTAAAGAAGAAATGTGAAAAACATGAAAAAAGATCATTCGTGAGATTTGATCAGCATTAAATTTAAAATAAAAATATTTCTTTTTTTACATTTACAATAAATTCAGGTCTAATTTTTCGAGGTGTAAAAAAAATTTTCCCCGTGTATTTTCTCATCCTCTTAATTTCATCGCGAATCCACGTTTTAAAAAGGCAACGAATCACCCTATCTTTTTCGGTCGCTAGCTGCTTCCTCTCCAACGCGTCGTTTCACCAGTGACTCCTGCCTCCTTTCGTCCCTAACCCTCCCCCACCTCGCGCCCCACGCAGACCCAAACGAACGAGATGCAGCTCCCGGAATCTCTTAACGAGTCTCTCAGGTGCCGACTGCAAAAACAGCAGACGCAGCCAGTCGCCGCACGTGCCCCATCAATATTAATTACGGCCGCTGGGGAGCACAGGCCTCTCCCGGTGCTGACCTCCCGTTTTTCTGCTCTCGCTTTTCTCACTCGACGCAGCTCTCTCCGTCAATCATTTCTGTCTCGCTCTTTACCCCCTCTCACCATTTTTTTGTCATTTGTTTCCCGATCTTTCTGCCTCGATTTTTTCTTCTTTTCGTATTGACTGTTTCGTATTTTTTTCTCGTTCTCCCTCTCTCTGCTTTCTCTAATTGGCTTTTTTGATTCATTTCTTTGTTATCTTTTCGCGTTCTTTAGAAATAATATTTCGAAATACTGTTTCGTGTCTCTTATTCTGCCTTCTGTTTCTTTCTTCTGTCCTGCTGCCTCTTCCCAGTTCTCGCGCAGCCGCTCTCCGCCGCGTTCGGCTTCCGATCGGAGGCTTCGAGTGCACATGGCCCTCGAGGCCCGGCGGCGGCGGAGGCTGGAATGCGCCAGAGGAGGCCCTCCAATTCCGTTTGAAATATGAATAGAATTTCTGTTTCACGACTTTCTGGCAATCGATATGTATGCATAATTAGAATTCTCAACTGCTTGGTGCGTAATGGTATTGAGGGTCTAAAGAATTTCGAGGAAACGAGTACGTTTTGTATGCAAATATTGCATCGCAACCTACAATTTTTTTCGGAGAATTCAATCTACTTTGATTCACTGTCAAATTTAATCAAGGGAAATATTAATGGCGTCCTTAGTTTGAATAAAAGAACTTTAAGAATCTTTTCCAGTGCTATGTTTATTTCGAATCATTTACTGTATACTTGAGTAGCACTGATTATTACGTGCCTAATTCGTAAACATTTCTTACATGATTTTTAATCAAATTTAGTGCATAGTACGTAATTTCACGATTTGTGAAATACTTGAAAACTTACACGAATGTGTCTATTATTTCACTTATTTCGTATTATTTATGAGACAATTATAATATTTAAATTACACATAATAAACACTAGCTAACACATTTGTCTTGAATTTCAGCTTACTAATTCGATGAGTTATTTACGATTTGTAAAATTTCCAAAAATGTTTGAAACCTTTTGTAAATAATGTTTGATTATATTTTTGGTGTGGTAATAATCTAAAGTTCATAAGAGAAACGTTTAGAGACGCGTACCTCAGAGCAGCGCACTGTTCATTGTCTGTGTGTACATCAGCCGTGAACACAAGGGACACTTTGTCACTTAGTTTACAAGTCCACTTTCCCCGCCCCTTCCCCCCTTTTTGCGGCCCGCGCGGGCGACCGCAGCGCCCCTGCGCCGGAAGGGCCCAGCCACGGATCGGCTGCGTCCGCGCGGGCGCGTGCAGGCAGTTGCGGGCGGTAGAAGAAGCGGCTGGCGGAGAAGGCGGGGGGGGGGGGGGGTTAAAGTGGGACGCGGAGGGGCGAAGCGGGTGGAGCGCGGAAAGCGGGGCGGGGGGGGTTGGACGGGGTGGGGCATGGCAGGGAGTTGCGTGGGACATCGAGGTGGGAGGAAGTAAGTGGCGGGGGGGCGGTGGGGCGGAGCGGTGTGTGTGGGGGGGGGAGGAAGGGGCGGGGCTGGTGGGTGTGGAAGGCGCAAACACGGCTCGACAACGACACCGGACGAATCGGGGCAAACATCCCCGCGTGGGCTCTCGGGGGACCAGGACGTCGTCACGCCGTTACGTAAACAAAACAACAAAAAACAAAGTTGTCCAAAATATTAAAGATGCGACTTTATAATGAGGAGCGAACTTTATAATGATCTTCAGTACTGTAATGTTTAGGTTCGTAGCACAACGAATGGGAAATGAATTCATATTACAAATAATTTGTAAATTTGTTACACATTGAAAAAAGTATGTAAAGAAAATGTAATGAGAAGCCAATGCCCTTCAAACGCTCAGATGCTCCATCTTGAATAAAAATAAAAATAAAAAACAACATTTTGACATTAGTTATCTATGGTTTAGACTTAGAGCATTTCATTTAGAATTAGAGCTGTACCCTTACATTAGAAATATTTTTTGGTCTCTGTGTTAGGATACTCATATTATTGAAATTTCGAATCACATAACACATATTACGTCAAACACAGCGTGTATCTATCGTTTGTCAATTGTCAAATAAGCCACTCGCTTGGAAGTCATATGTTTCGTTTCACAATACCTCTGAAATTGTCAGCCCACGAAAAATCAGTAGCATAGTATTAGCTTGAGAAGTGGGATGGAGAAATAGAGATAGAAGATGCAGAAGAAAGGGAAAGATTTGAATAGAGAATAAAGGTGAAGAGGATAAAGGTAAAGAAGGAAAGATGATGTTGAAGAGAGAGAGAGAAGAAAGAGAAGTAGAAAGTGTTGGCTCTGTCTCATTCTTATTGATCTGAATTCATACAACAAATCATGTTCTGCACCTTCTTATTTCTGGCTTGTAAATTTCCAGAACAGTGGAGCTCCGACACTTAGTTTGTTATGACGTTTTAAAAGTTTTCAACTGGTTTATTAATTAATAAATATTTGCACTTATTTAAAAAAACGCCTTCACCGGGATTGTAGAAAATATCAAATAAGATAAGTATCTTAAACGTCTTCTAGTGTACTCGATTACATGGCTAATAAATTGGTAAAATTATAGCTCCTCAAACAGGAGCACAATGTTTCAAAAAGAAACTATAGAGTTAATGCTGATGAACGTTGTTAATTTAACGTTTTAGCAATTTAATTGCAAATCCCCGAATTATTTCTCTTTTCTCCAACGTTTTTAATATTTTGGCACATATTTCTTTCACCTCTTTTAACTTCACTCGTGATATTGATACCATGAATTGTTGTTCAAAACATTAATGAAATATCTGTCAATTTCAATAAAGCGATCTCTCCTTGTGCAGTTTCGTAGGAAGAGTAGCGCTAACAAGAAATCTCTCCTTACTAAGCAGTGGACCTAGGGATGGCAAAAGAACATCGATGTATTAACATTGATATTTTTCTTCCAATGTTTTCTTCACATGGTTATTTTGTTGCAAAAAAATATTCCTTTTACATATTGTAATTAAAAATAGATAGGAAAATATCATGTTTATTAGTCTATAATTGAAATATCGATGTTTGAAACATCGATGTTTTAATTTTAGACTAATGTTTTCATCGACATCGAAAACCCTTTAGCGATGTATCGAAACATCGACGCACCGATTTTTTGGTAAAATTTGCCCTCACTAGGTGGACTCAAAGTGGAGGCGTGGGCGCCGGCAACCCGGGCGCTGGGGCGAGAATGAAAACCGCCGCCCGGCGTCCGACGTGCAAACACGCTCTAACGGGCGGCGGTCGCGCCAGAAGGAGCGACAAACACCCCGTAGTCAAGTCCGGGCGAGCGAAGGAGTTGGCGCCTGGACACGGGGCGAGGGAGGGACTGGCGCCACGCAATTATGCCAGCAGGGCGACGTCGCCCGGGCTGTAAGCGGTTGGTCGAGGCCTCGGGGGGGGGGGACTGAGGGAGTGATGTCAGCAGGAGTATCGTGGGCGCTTGCCGGCGGGCAGGCGGGCGGGTTGGAGGAGAGGTATCAGTAGGGTTAGCATGGGCGACGGGCAGGCGGTCGCGCGAGCGGGCGAGCGCAGTGGGCGGGTGGGTGAACGGGCGGGTGAAGAGTGGGCGGGCTTAGACGGGTGATCGGGCGGCCGTGCGGGCGTTCAGGCGGGTGGATGAAGGAGCTGGTGGGCGAGCAAGTGGGTGGGTGACTGGGCGGGCATGCGGGTGATCAGGCGAGCGAGCGAGCAAGCAGAAGGGGCAAGAGGGCGGGTGGGGGCGAGCGGGCGGGCGAACGGGCGAGCGAACGGGCGAACGGGCGAGCGAACGGGCGGGCGAACGGACGGGGAGCCGGCGGGCGAACGGGCGGGCGAACGGGAGGGCGAGCGGGCGGGAGAGCGGGCGGGGAGCGGGCGGGGAGCGGGCGGGCGAGCGGGCGAGCGGGCGAGCGGGCGAGCGGGCGAGCGGGCGAGCGGGCGAGCGGGCGAGCGGGCGAGCGGGCGAGCGGGCGAGCGGGCGAGCGGGCGAGGGCGAGCGGGCGAGCGGGCGGCGAGCGGGCGAGCGGAGGGCGGGCGAGCGGGCAAGCCAGAGTGGTCACGTCGTGTCGGCCGCCATACACAGGCGGTCCTCGGCCGAGCGGGGTTCGCCCGCCTGCATACAAGTGCCGCCCGAGGAGGGACGGCGGGTCGCTTTGCCTCTGCACCTGAGAGCTTGTCCTCCCGCGCCCTCGGCGCGCCTGTCAGCCCTGTCCGACGCACCACGCCCCACCGACGAGTTAATCCAAACAAAAATGTTTTACCTGCCGACGAAGGGACAGGGAATACATACGGTAACCTATGGCTTGTACACAGAGAGGAACACCATCATGTATTGCGGGACTAAAAAGAAGAGATAATACAATTATATGAGGTCTCAACTGGCCTTAAATGATGTAAAACGTTTAAAGTGTCGTAAGAATTATATTCAAAGGTATTCGTGTTGCGTTTGATAGTGATAGTTAGGATGTGCATATAATTAGAAACATTCGAGTATTTTGTGAAACTTCCCTCATTTTTCGGGCACCTGGAGAAAAAAAATTAATAATGAATTTCAAAGAATAATATTACCTTAGTGGATTACTTCAGCAACGTTATCTCAGGTGACTATAAGTTTTTTCGTACATTTTTCTTTAGTGGTATTCTTTATTTTTACAAAATTGTTCGGGGGATGCGACACCTGCTTGTGTGCGGTAGTTTTCACTTGAATAATCTGACTTGCTTTGCTTTTATTGCACGCATTACAAGGATACATATTAATCTGCCAATGAATATTTGCGTATTAATTTCAAGCGTATCCATGTGAAAACGTACACAAGATGCAATTTCGAAAGTGAAAGAAAATTCTACTGTAAACAAAAGCGTGTTGATTTTTATGATATATGTGTGTAGTGCGTAGATAGTTTCGTTGGATGAGAATTGAAAGTTTAATAGAATATTCTGGAAAACGACATCATAATATTTTCAATCATTCATATAATATTTATTTTCATCTCTCTACACTCGCCATCCCCAAGTTCACGTCCCCAACTTACACACAAGTTTAGATCTTTGAGTAATTGTGTTGTTTCATTGGGCATATTATTCATCAAAATAACGTCAATATCATTTTAGTAAATTTTCAATGTCATTTTCAGTAAGTTCAAAAGAGTCGCGTTGAAACATTTGGAGCCGATTGGGAGAAAGTGTCGTTTGAGTTTTTCTAAAAATGCGAAATTTGGAGTTCTATTTCACAGAAAAACTTTTGAATTTTCGATATACATCTTTCGAAGCACTTCTACTCACAAATGCAATAAAGTACACAAATATTCCAAATGTGAATATTAACGCCGTGAGAGATAAGATAAAAACGTTTAATTTTTGAAAAAACAAGATCAGAATTAAATCTTGACCAAATCAATATATCATGATATAATATATAGTATATTGAGTCATCACTAGCGAACGGATTTCAATGTAAATACATATTTTTAGAGAGAGACCTTTATTTACTAAAATTTTTTAGACTGTATATTACAGTCTGAACGAATTGGAACCATTTTTATTTTACATATTTTTAAATATTTTGGTATAATTACAAATGTTTACATATTTTATCTATTGCTATATATTTCGTTACATTTTAATATGTAAGTCGAAAATGGAACATTTCACGCGTGAGTTAGAAATATTTGTTACTTTTAATAACTAACTTTGTTACTGAAATACTTGCAAAGCCACGCAATGTGCTTGTATGAACGTCTGACCTTTGCTATTAAGTGTCAAACCTACCCCTTCCCCTCGCCCCATCCTGTATCTGGGAAACCGCATACTCGGGATCAAGGATGAGCGGGTGTATGCGAAGCAGGAGGAGTTTCAACCACGTGGTGACTCGTGTTTCCCATACGAAACTCGATAAAAGAAATATTTTTCAGAACATTGTCTTATTGCTCTTTTGGAGTCTGGGAGGGGGCGTCTGCTCTTTTTATCCCCACCTTTCTGTCACAGGCTACACGGTACTGTTCACTGGAGCGCCGGCTCCTCGAAAGCAACATTCTACATACCACGAAACTTGTGTGTGTGTGTGTGTGTATGTATGTATGTATATATATATATATATATATATATATATATATATATATATATATATATATATATATATATATATATATCGGATGAAACTAGCTAATAATTGCTTCTTTAGTTGTAGAACTCCTTTCAGCCTCTCTAAATCCTTGTTAAGATCTGGTCGACAATGTACTGTCCGTGAAAAACGCTTGAAGAATGGAATTTTAAGCATTATAACGATTTTTTTATTTCACGTGTTCTGTTTTTTCTTACATATTTCAGAAAAAATAAATACATAAATATGTACATATTTTGCTTTTTTATTACAATAAATTCCGTTCCCTACTCATCACAGACAAACATTTTGAAAGGGCTTCAGTCATTACATATTTTCTTTCTTTCTTTTTGCGTTGTCTCGTATGTTTTCACGTTTTGAATCGCTCTTCGTTCCGCTGCTAGTCCTCGTGTGTGTGTGTGTGTGTGTGTGTGTGTGTGTGTGTGGTGTGTGTGTGTGTAGGCGCCCCTCTTAGCCGAACCGTCGTTCTCTTCCCCCCCCTCTTAATCGGCTCTCGCGCGTCATCTCCGCCGCCGCAGGATAAAACACTCGCGCGACGCGTCCTGATTTGAAAGGCGCTTCGGGCGGCGCCCCCGATCTTGTTTAAGGGCCGGAAATCTCCTCAACGTGTCCGACACGCGGGAGCCGCCCCGAGACACGTGGACATAAGCGGCCTGCGGCAGCTCCCCTCCCCCCCCTCTCCGAGACCTACGTCTTGGCTCTACTGAGGGAACGTCAGCTCACCGAAGGATCGATAAGGATGAGGGCACTGACGTATGGGGAACTTATTTTTATCTTGTAAAGTCTGTGAATCATGTTATTTGGGTGTTATGCAATGTATTGCCTTTCATAAAACGTTCGAGTGGTTCCCTGCACATAAACCACCACCTGTTCATTTTTTCAGATTAGAAATGTATGCTTTTTTTTAATAAAGCTTTCAATTACAGAAGTCTTTGAAAGGGAGTTAAGGAATACAAAAAGAATGCAATACGTCTCATGAGATCGTAAATCGATTTAATGACCTCAATTGGAACATTTTAAAAGTAATATTTCAAATGAACTATTAGGAAACCGAAAAATTAACAAAAAGTCCAAAAATGTATCGTGGATGGCGATAGATGGCAGCTGGCGAGAGAATGGGGCAAGAGCGTAATGCTAGCCCACAGCAAGGAAATTGGAAAACTTTACTACAAGAAAGTCTGTCATTCTGTGGAGCCACTAATTTACTTTCTCGTATACGTATGTATATACGGGTTAATATACGTAGTATGCAGAAATACAGTAAACTGCGGAAAATCGATTTCGAAATTTCAACGGAAATACACGTTTTTGAGTCCCCTGATACTTAAGTATTTTTTTTTCGAAATATCCGACCGTCTGTCTGTCTACCTGTCTATCTATCTATCTGTCTGTCTGTCTGTCTGTTTGTTTGACTGTGTTTGTTTGCCTGTCTGTTTGTCTATTTGCCAGTCTATTTGCCAATCTGTTTGTCTGTCTGTTTGTGTGTCTGTTTGTGAACACCACTAGCGCCAAAACAATGGCAGAATTTTTTCCAAAATTTAATTTTTAATGTTTAAATATCACTATTTTTCTTGAGCAATTCTCAGATATTGAGGTGAATTTCGCTGTTTATTTTCTTATTTAAATCTTTGATACGCAATTATTGGGATTGCACGAACGTCGTTATTATTCAAATACGAATAATTTTTCAACATACGTTGTATAAATAATTGGTTTTTTAATACTATCATCAATAATATAAAACAAACTTCACAAGATCATTCTACAAATGCGTTAACGAATTACATTAATTAAAGAAAGCGGCAAGTAAATGAAATAGGAAACAGCAGAAATAAACATTTCTCAAAAACGTCATCCTCCTATAAAAACTACGTCAGAGCCAAGTCGCATGCAACAGAACTTCCCGATAGGTACGTGGAATATTGATGAATATTCCGACACTTTTCCATGGCATCTTTTGTTACAGCTTCTCCCTTCGCGGAGTTGTCACCTCCTATATTACGGCCATAATCGCATCGTCGCTCCCACGCCCGATAATCAAAAAACTCTATTATCTGCCTTTTGAAACGGGCCATGATGAAAATTCGAAACACGCGAAAACTTTTTCATCTCGTACGGCCCTCAACTTTCCCCTTTTTTCCTTGCCAACCCGCCTCCTTCGTTCTCCTTTTTCTTCTCAAACTCTGCTTTTCTCTCTTCCTCACACGTTCGTTCTCCCTCGCGACCCTTTTAACTTTAAAACTTTGAAGAGTCCTCTGGCTGATAAAATTGATCTCTGTAGAGACCAATACGAAATGCCGTACCCTTGCAAACGGTTTCATCCTGGTGCCAATAAAATCGAATGTCAGGCGGGCCGATCGTGTGCTCTACACTCCCAGTGCGTACCCATCCCACCTATGTTCTCCACTCGCATCAGTCTATCCCCATTTGTTCTCTTCCCATCCCTCGTTCCCGTTGGATTCCACTATTTAACACTTCCATTCCCCTGCTGGCCGGCCGTCCAAGGCCATCTGAATGCCGACTCGCGCACATGCGTCGCGGCGCCGGTGTGGTCACGCTGCTCTGCCGATGCTCTTCATTTGTTCCGACACGGCCAATTAAAACAAACTGTGCTACCGCCGGCCAAGAGAGGAGCTCGTGCGTAGATTTAATAACGACTTAGCAAGTACAAGCGATGCTTTTGTGATAACGTTTCAAGAATGAGTATATCACTCTTCGTGACATCGCGTGCAAAGGTATTTTAGGACCTTAACAACATGCACGAGATAAGGTCCCCTCAGGCCGAAGCAAGAAGTAGCACCGCGAACTGGAGAGAACGTTATCACAAAAAAATACTTAATTTATTGCATCTCTTGTCGAGAGCAGGCTGCGAACTGAATTATGGGGCGTCGGCAAAACGAATTGATGGTGGTAGTATTTTTAAGTGAGCCCTGCTCTGGTAGCGGTAGTGATGCCTTATTATTAGAAAACCGTCGTAGTGGTTTATGCATCGCTGGGTCACGCGAGCCTTAAGAAAGCTGTCTGCGGAGGATGACGTGCAAGGCCTCTCATTGATGGAAGATTTCATTTTTTCTTTTCAGAGAAGTGACAGGGCGGTCAATGAAACAAACCGAATTAAATCACGTTAAATCACGTTATCTTTAGATAACGTGATTGGGTGAAATATCTGATGTGACTTAAATTTAAACGTGTGTTATTTAATGGCGCCTTATAAACTATTCGACCACGAACTTCCGGGGCACTCATCTTAAAATATAAATTAAAAAAACTACGATCCTTTTTTTGTGGAACAAAACTTCCTCGGACGATTTTCTTAGACTTTGCCGTATCCTCAGTCTCTTCCTTCCACCAGTTATCTTATAATTATTGATATAATATACTAATCAGATAATCCCTAATTGCTGTCAATGATTTTAGTAGTTGGAGAAACCCTTTACACAAATAAAATGTTATATTTGTGACCATATGTCAAATATTTTGGAAGATAATATTTGTTAATTATAGACAGTCAATTCAAAATAGAAACGTTATTTAAAAAAAGAAAATGAATTGACTGTCTATAATTAAGATATTATAATCCATAAACAAATTTTGAAAATAAATGTGAGACTTAAAAGTAAGGAGTGCATTTTACGAATTTAGAGGAAACCCAATATTTAATATAAGCGTAGATGAATAGTGCGACTTTTTGATGTAGCACCCTGTAAAGATATTGCAGTGAGATTTTTTGTGAACTGCCATTGGCATCTTGCAATCATCTCACCGCCTTTTTTAAAATACTTAATTGTAATCAATACATTTACCTTTCATGAAAATTAATTTTTGCTTGCTTGAATTATTCACGTAGTCTTGAAAAATAGTGCATGTTATATGCCATTTTAGATTGACAATATACGTTCACAAATACATCACTCGGCAGCAGATTACATTAGTCTCTTTTTTAATAAACTTAGGCGAGACGGTGTAGCAAATATTGCATCAATTAAGTCCTCTAAATTCTACAAGAGAATGAGTTCATTGAAAAAAGCTATTCAGAACACTCGATAGAGCTTCCAAAAGGAATTGCCGGCGAGGCGTCTTTGCAGCAACAAAGTCGATCAAAGTCCAACTCTTTTACGCCGTCCTCTTCGAGCACGATTCCAAACTTCTATTACGATTTTATTCCAACTTTAGAGTCTAATGCTAAATGGGGCTTGAAAAATCGAAAGCACCTAGCGTGAAATTGAAAAGTAAGATGGAAGAAGATGAGCGAATTAATTTATAAACTTCACGGAAATCAGAAATGTGGAAAGGAAGTTCGATGGCAGGAAATGCGCAACAGCATTTATATTTAAAATGCGAACCACTAAAACGTAATTAGTTGATTCTTACGATATAATTTATTAGTACCGCAAAGCATGTGATTATTAAGTGACCTAATATTTAATTTGTGTTTTACACCTCTTGGATCTTTGTTTTTGGGCTGCTTTATGGCAATATAGGAGTGAAATATCTGAACTGTAATCAATTATTTCTTTCTTTATCTTTCTTAAATGTATATCTAGTACGTCCTAAGAGTAAATCGCAAAGAAAAAATAATAAATACAATGTAAGTTCTAAAGGAAGTTTTAAATACCTGAATTTCTAGGATCGACCGACCGACATCCTCATACTTCGTAATTTCCCGAAGACTGTTCAAGCAGTCCCGTCATGCAGTGTACGTCGTGTATTGATATTTTTGTGAAAGGAATCTATCTCCAACGTCTGTTAGGAGGCAAGGACAAGATTGGAGCTTTAATGTGATTCGCTGTCGCCAATCACAACAACAACAACTCAGCCCTAAGTACCTTATCTTGCACAAACGGGACTCTCAATTTCTAAGCCCCTTGAAGTTTCTCTTCCGTCAGAAGAAAGAAACAGCTTTCGCTGCGCAGTATGTTGTCTTTCTTGAGTGGAGTCGCTTCCCTCTTTAGGAAGGGATTACGTTCATTCCCTCTAGTCCGTCACGGAGGAGAGGTGCCCGGAACATTGACAGGCAGTAAAAGCATTCGCCTGGTGTCTACGTAGATAATAAGAAACTCGCAGAGAAAATATTAATATTTTTATTTATTTTAAACTAGCGGACCCGGCAATGCATCAGTAGAGCAGTGCATTATTCTTCATGGGCTACTGGTCTCGTGATTATTAATCACTATTTATGCTACGCTCTGGAAAAATTGAAGGGATCAGCAGAATGAGGGGCTATTCCACTCTGACATAGTTCTGATAAAATAAGGGTTTTACCTGAACGTCCCTCATATAAAATATTTTAAAAGTTTTAAACACAGTACACTTGCATGTTCGCTCGTTTCGGATTTAAATAAAATATTACACTAAAAGAATAATATTGGAAATTTTGTATAATGCTAATAACTCAGTTTGACAAAAAAATGTGTGATATCTCTCTTTTTCACTGATCCTTTCAATTCTAACAGATGAAAGTCTTTCTCGCGAGTATGGTTTTTTTCTAGGTCCTGGTTTGGATATGGTTGTCAAGTACCCTAATATTAAAACATTCTCCCTCAAGTTTGTACATGCGTTCGCTGTGACATTGTGTTGTATAAATTTGATTTACTTATCCGAGCTAACGTTCAAGTATTATCGGGTGTTAAAATTCCAGCTGATATTTCACAATCGCGGGGGCTGAATATGCAGCCAAATACGCGCTTAATACTTGACGGTGCGGCGGGATGCCTAACTTCTGTTCAGGGGTGCGTGAGTCATCAAAAACGCGAGTCATCATCAATAACGCTTCCACGTGTTCGATTTAATACAAACTAAACTTCCGATACTAATAAGAAGAATGTGTGAATATTTCAGCGAAATCGGCCTAGTAGTTTTTTCGTCTAAGTGCGAAACACATTCGTACATTCTCTTTTACTTATTTTAAATTTCCTTATACCTTGTCCCTTATTACCCTTTCTTATCCTAACAAGCGTTGCACTAGCGTTTTAAATTGCGAGGACATTTACACAGGAGACATGAAATAATCAATAATAATTTTAGAGATTGAAAATGGGGAAATACGAGAACAGATTGTGTTTTCAGGTATTAAATGTTGCAAAAAGTAGGAAAGGGAATATCGTGAATTTTTCGTGAAGGTTTCAAGTTATCTTTGCGGAATGATAATTGAATTCTTCTGTACTGCTTATAAGTTTTTTCTAATTTGAAAATGCTAGTTGCTGGGGGGGGGGAGTGATAGGAAATTAAAGAATTTGTTTCACATATGTTTAGTACAATATTCAATAGCGGGAAGATCAATGGCGGTCCAAGCTTCATTTGAAAACGGCATTCGTATATAAGTACGTGGTGCAATGAAGGAAAGATTCGTCGGTGTTCCTTGAGTGATTGATCGAGAATGTATCTGGAAATCAGGTAACGTCAATTTTATTCAATTTGAATACCAGTCTGTGAAATTTTCAAGGATTTATTATTATGTTTCATGATCAGTGTTATTTTAAATACTCGTAATTATACTACATAATTGACTTTGCGGATATTAGTCAGCGTGCTCGCTTTCCATGACACGAAATCGGGTTCGATTCCCGGTCGGGAACGATTATAGTGTGCGTTTCCTTGGAATGTCGCTGTATGTGTTACTGTGTGACGATGAGAAAACTCATTTCTCGGGTTGAGGAGACCTGAACATGGAGTATGGATGTCTACGTGATAGCCACACGTACCCCGTAACCCATGACAGCAAGGCTGGGACTTGCTTTTGCGCCAACGTACATACATACTACAAAATTACATCCTCATACGCACCATGGCAGTGTTTCAATATTGCAGAGAATATGTAAATGTGTTGAAAAATATTAAGTGACGAATGTTTTTTTGGCGAGTGTGTGGGAATATATTTCTTTATAGTGTAATTCCTCAGATAATATTTTTTTCCTTCAAACGCAGCCAAGAAGTGGGATTTTATATTCTGATTTTAATATCACCATGACACGCTTTTGAGCCCTACGCCCTACCTTAAAAACATTCATGTTCTTGCTCTAGGGTCGCAGGTTGCATATTTAAGGATCAAAAATATACATTTACCATAAATATAGCCGTTTTCTTTAAGAGCACGTCGAAAACTAGGATATATTATATTCTAGATATTATAAGTAAAAAGGAATATGACAAGCTTTAATTATTAATGCTCAAGTTATGAAAATCCGTTAATTAGCTAGTGGTAATTTTTTGTGAAAATTAAAATCTTCATTTTTCGTGTCAAAATATTGAATCCTACAATAGGAAATGCTTTGAATATAATACACATTTTAAATATGTTTAAATGTATTTACTAGGATTTTTTTAACCTTTTTCGCTAGTACTTCTGTTCATATGTAAACTACCACTTAATGCAGCGTATTAACTCTTGTAGCCCCAATCGGTCTTATAAAATAACTTTTAAATTGCTGAGACTTTAACTTTTAGTTTCAAAGCTTATTAGTAATGAGGCACTCGGTTTCCGCTCATTAAACGACAAAGCGACTTAATCAAATGTTTCTTCGCAAAATATTTTTTTGTAGCACATCTCAAAAAATACGAATTTTGAGTTCGTACAGTAATTTTCTAAACTTTTATGTTGGCTATTAACAGAACAATTTTGAAATGTTTAGAAGTGTTTACTCTTATTGTGGGAAATTATTAGGTGTGTGATACATGGAGAAACATAAATACGTTTTTATCAAAAAAAAATTATTTGAGCTGTGTCAGGAGTGTTGTCTAGTATATTTCAATCTATCACAATTTTATTAACAAATAACTTTCTCTGAACACTTCTGATTCAACTGTCATACTTCTTTCAGCGCTGTTATTGTCTTATTGGGTTCCAGCGCTTATTATCGTGTAGGCGTCAAACACAACGTATTATAAATGTTTGTTTTACAAATTGTAGGAACAAGTTGAAACGTAAAATTAGAAATATGGTCGGCCGTAGGCACCTCAGCTCACAACACAAGCTTTCCAGCAGTTACGCCACCTTACAGGTGGCGTTACCAGTTACCACCTTACAGGTGGTTGACTTTTCATCCTTAAATTCAGATTTCACCCCGGAGATTTCCATCTTTTTTTATCACCTCAAGAAATTCCTCTCCAGTCAGCATTGCGTGTATCGCAACGTCGCAGAGTTGCTGTTCAAGCATTGCCACCTATCCATGGCAGCAGATGTTTACGACACGGGGATACAAATGTTTATTCCACAGTGTGATAAATGTCTCAATTCTGTTAAATATGTGAAAAATTAGTGCACCATGTGTTGTAACTGCTGCAATACAGTTTCTCCATGAAATCGTGTTTTGTTTTTGTTGAAGATGTAATGAAACTAGCTTATTGAACGAGCCTTGTTTATGATTAATCTACTCTTTACTTGTATTCTTACAAATAATCATGAATACATGCCAAGATTTTCTCATAAATCATTATGAGCATTAACTTATTTCACAAGATAAACTCGCATGATTTGATTAAAAAAATTACAAATTTACGTATGTTTTATTTATTTTTATAGTGATAGAGATCTCATGTTTAAGGTCGAGGCTTTTAGGTAACTTTTCTTCAGAAGCACTCGCGAGTCGATCCCTTTGCTGAACAATACTCATTAGCTTAGTGCTTCGTATTCTGAAGTGGTGTATCGTTTATGATGCTTGTGTCGATGAGTATCTAAATGACGTCTTTTTTGTTGCAGGTAATTTCGCAGCCAAATTTGTGGTTACGTCATTTTATGATGTGGTTGGTAAGCTAAACGCAGTCGCATGATGTTGACCTTAATAGCGTGCATCGTCTAGTGCGTAGTGAGAAATAAGCGAGAAAACACGCTCTTTCCTTAATGGTAAGTTGCTGAAGACACTAATGCATTCCTACATTATGTCTGGAGATTTTCGTCAGTTAACTTATTTCACCACTCAAAAGTTTCAGTTGTTGTAAGTAAAATCCAACTATATTTTAAGGTGAATTTTATGTTGAGATGATTCTGAATTGTTCATTGCTATACATTCACCGTTAGAAAATAATTATCACCGCTAACAACAATAGAAGATGAAGTTAAAACAGTCGCGTCGGAGAGCCTGTCTAGTGCTAGAGTAGAACTGCATTAGGGTTTGGCATGGAATTATCAATTCCAGTGTGGAAGATAGAAGATAAATTAATATTTCCGTCATTAAGGACTTGATGGAAGAGATGTTGTCATGTACCATTGACTGGTATTGAAGTGATTCACCACCTGAGGGCTTCAACTGGTTGATTTATTACTATTTCTAGGTGTGTCAACTGGTACGGTCATTCGTCCCGTAATTGTAGTGCCTGTTTTATTGCGAGAGGTGACGAGATCCGATGCAGACCTACATAAGAGTTTTCGGTTTTTCCCCAACCAGATATCTCTCACCAACGGGGTGCCGCCTTAGTCAGGACAAGCTCTAAGTTGCCTGCATGTGTGGTAGTTTAGTGCATGTAAGTGTGTGTAAGTGAGGGATAAGGATAAGACAAGGAAGGGGAAGGAAAAATCGCCCACTGTCCGTGGCCCATTTGTTAGGCATTCGCCCATTCGTTGATAAGCGAACCACACAAAATTACGATCAGATCAGCCGACCGCTAGAATTCTCCTCCAGACAGCGACTGAATTCGACGTTGCTCACAAGCTAGAGCCGAAAATCTGCCAACGTCCTGGCTCGAACCCTAGGACCTCCCGGACAGAGACACAACAGCGACATCAGGTGGGCTCTGAGCCAGCTTAGCCGGTGCAGGCGCTCGTCCTGCCTCCGTCTTCATGCCTTCGCTCCGCTGTCTTTTGTGCGGAGGATTGATTGATGAGTCCGGGCACGTCAACTGCTATGCTCATTAGAAGAACCCGGGATACAGAAGGAAAGATGGCGCACGGTCCGTGACCCATTTGTTAGTGTACTACTCCGTAATTCGCCTAGTATTGATCACAGAAGTCATGGAAAACTACTGATGAGATATCAGACGAGAATTCTTCTCCAGATGGGGGCTGAATTCGACATAGCTCTATTTCTAGTGTCGAAAATGAGCCCCCATCGCGACCTCCCGGTGATTATCGCCGATTGGAGGACGGTGATGCTGGCAATGAGCTACCTTAGCCTGTGGTGATGAAGTGGAGGAGCCACTTCTCCATTTCTAACAATCATCGCTTAATAAGTGACACACACATCGCACAATTATTCAATTTACGCGCGACTTCACCCACTACCTTCTAAATCAATTAGTGTTTTGGGATCAGTCATCATCTTTTCTTATTTGCAGTAGCCTTGCTAATCGTATGATTGATGGTGATACCGGCGGAAAGATTCTCATGTATCACAGCGTCTAATATTGTTTCAGTATTAATTTCGCAATTAAATAGTTTCCTTTGTTGCGGCCTCAGCGAACTCCACTACCGAACGCCTACCGTCCGCAACCCGCATGGCACAGCGGTCGCGCACTGTGCGGAACTTGTGCTCAGGGGCCGGACCTGTCCGGTCGGCGCGGCGAGGCACCCTCGTGCCGGATGAATAGCCTCTGATTTCTGCGCCCCTGCCCCCTCCCCTCTGCGCCTCCGCCGACGTCCGCGATGTCACTGGGCTCTGTTGCGCAATTATTCGTCCCTCCGGTGCCCCAATAGGGGCCACTCTGCTCGTTACGCCTCGTATTTGTCCGACGCCGCGTCCAATTCCACGGGGAGCCGGCGGGCGGCGCAAGGAAAATGCTGCGTTGACAGAGACTCCCCTTCTCAAAATATTTGTGACAGCGTCCTTCCGCCTAGGCTTTCTATTGGCCCTACGGGGGCAGCACAATGGATGGAATCTAGCGCACAATTGGCTGTCACGTCTCCCCAGAGGAGTGGTGGGAAATTCACTTTCTTGTAAAAAGAAATAAGAAACTGGGATGATGTACGATGGCAGTACACACGCGGGACGCGGAGGACGATTGTGTTTTGTTTGTTTTATTAATGCATTCTTTGCTGCATTGATGCTCATGCAACCAATGACAGAATATAAATAAGAATTAACTCTATTGCAAAATTAATTACAAGGTGTAAATTGTAAGTATTGAAACATCGTTGCAGCATTGAGCTGCATTCCAAATCAGTGTACTGCATCAAGATATATTGCATATGTTTTGTTTGGGTGCATAGCAAGGCCGAATTCATTCAAACTTTGTTTCGGTAGTACAAGTGTTTTCACTCTTTTTTGTTTTAATTGTTATATTGTATCCTATCCTGTGGTCTGTTGTTTGGACTTAGATATCGCAATTTTTCGAGGAAGCCAGTGTGAGGTAATGCAGGCGTACCACTGACCGGCGCGTCCACGCACTCACGCTTGAACGTGAAGCATCGACCAGCACCGCTCCAGCAATTAATGTGAGCTTGGGCCCTTCTTGCCTCGTCCTCATGCGTCCGTCGCCAGCAACTGTTAAACGCGCGCGCTACGGGCGACACGAGGGCGTGGCGCAGGGGGGCGGGGCCGGAGGTGGGAGGGGCCAGGGAAGGGGCGGGGCCGGAAGGGGAGGAGCCGGAGGGGGCGGGGCCGGAGTGGGGGCGTGGCGGGTGAGGGGCAGAGCCGGAGAGGGAGTGGTGGTGGAGGGGGCGGGGACAGGGGGGGGGCGGGGGCGGGGGCGGGGGGGACGGGACGGAGTTCGATCGGGCGAGGGGGGGGCGGCCGGAGACCGCGGGTCGATAGGGGTGCGGCGAGGCGCCGCTCGCCACTCACTTGTAGCGGCTTCCAACCACCCGGCGCCGCGCCGGGGATGGGGGTTGGAGGGGGAGGGGCGGGGAGTGAACAGCCAAGTGAAAGCGATAGGGGAGGAGCGGGTGCGGGACTTAAGGAAAGCGATATCCCAAGCAGCCACGCGAGCCGGATGGAGTTGGTGGGGTCAAGGAGAGAAGGAGACGGCTGATGAGGCGAAAATTCGCCAAGGAAAGTGAATGTGCTGAAGAATAGCTTCGTGATCAGTAGACGGGAAAAAGAGATGAAACATGCAAAAATTTCAATAGCGACGCAGTTTTATTGTGTGAAAGTTTTATGCAGTATTCAGAAAGGGAACCAAGTAATGGCTGCAGCAAAAGACCTATTCTAGCGTAGTTATATGATAATATCGTGAATACTTTGGATACCTTGAAGACTGTGATGGTAATATGATGAATACCTTGGGTACTGAATACTGGCCGCATAAAACTATATTAGATGTCGGAAAAGACGAGGGTTAATAAAGGACCATTAACCCAGCTAGTATTAACTAGAAAAGCTAAGATTATGAAATCTCCTGAGAAAAGTCGATCATGAGATCGGTGAAACCTTCGCTTAAGCGCCGTCTGCTGAGTGGGCGGAGGGGGTGTGATGGAAGGGCGGGCGGCGGTGGGCGTGGCGCGTGCGCTGGGCGCCCCGAGCGCCGCGGGCGAGCGCTCGCCGCAACCTTAATGAAACCCCGGGGGGGGCGTGCCGGGCGACGAAGTCCGCTACCGCCGGCACTGCCGCCACCGCTGCCGTCGCCATCGCCGCGCCATCCACACAAACATCATCACAACGGCCTCCCCCACCGCCACCGCCGCCGCCGCCACCTCACCAGGCCCCTGCGGGGCGCCCTCCCGCTCCCTGCCTCCTCCCTCCCGCTTACCCGGACGCACGGCACTCCGGGCTCCTGCGCTGTTATACAGGCTTGGCCAGTAAACACGTCCACCTCTGCACGGTTAGGGCTATTGAGATGGAATTTTTACAAACGTTTCAGGACCCAGATGCTCACCTGTTGTAGTTATAAGCTTTTTGATGCACGTATATTCAAGGTTATTCATGTGAAGTGAAGTAAAAGAGGAAGTAAGTAAACATGCTGCCACTACTGAATTCAAACATTTAACATACTGTTCTTTCTTGAGAGTAAGATATTTGTTCACGTATGGAATGTTTCTTATGAGAAAGGCACAGCATTTTTTCTTAATTACAATTACTATTTATTTAAGTAAAGAAACTTGATGTTCTTTCCTTCTGCGTTCGTTCACTTATGTATTTTAAATTGTGCCAAAGAAACTTTGCGCCCAAGAAACGCGGAAGGGTGAAGGGCGGTGGGGTCGTGGGCGCGTTGCCCGGGGCGTTGGAGGGCTTGAGCCGGAGGTCGCACCCTTTGTCTGTAACTTTCGTAACTCGCGCGCCAAGTGGCTGTCCGAGCCAGTGCCGGGGCGGGACACCTTTCGACGCCATCGATTTCCAGTTGTGTAATATCCATGCATTTTGAAAGAGGCTCGGCGCTCGTTTGTCAGTAGAGTTCGCTACAACTTTGTAAACTTCTTATTGTTGGTGTTGGCTCACTGATGTTAACTTTTCCTCAAGTACCGAAGAAAAGTGGAGTCTTCTGATGGGTCTACACGAAGGTAACGTTAACGAGCTGAGTTACTGCGAAAACACAGGACACGCTAAGTAGATTACATACCGAAATTCTTTTCTAAATATTATAAACTTCTAATTCTTGTATTTACACATTTGTTATGAAAATCAATTGCTTTGTTTGGACTTTAAATCAATTTACTATTTTTTCGTGGAGGGGTGGGATGGGGCCCGTTTTCGCAGCCTTTGGTTTCGATCTTATATTACCTTAACGAGGAATATAATAAAAACCCAAACACACTAAGATTAGCTATTATTGTCTTAACAAAATTATTATTTCTGCTCTCGTTGAGAAACTGTAGTACGTCGCAGAGAGTTAAGTTAAACCTTCACAGAAGTATTATCAGGATTAAAAACTTCAATAGTTTTATCTGAACCATTCTAATCAAGTGCATAAAATATCAAGCTACATGTGAAAATAAATTTATTTGTACAATTTCGATGCTGTTTTATGTGAGGACGAATATTAGATCATTTATTGAAAAAATGTATGTAATCGTTAGGATCCGAATTTATGTGGGCTAATACTTTACGAAATATTAACAAATATGTAGAAAATCGTCGAAAATATGCACTATAAGAAGCTGTAAAAGTTGTTTTCGAAATGGAATGTCTGCCGCTAAAAGAATTTAACAGTATCTGTTTACCAGCAGCAGAACAATGTTTGAACGCAATTTCAGAACCCTGTAGGAATCGTATGTTTTCTACGCAATGGTAAGTTCCTTTCCTTTTTGCATATTGTTGCGCTTCGATTCATAGAAGAACTCCCCTCCTGCGAGTTCACATTCACGTGTTAGCTCATCGGCGTTACCCATTTTCAAGATGTACTCCACGACACGAAATACTCCAAACGAACGTGATTTTCCTGATAAAAATCAAGCCTTATTCAAATACAGAAAATAGTTAATAGCTGCAATGAACCGCGCACATAGAAACCCATTACAAAATGACATTTATTAAACTAAATAGTGTAAATAAAAATTAATAAATATAAAAGTTTTCAAGCAAAATATTTTGCATTTTTTTAGTCATATGATGCTCATTAAGAAAACTCGCAAAATATGAAAGAGACGCATAATAACATCTTGTTTATTCCGTAGAAAAGAGGGTGCTTCATTCACGTACCAAGTCAGCTTAACAACGTGGGTGGGAATATACATTTGCAAGTAAATGCCCTTCCTAGTAATCGTATCGCAGGTGCAGGGAATCTGCGGGTGAAAGTCAGTCTCAGGCGCTAAAGAAGTACAATACATCAGTGACACAATTAGTTTATTAAAGGGCAAATTGTAGTATGGAACTATCTACCGGGACTTGTTAGAATAATCTAATTGATGCTGCCGGAGTTGCATGCCAGCTGACAGTCGGGGTCAATGCCCGACCGCCACGTGGATTGCAGGCAATGCGCGAATCGGGTCACTCTGGTTAGTTAATTAAAACACCATTTCAATAATATATCGTTACGCAAATTCACTTTCAAAATCCAGGTTTTTTTCTTTCGATTATTATTAGTTGTGTTTTTATTAAGTCTCACTTGTAGTAGAAACTTTCACGTTTCTTTAATGCTCTATTATTGCCGTGAATAATATTTTACTATATGGCTATGAAGAAGGGCGGGTCCAATTGCTTCAGACAAACACGAATAAATTCTTTAGCCCTTTTACATGGTTGCACAATAATGTGATGTTTTGGACTTGGTCGATTCTGCAGAGTAATAAAATTTGAGGTGATATAGAAAACATTTCATACGGTGCTCGTAATGTTTTGCTGCAGAATATTACATTGCATTATTTTTATTTGAACATTTTGGTTCATGACAGTTTGTAATGAAAATATCTGAATTAATAATCTCACAAGTGATCATTTTAGTGTCTTGTATTTCCCGTAAGTTCGCAATTATGCATCAAGTAACAAGATAAATCTAAAATCGATTTGTTGTAAAGCGATTGTGGTGGATACCTTCGTTGCTAATTAGCGACACAAAGTTTCTTTCAAAAACTAGGAGTCAACTTAAGCAAAGAATTCTGTGTAATAAATAATAACTTTCTTCAAAAAATAAATTCTATAAAATTATACACTATCATATATTGCCAAGGATTCAGATTGTCGATTTCCTGTTCCCATCGCGGAGTCGAAAATCGAGCTCTACAGCACGCAGCGAGTGGCTTTGCGGGTGCTTGCGCGGCCGGGACTACTTTTTGCCGCGGAGGGCGACCGCGTGCGAGTGCGTCCGGCGGCGGAGCAAGAAACGCGTCGGCCGCTCCGCTCCGCCAAACCCCTCCGCCCCCCCGGGCGCGGCCCATTCTTGCTTCGTCCGCTGCGCTGGATGCGCTCGACTCGTTACGGCGCGCCCGGACTTGACAGTTTGGAAAACAAGGGAAGGCAGCGGCGTGGGCGCGAAATGAGAAACGCAGAGGCGTATATGCGCGCGTGCTTTTAATGGAAATCCACTGTGCAGCGCCGGCTGCTTGCCGGCCTCGCGTGGGGGAAGCGGCTGCGATCAAAATGGCGAGGGGGGTGAGTGAACGTGTCTCTGAGTGAAGGCGACGGGGTGGAAGCGTGGAAAGTGCGTGCTATTTTTAGACTAGTTGGTCTCCATTGGGGATCTGGGCGTGTAACTGAAGAAACCCTATTGTACATCTCGTTCAGCGATCAAAATATTGCTGTTTGAACATAATAAACTAGGGATCTCTTAATAGTAAAATACTGTATCGGTATTTCGTCGTATATGGGTAAAATACTGTAACTGTTCTACTGTATAAATACGGTTTTCAGTAATATCAATTAACACAATAGATTAAAATGGTAAAATTTATAGGAATAAACCTAGAAAGAGTTAATGAGAAAAGAGAAGAAACTATTAAACACTGAAAATAATGCAGTGGAACGTGACTTGTTGAAAGTGAGAGACGAAAAAGAAAACAAATTCAGTAGAGAAAAAGCAAGATCCATTAAAGTCTTAAGAATATTAATATATGTGTTCACTTTATTTCCTCCATTTCATTCTTGTCGCAAATATTACATGAACCATTTTTTAGGATTCCGAAGATATTCTAAAAGCTTAATAAATAAAATATTGGCGCACACTTTTGACCGACGTCCACATTCACTCGGCAGCCATGTCAGCGTTTTCTCCGCGTTCCCAACACGACGTCCGGCTATCAATGGGTGACCCGAAACGTCAAAAGAGATCCCACTCTTTGTCCGGCGTTGACATTCAATTATTCCCAACTTATTCATAAACCCTTTATACCTCCCGCTTTCGGCCTATCTCGCGGACGGGTTTGAAAGAATACTTGTCTGCCTCGACAGCAGAACGAATAAAGAAAAATGGCGAGGAATATTCTGCACCTGGCAGCGTGAAGGATCCGCGCGGCCGGGTTGGCGCGGCGCCCATGTGTTACCTGTCCGCCCACGCGCTGAGTGACGGCGGGGACCTTCGGCCGCCGAAAGGGACGAAGGGCGGAGGGCGGGCGATTGAAGAGCGGGGCGATTCAAGGCGGGGCGATTGCAGGGCGGGACGGTTGCAGGGCGGCGCGATTGCAGTGCGGGGCGATTGCAGGGAAGGGCGGTTGAAGAGCGGGGTGGTTGAAGGGCGGGGCGGTTGAAGGGCGGGGCGTTGAAGGGCGGGGCGGTTGAAGGGCGGGGCGGTTGAAAGGCGGGCGGTTGAAGAGCGGGCGGTTGAACGGCGAGGCGGTTAAGGGCGGGCGGTTGAAGGGCGGGCGGTTGAAGGGCGGGCGGTTGAAGGGCTGGGGCGGTTGAAGGGCGGGGCGGTTGAAGGGCGGGGCGGTTGAAGGGCGGGGCGGTTGGAGGGCGGGGCGATTGAAGGGCGGGGCGATTGAAGGGCGGGGCGGTTGAAGGGCGGGGTGAGCGAAGGGCAGGGTGAGCGAAGGGCAGGGCGCGTCGAAGGGCGGGCGGTTGAACGGCGAGGCGGTTAAGGGCGGGCGGTTGAAGGGCGGGCGGTTGAAGGGCGGGGCGGTTGAAGGGCGGGCGGGTTCGCCCAATTTCCGGGGCGGCGAAGGGCGGGGGCGAGCGGAGGGCGGGGAGATGCCAACAGGGAGATGCAGGGCGCTTTATGACGCACTACTACTATCGTCCCAGTTTGGCTGGTCATCGCCTGTTTCCACGTCCATTTCTTCAACTTCATCTCTGTATCGTACTGCTACTTGTCACATGCTGCCTCTGGTTCTCGCCCAATTTCCACCACGCCTTCTCACCATACCTGCGACGGTCCCTGATGGTCCAACGGGCTCACAGTTTGGTTATCAAGTATCCTGCTAAGCCAACGCTCTGTTAGTCGCCATCGACGAGAAGTTGGTCAATGAGTCTTTATATATAAATTCTTAAAAAACAGGAAAACAATGACAAATGAATTTATTCTCATCTTTTGATAGGATGATTTGGATCTGATGACTTGATTTGAAGTTTTATTTTTATACATATATTTATACAATAGTGACATTAAAATGACATATGAGAGACTTCAATATTGTTTGAAATATTAGATTGAATTTCAAGGTTAGAATATATATTTTTCAGTCAGCGGTGGACAGGATTAAATTGTAAGTCGCGGACTGAATTTTGATTTCAGCCCGCCTGATTTCTGGCGTTCTGGAGGCGGAGCGTTTTTTGGAGGCGCGAGAAAAGTGAGGAGCTCTACGACAGATGGCAGCACTTTTTGTGGGCGGGGCGTGGCGGGGTGGCTGGAAAAGTGCGGAGCGCGTGCTGGATTCAATCTCGGGCACGAGGCCGCCGGCGGTCGATGTGAGGTCGGAGGGTGTGGGTGAGGATGCGGTGGGAGACGATATCTGCAGATACGAAGGCTGCCCAAGCAGTCGCGTTTGGCTTAATGCAATTCACGGGGGGAGTCCAATACCCGCCAAAAACACGCACCCGGTTTTCTCTGCAAAATGTAATTAAATCAACTTTCTAGACGTATGAAATATCAAGAGTAACCTAAAGTTAATATTTTCGTATAAATTGAAGGATTTTGATAAAAGTACTAGTTTCAGTACTAATTTAATCTCAATATTTCTCTCTACATAATTACAAAGCTAATACTGTCTCAATGTTTATAGGTCTTTAGAGGGTGGAGTAACCTAAGAATTTGTTTTTGACGTGGAGTACTTCACGATAAGTATATATTTTGATGTGTAAGTCCTCGATAATGATATATTAACTAAAATAAAATTAGTGCTTATAAGACCAATTTATTTTCTAAGCAATGGTACTTTTATTACTTATCGTCATCTTAATTTTGGAAAAAGATCTCTTTGAGGTTAGGTATACGAGATGATATACACTGCAAAAGCTCCTATGGCATATAGAGTTGTTACTATATGAAGGGACTTCTTTGACAGCTACTGCTTGGCCACTGCTGGCTACATAACTGCGGGCTATGTCCATGCAGTTATATTATCAGTGCGTTCGTTTACAGTTAACTAATTTGTAAATGACTTCATAAATATATCTTGCAATGTCATCGTCGTGCAGGTCGATCACTTGTTTCCCGACCTGTCAAAGTGGTCCCTTCTTAGAACAACTCCTCTATATCAAACGACGAGAACAAATTCCTGCTCTTTGCTCAGAGTATCAGGCCACTGCCACGACGAAGCCGAGAGCCCAACTGGCGGCCACCCTAATTGAGGTCCGTGAGCTCGGAGTTCCCATCTCGTCTCCGCACTGTCCACACCTTTAGGCTAACGACGTGGGTATCGCCGGAACCTGGGCAACCTGTCGGGTGTTATCAGCTTTTCCCGCCGGACTTGTATACGTTGGACGCAGAATACACCGAAATCATCCTTCACCCAATCCTGCCCAAAGGTTGATGCACCAGAGACCCAACTGGACGGTAGCCGGGCGGACCCGACTACCAGGAGCTTAGCATCGCCTTCTCACAGCCTACACCTTGAGGCTAACGACGTGAGCGACGCCACGAGACTCGGGGTCCGAGTGGTCGTCTACGACACTCTTCAAGATACCACGACGACATACGCTGTCGTGATTCGATCCTGAGGGGGACGGGGATGTTTTGATCTACCGTGTGCACACTTGTCCTTTAGTAGGGGGTTAACTCCGGGGCGGGTACCTAGGCGCTAGCCTCTTATCCTCACCCCCCGCAGGCGTACAATCACGCCTTTGAGCTAGAGCCTGGGTCCCGCCAGAATGCAGTTGACCCTCACGGTAACCTCCCCATACAATGCCTGGGTCGTGCCGCCCTGACAGCTCAGAGCTACTCGCCAACCAGGCTACTAACTCAAAACAATGCCGCCCTCAAAAGCGCCGGGAACATGTTCCTTATTCTTTGCCCCGAGTACTGTGCCACTGCCACGACGAATCCGAGAGCCCAACTCGGGGCCACCTGAACTAAAATCCAGGCGGCTCGGAGCCCCTATTCTGTCTCCCCATTGATTACCGCCTGCTATCGACGTGGGTACCGTCGGAATCTGGGCAACCTGACCGGTCGTATCTAGTTTCCCGCCGGACTTTAAAGTGGGATCCGGAGTACCGCGAAAACCATCCTGCCCAAAGGTCGAAGCGCCATAGTCCCATCTGGAGGGTATCCTGGCGAACCCGACCACCAGCATCGCCTTCTCACGGCCTGCATCTTCAGGCTACCGACCTGAGCGACACCGCGAGACTCAGGGTCAGGGTGGACGTCTACAACACTTCACCAGCAACCACGACAACCCACGTCATCGGATTCCGCCTTGCGGGGGACGGGAGGGGGGGGTAGGCGGCTTGTGTGAAAATGAAAGTGCGCAAGAGAGGATGGGTCTGGCCGAGTGGCGGGTCGCTCGCAGATGCCGGCGGCCGACGCCGCCAGCGCGCCATGTGGCTGCGGCGGCAACCGTGATACGCTCGGCGGGTCTGCATACCAAGTAGGGGCACCTCCCGAGGCGAGAATGAACACCCACCCGGATAAGGCCGAGACAAGGATTACCGTAGAAATATGACCCCGCTCAGGGGCGCAGGTACAAAATGGAGATGTTGGAAATGAATTATGATAAGGAGGACACGGCATAAATATGGATAACAGAAAGAGCGAGGTCTGCTCGCCGCTTTTGTTTTTCTTCTTTTTTTCCCCCGAGGACGTACGTTCTCGTTTATTCCGTGGGTAAAATTCTCAATAGAGAGAAGCTGTACTCTCGGAACACACTTTTGTCTTTGCAGTGTGTCGTTTACATGCTTGCTGTATGATAGAACTCATTAAAAACGATCCTACCTTGGAACTTTTTTGTGGCGACGCTTACTCACGAAGAAAAATGTACACAATTATTATCACGCGAAAGGGTCATTTCGTGCCTAACTGCTTTGGAAAAGTATTCCCTACGCAATCTGTCGTTTCTAAATATCATTTCCGTGTATGTTAAATGTTTTGTTTTGTGACGAAAATGTTTGTAACTCTATTTTATCAGTTTGATAAATCTTTTATAAATTGGATAGATTTCACTATTATTACATTGCTGGAATACGATGAATCATCTTTTATCTACATATGAAAGCAATACATCGTTTTTGTCAATTATTACAACTTTTGTTCTTGTAAAAATATACGCATGCAAAATCCAGAAGTAGTCTGCTTTTATTAAGTAATATATTTTCAAAATAAGTTGATCTAATTTTCCTTTGTTGTTTATAATCATTTTATTATCCTAACTATTACAACTAATTGTGTACCTTCTCGGTTTGTAGAAATATTTCAAACATCTGTATGTACTAATATAGTTTTAATTGTTAGAAGTAATCCGAGGGTACCTACCATTTTTTCAGCATTATTCCAGGTTTTTGAAAATGATCGACGGAGCTTTCTCGGTGTTCTATTATTTAGTTTCTTGCTTTGATTCCTTGGGAAGGTAGTGGATATTCTAAAATTCATCTTGCAGCAAGATTTCTCTTTGACTTTAACCCCTCCCCACTCCTCTAATCTTTGCCGAGGAGCTCCAGATAAACCGAGGCTTCTTCTGACTGACTGATGTACTCGTACAGTACTAACACTGGTACAAATACAAAGTCTCGTAAGTTAAATAATTCAGTTAACACTAATTTACAAATGATGAACTTACAATATGGCTTCAATTCTGTCAACTTGTTGAGCTTACAGCTATTCTCTTCGGTGGAAGGAAGTGAATTTCCTTTTGGATTCTCAATTCCGTGTTCGACGTCTTTCGAACACTGACTATAAGTTCTTTGCTGCGGAACTAATTTAATGAAACAGTTCGTATACTGCGTAATACTCGTTATCGTCACTTGTCAGAAATTTCCGCATTACTTTAATGTAAATTACATTAAAATAACTATCATGGACGCAGATTAAATTTAATGTTCACATGTACATTCGGATGTAAGAGTCAAAGTTTTATGGTCATATATGGAAGGAAGGAATCAGTGATCTTGATGGATTGGTGATTATAAATACTTCAGATAAATAATAAGAGACAGGGGAAACGGGAGAACCTCAACAATAAATCTACACTGATTTTAACGTATTCGTTAAATTTTATGTACAAATATATTAGGTTTTTTTCACGCCCACGGTTACATTAGATTTCATGTTACATCAGATTTCATTCATTAATATACTTTAAATTTAACGACATTTCTCACAGTGTCCCGAACTGCTGTCTTTCTCTTTAAACCTCGTCCAGCGGCTCACAGCATCAACGTGAAAGAAATGGTGAATTTGGCGCAATTGTTCGGTGATTGCGCACGCGTTTCCGCTCCCCTTGCATTACATTAAGTTTTGCGGTTACATTAAGTTTCACGTCCAATACATTAATCTACATTAAATTCAATAACCCTTCTGATAGTGCACCGAATTGTCTGACTTTTCTTTCTCTTTAAACCTCATCCCTGCGGCTCACCGCATCGACGCGAAAGAAGCGGTGAATTTGGCGCAAATGATCGCCGATTGCGTCCGCGTTTCCGCTCCCCTCGTGCACACCTCACCGCCCGCCGGCCCGGGCGGTGGCCACCGCGGGGCGGGTGCGCGCATAGCCACGCTGATTAGTTCATGTCGGCGTCCCCAGGGGGCAGCAGCTCCGGGCGGCGGTGTCGCAGCGCCGATCTCGTCCAATATCCTGATTGACTCCCCAGGCGGTGCGACCGCCGCCGAGCGCTCCTCCGGGCCGCCCTCCAGAGCGCGATGCGAGCTGGACCCGCCCGGCGACTTGTGACGCGTGTCCAGGGCCCTGCAACTCGCCATCAAAGCTAGGGGGTGCTAGTGTCACCAGATACAGGCTCGCCAACGTTCGCACATAAATATTGGCTAATTTGTGAGATTTGCGAGAGGTCAGAACGATCGTTCAGAAAGTGACTCGTTCACCAGGAGCATGAAAACCGTGAGCTCCGATCATGGTAAAGAAGTGCATGTATGCGAATCGCGTTGAAATTAAGTAATTTATTAACGTTCATAGACAATTGGTAGAAGAAGTGGAGTAGAGCCAATGCACAAATATTAAGGACAATATTTCGGCGTCGAAGATTTAAGACAAGACCTATGAGTAATATGGTGATATGAAGTATTTTTAATCGTTTAATTGCGTGAACAGACATTTAAATATAATAAATATTTATTGGGGAAATAGGGAATTTAAATTCTGATTTTACTATATTATATTATTTTTTAATAATGAGTGAATATTTAGAATTTATTCTGTTTAAATAAACAGTGTTAATTAATTTATGAGTTTTTCTTGTTCTAATTTTATTTATTTCGTACTTTGAATGTCACAATATACAATATTTTTTAAGTTCCATGTGTGATTTTCTTTGAAGATAATTACTTTCAGAGGTTTTGAGGAGTACGCAATAGCGTATGCTGTGAAAGTAACCAGCCTTCACGTTTATATTATATTATGTAACGGAAAAATAATGTAAGTTCTCGGTTCAGTACAACATTTCTACAAATTATTCTGGATCACTTACGGCCAACCAGAAAATTCCCTTGATAATTAGATCACGAAAGCACCGTCTCTGCCTACAAGTTTTTGATTTGTGATATTTTCTTGTAAACAGCGGACAACTGCAGATTTCTCTGCAAGAACGCACCTCGAAACTTTCCACAACTAAAATACATATATTTGTGACCTTTGAGATTTCTCCCTGCCTATAAATACGCCAGGATAATTGTATTGAACATTCTCTTCTTATTATCAATCTGTACTGACCAGATCTAAACAAGTACGAAATAAGCAGCTTGTTAAAATTTACTGTGTCATCTTGTCATTTCTCCACTCGAACTTCTTGCAGCGTACTGTGGAACTGCATACCAACGCTGTCAGTCTTCGCCAGAAGAAACACAACAGCCAAACAAATCTCGAACAGGCTGTGAAGATATTGGTTTTGATGTTTGCAGAGCTGCAACCCCACGTACTCAATTTGAATACTCTCGCTTATTAGAGAAATCTATGAGTTTTGGTACCTCTCATTATTATTTACCATTCAATAGAATCTACATTCATACAAGATGTTCCTTTCTCTGAAATTATCAGGCTTAGGTTTGCACTTCTTAGTTTCCTCTCTTACTGGTGAACAAGCACATTCATTTCGTTTCTAGCAGAAATCTATCTAAAATGAGAATCGATTTGATAATACCGTTAAATGTTTAAAATATTATTTTGGAATCTGAATATTTTTTAGCTTAGCAGATTAAGAGGGTTCGTGACATAGATTTTTTCTATATCAGAGTTGTGAGTGATGCGGTATCACTAAAAGAAGTTACTGAACACTAACCCAAACTGTCTGTAGGAATTCCCCCGAAATAGTAGGTTCAGAAAACGTACATAAAACACGTATACGTACCTACAAAAATAGAATGTAGGAATTTCCCAAAATAGTAGGTACGCTAGAGAAATAGATATGATATCTGAAGTTCGTTTTGAAGTATCCCGTGTTTCCGTTTTTGCAATCCAACTCAACTCTGCCACTACAAACTATAGTAGTTCTTTCTTGTGCTATTGTTTAAATAACTTACAAGATAAACCTACGTTAGAATATAGTTTAGGGTGAAATAATAACTTTTCAAAGCAATGGGGACAGAATTTTTTAAATAAAACGGTAACCTCTTTTGAGCTGATACCGTCTCTTCTTTTGTGCCAACGCAAGAGTTCGTGTGCATAAATGTACCCGTGGGTAGCGTTCTCCCTATTCGACGTAGCTACGCTACAAAACCTGATGGGATATTTAAATATGCAAAGTTCCGAGATCTGCTCTTACCGTGGGATTCGTGTAGAAAAGGGAAAGAACGGAGGCGAGATACGGTAGAAATTCTCACAGTACGTGGGCGCTTCGGGAAAGGTCCGTCTAGTGGGAAAAGTTCTCTTCGCAGAATGGAAGTGTCGAAGGGCAGCCATCACGGAGCGGCGTTTTCCACCTTCTCCGGCCCCCTTTCGATACACGCTAGGGGATTTCTACATCTACTGTCCCATCCTGCCTTCCACCTTTTCATCTGGAGTTTCAGAGGGAGAAGCCTCATCCCCTGTGCCATCTCTCGGCCACGTGTCCTCCGCTCCGGTGGCTTCCTCCAGCTGCGCTGGCCAGTTCGCTCACCCCAACTTTTGCGCGACGAAGCTCGTTCGCCCCCCCCCTTCTGCCGTCCCCGGATTCCCATTTCCCCTCCGTCCTTGGGATTCGTTCGAAACCATCTGCGAGGCGCCGAGCTCTATTGCCCCAGCCGTCATTGCTTTCATCCCAGTTTGGCTGGTCATCGCGTCTTTCCATCGTACTTGTCATATGCCTCCTCTGCTCCTCGTCCAATTCCCACCACGCTGTCTCCCCATGCTTGCGACCCCGTCCATGCTGATCCGACAGTCGTAGAATTTGGTCATCTAGTATTATCCCCGCACGTTGTCATGAGCCCTCGCTTCGCTTGTTGCGAGAGGAGTGGGAAGTTAGGTTAAAATTTGCCAAAAATAATTTTTATGTCGAATTTCTTATTTGTTTTTCTGTGGGAAATAGTTTCTATTGCACTGGAGCAAACATTTTTTGTTATCAGATTTTGTCAAACAACGCTCGTTTGCCTATCATTTAATAATTCAAACCATGTTGGCAAAGGAGTGGTGGCAGGTACTCCGGGGCTCAAGAAAATGTGCGCGTATAATATCTCGCTATACTAACACTCTGTCAATCGCCATCGACGTAAAGTTGGTTTTCCTTATTGCATCTTAAATTCTGATGTCCACAACATTTCTTGTAATAATATCTACCAGCACGTGTCACTACTGCGAAGAGCAACTTCAGCACCTCATCGATCTTCATACTCAGATCCCTTTCCCGGCAGGTATGCTGCCTGCCGTTATCCTATTGCACCTTTGGGTCGTCTAGTTCCTCCACCACATACGCAGCCATCACCACCAAGTCCGTCCCAGGCTGAGCCTTCGCCACCGCCACCGCCGCCTCGGCCTCAGCCGAATTCTGCGCCGGCGGCCGCCCGGCCTTCTATCGGCGACTGCGCTAAGTAGAGAGGAAACTGTCGGAGGCAATCGGAGCGAAGCGCCCGAGTGCCACGCTCCGGCCCTCCGCCCCCTTCGCCTCCCCTATATCCTTCGCGCCCACCGCCCGCCTTCGCCCCCCCCCCCCCCCCTCCCGCTATTTTTCACTCATCACCCCTCCCTCCCTTCCCCGCTCCTTCATACTCCCCCTCCCTTGCCCTTGCCCTCGCCCTCCCCTTCCCCTCGTCATCACCATTCCCTCTCGCGCCCCCCCAAAGCCTCTTCTTCCTCGGTCTCCGGCGTTTAAGTAACGCGTCGCTCGGTCAGCACGGCTGGAGGGTGCCCTGTGGGGCCCCCGCGCCCCGCGTTGCCCCCCGCTCCCGGGGCCTCTGCTCCACCCCCCTCGCGATACAGTTTTTCTTGCCCTCCACGCGCTTCTTCTACTACAGTCACAGCCACTGGTGTGCGGACCCTTGTCCACATTTCCAATAACCAGAGGACAGATTTAAATGAAATCTCATTTTTTTCTTTTCACTTTAGAACAATGCCGTTTAATGTAGAAATTAATTCTGTTATGGCTGAAGGAAATAAACCATTTTTAAAGGTCATTGTTTAGCATTTTTTGTCGATTTCAACTAATAAGTAATTTTTGCTGATTTCATTGAGCATTTTAAGATTTTTGCTGATTTCATTGAGCATTTTAAGCATTTTAAGAGCATTTTATTGATCATTTTTGGCGATGTCGTAGGTTATCAAATCCGCCCACTAATAATAACTTACTGGGTCTCGCAAATTAATCGTAAAGTTGGAAATTATATAATAAGTTGCAGTTATTTTACAATTAGTAGTTAATGGAAACATTTAATACCAGTATCCATTTTAATTTGTCACAATCAATAAACACTTTTTTCAAAAGATTTTCTCCATGTAATGTTGACACAACGTTTTGTGTAATATTTACATCATCAGGTCTAAAAGAAATAAAAATGGACATGCGTATGTCTGAAAATGACAAACAATTTTAATAATAATGTTTTAAATAAAGGAAGAGGAGAGATTTTTAGTTGTTAATTCTAATTTAAAAAAAAACCAAACATCGAAGCCGAACCGAATGCTGAAAGGGGATTATGTTCTAGAGCTGCTATTCTGATTGTTCTCTTCCGTGATTTTCTTCGATTGGTGACAGGCACATGCCGAAGTAGTTTAGGGTTGTGCGATGCACTTACCTCCTATTGTCATGGGGTCATCTTCAGATCGCCTTAATGCTCCAATAACGACGTAAATGCGGCATGCGGCGATACGTTGCGAAGACGCTGCTAGAGATGAGACTTTAAAAGAAAAAACAAACAAGCAAAAACGAAAACAAAACAAAATGTAAAACAAAAAAAACCTCAACTAATTTTGAAAACGTTAGAAAACAAAAAAAAAAAATATAAAACAAAAAACAACGTCAACTAGTTTTGAAAAAGTTAGAAAAACAAAAAAAAAATATAAAACGAAAAACGACTTCAACTAATGTTCAAAACTTTTCGATATTTTCCCGGTTTCTCTTCCCATCGCCCTCGCCTCCTCCCCCTCCCCCTCCTCCTCCCCACCCTCGGGCGGTTCCGTTCCGCTCGGCGATCGCACTGGGCGAGGGAGCGCCTTGCATCTTCCCAGCGCCGCCGCGCCGTGTCTCTGCGTTCCGAGCAATCTTGCGTCCGGGGTGGGGGGATGTCCCCGAAGTACACTGTGCCCCTCCCCTCTTTTCACGCCTCGGCGGGTCGCATCCCAGAACCAGTCCCCACCCCACCCTGCGACCCACACCCTGCCCCAACCACCCACACCCTGCGACCCTCCCTGCACACAGTAGTCTGAGAGTTTCATTAAGGCAGCAAACGCTGCATACTCTGAGGCGCTTATGAGAATGAATGTGAACGATTAGTCAATGAATACATCAGTGAATGTGTTTTTGAAAATGAAGATGGAATTTTATATATTTCGGCAGGATAATCCATACGTCCAGAACAGTTCGAAACAATATACGTACGCCTTCGGTTAGTGAACTTCTGAGAACAGTGAACTTCTGAGAACTAGCATATTTAATTCACAGTATCAGGAATGCACTATATCACAAAATCCCAAAATGTAAATCAGGTTTTCATATACGACCCGGTTAATTATTTCAGATGTACAGTAAAATATACGAACGCCGCGAATTCAAAATTTCAAAATGATCGTCCTTTCTGCATACTTTATTCTATTTTGTCTGCATATTCTAAGTATTTAAGCGCAGTTTTATTTCTATTCAACGTCCATTTTACTATTACTGCACTTTTAAATGTTTGATTCCAGTTCGTCCTAACACTCGTTTTATTCTGCTTTGAAGCATTTTTTCGTCGCATTCACGATGTCCTAGAAAGATCTGATTTCATAATTTTTTAACTTGTGGTTTGCGTCAATAAAATATTCAAATTGTGTAGAACTGCTATTGATGAATCAATTCCGTCTGTAGCAAGGTTCCCTTAATTCTTGTTATGTGCCTTTGCGGAGGTGAGATAACATTATTTTCTGGAAACTGTATTTACTATGTTCACTATAACCGTTGTTCAGAACTCTCTACAACCGAATCTTCAAGCATTTATAAGTTATGAATGTGAATTGGGACCAGTGACTTCAGTTCACTGAAAACGAAGTTCATATATCCTATTTCACTTATTTCTATTAGATTTACTCTCCGATATTTTTGTAACGTCGTTTTTGTTAAAACAATATAGATTGAAAACGTGGAATTACACAATAGCTGCCATACTTTTATTTGGATGCTTCCCCTTGTATTTTGATTATCGTAAAAAATGGACATAAAATATATTTAATATAGTACCCAACTCGTTTTGTTTTGCATGGAATGTTTTTAAAATCTCAGAAATCGCATACAAGCGTAGCATTGTTAATAATCAAAGAAATATTCATATTAAAATCGTTAGTGAAACTCACCTTGTATGGAAGTCAGAACTTGGGCTTCATTTTTTATTCATTGACGATTTCTGGCGCGTCAACCGCTACGGTAAGTAGTTCTGTAAGTGTAATGCATGTTTTATTGCGATGCGTGACTCGTTCGATAGGGTACTGCTCCGACATTCACCTGGTATTGATTGAAGAAATCACGGAAAACTATCAGAGGAGCCAACTATAAGAATTCTCCTTCAGATAGCGGCTGAACTCGCCCTACCTATGTATCTGTTGTGGAAAAATCGTCGGGTGTTTAACTTTAGGACCTCCATTTAGAGGCACTACAGTGACATCAGTTGATGCCCTGAGCCACCTTTGCCGATTTAAAGTTAGTAACATATACACTCGTAGCAATTTCAAGTCTCGACGGTGCAATATCGAAATATAAGTAGTAAAAGTTATTGGTTGATTGATGTTTCCGCGGATGCTTCCGGATCGTTAATTTTTACGATTATTAGTCCTGTAAGTGTAGTGAATGTTGGGTGTGCGCGTGAGCTGGGAGACCAGTGCGCTGCCTTCTTCATAAGCGACGAGTTAATCAGCCCGGGGCCGCGCCTCGGCCGTCGCAGCTGCCGCGTCGGTTCTCTTCACGCTCCATAAACCGGCAGCTAAATAAGTACAGTAATTTAGCGGGATTTATCGTGTGTGCCGGCTACGCGGGCCAACGCAGTCCCCGTAATTATCTCTGGGAATTGAGAGTTGTAATACATTACCAATTATATTAGGCTGAGCTCTCGCCCCGGGCTCGCGCCCTCCTTGAAGTCTCCCGCCGTATCGCGCGCCGTATACGGGAGAGTTTTTCCCTCGCGCGTTAATGGAACGTTAATGTCGAGTTTATGCGGCGTTTAAAGTGTCGAGAGAGAGGAGCAGCCTGACCTCGTTTTCAGGAACGTTGCCCACTCAGTGATTGAGCGCTCGCGGATTATCTTCTAGATAGGATGTGACGGCGTTTGCTTTTACAAATGTTGAAACATATTTGATCGAAATTAATTGATTTGAGCTAGGACATTGATCACTTCGGAATGCTTTCGTGGTGGCATATCGTCCAGTACTTGTTCTTGCTGTTAAGTTGAACACTCAGACATATCCTTGTAAATATTAGAATAGAAATGAAGTAGAATATTGAACTTGTTGTAATTTGGATCTAAAGTTTCTAATAAACTCTGAAAAATGTAATGTTGATATGTAAATGTATCAGAAGATTTGTATTGCATCAAGAATGTTGAAAAATAAACGGTTGCAGTGGTTTGAAGTTTGTAATTTAACACTCTGATATACTGACTCAGAAAACGGCAAGAATTATTTACATTTTTCTGGGAATTTCGGTAATGCTGTCATTTATGGGGTAAAATATCCCACCATGCACTTCTGTAACCTCTGCCTTTCGAACGCTGACGATATTTACATATACACTACATCCTTATTAATTTCAACTCGTAAATGTTCAGTAAAACTCGAACAACTCTGAATATACAAACTTAGTTTAAAATATAAATACGTAATCTGAAATTATTTATTTCCAGAAATACCTACGTAATTACTGATAAGCACATGTTTTACGATTACAACTGACTTGTTAATTTCTGTGAAAGTGCAAATAATTTGTGACATAAGAAAAAACAGAATCGAAAATCATTTAATGTTGCGAATATTACCTGCCCCTCCCCGAAGCACATTACTTTTACATGTGCTCTAGAGTTCAACTTCATTCTTTCTGACAGCGAAACCCTAGTAGCTACTTTCGTAAAGAAATGTTCTGGGAAACTCATTGTTTGCAAAACTAAAATTTTCTTGTCTCACTTTTCGCATACAATTTAAGAATTCTTTACAATTACATTTTTTATTTCTTAAAAATGTAAAATAAGACCTAGAACTATAAATATGCACCCCAGAAAAAGTATACTTTATAAGAACAGTTTTTAAATGTAATAAGTAGTAATAGTAAGACATTTAAGTGCAGTGCATTCGAATTGTGCTGCTGTTCGCGTTATATACTGTCGCAATGATTATGTTCATATCGTTTTATTTTTCTTTTCGACTAGACTGGATCTATACGAGCTGTTCTAAACACATATGGTTTCTTTTTCAGAGACGAGTTTCGTATCTCGAAGTATGGGGCTCTTGGCGTAATAATTAATGCATAAGTCTTCCACACTGGGGCATGGCTTCGAGTCCCAGTCAGTCCATGTGGAATCTGAGGTTGATTGAGACAGCTCTCCCCAGGATTTCTCGGAATTCTCCAGTGGCCTCTACCTATCCACTATCATTCCACCATTGTTCCATCATTCACGTCATGAACATTATCGCTATCGTCTACTAAATAAGTCATCACTCATAAGTCTTAATGGTCTTAGTAGTTGATTGGTCTGTATTCTCAGTACAAATGATTATATAACTAAATATATAATTAATTATATAAATAAATAAATTTATACTGAAACGGTATTGTTCTGCATGTTTACCACAAGGCAAGTTTGTGTGTCTAGCACCTTTAGAGGGTACAATTTCCTTCGCTGAAATGTTCCAAAGAAGGTTAATCCCTAGTGTAGTTACTATTGCCTTCTACAAGTGCTCTTCTGTTTGACGTTGGAAGTAAAATGGTTGATGGCACATGCTCATGCTTCTGTATCCGTTTCCATCTTATCCCTTAAGCATTCGAGCGGGATATCCTCAGCGTCCCACATTCACATATATCAGGTTTCAAGGAAAACTGTGTTTTTGTAGTTGCACCTTCGTATATTTTTCCAGGAAGGCATTCTACTCCCTATTGTTGAAGCGAGATTAAAGGTATCCGCTTCAATGTTTCGGGAAAGAGGCGACTTTCTAGTTCGGAAGCACACCCGGATATCCCGCGCATCACTTCCCCTCAGAAGTACGGTCAATGAAAATATATTAAGAGTGTGGTATGACTCCTTTAAAATTATTTTTAAAGCCCAATAATAAAAAGAAAAAAATAGTTTGTTTCATAAAACGATTCAATTTCTATTTTAACTCCAATTTTTTTAAAATGTTTTATTGGATATTTTAATGAAATATTTTACTGGAAAATAGACATCATACTTTCCTTAGTACCGTTTTCTTCGGTGAAATGTGTGGAAATGTGGTAAATGTTTGATTTTATGTGGAATGATACGGATACAACGCATCATCCTCTTAATCAACATTTCTTGCGAAAATTTTTAAGGGTTTTAAGTTTAATTTTTAAGGGTAACGTGGATTGGTGCTTCTGGCTTATCGGAGGATTTAATTTTATAGGAAGTGCCCAAACACTTCTCCGAATTAGCCTGTATTTCCTCTCTTTTCGCAAAATAGAGTGCGTTTTCCCTCGTGCAATAAATTCCGCTTACGTCACGTCCCATTGCAACGTTTTCGCACTGTACCAAGATACTGGCCAGATGTTGCGAAGAGATGATCAGGACTGAACGCGCAAATAATTAGCAGCGTGGTAGAATGTCCACCTCGATAGAGTGCCCAATTCATTATCCAAGTCGCGCGCGGAAGCACATATTCCTACCGCGAGTAAGACTGACTGAAGCGGAAGGAATTGACACGTTAGCAAGCATGCAGGCGTGTAGGTGGTTGAATATGAATTCATGGGTAACTATGAATTGCACGTTCCGGACAAACGCGCATCGGAGGACAGAACGCACATGCTACTATTGTCTATTATTGAATGTTCAATGTCCCGGCGGCCGATACTTGCTGCAGCCAGACCCGAACGGTTGGCACCTCATTAGTGCCTCATTTATACTTTATACATCGCGACGACGCGATGCCCAGAGTCATCGGTAACAAGCTGTGAATAGCGGTCATTATCCACCGAGTAACCGGATAACAAATGGAAACATCACTCTCGAATGCAATTGAATGCTGTCTACACTGAACAAAGGAAATAGATATGGTTCCATCAGACACACGAAATCTGATATTGTTTATTGTCTCTTGTCTTAATGAAATATCGAAGTGTAATACAGGTTTTAATCTTGTATACACTTCAAACTAAAAAGGTTAGGGCTACTTGTACAAATCATGTTACTCGAGAACAAATGTTTCAATTCATTTATACTCTGTGTGGAACAAAATTATCTGGAAATGCATTTCAACACGACTTGGCATAAAAATAAGAAACATAGAGTTTAGAGAATTACCGTGTTTAGGGTTTTAAGGCAATCATTTTCTTAAATAAATTATTTTTCTTACGGAATGGTACGGAAAAGTTGATAATGAAAAGGCAAGTAAAGCAATTTCCAAACCAATTTAATAAAACTTCATAGTATATCACATAACAGACTCGTATTATGCGAAAATTTACATTACTGCGGTAGTAAACACATTCGTTCTGTTTCTGTGGCACGTTAGTACGAAGTAGTGGGGTGTTGCTTGTAATATATCTATATAAACAATATTCATATATCGTGGTTCGAGAAAATTGGAAAACAATATTCATATATCGTGGTTCGAGAAAATTGGATGCAAATAGTTTTCCTGAACCTAAAGAAACGATGTTCGGTTAGGAAATTGGCGCGTTTACTTCCTGTGGTGACACCTTCACATCGTCAGTAAATACGATTACCGGAGTACTTTCATTTGATGGAATGTGGTGAACAAGATATTAATTTATCTATTATAATTTTTTCTAATTTTACTAAATAATAATATAATTAAGAATAATTTTCTCCCAAACCAATGTGAATTACTTCTGAATATTTTGAATCTGATTTTTTGTACATACATCGCCATGTTTTTTCCTTAACAAACATTCGACTTGTGATGAATCGATGGTAGTTTACGTTGCTAAGGATGTGAAATTTCTTAACATACAAGTGCACTTCACAAACCTGTAGGGTTACATGTTAACAGGGGTTAAAGACCCACGTGACCGATTAAAAGTATAATAAAGTGAGACATCCTGGGCATACCCCCAAACGTAACCATATAGAAATCTCTCCATCTGGGCACCGACAACGGTGATAGTTGTCAGTGATTCTTGGTTTTGAACAATTCACAAAAAAATACTTACTTCTAATTTTATTTATATCATGAAAAATACTTTTTAGAAACATGGATGTTTCGGGAAAAAGTATATCAATTGAAGAAAACATCGAACGCAAAACATTGATGTTAATAGATCGATGTTTTTGGCCGAAAACATCGATATTTTAAAAATATCCGTGTTTTTTGCCATCCTTACAGGGACCACATACGATATTTCCTTCTTCTATGTCCTACCCTCAGCCTTTACTTACACACACATACCCTCTCAAGCACCACACTGCCACTCATTTCAGGAGACCAGTCAGGAGCTTAGAGCTTGTCTCGGCTGAGGCTGAGTCTCGTTGGTGGGAGCTTCCTTCGTGAGGAAAAAAGCAAACAAACTGAAAGCCGACGGATTCGTCGGCGCTGAATCTCACCATATGACGTGGGAAGATCACCGCCACCTTCCGCGATAATTAACGAACACTACAATTACGGGACTAATTATCTTAGAAGTTGACGCGCTCGGAATCACTATTCAATGAATCACCATGATAACATCACCACCACCTTCTCGCGATAATAAACGAGCACTACACATACGGGAATAATGATCCTAGTTGTCGCGTCACGAATCACTAATAACCTGATTGACGGCGAGAGTGATGGGGTCGCCGCGACGGCGCTCGTGGGCTGCGGGGTGGGCGGGGCCCAGGGAAGGCGCCTGGCCGGAGGCGGCCATCGCTGCGCCTCCGCGCCCCGCCGCCGTGGACACGGGCCTAATTGCTTAATATTATGGCTGACCGCGGCGGTGATGACGCCGGGTAATGAAGCTCGTGCCAATAAAGCGAGCGGGGCCCTGGTTATCGCCCCTACGCGCCCCCCGCGCTACCGCGCCTCTCGTCCCGCTCGCCCCGCCCCCGCCCGCCCGCCGTCCCGCCCGCCCGCCCGCCCGCGCCCTCCCGCGCCCTCCCGCGCCCGCCGCGCCCTCCCGCCACGTGCCCCGCGCCCCTCGCCCCGCGCCCTCGCCCCACACCCTGCGCTCGCCCTCTTCCCAACCGCCTGCGTCGATGATGACCACAATAATTGGCGAATGGAGGACGAGCTGCGACGCCATCCGACGGCGTTTAAGCAACAATCAAACTCCGGCCCCGCGCCGCCCCCGCCGCCCGCGCTCCGTCAAACGCCGCATTAGCATGGGGGATATCGTCGGCCTGCACGGCCTTCAAACTCAGATTGGATATTGCCGGTGCAAATGCCGCTTAAGAGTCACAAGCAAACGCCAGATACAGGTACCTTTGCTAACATTTTGTCCATCGTGGATTTGTTATGGACGTATATTCTCAATTATAAGCTTCTCTCTGTTCTTTCGTGAAAATTTTGGAACACTTCTAAATGTACTTCCTATATTATTTGTTGCACTTTTGTTAATAAACAAAACAAATCATAAAATATAAAATAAAACAATTAATTCCCTGCAGTTTTCATCGTCATCAGGTCCTAAGAAATTTGCAGTGGGATGTTGGAAGAAAAATAATTAATACTAAGAGATAATTTTTGAAAAATATGAAATCTCCGCTTCGATTCGAGATCCTAGCATATCATCTCCTTCCCGTTTTTATTTCCAATTTTTGAAAGAAATGCAAGCCTTATATTCGAAAAAATACGTAAGCTTGAACATTTGAAGCACAACTTTTCAAATTATCTAGATCTACTATAGAAATGTGAAAGATGTGTGATAAGTTTTAATTATTCAGTTTGTGAACATTTTTGGAACTTGTAGTTAAGTAAAAGTTCATTGGCTGAAAATGTAAAAGAACAAGAGGTCCTCCGTAACATGAGTACTTGTCAGTAACGCGATCCTGTAAGGAATTTGTGTTTTCGAAATTCTGTATAATTGGGCTCGTATAGAAATTCTGTACGATATCTTTTAGCATTCGTATTTGCCATATCCTTTAACATTCGTATTTTTATATCATTTATTATATTTTAATTTCAATGTAAACAGATTAGCTGGGCTTTTATATCAACTTATATCAGATCTCTATTTTTAATGTTATCAAATTCTTTGAATACAAACCACATCTTCATGGGACCTCGTTGCCTCTTAAATAGGAAGCAGAATTCTTGTTATGTAAATCCATTATCAGATGTTAGGTCACCGTCCTACAAGTTAAACAAAAACCTCCAAGAGAAACGTCTTTTGTATAACACAGCCTGAGGCTGCGCAGCATCACGGATAGAGGCCGTCTTCCTTCCAGGACCTTTTTTCTGAAAAAATAAGCGGATTATGTCAATACTTGAGAGGAGTCCTCCTCGTCGGATCTTCCCGGGCCGTGTTCGTCGATGACGTCGCCCGCCCCGTTGCTGGGAATCTCGCCTTTGCTGCGACCGTCCTTTTTTAGTTTTTCCCTCTACCCCCGCTTACACTCTATTCCAACAGCCTTCTACAACGCGACGGCCAGCTACTTTGAGATTCGGCATAGCGAAGACTAATGATGGAAACATTCAGGCAGTGATTGTGACAGTAAACGTTGTTTGCTATTTTCAACTATGATTACTTTTAATGTCAGTTTTTAATGAATAAATTAGGAACATTAAGATACCAAAAGGTATAAATCATTAATTACATGCTAGTTCTAATCTTGATGTTAAGAAGTTAAATGTTTGTTTCGTGCTTCGAAATAGTCTAAGTGTGAGAGAACAGTGATAGGGAGAGAATGAAGCTTAAGGGCATCTTCACGATAAAAACACGATAACCAGAAGGCCCAGGGCTGCGCGTAACGAAACAGCGAAATGTTAATTTACAGTAAGTAACATTAAAAGGCAGTTCTTTGATCACTGACCAAACTCACCCATCTCTTCGCACCAACACTGCGCGTTGCGCCAAAAACAGATTTAACATTACCTTAAATCATGCGCACTACCCCCCCCCCGGAATTACCATTTACTAGTGCACTGCGTTGATCAGGGAAAGAAATTTTAGTTGGTTTTGGAGAAATGTTCGAACCCACCACAGGATCAATCTCGCATCTAAAAATGGCGACTTGCGGTGAACGTGGCTGCGTCATTCCACCGTTGAGGAAACGAATGCACTACAGGCACCATGCCTGGGTATGTCATGTAGCTATACTTCGAAAGGGCATAATGAACTGGTACGGTCCGCTAAGGAGGAGTCGAACCGGAATCCAGACGCGTTCGACCGCTCTTTAGGCAGAGGGTTGCACAGGCGCGGAGAGGCAAGGTGCCACAGAATGTTCTCGCCCTGAAATGACAGGCATCAGTGACCCACTCACTAATACATCATATAGTGTATCATCTAAATCACCCACTGACGTTAGAGTGCTTTGGTGCCAGGCAGTGAAAACTGTTTGACAAATGAAGTCGCAAGAGCAAATTTGGGATCGCTATTTGAGGAGAAATTATTTTATCTTGGTCATGTTTTACTTCAGCTGTAAGGTGTATGCAGTTCCGAAAAACTGTTTAATATTTATTTGATGTTATGAAGCCTCTGCGCCTATGAGAATTGTTGATTTCCTGAAAAAGTATCCGATTTAAAAATTGGGAAACCGTTTGAGCTTGAGCTTGCAAAACTTAGTTTTCATATTACCCAGAAGTTAATATGAACTATGTGCAATTAATATTCCAATCGTGAAATTAAAACCAATATTGTTTAACAATACGTACAAAATTCCCCAATCAGGGATGTATCTCAAAAAGTTAATCGCTTTTTCTATCCGATTTTTCTTACCGCGTCTCCCTAATAGCCAATCATAAACTGTGACTCGTCTATCTTAGGAGGCGGTATACATCTATCGCTATGTCGATGTACATAGCAAATAGCGATAAACAGCGTTATATAACGTCTTTGATTTTAACATAAATTTCAGTTGTTTTCAATATTTGGCGCATTTTGGAGCTAGGGTGGACATAATTTCATTCGTGGAATTATGCTATTAAATATCACTCGTGTTTTGGAAATTCTCAGATAAATCCCCTCCTCGCATCGCGAGTCGATTTATCATCAGTTTCCAAAGCACTCGTATTATGATAACGACTATGATAAAGCAATCTGTACTTTATTTGCAATTATCTTCTTTTTTTCATTTTTACCCTAGTTGGTATCCATAGTAATTTTTATGCTATTCAGAAGTTTCGGGTTTGTTTTTTGACACTATCATTAAAGATTAAAAATTAGTTAACCTCGTTAATTACTTTAGTAACTGAATAAATACATAAATAAATATAATACTTTGATACTGCACGTCACTTTTTACCTCTAAAATTAAATATAAATGGCCATATACCCCATGGAATGAACTTTCTCTTGCCGGCAACTGCCTAAAATCTCTTCTTCCCTTGGGATGCTGTCGTGCTTCCTTTTTCTCCAAATTTTTTTCCCCCGCAGCGTCCGCTCTCTCCTCATTGTGGCGCGGGCCGGTGCGTCGTGCCGCCGTGTCGGACGCCCGAAAAACCGCCGGGCAGCCGGCTCGCGGCTTAAGTGCAGTGTCGTGTCGCGCGCGGTCCCGGCTCGTGTGTTTCGTTACTTTCCCGATACTTCTCGAGCGTGTTTGGGCGTCCCGGCATGTCTCCAAAGCCCGCGCTCGCATCGATTGAAAGGCGCGGACTGGGTGCGGCTCTATCACTTACGCCCATTAGTGGGCAGCCGTTTAAAATTTGATTTCCCCGGGCACTCAAAGCATCTCCCTCCCCCCCTGTCGGAGCTTCGACGCCGCACCCCCGCGAGCGCTAGGGTTTCGTGAAATGTCTCGTAATAAGCGCGGAACGTTCATCCGGTCCAGTGGATGCGGCAAATCATGCGGACGAAATGCTCGTTCTGTCGTTAGGTTAAATCGGGCCCATTAGCAATAATGTAACGGGCGAGGACGATTGATCTGTAAAGGTCAATCAAAGCCGTGGGGAGCGGCGAGGACAAATCCTGAGCGCGCGCTCCGCGATCCTACTCCTCGCGGGCCGTTCGTGTGTGTGTGTGTGTGTGTGGACCTGTCCGTCTAATTACGCAGTTGTGGAGCCTGCGGGGCCTGCGGGCGTGGTCAGCTGTTTGCTTAGGCCGCGCGCTCATACTGACCGGAGCGCGCGCTGTCGAAGCGAATGGGCTTGAGCAGTATGTGCTCTTCATTATTCACGAGACGAAACAATGGGTTGGAAGACATTATTGATGGTTTCTATGGCTGGGCAGGTAGGATGAATCGATTCTCGGTGGGTTGACGGGCAAATCAAGCTAGAGATAAGGGCATCATATGTATGAATATTTGGATATACTTACAATCAAAATATTTGAAATCGTCTTCCGTAGCCGAAGTGAAGACTCTCTAGTATGCTATGTATAGCGGGTAAATTTTGAAGTGTAACAATGAAGATCAAAAATGAAAGTAACTTAATTATCAGTTCTTAGCAATGGACATTTTTTTATATTGCTAGCTTTTATTACAGTACCTCCCTTTTTTTAATGTGGCAGCGTGGTTAGTTTCTCCAAGATGGAATCCGGCCCGAATTTGCATCTTTCTTGGTCCTGCCGCAAGATATCGCATGATAGCGACCGTATCGAGCAGTGCTGCAGATCAAGCGACTAGCGGCAGGACTGAGAATGACGCAAAAAGTCGTGCCAAATTCCATCCTGGAGACACTACCCACAGATGCCGCGTTCGAGAAACTCAAGTATACAAGCTAGGGGATTATGACTTGGAAAAGTGATTTGATAGAGAGATGCAGGGGAGTTTTGGGAATGTATAGTATCGATCTGCTGATAGGACACTCCAGCCACGATATGATGGTCGAAAAAACATCACTGCCTTCAACACAGCATCTCTTGGACAATCGAGAACCTTCACAAAATCAATATATTGTTTTGATTAAGATCTCAGATTGAACGAAATTGTTCAAGAGCACTTTTTATGCGTGTTCGGAATATAACGAGGAAGATAAAAACTGAAAGTATCTTAATTACCAGTTCTATTTAAATATGCTTTTTTAATATTCCGCACTCTTCTTACAATACTTACATACTGGGTAATTGTAACTTGGATCAGCGATTCGATATAGAGATGCAATGGCGTCTGAGGAAGGTCCACTATTGATCTGCGAGAACAGCGACTTAAAAACTTCCTAGGGCGTTTTTGCATAAACAAAAGTCCAAAGAAATGTCTAATTCCGCCGAGAGACGCCGGTCCAGATTTTCGAACGGAGAAATGGCGGGGGAGAGAAACGTCCCGAGCTTCCACCGCCCTCTCTCTGGCAACACCGATTTGCAGGAGAACCAAGATAACCATTTATATGCAAAATAGAGGCATTAGTTGGCTTTCTGTGAATGGCATCGGTTCGAATTGCAGAGATAAAAGATTTTATTCTTTTAGGGGTGAGGGGGCGTGCAATGGAATTGCAAATTTCGCGGAAATGTTTTCTAAAGAATGAATTTGACTTTTTCTAACTTAATTTCTTAAGAAAATGCAATGCAGCTAACCACATTACACAATCAATTCATTTGTTACACTGATTAATTTTTTGTAATGCGAAAAATGCTGTATTGAACCTCTTCTGGCGTATAATACTGTTTTTGTAAGAACAAATAGCATGTTACAAACAAACATACCATTCGTTGTTTATTGTTGGTTTGTGTGCCGAGGTACTTGAAAATAATAATAATAATAATAATAATAATAATAATAATAATAATAATAATAATAATAATAATAAATAATAGTAATAATAATAATATTATTCTGAACTTGGTCATTGAAAGGGGAGGATTTCCGCAACACAATACGTACATACAAACGTACCTACACACACACACACACACACACACACACACACACACACAAAATAAGGAACAACATCTATATGGAAGGTATGGTTTGAACCCGATTCTATTATTTTACGCCTAATCGATACTTTTCATCTTTACATTTTTTACTTCAATTTTAACACTAGTGGGAAAAGTGAGTCGAAGCTCAAGAGTTCGGAAAAATTTGTGATAGCAAAAAAGACAACAAAAATGCTTACGTTTGGACGCATTAGCTACAATATCATTCAGTGATTTGTATACCTGAATGAAAATAAAATGAAAGTCAGTAAGAATGTATAAGAAAATAATGTATAAGGCATGTGGTAAAAGTGATTTTATTTTGCTCCTAGGGTTGCGCTACTGGACCAATCGCGGCTTGTAGGATTGCGCTTCAAGACGTAATCTTCCCTACTCGCAAAATAAAGTGTCATTTTAACGACTCGTGTCATAAATAACTATTTTTATAGCAACACCCAATTCATTCGCTTTGAATTCGTATTTGGTGTTTGAATTATTTTGGCTTTGCACTGGCTCGCAAGAAGCATCCGTGCCCGTGTCGCTCCCGCCAGAGTGCTGGAGAAAGCTGATTGGTTGATTGTTAGTGATTCCTGACGCACCAACTGCTGTCACCAGTCCCTTAAGTGTAGCGCATGTTAAGTGTAGCGCACGCACGTACCGTCGGCTAGCGGGGTTTTCCCCAACCAGATATCTCCCACCTGTGGAGCACCGCCCTCGTCGAAACAAGCTTTAAGCTCCCGACATGTGTGATAGTGTGGTGCATGCAAGTGTGTGTGTAAGTAAGAGGCGAGGAAAGGACAAGGAAGGAGAAGAACAAGAAGAAGAAGAAGAAGAAGAAGGAAAGATCGTGCGCGGTCCGTTGCCCGTTTATTAGGGTTTTACTCCGGCAGTCGCCTGGTGTTGATCGGACAAACCACGAAAAACTGCGGATCAGAGCGAGCGGCCGCTAGAATTCTCCTCCAGACACGTCTGAATTCGACCTAGCTGACAAGTAAGGGTTGAAAATCCAGCCACCGCGAGAACTCGAATTCTAGGTTCACTCGGTTTGAGTCAGTGCAGTGACATCAGTTGGCGCGCTGAGCCACCTCTCCAGGTTGGAGGCAGCTGGCATTGGGCTTTGCCTCCGCTGCGTGAAGTCGCGGCCGAGGGCGCGACCAACCGCTCCTCTTTAAGCGGCCCCAGGTAGTGGGCGCAGAGAGGGGGCATGGTGGGGGTTGTGGCAGGAACGGTGTCGACGGCCGCAGCGCGGAAACGCGAGGTCGGCAAAGAGGACACTGGGAATGGCAGGGTAAACATGATGGAAGAGAAGGAGGAGGTATGTTGGTTAGAGCTATGGGGAGTGCAAAGATAGATCTAAAGTCACAATGAATAAGGGTTTGAAGAGGAATAGGGAAAGGGATAGATGTACGGGTATTCTCTCGAAGAGGGTAGAAACCGTACTTAAGATGGCCCTGTGGATTCGGTTCACCGGTGAAAGGAGGGATGAGGTGAAGGCGGAGGCGGCGGCAACTACGTCACGCAGTATGCGTGACCTACTTGATCGAGGTAGTAAGAACGACGTGGTGAAGGGTAGAGAGGGAGCCACGTTGCTAAGAAGGTTGGCTGCAAAGAAGAAAAGCGAGTGAGAAGGTAGGGCGAGGCTTATTGCGAGCTGGAATGTAAAGGCGGTATACAGCTGGGGGAAGCGAGTGGAAGCCAGCAGGAGCGGTGAGATGGTTGCTGCTCGCTGCAGTGGTGGAGCTTTCGCCCCTAATCGATCCCTCTCAGCCGGGCGTCGCGTCGTCCAGCAGTCTGCACGCGCTCACTGCACCTCTCGGTTCACCCGCCTTCCAACGGAGAACGCCGTATGCCGCACGCCCCTCGTCACATCCTCGCGCCCCACGCCCTATGCCTCGCACCTTACACCTCGAGTCTTATTCCCCACACTTACGCCTCACATTTCATCCCTTCCCTCCCATTCCCCACTCATCGCGCTTTAAACCTTACTTCCCAAGCCCTACGCCTCGCGCCCCACGTCTCGCTCCTTACACCTTAAATCTTACTCCCTACGCCTCATGTCTCGCGCCTCACCACCCTCACCTTAAGCGTCCCACACCTCAAGCCTCGCACCTTACTCCCCACGCCCGCCGCCTTACGCCCCACGCCTGGTTTATCCCTCACTTCCCATTCCCCACTCCACACGCTCGCCGCCTCCGACCTACATCCCACGCTTCCCCTCCCAATCCTCCGCTCCACGCCCCGCGCCTGGCCCTCACCGCTCAATCCCCACTCCCCACGCCACCCCGTCACGCCTCACCCCTCTAGCTCTACATCAGCCTTAGCGGAAGGCTTCGGGTCTTCCCGGCCCCGCGTCCAACGGACCTGGAACTGTGGATCCATGGGGGGTCCGAAGTTCAAGCAGAAGTTGCGGTCCCCTCAATACATGAACAATCCATTTCTCCTTGCAACAGACATACCTTGTAGAGGTATTTTGTTCATTGCGTAATTTCATTTGTTCATTTTGAAGAAAAAAATGAGATTTCATTGAGGTTGGAGCCTGAGGTGTTACCCCAGTAACCTCATTTACCCCCACTTCCGGGCGCCTCTACCTCACCTTCGAGCCCAAAAACTACGTTCTAAAACGTCCGTCTCATTTAAACATCATTCAGCCTCTGAAGTATGCTCTTTTACTTTTCTATTCGTGATTACCAACCTAAGAAAATGGACCATTTAATCCATTTGACAACTTTGATAAACGGGTCGGTGAGTTGCAAGGAACAACAAGAGTGGCTTTGAAATCACTTCATAGAGGAAAATTGTAATCTCATAATACGAGAAATGTAATGGTGGTTGTGTTCTGTATTTTTTTTCTTCGCATTACCTTCAATAATTTTCAATAGTAATGTAAAATCAAGCTGGGTTTCATTTCATGTTATTTTTGAAAAATAATATATTGTTTGTTATCAAAGTGTGAGAATAAATAATATATTCATTTTCTCAATAAACAATCTTATTGTTCATGTTTGAGAAGGAAATATGTTGCCATCAAGGCCATCGAGCGGATGCTCGGATTAAAAAAAGTGTATTGAATGATATATCACATCCTGATTATTGTGCTTGGAAAATTTCTGCCTCTGGCTGGGACTCAATGAATATGCGTAGCTGTTTCACTCTCCAACTTCGCAAGAGGTTTTTCAACCTTTCATGTAGTTGAATTTGTTTACTGGGAATGGAAAATTGTTTTCTGTCCACTTCTGTCTGTTTTATTTCTGTGCGCCAGTCGTATTGGTAATTTAAAAAACAATTGCTTTCTAGCCATGTTTGCAACATTTTTTTATTCTCGTGTGCACGAAATCACAACCGTGTGGGTTTCAAGCCCGTGATTTGCCATGACCTTCCCAGAAAAAATATGCCTAAAACAAATATTCACAATATGCGTTTTTCAATTTAAAAAAAACTATTGTTCTTGTTCTTTCTTCGTCATTTCAATATTTATTTGAATTAACATGCAATGTCATCACATGTATCCGTTATTCAGATACTTATTCAATGTTTTCTTTTGTAGTGGGTAAATTTTTTTGCCAACCAAGTTATGGTTCCTGCCCCGAATACCACGTAATAAAGCGCAGAGCATGACTCGTAGCATTCCAAACTTGATCTAAATAATACTCCAACTCCTCTGATACAATGAAACAACATGAATCGGCCACCTACATTAAGTGATCACCTCAATTTACGGAAATGTTTTGTAGTAGAGGTTGATTTTGTCGCAAGACTCATGGAAATATTCCCTTATTTAAGCGGCATATATGTCGGACGAGTTTGCAATTTTCATCCATATCGTTACAAAAAAATATGTCGGACGAGTTTGCAATTTTCATCCATATCGTTACAAAAAAGTAAGAACGATGGATATCTCTGCATATTCAGTATTTTCGTCCGTCGAAATGCAATGTCAGATAACCTAGACGACGAGCTAGGGTAGCTTATATAGCAGGATGATAAATGTGCGTTACAAATATCAATACATTAGTTTCATGCATGTAATGAAATTTTTAAAAGGTCAGAACTGCTGATACTTTGCAGACTTATTTACAATCAATTCTTAATCTTCAACTTGTAAAATATTTATTGTCTTTTAGAGACATTCCTGTGAATCGTTTTTGAATCTAATTCAAAGGAAAGTTTAGCGATGTGAAACACCATCATAGTTCACAAGAACACATCATAGTTCACAGGTTCTAAAACATTCATTTGCACATTTATTGTCTTTATAAAACGTTTATCTAAATAACCTGTAAAACATATAGTGTTTTATGCACTTTATAATGTTCAACTGAAACTTTTCAGGATCATACTTTTCTTGCCTTTCTCTGAGCTTCTTTTATTGGCCATCAGCTTGATACTTCACACATCTTCATGGAAGATCACATTCTACATTTCTACCTGGTTTTTATCATCTCTCGAGTGTTCTATCATTTTTCCTTTAGTGTGCGACCGTTACTTCTTAATGATGAAGAAACAAGTGTTACAGATGGCCTTTCTCTGTTGAATGCTCAAGAAACATTCCGTTATCAAAACCCGAGGAAAATATGTCTGAAGTTCTTATGCATTAGCAATATTTCAGCGCAAGAGAAAAGTAAAGATGTCATATAATTAAATCAGAAAATGCAAATGAAAGTAAATTCGTTTTTTAATAACCATTGATTAACTTGTATGGAGAAATATATTTAAAAACTCAAGACGTTAGCTGTTGTTTATTTCAATTCAACATGTGGTTGCAAATTCTTTACTATTGCTTTTAATACAAGTACAATAACATCGCTCTAAATTATTAAAAGTAAATACAGAAAATAATTTCTGTGCCCGAAAACGGAATTTTGGTGATTGGCAAATTTCTGAAGGTAAAGTGTAACATTACAGCAGAAAATAATCCCTGTAAAATTTAAACATTATTATTGGATAACGTCCACTCATTTCCGGTTTGTGAAGTCTAAAAATAGAATGAATGCCATGTGAAGATATCCGGAATGTCGAAAAAGCAGCAAATTATGACCTAACAGTTTCTTTAAAGTCCGTAATAGCTTTCTTGGCTACAGATTCTTCGGTGTTCAACTATGGCGGAGTTTTTATCCCGCAAGTGCCTGCTGCGGACGTACCCTGGCCCAGATTCGCAATAAAGAAAGTTTATGCTCCGGCGGTCGTTGGACCCGGACGGGCTTCTTAGCTACCGCAGCCGCCACCTCCTCTTCCGCTCGCGCCGCAACATCTCTTTCCATCGCCGTCGCTCCGTCGCCACCCCCGCACTACGGCGATCATGTGGCCTCGACAGTGGTGGCAGGATTCTCGACACTAGCTCTTCAGCTAGGTCGAATTTATTCGCTTCTGGGAGAGAATTTTGGAAGCCGACTGCTCTGATCGGTAATTTTCCGTGGTTTCTCCGATCAACACCAGGCGAATGCCAGAGTAGTACCGGCACAAACGGGCCACGGAACGCGCGCGATCTTTCTTACTTTTCTTCCTTGTCCTGTCCTCACCCCTTACACACACACTGACACTAACATGCACTACACTCCCACACATGCCGGGAGACCGGTCGGGAACTTAAGACTTGTCCTGGCTGAGGCAGAGCCCGGCTGGTGGGAGATACCTGGTTGAGGAAAACCCGCTGGCTGACGGTAGGTCGGCGCCGGATCTCGCCATCCAGCGGGGAAAGATCACATCTACATCCCGAGAAGAAAACATGCCCTGCACTTGCGGGATGAATGACCTTAGCTGTTGATACGCTCGGAATTACTAACAATCAATCGATAATCGATCACGTGACAACCACCAGACAAACTTGTCTTGCTTGCCGCCATGCGTGCATCAATCGACTTTAATCTCCTTCTGCGCATGCGCAAATACACAGTAGTGATGCGGAACTCGAATTGTGCATGAGCCATAGTGCTGACGATTATTGTAATTGTTCCCCGTGTAAAATCTCCCTACTGACTTAACGTTACAATTTACACTATCATCAGCACTATATTCTTTATCTGCGTCAATATGTGCATTCCCCAACTCTACTATTGTCATCGTCTCATCATCAAGGCTGATGTTCCTACTATTGCCTCCTTCATCTCTTCCAATCTTATAAAACGGTTTTATCAAATTGCTACTGCGTCAACATCACTAACATCGTAGGCGACGTCATCACCATCACTGCCTTCACAATGAGCATCTTCATTACGTTATCAAAACTCCATATTCACATTGTCGCTCGCATTGGCTCCACTATCACAACTCCTTTCTTGTTTTAGTCCAGTGTTACAACCATCTCCCCTAAAATCAATTCCATCTGCCTAGAGGACTATCAAATCATTATGCGTTCTTCCCTTACGTTCATCAGTGCCAAACCCCAATTCTACGTCCATTCTCATCTTTGTCAACTCATCGAAATCTTTTTCTTTCATTTCCATTCTTTTCACCACGTGCTAATTCTCCTCATTCTCCCTTTATCCTTGTTTTCTCCTACATTTCTTCTCGCCATTGATTGCTTGATTGTTAGTGATTCTGGGAGCGTCAACTAATGAGATCATTGGTTCCGTAAGTGTTGTGCATGTTTTTCATCGGGAGGTGGCGGTACTCTTCCCCCACTGAATGGCGAGATCCGGCGCCGACCTACCGTCGACTAGCGGGGTTTTCCTCAACGAACTATCTCCCACCAGTGCAGCACAGCCCCAGCCGGGACAAGTTCTAAGTCCCCGACCGGTCTCCCGGCATGTGTGGGAGTGTAGTGCATGTGAGTGTAAGTGCGTGTGTAAGGGGTGAGGATAGGACAAGTAAGAAAAAGAAGAAAGATCGCGCGCGATCCGTGGCCCGTTTGTCACGGTACTGCTCGGGCATTCTCCTGGTGTTGATCGGAGAAACCACGGAAAATTACCGATCAGAGCAGCCGGCTACTAGAACTCTCCTCGAGACAGCGACTGAAGTCGACCTAGCTGAAAAGCGAGTGTCGAGAATCCTGCCGCCGTCGGGACTCAAACCTAGAACATCCCGATCAGAGGCTCTGCAGTGACATCAGTCGATGTAGTGAGCCACCACTTCCGCCCTAATTCTCTACCTCCTACTTTACAATTTTTTTCTCGTCTACTTCTTCATCTCTACTTCTCACCATTGAATCATACCCCTTATCTCCCTCTATGGTAGCCCGTCTTCGTTTGCTCCACTTCTCGTTTAGCGCGCCTGCGGCTTCTCGTTCCTCCCCCAAGCGCCTTCGCCGGCGCCCCGCCCCCTGCCGGCTCCTGCGCGGCGCGCGGCGGCGAGGGGCCGTTAGCGTCGCTTAGGGTGATTCACGCGGCGCGCGGTGCGTCGTAAGCCTCACAGCGGTCAGCCGCTGCGCCGGTCAGCCGCCCGCGCCCTCCCGCGGGCCGCAGGCGAAGTAAGGCGAGGTGCCTGGCCGCGCGCGGGCGCGGGTATTACATAGGGGTGGCGGCGGCGGCGACGGCGGCTGCGGCGGCGGCGAAGGCGACGATGGTGACGGGGTGGTGACAGCAACGACGGTGACGGTAACGTCGGCGACGATGTCGGCGGTGGAGGTGGCGACGGCGATGGCGGCGGAGGCACGGTGGCGCCAGCGGCGGTGGCGGCGGCAGCGGCGGCGGTGCCGGTGGTGGGGGGCGGCGACAGCGATGGTGGTGGCGGCTGTGGCGGAGGCGGTGGTGACGGTGGTGGTGGTCGGGGCAACGGCTGTGTCTTACTTTGAAGCCGTTGGGGCCATGGAGAAGCACGGCATCGCAGTGGCGACCGTTTGCGAGCCCATCGCGAGCATTAGATTACTTCTTTGCGCACTGCAGCTAGATTACGAGCCTACGAACGTGTGGACTGTGTTGCATATAAAGATGAATGCACCAAAGAACGTTGGCTAAAACACCCGTGTTGACAAATAATGATTTCGCTAGTGAGGTGTGGTGAAATGAAACGATGTGAAATGTCGTTTCGTGCATTTTACCTACACTTTTCTTTCGATAAAAATGAGAATTGGGGATCAACAGCTGAACGAACTTGAGACTAGTTAGGTGTGTTAGATATCAGATCACTGTCGGTGTCATACATTAAAGATACTTAATGTTAAAAATAACTGATTCTGAAAAGCATTACATTCCGAATTTTTTCCATTTATCTTTTAATGTAAAAATGAATAATAATTTATTCAATCTTGTGATTAAAGTTTTACATTTAGCTCTCGATTTAATAATATAGATTGTTATATACCTTCACGGTATACTTAATTTGAATTTATTGGGTGTTTCCGGGCGAGTCTACTTCTAAGATCCCTAAGTCTACTTCTTAGTCCCGTAAGTGTGGTACATGTTTTGGCATCTTGCCCTGAAATGTGATGAGATCCGACCCCGATGTCCATGTCGGCTTGCGGGTATCTCGCCAACCGGCTACCTCCCACCAGTTGGGCCCTGCCCCAGCCTCGCCAGACAAGCTCTTAAGCTTCCGACTGGTCCCCGGCACGTGTGGTAGATAATGTAGTGCATATAAGTGGACGCGAATGTAAGTACGGTGTGAGGAAAGGACAAGGTAGAGGAAGGAAAGATCGCACGCGGTCCTTGGACCGTTTGATGGGATGCATTGTGGCAGATTTGATACGCTTCGGTCGTCGCGAATAACATTACTTGGTTTTTGTGAAACGCATAATTTCCTACGCGGTTTAACGTCATATTTTTTTCGCTCACATTTCTGCAATACTGCGAAAGTATGTATTACTTGTTAATTAATTGGAATGGAAATAATCCAATCACTCATTTTGGTTTCCATGATGGTATTTCCTTCAAACGGTTTCTTTGTTGAGATTGAAGTGTACCGAAGTAGTGCCTCGTGACATTTCAGCCCTCCCTCTTCGCTTCCAGATGACGAGTATATGTATTTACAATATTTTACAAATATTCTGTTCGAACGGAAGATATGCAACATCTCCTTGAATACTTAATAAATAACTAATTCAAATATAACACAAAATTTGCATCAGTGAAAAATTCTTTATAAGAAAATATGAAGTCGGTTGGAATGGTGACCTATAGTCACCCCCCCCCCCGCGCACACACACACGCACGCACACACACACACACGCACGCACACACACACACACACAGTCACTTTATAAAGACTGCGGGTCCTTGTGTCGACCATGTTTTCCTGGATTAGGTTCATATCTTGCTAATCTCTGATTACCTCTAATACTTTTCTTTCGGGCATGATGAGTATGTGAAAATAAACCCAATCGACGTCTTTCAACTTCAGCGAACAACTGCTACGAGGGGCGAGGCGTAAAATGTTAATTAAATTACGCAAAAACCGTTGTTATAGATTTTTTTCTAAACAGATTACATAGCGATGAGAAAAGCTGCGTCTGATTAATTAGCAACATTTGGTATTTGAAATTCTTGTGAAAAGAAATGTCGTGGTATAAATGGAGCGGATATATTTCTATTGACTTTGGAATGATGCATCACTGACGTAAAATATTTTACCTTTTAAACCAATAATTATAGTAACAAATCCTATTCTTTTTATTTCTCACTCATTAAGAATATTGGTACAATTAACGGCGGAGAAATAGGCAAACATTCTGGATTTAAATGGAAAATTGAGATTGTGTGTATAAGTATAAGATTGCTGGTTTAATAAGATATCACAACCGAATACTCTTGAAAGATAAAGACACCACAACACATTCAGAAGAGCTGATGTGATTTTTCTTCTTCATCCTCCTCTTTATTATTATTATTATTATTATTATTATTATTATTATTATTATTATTATTATTATTATTATTATTATTATTATTATTATTATTATTTTATTTTCATCGATAGAATTGATAGAATTGTATGCTTCAAACCAACAGAAATATTTTTTTTCGGGTTAAATGGAAAAGATGTCGTTTTGCACCCTACGCAAAAGGATATATTTCCACTGGCACCTAAAATATTCTTTACACCCAGTGATACGTTAGCTACCGAGGGATATTAAGCGGATTTTGCTGGGAGTTTCATTCAAAGCGGTTTCCGTAAAATTGGCGCAGAATTATCTTTGCTTCAAAATGATTTGGAAATCGGCTTATATCTGGAAAACGGCTTAACGAGCTTGATTAATTGCTTCTATTTATTTTTTAATATTGCATCATTCAGCATTAGGACATCCCATTAGTTCTCAAAATTATTGGTTTGAAAATTCATATTTTTCCTCGTTAGTAGCTAAATTTGCTCATTTAAAGACACAAACAACAGGATCGGGTTAAACTGTAGTTGAATTCACTCGATTCGTGCAGTCCATAGACTGCAAGAATCGATAGGTCGGATATATCGCTTCGCTAGCTAGCTATTCAGATATCTTCAGTTGTCGTTCAACTGCACCGACGTTCGACAATAAAAGCAATTCACACAAAAAGCTTAACAATAATAGGAATACACACATACGGCTTATCATTCTTTACCTTACTCACACTGTCGATACTAATCAATGACTGGCATGGACGGGGCGGGTTGCCTTTGCTTGGAGTGGACTGTATTATTGGTTGTTGAACGTAGGTAGGCAATCCACTCAGTCGAACATGGCGATTGCATAGCCATTGAAATGGCCAAACAAACTTTGGAGTAAAGCGTAAAGAATAAGCTGAAGTGTGAACGCTATGATAGAACATAATATCTAACATATTCTAGAAGTTACTGAATACCATTCTATAAAATGAATAGTCGCATCTAATTTTAATCTATATTCAGGTGACATAAAACTATATTTGCATTCCAATCATTGCATTGTTAATTTTGATTATTCTAATACGTTTTCCTTACTATTCTATTGCCAATTAATCGTTTTTTAAAACCGTCGTGAACAATTTACACTCGTTTGAAATAATTCAGACGAGAGTGTAAGCTTGGCGTGTGTGGTAGAGATAATTGTTGACATTTCTGTACTGCAATAAGTGATTTACAATTTGTAAAATACGTTTTTACTATTAGGACAGTTTACTTTATAAATTACTGTAAACAAAAATGTTTAGAACACAATGGTAAACAAATGAAAATATATTTCGTTTCATTACAGAGAAAGTTGTCATAATTTTGTTTCCAAAGTTTTTCCCGTTTCATGCTGTGTAAAATCATTCCAGATGTTTAATATCGGCAATTCGAATTAGTGTCAATCGCTGTAGTTAAAGACATCCTAGGTAGGTTGATAAGTAAATTTTAATTTTTGGATATCTTTTTCTAGTACGCGAGTGAAATGGTGTTACATGAGCTTCTCCACAGATGAAACCCCAATCAATAGGGGGTTGATTTTTCACCGGGAGAGCCTATCACACATGCATTGATACGCTAACTGAAAATAAGATAATAATCACTTATTAAATTTCATATGTGGAAATTTTTTGACAAATCCACTCGTGTGGCTGTTAATTCCAAATAACAAATACACAGGTATGTTGATATTACTTTGAATATGACTGATTCGCCGATACAAAATCATACTTTTATCAGATCATTTCAGTATGCTCCGCTTCGCAATTGGTGTTACTGACATTGCGTTGTTTGCTGTTGGTTTTTGTTCATGATCCTCGTATTTTGTACGCAAGTAATGCGAGAATTAACCGCGACTAGTGAAACTCATCAGCGAGCTTTTTCGTTCTAGGAGGAATGGGCAGAAATATTCGACTCAAAAAAGCACGAAAAAGGTTCTCCACAAAGGAAGCTTCTTTCAATTTCTTAATTAACTTGTTTCAGAAAACTTTCTTTATTGAAGCACGTATTTCATGTATCTTCAAACTCAATGACAAATACTCTAATTTCTTAGCAACTTATTTTAAACATAACGCACGGTGCTTAGTATATATGCATGGATAATTCTATATGAGGAGCAACTAATCAAAAGGCATATTGTTTGCTGGTGAACAAAATTGTATTTTATATGAAATCTTATAGTTTTACACGCTCTTGATTTCTGATTTATTAAAAAAACAATTTAACACATTCAAATACAACTTTAAAATTCAGTGGACGAAATAAATGGCATCTTGCTCTTTTGTGTGAATGAATCAAATCACATTTTGTTCCGTTATCTTGGCAATTCTCAATAATTGGGCTGGAATTTAAACTAAAGGAATAAGAAGCAATAACTACTGTTTTTAACCAGCCATTGTCATTGTTGTCAATGCTATGCTTGAGAAATGTTTCTACAGTTTTTGTGGAACAAATCCAGAAGCCGCAGAAGTTTCTTTTAAGCTGTCTTTGGAAACCAAAGCACTAGAACCGAGAAAGTTGCTTCGGCTGTCACTGATTTCTTAAGTAAGGTGGAATTAAATTAAACAATATCTTGCATCAGAGTGTTTACTGACTGTTTATGCCGGGCGGAACAAAAATTAACACATGGTTCAAGTAATTGGTTTTGGACTACTTAGAGAACCCCACCCATGTGACTGATGTATAATTCTGTATTCGTGTTGGAGGACGCTCATTCTTACCTACCGAGCGAGTCATCGGCCGTGTGGAAAGAAGCTCCGGAAAATTCCTAAAATTTGAATATTAAAATTACCATGAAATTTAACGGCAAGTTGCTGAAACGATGGTATTAGAGAATGATTGAAACACTCATTATTATAAGTAAGTTCGGAACAATTCCATTAATTGGCATTAATGGAACAATGGCATCAGTAAAAGAAAAAAAATTGAATTTAAGAAATTCATGTAGCTCGTAAGGACATTGACGTGAAAATCAAAACCTATATTAACTAATACTCCGATGATGCTTATTTATTTATTTATTTATTTTACGTCAAAAACAGTTAAAAACTGCGTATGACGTGCTATGGGGAAAAGTGAATTGTGTGCACATTTTCAAAATTCTCTGATCCCTACACTAAGTCATATACTACTTAAATTTTGGAGAAAAACTCCCTTATAATAAAATCTATTTTCAAGGATAAAAAGGCAATAAATTTTGGCTCCTATCCATGTTGTCCTTCGGAATAATACTTCCTGCCGCGGCAACATGGAAACGATAATTTGAATAATTGTATTTCCCACTGAATTCTAGAAGACATGCACAGAAAATGAAGTTACAGTTATGTCCAGAAGCAAAACAAGGGGCCATCTCAGCATTTGCTCAATGGATCAGGGAAACTGGACGAAAAGCCTGATCGAGATGGCGGTCATTGACCCGGAGGCTGCAATTCAATACTTGTTACAGGTTGTTTATATACATTTATGCAGTTCAAATGGTAAATAATGCATTATGTATCATTGTTAAAATTAATGTTACTTTTCTTGTGATGCTCAGTATAGTCTCTAATTGTATAGAAATGCTTCTAAGAGCTACATATCATTAGGCAAACATGGATAGTTTTCCATATATTACAAAGAGATCCTTGATAACACTTGAGAGTAGAGTTAAACAAGATCTAAAAGGATCACGTGAAAAAAATGCAAAAATAACGATTTGGAGAAAATCGGAAGAAAAAGGAAAAGCTGGGGTTTTTCAATACCCAACAGTCTTTCTTGTAATCACCATGTTAACCAAGCAGTTGTGTGTGACGTTAAATGAGGAATCTATTCTTGTATTTATAAAAATACACGTTTCTTAATAATGTTACTATTTTTAATGTTCAATTCACAAAATGCATAATGTCCAAAGGAAACAGATCAAATTTGTTTGTACACTAGAACATAACGAAATGCATTTTGTCCATCATGGAAATCTTTATAATCTGGCAAGTGCATACCATTTTTACTTTTGAAAAACATGCCCTCTTTCAGCATCTGCGCCTTTTCAAATGACGTGAACTTGAGAAAAGTGCAAAAAATATTTCGTAAGTTATATTTTTTCTCTTTTCCTAAGTATTTTATTTCCTGTTACAATATGGGTTTCGATTAGTTGCTCCTCATAAATTTAAAGTACATGTTAAGGCCTCATCTCTGCTACGAAATGTAGCATTATACTGAGCAAAGAAGACGATTTAAACATTTTTTCTTAAAAAAAAAACATCTTAAAATACCATCTACAAAAACTCTCGCACATGTGCTGCTACATAGACAATTACTCTCCCCCAGTAGGGGATTGAAAAAATTTAAAGTCGAAAAACTTACAGTTTCGTATATAATACGGAAAAAAGGGACATACCTACACTCGCAATACACCCACACATGTTTCCATAGCTCGCAACTAGACCCAGCAAACCTGATTTCGTATGACTTATATTTATTAAGACGTTATCTGCAAAATAAGACACATTTGATCGTTCTATGGATTTTTTAGGATGACGCCACATTGTAGCACATATTATCTAAAACGGTCTAAGTTTGGTTCCGGTAGTAAACTGTAGTTTAACTGTTATTTTCACTGTTAAAATAACGATTTAAAAAGTGAGTAATGATCGCACGAATCCATCTAGTTATATTTAACAGACTACAAACTTGTAATTCAGGACAGATATCTTAAACGAAACTATATTTATTCTGCCAACAGTCCAAAACAAATTCACAAACTTCGTCGTGTCAAAATTCTAGGAAGACATTTACATCAGGCGAGTGGTAGTTTAACCCGTTTAACGTGAGCTCAAAGTGCGTTACGAAATAGTTTTTTATTGTTGGTTTTTTATGTAGATCGGGAAATGGAGGATGGCGCGCGAGTATATGCAACGCCATGATGACATCAAGCGCGGTGATAACATGGGTGGGAATCCCCGAGGAGAGCACGCGAGGGAGCACCAGAGCGACCAAGGGACTTGAGAAGAAAAGACATCCGCCGACGAGGATTCCGCACATCGACGCGAGTGGCTGCATCCGGGCCAAACACGCGTTCGCGCTGGGCAAAATTACGAAATCGGCGGACCGGGAGCGGTAGCTCAGTGCATCAACTGATGTCGCTGCAGCGCCTCTAACGGGAAGGTCCTAGGTTCCCACTCCCCACGGCGCGCCGCGGCGGCAGGATTTTCGACCCCAGCTTCTCAGCTAGGTCGCATTCAGTCGCTGTCTGGAGGAGAATTCTTGCGGCCGGCTGCACTGATGGGTAGTTTACCGTGGTTTCTCCGATGAACACCAGGTGAATGGCGGAGCAGTACCGTAACAAACGCGCCACGGACCGGGCGGGATCTTTCACACACACACTCATATTAACATGCACTACCACCACATGTTCCGGGAGACCGGTCGGGAGCCTAGAGCTTGTCCCGGCTGGGGTGATGCGCCGTTGGTGGGAGAGTCTTGGTTTGGGGCAAACCCTGCTAGTCGATGGTAGGTCGATGCCTTCCAGCGGAAGAATTTCACGCCATATCCCGAGGAAAATACGTGCACTACACGTACGGGACTGATGACCTAAGCTGTTGACGCGTCCGGAATCACTAACCAAGCAACGAAATTTGGCGGAAAGACTTATGCAGTCATATGAAAAATTTACGAAATCTACGCGTTTTTGCTCTTGTGTGCCATAAAGAACTATATTTTTTTATTAACCCATTATTACATAGTGTAACTCAGCTGTAACATGTTTTTCAGGTCATAAACGTATACTAACGATTTAATTTTGAACTATTTTATATTATACATAATGTGCAGCATGCGTTTATGTCACCTTATGAATTGTCAGGCGGTAAACGCGATAAGATGACGAGATGAAGTGATAGTAATCTAGTGGTGTCGTGAATCGGAACTTCTTGATAACACATTCTGTTTCCGTACATCAGAAATGAAACGTTTTTAGAAAAATAAGCAAACTTAAAGACGAATTATATTTATTTTATTGACTTGCTTGATACTTATTTTATCACATAAAAGATTTGACAAATAAGTACATTTTTTAAATCGTGAAATATTGCAAATTTTTTTGAAGGAGTAACACAATTTAGTTTTGTATTTTTTTCAGGCAATATTTATTTTTGATTTTTTATTATTTTGCCAAAATTAAAATAAACGAATGTAATGAAAAATAATTATTGCAAGTAAAAATAAAAATCATCCAATAAAGGGTTAATTTACTGGCAACTATAATAATTTACTGAGATAAGAAATTTGATTCTACTATATCATATTTCATGAATTGAATAGCGTTATACCGAATATTTTACATGTTTAATTATTTGGTAAAATTATTTTTGAAATGTAAGTAATGGAGTTTTACTGGTATGGTGGGGCAGGCCATCATAAATGAGAACGTACCGAACAACTAGGGGTGTATACCACTTCAAACGAAAATACTTCAAGACATCTGTCACTTTATCAATTTTAGTGGTATAAAAATATCTCAAACATTTGTTTTAAACTTTTAGGGGAGTGATCGCTTGACATGTGCAGAGATAACTCTTTGCCAAGTTGATTATTCTAATACGTTTCTCTTTGCTATTCTATTGCCAATTAATCATCTTTAAAAACCGTCGTGAACAATTTACCCTCGTTTGAAATAATTTCAAATGAGAGCGTAAGTGGGGCATTTTGGCTAGATAATTATTGACATTTCTGTACTGTCAATAAGTAATTTACAATTTGTAAAATACTTTTCTTACTGTTAAGACAGTTTACTTTTAAAATTACTATAAACAACCATGTTTAGAACACAATGGTAAACAAATGAAAATATATTTTGTTTCATTTCAGAGAAAAGTTGTCATAATTTTGTCTTCAAACATTTTCCCGTTTCATGCTGTGTAAAATCATTTCAAATCTTTAATATCGGCAACTCGAATTAGTGTCAATCGCTGTAGTTAAAGACATCCGAGATATATTGATAAGTAAATTTTCACTTTTGGATACCTTTTTCTAATACGCGAGTGAAATGGTATTACATGAGCTTCTCCACTGATGAAACCCCAATCAATAGGGTGGTTGATTTTTTATCAGGAGAGCCTATCACTCACGTATTGATTCTGACAGAAATAAAGATAATAATCACTTACTAAATTTCATATGTGGAAAAGTTTTAACAAATCCAGTCGAGTGATAATTCCAAATAACTCTTTGCCGAGACACCGTTTTGCCCAGTTAGAAGCGGCGTTGGGTGCACAGGGCGCGGGAGGCAGGGAGAGACGCGGGCGGCACGAGCGGCGCGGCGACCCGACACCCGCGGCCCCGGATCCTGTCATTTATATGCATGAGGCCGGCGCAGGCAGGCAGGCCGGCGCCGCGCCGCCGCGCCCCGCCCACGCCCCGCCCACGCCTCGCGCCCCACGCGCCACGCCCCCTGTAAATACGCCCCTTTGCGAAACGGCAGCGCGGGGTCGCCACCCCCCCGAACGCCACCCCCCTCTATCCCAACGCCACAGCTCTCCCCGTCCCAACGCAAACGCCAACGCCCACCCCGTCCCCGCCCCGTCCCAACGCCAACATTCTCCCCATCCGCACCCCCATCCAAACGCCAATGCCCTGTCCCCCATCCCCCGAATGCCAACTCTCCTCCCTTCTACCCCCCTCTCCACCTCCCCCCCCCCCCCCGGCCTTCGCCGGTAGCATCAGTAGCCCCTCTGCGATCGTCTGCGCCGTGGCGTCCCATCCCTCCCCACCGGCCCCCGCGTTCTCCGGATTTCGCTTTTTGAGCGTCCGTCTTTCAAGGAGCCGGCTTTGATACCCGGCAGGGTCCCTTCACGTCCCGCACTGACCGTCGGTCGCCGCGCCGGCTCGCCCTCCGGAGCTCGAATCCCAGAGGGTTCGTTCTGGGCTCGGGGCCTGAAAGAAGAGTGTTCATTTGAATGTTACAGCGCTGGCCGTCTCGTACGGGGCCTGTAATGACCCCGTGTAAACCAATAACCTTACAATATGAATAATGTAGCGCGCCGCCTGCCCGGACGGCGAGGGCGGGGGCGGGGGAGGGGGCGGGGGCGGCGCGGATCCGTTCGTGCGCGGTGCGGCCTCTAGCGGCACGACGATGCTCCCACGCCCACGGCCTCCGACGCCTCCGGAACATCGCCGCCCCCTCCACAATAATGCTATGGGGAGCAATCATTTCAGGCGCTAAAAATACGCTTTCGTCTTCCCCATGAGCAATTCCACTCTGAAAACTCATTAGAAGTAATGATACATTTGGAAATATTAGTAATAAATAACAGGGAGTGGCGGCTCAGTGCATCAACTGATGTCACTGCAGCACCTCTGACCGAGAGGTCGTAGGTTCGAGTTCCGACGGCGGCAAGATTTTCGACACTAGAGGTGAAATTCAGTCGCTGTCTGGAGAAGAATTCTAGCGGCCGGTTGCTCTGATCGGTAGTTTTCAAGTGGTGTCTCCAATCAACACCAGGCGAATGCCACAGCAGTACCCTACCAAACGGGCCAGGCACGCGATCTTTCCTTCCTCTTCCTTGTCCGATTCTCACCACTTACACTAACACGCACTATACGACCACACGTGCCGGGGACTTAGAAATTGTCCCGACTGGAGCGGTGCTCAACTGGTGGGAGATACATGGTTGCGGAAAACCCCGTGAGCCGACCGTAGGTCGGCGCCGGATCTGTCCATCCAGCGGCGGAAGACCACCGCCACCTCCCGAGCCAAAAACATGTTCTACACTCTCCGGATTAAAGATCATATTGGTTGACGCGCCCGGAAACACTAACAATCAATCATTAATAATAAAGTACTGAGTCCAGCCGGGAGCAGGCGAAAGCAAATAGCTTGATTTAAAAAAATAGTAAAATTAGGATTAACAGAATAATCGCGTGTCACAGAAGATAATGATGAATTTAGGTATCGAAAAACGATGTAAAGGTATCTCTTGATACCTAGAGAACATCTTTTCGATGGGCGAGAGCCGGTCTGTTGTCAGTTCGATTTTTTAACAAAATGAGATATGTGATTCATTACGTTCTCTGCCCCTGACCCACGTGCCCCCGACCCATGAAACCAAGAGTATCTATTCCACTCCATAAACTTGCAACAAACTCATTTCGTACTTACTCACTCCATATAAAAACAATAATAGCTCTCCTGAAAAATTTAGTAGAATGGACTTCGAACAGGTGGTTCTCAAACCTCGATTTTTATTTCCCTAAAACATAAACCACACCAGCAATTTGATTAATGATGAAGATTTCTATGGTGTTTAGCTGAGAAATGTTCAGTTTATTCGCGACAGTTTCTTGACGATTTCTCTTCTTCTGCATTGTTCAGACGGCTGTGCTAATACTGAGTCGAAGAGCCGAGGATATTTCTCAGTAATCCTCAAGAAAAACATTATTTTTTCGGATAGAAAGGATTTTTTTAATTGATGATGCACATTACAACTCCTTATCGAGCGGGGCGATTCCGCTCGATTTTAGGCTGGCAGAACCTCAGCTTCTCAGTCGACCGTCAGAATTGCAGTGCACTCGATGCCATTAATGACACTAAGTGACTTCCTGAGACTACAACATCGCTTCGATGTTGACATAATACACTTTCGACATAAAACACTTTCTAGGGAAATCAGTTCTCTGAAACCATTTGTTCTCTGACAAAGGAATTAATTATTGCTACTATTATGTGAAAGATACTAGTGTCCTTTTTGCCACCTTAAATGAGTCACATATGTATGTAATACATAGGGTGTTCTTTTCATTTTAACGTCGTTATTACTGTTCTAAACGAGGTAGATACGTTGCGACTAAAGTCCAAATATTATTCGCGAATTAGCCAGTTAATTTGCACATTAGGTAAAGAATTCGGATAAAGATATATAAAGGGCCAAAATTAGAAAAATATGTATGGATATAAAAGGAAAAAAATGCAAGAATTCAGGTTTTCTTAATCTGGAAGATTTTCGAAATATGAGGGGTTTGACAATACCAAGATGGGAATGTGACATGTCCTTTTTGACTCTGTCAATTCCCATTCAAACTAAGCGTTATGTGGATACAACATAATTCTTCAAGCATAAGGGAGTTTGTTTAAATGCATTTGTTTACCCTTTCCAAACGAGTACTTTTCATGCTCGTAGAATCAGTAAGTGAGACGATCTTCCGAGCAGAGTTGTCCGATTTCCACCGACAAAGTAGGGCAAAGAAGAAAATGTGGATAGGGTAAGAAGAGAGTGTAAGTGTCAGGATAATCTTTTACACGAAGATAAATAAATGTGTTTTGATTGGTTTCATCAGTACCTTCACTCGTGTCCAACTATCTAGCTCTATCCCTTCAAACTATGTGTGCAAACATTCCAAATTCCTTTCCGTCATGCTCAACGTCCGTCGGGCGTCACTCGAGAGCAGAGCGACTCCGAAGCGGCAAAAGGAACCGAAAAAGTTCTGGAAAAAAGAACGCGCCGAGCGGGAAGCAAAATATTACGAGAAAAATGAAATCGAAATGAAAAAATATGGAATAAAGCTGGCCTTATTGAATACGACGCTGCAGCGGCAATATTTCAGTCGGAGACGCGGGTGCTGGGGATTGCGTCGGAGGGAGACCAAGGGAAGGATGGGGGTCGTGCCCCCCTCCAGATCCTCGCTGCAATCCCCCGACCTCCTCCGCAGTCGCGTCTAGAGCACACACTCCTCGTCACACTCACCGTCACACTCCTCGTCACACTCCTCGTCTCACTCACCGTCACACTCCTCGTCACACTCACCGTCACACTCCTCGTCACACTCCTCGTCACACTCCTCGTCACACTCCTCGTCACACACCGTCACACTCCTCGTCACACTCACCGTCACACTCCTCGTCACACTCTCGTCACACTCTCCGTCACACTCCTCGACACACTCTCGTCACACTGCTCATCACACTCCTCGTCACACTCACCGTCACACTCACCGTCACACTCTCGTCACACTCACCGTCACACTCCTCGTCACACTCAGCGTCACTCTCCTCGTCACACTCACCATCACACTCCTCGTCACACTCACCTTCACACTCTCGTCACACACTCACCGTCACACTCCTCGTCACATTCACCGTCACACTCTCGTCACACTCACCATCACACTCGTCACACTCACAGTCACACTCCTCGTCACACTCCTCGTCACACTCCTCGTCACACTCCTCGTCACACTCCTCGTCACACTCACCGTCACACTCCTCGTCACACGCACTGTCAACATGACTCCCGTTCCTACACGTTCTACTGCCCCGGTGCTCTTACACAGCATTTACCTTGACCCTATCTGCCCCACAGGTGCAATGAAACACAAATCTCATTTTGTTAAAAATTGGACTGACAACAGACTGGCTCTCACCCATCGAGAGCACGTTCTCTAGGTATCCAAAGTGATACATATACATCGTTTATCGATACCTTTATTCATCATTGCCTTCTGTGTCTCGCAATTCCTCTCTTACTCCTAATTTTACTAATTTATTTTCAAAATCAAGCTATTTTTTCGCCTACCCTCTGCTGGACTTAGTACTTCATTACTCTTACTTCCCAATTTATTATGACTCGCATCAAGTACTACAATCAGGTGCTCTCCTAAGAAAGCGTGGACTCTCTTTCTCCCCATTTTAAAACTGACCGTTATTTCTCGTAATATTCTGATTAAACGTTTTTTCCGTCAGTATCAAACAACCACAACCTGACATATTAACGTTTTTGTAAACCATGGACTTACGGGCACATTTTTTGTGTTCTTGAGTGCCCTGCGTTTGAGCACTTCATCCCGACGCTCAATCATACTTCCAGTTTTTTCATCATTTCCCACTTGTTTCAGTATCGCGCTCTTTCCCATGCGTATGAATAATCACATGATTCCGCAGAACCACGATAACTTCATTCCCGACTCTATATAACTTCACTTTTCCATTCGCCTCACCGTGTTATAGAGAGATTACAGTAAGAGACTGCTTTGACAGCTACTACTTGGCCATTGCTGGCTTTGTAACTGCAAGTTACGTCCATGCACTCGTTTTGTCAGTGCGTTCGTGTACCGTTAGCTCATTTATAAATGATTCATCACTATCTGTTGCAATATCATCGCCCTGCGTGACGTTTATTTGTTTCCCGACCTGTCAAAGGGGTCCTTTCTTAGCGTAATTCCTCTATACTTCGTATCTCCACCTTTGCGGCACCTCGTCTCTCGTCGCACCTACCATCTGCCAGACGTGCCCCTCGACGAAGCCGTGGGCGTGGCCTTCCATCCCTCTCACCCACCCACCCCCGCCCCGCCATTCGCCTATCAGCGCGCTGCAGCACCCCGCCGCGCTCTATCTGCCGGTATTTGCTGGAAATACGAAAATACGTGGCGGCCTTGGCCTGGAGGGTGCGATGTATAAGCGACCTTCCACTTGGCGCTGATGCTCAGAGCTTCACAACGCAAACGTCGTTTCCATGTATAGGCTCTTTCAATTTATATTTGTATTCCTCGCTTTTCTTGGCTCGCACAATCCATCCTCAGAGGGTTTTGGTGTCGAGCCAAAGTCGACAAATCACAGAATTGGTAAAAGCGTAAATATAATTTGAATATTTAAGAAATAAAATACTCTTCTCATATTTTCGTCGTTTGAATTATTTTCGTTTTTAGGAAAGGAACATTATGGATAGGAGTGAGCTCTTACTAGGAGAAATATTATATATCTTCCATGGATTTTTAAACTTATTATCTTTTTTAACAGTTGCGGAAAGTAATTTTCTTAACAATACTAGATTTTATTTTATTTTACAGTTCTGATGGAAATATATGGATGTCTGTCGTCCAATTCACATTACGTAAAATGATTTGTATATAAAAGAATTGTGAATACAAATCATCACTGAGAGAATAAGATTAATTTCTTAAAAATATACAAATCACGTTTGAAAATTTTAAAACACTGTAACTAATATGCATGTCTCCATCATGATCACATTATGTAAAATAATTAAGAATATCTTTTCGCCCTTTTAATGAAGAAAAAAAGATTTGATGGGCGTGAACAAATTTCATATTTAACAAAATTAGTAAATAATAAATTTCTTAAATTTCTAGAGTCGAAAATAAATCCTCTTATATAGATTAATATTTAAAACTCATGAACATTACTGAACAACAACTATAGCCTGAAAATAAAGAAAGACATTTTGAACACATGTATCATACCAACATTATTATACGGTTCACAGACATGGTCTATTACGGAAAAGGAGAAAAATGTGATAAAAATATGTCAAAGGAATGTGGAAAGGAAATTATTAGGTATATGTCTCAAGGACAAAGTAAGAAATGCTGACTTTAGACAAAGAACAGGTGAAAACGACGTAGGTCAACTCACACGTCTTTTAAAATGGAAATGGGCAGGACATATCATGAGGATGAACACAAGCAGATGGACCTACAAAATTACAATATGTGACTCAAGCACTGGCAAGAGTAATATCGGAAGACTTGAGTTACACGGTGGTCAGACATAGTAAGAAGGCTGGGAATAGTATGGGCCAGAACAGCAAAATATGGAGGGAAGTCATCGACTCACCCGAAGAAGTCGCTAGAGAAAAAGATTAAACAAATAAAAGGGAACAATGACCCAAATATAATGAACACAACGGTAAGTGAATGATAGTGACGGATATCTGACAGTGAAGTGATAACTGATAAGTGAAGTGCTAGCTTATTTAGTACCTTACAATGCAAGGCTAATAATTATAATATGGATGTTATTTAGAAGCAAGTGAGTTGTGTACGTAACACGGTTTTCAAGTGACCTATCTTCTTAGAAAAGCATTACATCGGCCAACGTACGCATCGATTCCGTTCTCGCGCGAAAGGATGCTCCGTGTGAGCGACACGCACTGTTGCGTAAAGATAGTGCATCGCTCTGCGCGCTTTGTATGCGTGTGCTACGTATTGTTCGAACTTCGCGTAACAGGTCGTGAGGGATGTGAGCTTCCCACAGACTTAGCGGAGCGGCGTTTCCCGCCCCCCGCCACGCCCCGCCCCCTCCTGCCCCGCCTCGCTCTCCGCCGCGGGCGCGCCCTATCTGCAACAATGTTTGTGCATCCAGGGCTTGTCTGCTCCTATGACGGGCAGGCTGCCTGTCTTCCTGTCTCGTCTATTTACGCGCGCGACGCCCCCCTCTCGCCTCCCCCCGCCACGCCCCATAACTTCGCCTCGCAGGATGGCCGCGTGGCTTTAGCGCCAACAGCCGCTTCGTCACCTCGCGCAGAGTACTTTTGCGTGGGCGGCGCTCGCCCCTCTGGGCAGACGGCCGGCCACGCAAATGTTTCGAGGTCATCTTTATCACGACATTTTAGTGAAGGGATTACGGGGATAAGCTTCTGCGAAACTCGTGTTCTCTGTGAATATACCGCAATATGGTGTGAGTTTCCAATTGCGTATATTTGAGTATTGATGAGATCAAAATGAATGAAGCCTTTCGAAAGTACTAATGTATGCACAAGCATGAGCAGGGGAGTTAGCTCTGTCACATAAATTCATCGATAGCTAGATTGATACTTGTGTGTCATAAATACCGACGCTTCTGCAGCAAGCTGAAAAGGCAGTCCCTGCAATAAGAGCAGAAAGATGGGAATTCCGTACTGTGAAGTTCGATACTGACGCACTTGTTAAACCACATTTAATAGCATAATTCAATGAATAGTTAAAAGACAAAACGTAATACAGTGCCGTTTAAGTTGGCTAGTGAATTAAACTTCGTTAGTTACATTACCACGAATGCATTGTGACTATACAAATATGGTTAGTAGCGTAACAAATGGAAAAACGTGAAAAAGTTCTTATTATCGCATAGTGACATGCTACACTCCCTTGCTGTAAAACTATTTAATAAAGTGCATGAGGTGAGGATTAATTGACGAGGTAAGAAATATCTGAATGTGATGTAGTCGCTTCTCAATTGTGATAATAGTCAATGATGAATACATAGAATGTTGAAGCAGTCGTCCTAATGGCGAGCCGATAGCGTGGCCCACCTCCCATTCTCCCAGGCAAGAATAAGTGACAGTCTCGCAACAGTTTTAAAGGAAGTGAGGCAACTGCGAAGAAAGTCACACGCTTACTAAGACGAGAATGGAAGGCACCTAAAATAGGAAGTATACAAGCCGTGTATGAAGACATCTGGTATCGTAAGCGCCCCACACTGCTGGATTGACCCCAAGACACGTCTGCACAAGTCAGCTATTTGTCCAGAAGTGATACAAGGTCTGTCCCAAACGTTCCCAGAATATATGATTTAAAATCACTCATTCAAAATCGGTTTACAGTCTTTTCAGAACTTTACAAAGTATTCTCCACCTGCATTGATGAACTATTGCCACCGCTTTACTCAATCATTGAAGGCGCTTTGGAAGTCGTTAATGGCAATTTCCTTCAGTGTGGTCGTCACATCCGCTTTTTCGGCCTCCAGCGTCCCATGCTGATTTCCTTTCTCGGTTATTTTGATCCTTAGCCGCAAAAAGAAGTCCGCTGGTGCCAGATCGCTGCTGCACTGCGATCACACAGTTTGGCGAACAACTTGTAGAAAAAAAGCGCGGTGTGACCTGATGCGTTGTCATGGCGCTAGATCCAATTGTCGCGAATTTATTTTAGGACAATTTTCATTTGAATATCTCCAGTTAAAATGCGGTGAGAGATTGTTTTGGGTATTCTACACTCATCTGCAATCATCCGGACAGTTAATCGTCGGTCCTTATCCACAACTTCAGGTGCTTTTTGCAGCGAGTCGTCCGTTTGTGATGTCGATGGGCGTCCTTAGCGGTCGTCGTCGTTGACGGATTCCCGACCTTCAAGGAACCTCTTGTGTCACTTGGACGTTTAGCTTTGTTTCATCGCCCTGTCATCGTGAGCTTTAGGAAGCATTGCGAGCTTCTCCGGACCGTTTGCCCCCACTTTCACACGGAACTTGATTTCAGAACTCTTCTCCAAAACTAGTCCATTTTTTCAATATCCTATAATATTTTTGGTCTTTGAGTTTTAAAGACAGAATATTTTTCATATTAATATTTATTACACAATACATAGTACAACATTTCGGAAATTATTTTATTATATTAAATTTATTAAAATTATATAATTATAATTTAAATAAAAATATAAAAATAAAAAATTATATAAAATTAAAGTATGCGGAAATAGTTCCCGAAACGTTGCGCTATGTATTATGTAATAAATATTAATACGAAAAATATTCTGTCTTTAAAAACCAAAGACCAAAAAGGTAGTATATTGAATAAATACAGACAGAAAAAAATAATGGTCCAATTTTTGGCTCGATGAGGGTGCAGTGGATACCTCTGCGCAGAACCTGACCCTGCCTCAACAGCTGGTCACAGGCGACTGACATGATCTCAGTTTTGAAGCTTATGTAGCTCACCAACTTCTCCGCCAGAAGCTCCGCCCCGCAAGCCAGCGTTGCCAACTAGAAAAGATCATTCCGGGAACTGTATTCCAATTTAATTCTTGTATTCCAGTTTAAAAGTAGTGTTCCTTTGAAAACACGAGCTGGAAGGTGAGGGGAACACTGTCATCCAATCGGAAGCTTTGTTATAAGTTAAATTTTTGTGGGCATTTTTGCGGAAATAATATTCTTGCATGGCCTGTGAAATCGTCATATTTCTGCATACGACAACGTGCAGAAATGTATACATTGTGGGGTAGTCCTGGAGAAAGTGTATTCCTCTTCACTTGTATTACGCAGTGTTTTTTTTTCTAGTACCAGCGGCTCCGCCCCCTCGCCCTGCGCTACCCGAAACGCCTGGCCCACGCCCACGCGCATCGCCCGGGGCGACACGCTCACCTGCTCGCTCCCTTGCGCCGCCCTCGCCCTATCCCCCCCCCCCGGCCCCGCCCCCGCCCCAACCGCGCTGTGCTTCGCCTCGGCTCATCGCACAGCAATTCTGCCCGCGGCAGCGCGGCCCGCTACTTTGTATGTACATAACATTAATTGTATATCAGCCTTACGGGCCATTCATTATGTCTGCCGCCGTAATTCGCAAGCCAAGCGTAAAACGAGATATCGATTATTGCAGTCGAGCAGTCGACGGCGACGGTGGCAGCAGCGCTGCGACGACGTCGAGGCTGTCGCGGGAGGACGGCGGCGGTGGCGGCGACGCTCTCTCTTGCGCGTTCGCTCGCTTCGACTCCCTCCCCACCCCCACCCCGCCGCCAGAGCATTCCTCGCGGCGGTGCACCCCCCGCCCCCGCCCCCTCCGGCTTCCGCTCGCAGTGCCGCCGTCGCTACTACTACTGTCAGCGCCCGCGGTCTTAATTATATGCCCCGCCCCTCTAACGGGTCCCAAATTACAACACACGAAATTACACGGCGAAGCGGGACACACGTACATGCGCGGGTGCAAACACAGCCCCCCCCTCCCCCCCTACTCCGCGCGACTGTTCGCTCTGTGAGCACCGACCTCGCAACCCGCTCCCCGGGGCGCCCTCGATCCCTGGCACGTACGCGCTCTCTATGCGCCCGCCATCTTCTTTCGAGGTAGGCTGACGTGGAATGGCCGATTTCCGCCATGTCTTGTCCCATGTGACTTCCCAAGACGACACATTAATATTGTGCGTTTTTCTAATATTATTTCATCTCGTCATAATCATAATGCGTGTGCCATTCTTTGCGATGCAGTTCAACGCTGCTGTCTTGTTATTCATCTTGCTAGACAGCTCATTGCTTTATTACATCAATATGCAATCCAATATCCAACCTATTCCATGAAGTCAAGCTTCTGAACCTTTCATTCTTCAGTGAAATTGTTTTCATTTGAACTTCAACAATAGACGAAAAGCTCGAATTATCCAAAATTTGAATCCAAAAAATAGATATTGAATTGAATTAACTTGGGTGTCGTTTAGACCACGCAAGTAGGCGTCTACGTGCTATTTCCTGGCTCAGAAGGCATGTGCGGGCCACTGGTGTGGCCCGCCGCTTGTTGACTCAGCTGAGAGGAAGGAAGTTTAATGGTACGCGGACCACTACAGCGATAATAGCCGTCAGCCTGGCCCCAAATCTTGCATTTCAGAAGCTCTGTTTTAGGGGTTCGTGTTATATATACTCATTTTTAATGTTCGGCAAGAAAAAAGGAATACAATATTAATATTGTATGAGTAACTAGTTTAGTAAGATATAATAACTATATTTAGTATAACTATTATTAGTATAGAGAAAATTTAGTATAGAGAAAATAACTAGTTTAGTACGGCGTCTTCCGTTTCATGTTAAAAATTTCTGTTTGTGCTAGAAAAGTTCGTGACAAAAAGAAATTTTAAACACAATATCGTTTTCTGACTCGTCATCCTCGGACACAGAAAGTTTAGTGAAAAAGTCGAGAATAAAAACCTCTTTTAAATATTGTTTCATAAAAAAATAGTTTTAATTATTGCCAATCTGTACAATCTAAAAGTAGCGAGTCACGATATGACAGAAATGCAGAAAATTATTTCGAGTGCTTCAGATATGTTAAAAGCTTAAAACGCCTAAAAATTAATATTATTCTAGAATTCTGCCAGAATGTTTTAAATCCATAAACAGTGCCGGTCGATTCTTCTTGCATAGTGGAATAGAAGGAACTATTGATCAGATCTATAGGCGCATTAAAACCTCTAAAACAGAATTTTACGAGCATAACGTCCACCCTAAGAACACGTGCTTTTTTGTTAAAAATATTTAGGACATAAAGGAACAAAATCATTATAAATTAGACCGAGACGCGTCGAACGACCCTCCATTACTCTGAATGGTGAGCTGGATGAGCTTTAACCGAAAGTTACATGCGGGTAGACACGAGGAAACACGCAGAGTACCGTATTTCTGTACGTAGGCTTTTCCAGAAATGTTTTACACAAGGCAAATAGCCATTCATTCCGATCTCTGTAGTCAAGTAACACCGTCATTGTCCGTCAGACGCTGTACGTAAAGAGAGGTGAGAAGTCGCTATATCACCCTATTCCTAAAACGTAATTTATATAGATTTGTGAAGTCTTCGTCAGTATATTAAATTTTAAAAGTTTTCGTTTCCAGATTTATAGATCAATTTCGACTTTTAATTAGATTCCATCAAAAATAATTAAAATTTAAGTAAAATTTTCTTAAAGTAATCATGCATATGCATCAGACGTATGCCAAACATATTAATTATTCAAATTGTAAATTTCTGTCAACTTCATTATTTTTCCAGTCTGAAGATTTTTAGCCTCACGAATCAATCCTGAGATGATGTTAATATTTTTTCTTTTTCAAATTTTCCTGACTGAGTACTAGACAGTATGCTTCAGAATCGTTTCTTCGGTTCATAAATGGCGACGGTCTGTATATATCTTTATGATAAATGTGTGTGTGTTTGTTTTCATCATAATGTTCGGTGCGTTTTTTTAAACTAAAACTTTTTTGGTGCAACTTCACTTGAAACACTGACACTCGAATTTCTCAGATTTTACCAGGACCTAGATTTACCTACAGATTAGCAATCGCGAAAATGTTCGGATACGTCTATCAGGTACCTCGAGTTGGTGCTCATGAAAGGGACAAACCATTCAGTATGCCATACGGAATCTACGGAGATGCAAGAGTTTGCGAGAGGAGGTTTACTTGCTGTGAAATCATGCGTTTCCAACAACTTCACACAGTTGGGTGAATGCCCTGTTTGAACCCGAAGCCGGGAGCGTTCGTCGTAGTTATGTATACAGCCCATAGAGTGCATAACCTTTCACGTCAGAGCACTGAAATGAGCTGTCAAGAACTCTCCCGGCCGCAAGAGCCCTCGCTAGAGAGCGGGCGGCATCGACATCCTGGCAGAGCGCTTTCTCAATTAACTTCGCCAATAAACATCTTGAACAAAACCAGACGTCAGGCGCATATCTAGCCTCCCCCGTCCCTGCCGCCTAACTCTTCCCCAGCGCCGTTGTCTGTGCTGCGCCTCATTCCCCATTTCCCACGTTAATAGGGTCAACGGTGCCAGCCGCGTGGAAGGACGCACATTCGTTACGATGTGAAAGAGCGTGACGGAGCAAGAGACAGAGAGAAATCCCAGTTTAAACACGCCATTCAAACATTCATTAGTTGCACACGAATTGCGCTGCTAGTATGTAATTTCAACCAAGTACTGACGTGTTCCGAGTATTTTAATTTTTGGTTATGCGCATCAGTATAAATCTTTAAATTTAATGTGGGACAATTTTTATTAAGATAATTTTTAAATATTAAGATAACAAAAATAAAATATTGAATACATAATGATTCGTAAGAGTGATTAAAACATTTGCAAAGGCAACTAAAAAGCTTGAATTTCTTTTGAGTTAAAAAAATAAAACTACTGATGAAGTATTTTAATAAACTAACATAATGCTAGCCTGCAAACGAATTAGAAGAGTGAAGATGAATTACTGTAGTTGAAAGCAAAATTTATTATATAATAAATCATTTATTCAATTTCTGAGTTATCTAGAAATGCTCAGTGTTTCGAAAAATTGTATCTAATCCTATCCCACAATCAAATCCTAATCCCGCTTCGGGGATGGATGTGTGTGTGTGTTTGTGTTATCCATACGTGTTCTTCCTACAGTTTAAAAATCAAAGTGGTCGGTGTATGATCTAGATGTTGAAAAGCGACCTTAAAAAAGTATTATCTTTATTTCTCATATTTTTGGGACTCGGAATTGCTTTGCCCTTTCCCATTGTCGGAGAGTATTAATCCCGAAGGTTCGCTGTAAGCTGAGTTGGTGCACGGCGCACTGAGCGAAGGCAAACGCCCGTCCGCGGCGAAAGAGCGGGCGAGTAAAGGCCCCAAAGAAACGAAGAAACCAAGACAGGAGCCGGCGCTAAATCGAATGCGCCGCATGCACGCCCGTAATCGAATCGGGGCGGCGCCGGGAGGAGAACGAGCCCGGGCGAGGGAGGGGGAGGGGAGGGGGCGAGTGAGGTCCGAGGTGCCGCCCACGCCGGCGCTGACGCCAGCGAAACGGCCTCGCGCGGAGAAAAAGCGCCCCGACGGCAGCGCTGTCGCGGTGACCACCTTCGCCGCTGCTCTTTCGCCGCCGTTCGCGTTGCTGCCAAGTCGCTCCGAAACACTTGATTCGCTTGCTGCAGAAACACTTCAAGTCCATTTTTTTAAACTTTTCTGAGATATGTTGATCACACGATATAATTAATACAGATGAATCAATTGTTATAAAAAATCCTTATTACTATCGCGAACTGACCGGGAGCGGTAGCTCAGTGCATCAACTGATGTCACTGCAGCGCCTCTGACCGGGAGGTCCTAGGTTCCCACTCCCCACGGCGCCAGGATTTTCGACACTAGCTTTTCAGCTAGGTCGATTCAGTCGCTGTCTGGAGGAGAATTCTAGCGGCCGGCTGCTCTGATCGATAGTTTTCCGTGGTTTCTCCGATCAACACCAGGCGAATGCCAGAGCAGTACCCTATCAAACGGGCCACGGACCGCGCGCGATCTGTCCTTCCCATTCCTTGTCCTATCCTCTCCCATTACACACACTTACACTAACATGCACTACACTACCACATATCCCGGGAGACCGGTCGGGAGCTTAGAGCTTGTCCCGGCTGGGGCGGTGCCCCGTGGTGGGAGAGTCCTGGTTAGGGGGAAACCCCACTAGCCGACGGTAGGTCGGCGCCGGATCTCGCCATCCGGCGGGGGAAGATCAGCGCCATCTCCCGAGAAAAACATACACTACACTAACGGGACTAATGACCAGAGCAGTTGACGCGCCCGGAAACATCAATCAATCAATCAAACCGCGAACTGTGGGTATAACAGCGCTGTCTCAGCAATCAGTTTCGTCGCTGCTCATTCCATGGTTCACGTTTGTGCCAAGTCGCTCCGAAACACTTGAATCGCTTGCTGCAGAAACACCTCAAGCCCATTCTTTTCACAGATACTGAGATCTGTTGATCACATGACATAATAGATACACGGACGCATCGACTGGTATAAAAATTTCTTATGACCTCCGCGAACTGTCGGCGTAAGCGCGCTGTCTCGGAAACCACCTTCGCCGCTGCTATTTCCGCCACCGCGTCGTCGTTTGCTTTGGTGCCAAGTCGTCCCGAAACACTTAAATCGCTTGGTGCAGAAATACGTGTCCATTTTCCTTTAGAGACCTTAATGAAACCAGTACTGTAGTTTCAAGTATCCTTATGAATATGAGAAACATAATTTTGGTGTGTCGTTAAAGTTCCATACATTTAGTTTTTATATTGTCCTTTCATGTGTATATTTCCCTTTTTCATCCGTACTCGTATCCTCACAAAACAAAAGTTGCCATAAGTTGTGCCCCAATCCTCGATTATATATACACACATCGACTGATATAAAAATCACTCAGGTCTGCCGCTAACTGTGGGTGTAACATCCAGGCAAACGTTTCGTTTGGTGCAAAATTGGGTGTAAAAAAATTTCAGCTTTTTCTTTTCCTCCTAAACGATCGTGGAGAACAGACATAAGGGGTTTCTGCATCAAGCGACTTACTTGCTATATATTTGCAAAATCTTAGGCGAAGAGAGATCCTGAAAATGAGGTAGTGATGGAGTTGATATATTACCTTTAAGAATAGTTATAATTCAAACATGTACAATACGTATACGTCAATTTAAGGAGTCTGTGGACTCTACTCTTCATCAGCTGTTGGGTTGCTACGTCGAGTTTAAGCGAGAATTCCGCGAGTTACAGAATACTTGAGAGAAAAGAAAGTACACAGTATTTACAAACATCAAGAGTTCTTCTTCTGCTCTTTTATCCTGCTCTGCTCTTTGTTCCTCTTCTTATATTTCTTCTTCTCCTTTATTTCTCCTCCTTTTTCCTAGCCTCTTCTTTTCACTTCCTTTTCTTTCCCTTCTTCACCTTCTCCACGGTGTCCTGCTTGAAACATTAATGTTGCATGGTAATGCAGGAGCCGCTGCAATATGAAAATCTAAACACACAACCCGCAAGCAGGTTGCCTAATAAAACTACCCACAGGCGACGGCAATTCACAGACCTCAGTAAATTAACTATTTTTTTCTACAACTACATAATTACATATTAATTGACTACATAATTCACATAGTTACATTTTTCAAAGATTTTAGAGGCTTCATATTGGTCTCGTATAACAGTTTCAACGTTTACTGTATTTTATCTCATATCACAATATGTAACAATGTCAATGAATGCATTTCTCTGATTAATCTACATTAAATAAAATATTTGTCACTAATTGAAGAGAAAAGGGCGTTTCGAGAATATGGCGAATTGTCCTCACTCTTTTCATGTACCATCTTATTGGGAATCGCTACTTCGGCACAATTCCTCCCGTGACTGACTCCAAGTGCTTGTCAGTCCTGTCTAGCAAGCGTCCCTCCCCAGTCACGGCGTGCCGCCTCCCCGCCGGTCCACGTCACCTCCCGACCGCCCCGCGTCCGACCGTTTTCGCTGGCCGGGAGCGCGTTAAACCAATTGCATCTCGCTGATTGCTTTATCTTATTTGGGGAGCGACCGGCCGGCGCGCGGGCGGGCGGGCGGGCGGGCCCACCTGCCGGCGAAGGCCGTGTTTTTGCGTGTCGCCGCCACATCGTCCCCGGCCTTCCGCCCCCGTCGCCGCCCCCGTCGCCACTGCCGCCGCGGAGCGCTGACTGAATTAATGTTGCAGGAGTGCGAAACGTTGTTTTTGCGCCGGAGACGCGATGACCAAAACGTTTGCACCGCTCCACAGCGCTGGCGGCGGTGGGGGAAGGGCAGGGATAGACAGGGTGGAGGAAGCAGGGCGGGGCGGAGCGGGGGTGTGAGGCGGAGCGCGGCGGGGCGGAGCCGGGGAGCGGGCGGGGCGGGGCGGAGCGGGGCGGAGCGGGGCGGAGCGGGGGGCGGGGCGGAGCGGGGCTGCTCGGGCAGGGAGCTAGATGCGCAGGGCGACTGGGGTGGACGAGCTGGCACCGAGAGGCAGGGGGAAGCCGGACTGGGGAGAGGGCGTGGCGACCCAGTCTACACGGAATAGATCGGCGTGTGACGCGGCGGGGCGGCATCCGTGCTGGGCGCGGCCGTGGATGGCAGCCTCCCTGTCGGCGCTCCGTGAGCAGGAGGCGCGGGCGGCGCAGGACGAGAAATAGCCTCGCTGTTGAACAGGTCTTGTGCAACCGCGCTGCCGGTCGCCTACATCTCTCGAGACCCTAAAGTCTCCGGGACACGTGCCGAGTGCTGGTTCGTACCAGAAAAGAGGTTCTGGGAGTTAAACTAAAATTATTCAAGTTTAAAACACATTTTTTTTTTTTTTACTACTCCGACGCCTTTCAGCTATTAGAATACCTACATTATATGGCTTTCTGATCTTTTCAATTGTTTTATTCACCTCAAATGGTTTCTTCATTGCATCGAAGCCGTGGATAAGAGTCCATAAGGTACGACTGAGAAAAAACATTAAGAGGAAAAAACCTACTGTCAGAAGCCGAGTACATTCTAATCTACGAGACTTTTTCTGAACTATTTATTTCTATATTTACTTAATTATTTTTCGCGGACGTCACACATTCTCCTTCCAGTGTTCGGCCTCATCAGCACCTGGAATCAAACAGCACCACAGAAAATCGCCCACACTATCGCCTCTGCGCTATTTCAATGAAACGTTTTTAATGAAGAAAACGAGGTAGGCATGTTTTAGAAGGCTTTATTACGTAGAAAATGTGGAAAATTTCATAAATGCTCCGAGTTGACGCAAAACGATTAGTTAACATAAATTAATATAAATTATTGGATTAATGACTATGAGACTGTGGCTCATAGTCATTAATCCAATAGTCGAGACTATGAGACGAAATACTCGAGACAACTTCGAGACTATGGCTTGAATAAAGAACCTTATAAATTGATTCCAACGGTAAATCGACACAGTCCAGGCCTGAGGAAGACCACGAGATGGTCGAAACCTTGGCATTACTGCTTTTGATGCGGCTTCACCCGTACACCCAAGAGCACTCGCAAAACTCTGGTCTCGGAAGCCTACGACTTTACATGACACTTTTGTATTAAATATCCAGACATCATGTGTACTGAAAATATTTGCGTATGGAATTGACCGTCTTTAATATTTTCATTAAAATGAGATATAACCGCCGAAATAAAGACTTGGACTTGTTGCTTTTTGGCACAAATTCTTTGAAATGATTAATGCCATAGTAACAAATATTGAAAAAGTAGTACTTACAATGTTTTGAGGAATAAAATAAAACAATCTCATAAGAAAAATCAAGAACATGGAAAAATATGAAAACGAAATCTTCTACATAGACGACTGACTCATTCCTATTTATGAGTGAGGGCGTGAAAGAGTATCTGCAAAGCACCTTCAACACACGAAGTGACATTTTTTGCAGCCTCCTGAAACGGTAATAATCATTGTCAGAAATAACTCACAAGCAGTAAAAATGTTCTTGGAGCCGTGTGTGCTTGTCAGATTGACCGCTGCGTTGCAGCAGTCGTCTGGAAGCTTCCGAAATATTACGCAGTTATTCGCGAAGCTGTCGGGAGTAATTTTCTTGCGTTATCCGTCGGAGCGTGAAATTCGTTCCACCACAATCAACTGGCGCGAGCAAGGAAGAGAAACAAATGAGTCCACCGTCATAACCGATGCGTGTTCTTCCGCCTCTTCACTGTAACAGAATGCTTGCAAATTTTTTCATGACCAGTGCGCGCAATAAAATGTTCACGGAATTCTGACAAAATGAGAGATAGTTAAAAAAGATAGAGTGCGATTACTGACTATTAGTATTCACAAGGTTTATTGCGTGTTCTCTGATTTGAACAAGATCTTAGATATCCATGAGATTAACGAATTATTAGATTTAACTATACCGGTGTTCAATTAAAGGGCATTACTGTCTTATGAAGAGCCTGCGCTTTATTGCCAATATGGCGCTGTTGTTTTCATCCTCCATTTTTGTAATGAATGCGCCTAAAGAGAAAATTTATCTTCGTATACCGTACATTATGTATGTATCTGGCATTTTGGATCAAACGTCCAACTTTGCTAGCTAGATAAGTGTCCTCCAATCCTGGACCTTCAAAGTAAACTGGCTTCAAATCAAATTATACAATGAATACATGTTAAAAATTGATTTGTCTTCAAGCAACCAATTTTGGTATTAAGACATTAATTTGATTAATTAGGCAGATTACGTTAATTTCTAAAACAAATAATTTTGAACATGTAGATAATTCTTTAATATATTATCAAGCCTTTTAATATATTCCACGTACAGATGATAGATAGGGAAATCAGGCAGAGTATGGTAGATAAAGTTCTCTGAATTAGGCATTTCCTTATGGCAGGATTTTATGGTTCGCCATGACCTTCGTACCATATATTATAGGTTCTTTTATTCTTAGAAGGTAAAATATGTATTTCTAGTAGTATAATATTCATAGGACTTCAATTGAAGGCACCGATTCTGAGTCGTAGAGACACGTTTGCAATACTTCGAGGTAATTAATTTTTGGGTGGGGCGGTGCCTTGCTGAGTCATATAAAATAAATCCAAAATTTAGCTAGGATATTATTTTTTTTTATTATTATTAGTTTATATTGTGGTAGAAAACACTGTGAAAAATCTCACAGTTCGTTACCTACCGACAAATTTTCCAGAATGTCCAATGGAAGTGTCCGACACGATATTAATTTCATTTAATTTCATTCTACAACAATTTCATTCCAACATTAAATAGCATGCGCGAATCGTCCAAGTAAAACCTTTTTCTAAAGACAATTGCTCATTCTCCTTGTTGATACACATATCTTTAATTTCAAAAAAGGTAATGTCGATCCAAAATCATTGCAGAAATCCTGTTGCCGTCAGCCATACGTCAAACATTCAATTTGGCTTCGCGGAACGGCCGTCGCCATGAAGCCACGCGTCCGCTGTCCGTCAGCAGCGAGCGCCACATGAATCTCGAGCGCCTCCTACTGGCGGGCGTGGAAATCACCGCCAAACGACGGGCACATCTACGCCGCGCCCAGGGCTTTGGACGGGCCGTGGCCGCCCAAACACCCACCCGCCCCGTCCCCCTCGCCCCGCTTCTCACCGCCCCGCCCCGCCCCGCTTCTCACCGCACCGCCCCGCCCCACCCTACCCCGCCCCGCCCCGCCCCATCCCGCCCGCCCCGCCTCGCCCCTCCGCTCCCCGCCCCGCACTACCCCGCCCCACCCGCCCCACCTCGCCCCACCCCGCCCGCCCACTCCGCCCCGCCCCGCCCGCCCCGCCCGCCCGCCCAGCCTGCCCGTCTGTTTCGCAAGCCCGCTCCGCCCGCCCCACTGTCCCTCCCCGCCTCGTACCGCCCAGCCCGCCCCTCCACGATCCGTACCATCCCGCGCAGTCCGTCCAGCCACGCCCCGGCACTGCCCACCCGCCCCGCACCCTGCTCGCCCGCTCCGATCCCGCCCGCCCAACCCCGTCCCGCCCGCCCAAACCCCGTCCCGCCCTTAACCCAGCCGCCCCCTCACCTCGCACCCCGAACGGCCGCCCCGCCCTCCCTACCCGCTCTCCGCCCTCCCCGCCCGCCCGCCTCGCTCCACCAAGTACGGCATACAAATGCCATTTGCGCCTGAAAATCCGTCCCGCGCATGCTAATGCAGCATTACATATGCTAACGCGGAAGTCGCGTATTTGTGGGTCTCTCACGTTTCAACAGTCGCTGCTCGAGGCAGAACGTTATTATTATTTTGCGCCACAAATTAATGTTTCGCTTTGTATTTCTAAACTAGTGGTGCTACAAGAACACATATTTTCTCGCATTATTTGATACACTAGTTATAATACTCGAGTTCCCACTCGGGTTCTTAGATTTATCATGTCATTTACGCTAACAGCTAATCTCAGATCACTAGTGCCTTGTGTTCGGCCAGTTCGATTGACGAGTGCCAGTTTTCGAGAAAATCATCTGAATGGTTTTGGTTTCTCTGTCAATTACAGACGGACACACATACAGGCTCATCGACATTTGGATGTAAACCAATGTTCGGTATCACGAACCCACAAAACGTAGATTTTGATTTCACAGCATCTTACAGGAAGTAATTGACGATTTATAGGAACAAGATTTATCCCCTTTTCAGTTTTAGGGACCCATACAATTTTTTCTGTCGTCGTTTTGTGCTGCATCATTTCAACGCTTTCTCTATACTACGTATCAGACTGCTAATTTCAACCTGCCCCGCGGTATCTGATCTTTCCGCTTTCTCTCGTTCGTATCTGACGCTATTAAGACTCCCACAGACCGACGCGATAGATCCGCAGCCTACGCGGATTAGCCGCAGCGGAAGTTTCGCGTCACGTGTTGCCTTATTAGCACGTACTGCCCGGCAGGGGAGCGTCGCGGAAACGGATTGGCAGCGTTTAATCGGCGGCGAAATTTGTAATGCTGTTAGACGCGTGTCTTCCGCTGCAGCTCAAGTTCCGTGGATGTCCGCCCGGGTACCAGTGTCTTTGCTCCCCTCTCGGTGGAGCGACCTTGCCAACCGTCACCAAATGCTGACTCTTAATTGACGCTCCGCTGTGAACGGTCCCGCGAATTCAGCGACCGCGTCTAGCTCGGAACTTTCCGCGCCGCACCCGCTGCGGATCTACCGCGCCGGTCTGTGGGAGTTTTTAAACTGCTCCGTTTGCGGGTAGTATTTGAATGCGGTATTCAGCCAGTATTCGGTGCAGTTAAAAAGAATGTCTCAAGATGTACTAACAAGGCCTCTAGTAAAACAGAAGGTCAGTAAAAGTTCTCGTGCGATGTGAATTTTATTTGATGTGCTTCTCCACTTTTCCTCAAGGCCTCAATCCATTTGGACCTTCCATTTGTGCTTTGTGAATTCGTGGCACCATTAATTTCATTACTTTGGGTAACAGTCTTTTTGCATTTGATTTGCCATAATTACATTATAGATTGCGAGATATTGTTTCTTATTTTTTTCTTACAATAGTTAATTGAAAAATTATTTAACTACAATTGTAACAAAATTTTTGTTCTTATCATATTGTAATATGATAAAATTGAAAAGCAGATTTTTATGTAAATAACCTAATTCGTCATCCCTTTCAACCAATAAAAACTGCGTTTCCGCTGAGAAAAGTGACACGTCTGGAAGGCAAAGAACATGAAATGATCACCCTAATAATTCACACGGCGAGACCGCTGTTACCCAGTGTCACTGATGATGTCTTAGCTTTCAACTCTACAATTTCAGAAATAAAAGTTGAAAACTGAAATTGATTAAACCAAAGAGTCAGAATTAATTAAAAATTGGAGTCTGACCTCTGCTTTCTTTATTCTCTTTTAATATTTACTTTAAAGGACGTCCTAATATTCCTCAGGGTGATCTGAAGTTTCTACAAAACTACTGTTGGGTTGCGATATATATCATTGCAATTTCCCAATCGAATAAAAACGATTTTCACGTTTTTTGCCTCAAACGTCAGTAAATTTCTCCTGCAAACGAAATACACCTGTGTGTTGTTGTGTTAAAATTGTCTTCCTCAGAGAAGAGGTGTCACATTTTTTCCCCCAGTGTCAACCCCTCTTTCACTTCCAATGAATCTCTATTTTACAAATGTGCTAAATACTCCTTGCGAGTGGTTTTTAATGTAGATAGGAAAGATTGTATGTCTCGTGTATTCAACAATTAGGACTCAAGACAGGTGTCTTCTAATGTTGTTTGTTATTTGTGACATCTACATTTTCAACTCGTATCATGTTCTGAATACTTTTTCGTGCCAACTGCAGTTTTCATCGATATAATCGAAGAATTACGTAAATCTTCAAGCTGCATCCTGTTAATTTTGGGGGTTTAAGTCCCGACTGTAGCTGAGTTTTTGAGCCAATTTACAGATGTGGGTGGAAATCAACCAAGAAATGGAGGAGAATGCTTTTGACAAGTTGCTCTGATCAGTAGTTTTCTGTGGTTGATCCACTCAGTACCAAGCAAATACCTAAACAGTTTCTTTACAAACAGGACCCGAACTGCGCTCGATATTTCTCTCCTAATCCTTGTTCCTCCTTTTTCTTTCCATATACAGACATTCACTACAATATCATACGTATCGGGATCTTAGAGCTTGTTGTGGCTGGGGCGGTGCCCCGGTGGAGGAGATAACTGGAGGTAGACTGGTCGGGAACTTAGCTCCGCCCCGCCCCGTTCACCCCGCCCCACTCCACTCGTTCCTCCCTGCTCACCCTGCTCCGCTTCGCCCCGCTCCGCCCCCTCGCCCCCCCCCTCGCCCTGCCCACTCCATCCCGCCTCGCCTCACTCCGCCGCGCTCTGCATTACCCGCGCTCAAACCGCGATGAGATGCTGTTTCGTCTGAACTCCTTCACCCATCACCCACGCCGATCCCTGACTTTTTTGTTCGACGTGCTCTACCTCCACTGCCCCACCCCCGCACCATTGGGGATGGCGGGGACAGCTGCAGTGCTAGGTTGGTTGGAGACAAGTTATGATTGCGTTAGCTTTCGCGGCCGGAGTTTGTGTTATCTAGCCCATCGTCGCGTCTATGTCGTGGTGGCTGTCAATGTACCCAACATATTGTTGCTTTTGTGAGAGCGTACTGCTGAGAAAACAGTAAGCTCTAAGGAAAGCCAGTTACGTTAACCGAAGGCGGGGCGGCTCGTCCCGGATAGCCTATATATGAATGGAAATAAAGTTAGACGTTTCAAAAATAAGTGGACATTACATTTCCTAATTGAACCCATTATCTTGTGCTAACTTTATTGTTTACTAACTAAGCGTATGCCTTAGCCTCCTGCTGTTCTGAGTGTTCATAGGCGTTCACTATCGTAAGCGATGCAAGTCCCTTGAAGCGCTCCGTTTCTCTTGTACTTCAGCGGCTGCTATCCACCTCCACATGCCTCGCGCTCGCTGCGTGGAGTCCTCTGCTTCGGTCAGTTACAGTCACAGATCGCGTGCTCTCTGTTTTGGAATAATCCAATATATTTACCACTTCCTACGTCTCAGACAATTAAATAATACACAAAGATCAGAAAACAATGTTAGAAGTGTTAATTTATTGTGGAAACTGAGAGTTTCCGTATCCCTTGTAAAAGTTTCTGAATGTGTTTTCTCAAGCTGAGAGTGACACAACACAATTTTTATACATTAAAATTGAAATTATCCCTAGGTGGACTAATGTTTAAAGTTCTGGAGCAAATCCTGGAAAATGTTTTTCGTTGAAGCTAAGTGATTACAGTAAAGTGAAGGCACCGGAAGACTCAATTAGTGAAAATAGTTTCGATACAAACAAACTTGTGGCTAATCGTTATTTGGCTAAAGAAGAATGCAATATTTTAACTATACTCTAACCTCTCTAGTTCTTGAAAACATGAGGCAAGTAATTTTCATAAGTTATACGAAGCACTACTATCGGTGTACGGCCCCTCGTAAGCCCTTCAGTGTTTCACTCCTGTAACGTGAGAACAATTTTTAAGTCGTGAATGTGAACCACTTCTTTCCTACCGACAAACTCTGCAACTTATCATATCGTACATTTTCAGCAATCTATAAATGTGAAATACCAAATTGAAGTAAGAGAGTACAAAATTTTACTGTTTGAACGTTAATTGCTCTGTGTTTCAGTAATTCTTTATGTTCTCAAATCATCTCTGTACCAGCATTTGAAATTTGCGATAAAACGAATGCATCAAAAATGTTAATTATCCTAAATTAACTGTCTGCCACTCCACTCTCTCATGAAACATATCTCGTGAAGGACTGTAGAGCGCATTTTTTAATTTTTGGCGAACAGTATGCGCATTGCTGGTTCAATCGGGGAAACATTTATTTCAAGAATACGCAGTGTATGTAGAAATTTCAATATAAATAATGATGATTTGTTTGATACAAAGTCCACTTAATTACGTTATTCTGTCTCACCTTTCCATTTGTTCTTATTCCCGGCGAAAATTACCATTTTTTTGTTTCTCTATTCTTTTTTCACAGTAAGTTGTAATGTGAGTTGTGTAAGTACAGTAAGTTGTGTGGGAGTTCATTACATTGCGCATACACCAATATTCATTCTTTCATTTGGTTATGCTGTGCTTGTTCAACGAGTATGTATGCACTTATTGTTTAATTGCCGTGTTTATCTTAAAATCTGCAAATAAAGAGTTTTTAAATAACCATAAACTGTTCACGTAAAAATTTGCACACTTACATTTATTTATTTAGTTTTGAATAGTTATAAATGTTCCACCTTTTGGTAATTATTAACATCATGTTATAATAGTTTCATGGAACAATTTCTCCGCTGACGGCTACACTGGACATACTGATATTTTATCGGAGGTAATCTGATTTTGTGAGTGCGTGTTAGTGGAAAAACACATCGAAGCCATCAGCATTGCAATACAATGCTCTCATTACACGCGATAAATTCGAAAATCTACCGCAAACAGCGTGGTGCAGCTCGCGCACAGCATCAGAAAGCAAAGCCTTGTTGTGCCATTTCGTGACAGTTACCAACTCTAGCTACATTTCCTTGTCTCTGAATGCCGTTCCCTTGCTCTTTCACCCATAACATCATTAACTCATAACGTACCTCTGTCTCATGTCTAAACTAATTGTGTATTTTACTGATCGCGTAACAATATTTGTTCCTTACTATCAGGACTCTCTCCATTGCTTACTTATAAAATGATGCCCGAGTTAATTTTCGATTTCTTGACCCAACGTCTAGGATAATATTTTATGTGTAAATAAGCTGCAAACACATTTTGTAAGTATTTAATCCGTATGTACAATTTTCCCAGCAGAATTTCAGAAGCGTTTTGAGTATTACGTGTTAATTTGTCATGGCTATTGCCCGAGCATTTATTTTACCTAAGATAGGCAGGCAGAAAGGCATTTTTTCACTAAAATAGGCTTTTAAAAATGCATTTATTGTAGCTAAAATAGGGGATGCAAAAAGAAATGTAAACAATGAAAAACACATTTAAAGGATTTTTTGTAAAACATTCATAATTACTATAAATCACATTTTCATTCCAACTTTAAAATTTATAGCAACACTTAACTTGTACGGAAACGATATTTTCTTTGAAATATTGATTCTGATAATATATAAAGATGTTTAAGGCAAAAAGACAAAAATTAGACCAAATGGCAAAACTAGGCATCCGAAGCTAAAATTGGCAAAATGAAAATCTATTCAAACAATTCCAGATGTACAATTAAGTGATTACTATTTTCAAAAGACATAAAATTGTAACAATAATAATAATAAAAAGCCTTTTTGCCAAAGTTCCAGAGTCCAATCATGGCATTTCTGCGTCGTCTTGCCCTCCACCACAGTTTAGGCAGCTTTCACTTAGCAGAGAGAATTGTAGGAGTTCTTTTACTACAGCTTGAGAAGCAAAGTAATTTGGATAACCAATTTAATGGCAATGGGAAAGCTGTGTAGTATATTTTCTATTTATATCGAAGGGCTTTGGAAATGAAACATTGTTTTATTTGATGAGGGAGTTAAGCATATCGATATTGTTTCATTTTGTTGGTCATCATGGGATGGAATGACAAATTATAAATTGTGCTGATTTCATTAAAACAAATGTCTTCGTGGACGTCGTGGGACTGAGCAAATTCGTATTTATAACTTTTGTATAATCATCCCTTTGTCGCATCTTCATAGATTTCTTTGCATTGAATCAGTAGCACTGAGCTAACGCTGTAGTTTTCACAACAACTTTTACAAAAAATTGCGTGCCTGTAATTATTTCACATCAATTGGCTAAATTTCTTTAAAGAAACATGACTGTAATTTTCCTGTCAGCAACTTCAACAAACAGTAATACGGCTCTTTATAGTTACTTAAATGACCTCTTAACATTCCACTCATTTCATTGAGTGTTCCCTGAGCATGTAACTGTTTCAAATCAGTAGCACTGAGGTAACAGTCACTAGAAAATGCTTCATTTACGACAATAACTTTGCAGGTTTTCGTTTAGTAAGTCTCAAACTCCTAGTCTCGACATTTACTGGCTTCTAATAAACCGCCTTCAGCTTGCCACCTCCCACTCGTCTCAAGCGCGCGTAAAGCAGGCTGCGCTTTGAAGGTGCACTAAAATACTCTGCCGCGCATCGACAACGTTGCTTTCGTACTTTTTGCTATTTCGAGCATTTTTACGGCCGTTGCGCAATTTCGCTGTACATCACGTTGGTACGAGATAATTTCCTCGTAATCCTTGCGCATAAATTATAGTAAAGCGTGGGCGGTTTCGCCCGCGCGTCAGCGGGGTGCCTCGCCCCGGGCGCACCCGGCACGGGGCGCTCATGGCGCAATAAAGACGACTGCTACTGCGGCGCCGGAGACCCGGGCTCCTGCACAGCAGGGGCGGGCAAAGCACGGCCCAGCCGACGCCACAGCTCGTGGGGCAGCGGGTAGAACTAGGCCCTGGAAGTGTCTATGCGGCTTGTGACAGGGGTGCATAGAGCCGAGAATTTATTCAGGCGCACTGTAGAAGCTCGCGTACTTTCACTAGATTAGAGCCATCGCGCCCGATTTCCGTTTCTTTCCGCCAGGCTGGCCGATCAGCTGTAAGCCACACCGGTTGCTCGTAAATAAGCAATCTGGTGGGGTATGCTAATTGCACGATTCATCAACCCTCACATAAGGTACAAAATGACGAAGTCGGGGGTTTCAGGTTAGAATGTACGTTTTTGTGGCTGGGTGAATTTTAAGTCTAAATTTTACAAACCTAAAAGGAATTCAAGTACTTAGAAAAATACTCTGGACGCTAGTTACCGCCCCTTGGTATATTTGCGATAAGCAGCTCCACAAATAATTGAACAAAGTGAACAACAAGTGGTTCATCATTAACAAAAAATTCTACATCAACGTAAACTTGCTTACTTGTGCTCGACTCTACAACTTGGGAAAAGCCAATATTGGTCCCACTGAATCCAATCACGCCTCCCGAAAGATCAATTTAAACCAACGTAACTATCATAAAAACTTAATTCTGAATTTATATCTCCCCTCAATCTTTCACTCACTTCACTCTTCCCATCACACCATTGCGCTAAACTCAAGACATTTACTCGTAAATGACGTTCCATGTGGGAATTTAATATTCTCACGTATATAATGGATTACGTTGAGTTACTTTATTTGCAATTACCTTGCTACTTTTAGTTTTATTTTACGTTAATTTTTTTTTAGTTGGTAATTTGTTGAACAGTTTATAATCCTTTCAATTCGTAACCTGTGAAGAGGCTTATCAATTGCCCGGATACAATAATAATAATAATAATAATAATAATAATAATAATAATAAAACACATTCTATAATAATGGGAAGACTAGGCCCTTTAACATTGGTAGCACATTCTTCCACATTATTATTATTTTTAGAAAAGTGAGAGAAAGTGGGATCATTGGTGACAAAAATATCGATTACACAAGGTTTATTTTATTTTCCAAATATGCTAGAAAGTATTGTGAGTAGTATATAAGTATATGTAAAATAAATATGTGTATGTGAAAATATATGTAAGAAATAAATAAATGTAATGAAAAATAATTATTGCAAGTAAAAATAAAGAAAATCATGCAATAAAGTGGTAAGGAGTTCAATGAATAAGCGACAGTAACGAACGTGTCGAAGTTCTTAATTTTTCCGAGAAGCACCTTTAGACGAAAATCTCTTGTCAGCAGCCGTTGAACTCCTGCGGCGACGCGCGTTGCCAACCCCTGCGCAGGAACCAGGACTGTGAGCGGCGACAGAGGGGACTTTACGCTCCACATTTCGCTGGCGGCTTCAAGGTTTCAACGAGCGTTCAGCCTCGCCCGCCGCCCTCGCTCGTTACTGCAGCAATTTGCCTCCCGAGAGGGCGCTGCTTCTGGCCAGAGTTATTTTATGAAATCCTCAACAAATATGTTTAGCACAACGTTTCAGTTCTGCCCCATCACTTCCTAGTTAATATATACGAAGAATGTGCTTTGCGTAGTTGTACTACGTTGAAGGATTGACTTTCTTTCATTTAAATTAAAAAATACCCTCATACACACGTTTCTGTTTAATTCAAGCATACTCACTCGTTTTTGGTGGGGAGGGGTATTTAAGGTCGCATTAACATCTAGGTCATTAGCGACCACTATTGGAGTTAACGTTATGGTAACTATGAAGATGAAACGAAATGTTGATAAGTGGGGAAGGACGAACACAAATACAACCATGCCCGAGATGGTACTCGAACCCGCGACCCTTTGGTCCGAGATCACTATGACACCACTGCTTTAGCGATCTCGGTCACCGGGCCGGCATACTCACTTTTTATTGTATGAATTACGCAGAGGTATTGAGTTGAAATACATTTATTCTAGAGTGCAATCAAGATAAAAGAAACATTTATTTTTTTGACATTTCAAAAAGATTCTTCCATCAAGTATTCTGTTCAGAGTGAACTAAATCGTGTACTACCATGAAACCTTCCGTGTGTTCCGATTTCACATTTCTCCCAAGCTTAATTTTATCAGGAGCACTCATCGGTGCCTACGGGTAAAATTAGCAGAGCGCAACAAAGGGGTTGTGGGGTGGGGAGGGGGAGGCAAGGCCCCGCCGTATCTTTGGGCAGGCTGCGGGAAACGCCCCGCCTGAGGCATCCAGGTACGGCGTCGTGACCGGGACCAGTAAGAACTAGGGGCTTCCCTTATCTTTTCAGCAGCGTACAATTAATGAATATGAATTCTGACTCGTACGAGTAACATTAAGTGTAAGTAGCTTTTAACATACTAAAGGGGGCCATGCAAAACCCTCCTGATAAGCTTGGCCAGCCACCGACACCGCTACCGCCGCCATGGCTGAAGTCTCGTCTGCACTCTTCGCGTTTTAGTTAATGTCCGTTGGCCCTCGCCTACCGTTATTGTCGTCTTCACTTTGTCAGGTCTGTTAATCTGCCTTATTCATCGTTATTTTCTCATTGATCTCATCTTATCTTTACTATCTTTCAGCAACATCTTACCTTCGTTCGTTTTGAATTCAAATTCTTCGAATCTCGTTTCACAATGTATGTCCTGTTTTCGTTACTATTTTTGGCTTTTATCATCATTGCACTGATATCACTTCTTGTCCTCTCTCTTAATAAGCTCATCACAACTGACTAAATACCACATTAACTTACGTCCTTTCCTTCATCATGTCTCCCACGTACAGAAACACACTATTTGCCTTCCTTGACTCATGACGTCAAGAAAGCAGTGTACTTGTATGCACGTTCTCTGGTTTCTTCATTTCTGTGACCGCATTTCCTGTTCGACCGTCTCAGCAGTCACCATGCTGGAATCCGTTCACTTGTGAGGCTGCCGCAGTCAATGTCAGTTCCCTCCTGAGCCGCCTCCAGCGCCCCGTCGCGTCGCCTCGTCTGCATCGCCCCCGCCCCCCCCCGCCCCCGCCCCGCGCGCAGGAGCCGCGTGCGGGGCGGTAATGGATGGGCGCCGTTGGCGGCTCTGATTGCATGTCTTGGCGGCGCGATAAGGAGGGCGCGAGGGGCCCGCGCTCTGGGGTGAGGTGGGCGGGGCGGAGCGGGGCGGAGCGGAGCGGGGCGGGAGAGGGGTGGGGCGGGGAGGAGCGGGGCGGGTGGATGAAGCGCGCCGCCCCGCTGTAAGCTTCAATCAGCCGCCGCAGCCGCATTGGAGGTCATCACCACGGCCGCCCGCAGTGGGCCCAGTCCCTTCGAAAAGCCTAGATAACTGGTTATTTTTTTTTTCGCCCTTACGAAGGTACTTAGTAAGAATAGAATGTTATATAATCGTGCACCGGAAACGGCGAAGTTTCGACACTAAACTTATTGCCGAGGCCTTGTAACGAAAACGTTGGATAAACTCTGTTTCTATATGTAGTAAATTACATTCTCTAACTCGTAGTTATAATACATGTTTTGTGGCTTCTTGATACCGAAAATCAATTGTCGGTAAAACGTCTGTCTGTCCATGTGCTGTCTACTCTAGCACCTAAAACATTCTGGCGATTTTATCCAAAGTTGATATTCTCCTATAGATTTGAGTAAATTTGAGCTTTGGAAGTTTCAAACATATTTTGATTTTTGTGGATACTTTACATGAAGTATCAATAACATTTCCAAAATTTTCTCAAAGTATTTGTTCTCCGATTGTGTAAAGAAAGCTTAAGAGAATGGCACAGGTCGCATATTCGTTGAAATTACTTATTTTATGAAAATTGTAAAAGTGCATTTTTTCTGGCCGTCTTCCTACAGCTACAATATTAATGAGATAATTTTTTTCTATACTGAAATCTGTCCCTTATACAGATCTTCAAATACGTTTATGTTCAAAATATGAGTGGTTTATGAGTGAAAATATGCGTTAAGTTCGAAATATGAGTGTTTTTTGTGTAATTTTACGCGGCAAAATGAGTTAAGTTTGAAATATGAGTGTTTTTTGTGTAATTTTACGCGAAATATACGCAATTAAATTCTTTTAACATTTTTTCCACAAAAACCTCTCTAATCGTGTCGCCGCGTCGAAGGCTGTGATGCCGACGTTTCGACGATCCTGTCGTCTTCTTGAGGGTTGGTCTGCCTCACGATCTCTTTTAAGGTAGATCAGCTCTGAAGAAGAGTACGACAAGATGTTTTGTCGGCAACACAGTCTTCGAAGCGTCGTCACCCATCCAAGAGCATCGTTACAAGGCTCTGCACTTCGTTTTTTCTTTGATTTGAAAGCAAGTATTTGAAGCAAAAACAAGTGATTGGGACAAATAATACAAAGAGCATGTGTAAATAGAATATACGGGGAGAAACACATCACAATGTTTCAACTCCTTGGGAGCTTACTTGATCTTAGTAATACTATTAGTAATAAATAATTTCGTTTCCTTTTCGTCTTCTAAAGCACAGTTTCCCGTGAAAAGTGTCTTAGTATTTTTTTCAATTTCGTCGAAACCTATATATCCTCGACATTTTATGCGCATTCACAAGACGTGAAGCTTAGTTATAGTCTCGGGCATGTGAACAGTGAGTGCCCTGCAATTCTGATAGGCGACTGGCAAACTAACGCTCTAATGGCCCAAAGTCGGGGGCCGTGCCCAATTCAAAACAGAGATAATTTACAATTCCGTCAGTCACAAATTTGCGTATCCGTTCATTTGTATTCAAAACAATGTAGATTTATCTTAGCTCTTCTACTCAATATAAGCACAACATTCTGGACATTAAACAAGACCACTATACACACCTTTGTGCAGAAACGAAGTGTTTGTCATCAAAATTTCATTGGAAACATATTTTGCTGTAACTGAAGACAATACGGTAGTATATTGTTTTTACAATGTGAAGTCACTCAGTTGTTTATCACAAAATGAATCGATTAGGTTTTTGCTTTTTTGTAAAAAATGTTTATTTTCATGTAGTGAAGTATTCGAACGCCATTAGAATCAATATTTAACATTACAGAGAAATGAAATTCATTAAAAAAGTGTTTTGTATTTGTCTTTTTTGTAAAATTTTCTTTTCTAACGTAATCATGTGCGTTTATGGTTTTCATCACAGTTTGTCATTGTCTTATGTGCAAATGAGTAACGTTGGTAATTGCATAAAGTTAAATTTCGTAAAGCATTTGTCTTCATTTTTCCCTCCAGAATATCGGCTATTCGCCTGGTCATCGTAGTACATCAGTTTATGGCCATTTTCGATAAGCGTGCAGATACTATGTGCCCTTCATCTCTGCATGGGTTGATAACTCACATACTACTCTCCTTGGTATGTTCTACGAATGCTACTTTGTTTTCAAACTTTATTAATGAAGTGTATTTATTAATCCGCTGCACATTATTCGAATGAAATTATTAATTATTCGCCTCAGCTATACTGGATGAGTTCCAAATATCACAACATAAAGAGAGCATTATTTACTGGGTATTCAATTCATTTTTAATGCCGTGGGAACAAAAAAGGTATACGTTGATTTGTGGAAGATGTATTTATGCGTCATCTGTACATTTATGATTTTTGTATTAAAATGCTTCAATAAGAAAAATATGGATTTTAAAAAAACCAATTTTTTTTATGGCATGTAAAATCTTAGACTTAGGAAAGTTAATTACTTTCACGTCACGTTGAGGATTATTTAGTGAGGTATTGTTTAATGTCGTAAATTATTTGTATGAATTCCCTGTGGAATATGTATGACTAGAAACACATCATTATTTCCTGTGAGTTAAAATAAATTATAATTGTTTCCACTAGTCGGGTAAATAAAGTAACAGAGAAATATTATAGCGTTTTATTAACTTTAAAATACTTTTCCAAATTGTGGAACTAATACCAATCCCTAGATGCTGAGATTTCTGGTTTCAATTCCCCCAGATGAGCGATTGAAGAAATCAGTTTCGCGTTCCCCGTAATTATGTTTGCAGTTCCCTTGAAGAGCTCGATTTCGGAGCTCTGAACTTCGTAACGCAGTTTGTCCAAGACGCTCTGCCAGGGAACGCTGCAGGCGGGCGCACCGCAACCCGCACTCCGCTCCCGTACGACGGGTTGCCTACAACGCCCCCTGCGCTCCAGGCGCCGAGCCAAACGTATTCAAGGTCGTTTGTGTATTCTTTTTTCAACAACTAAATGCCCCATGGTTAGTTAACACCAAACCAACAAATACAATGAGATTTAGATATGTGAGAATTTGCTGTCTGTAAAACAACAGGCTCACTAATTTTTCTACAACTATATCTAAAGCTGTTTCATTTGCTTCCTCCTAAGCAAACCTTCCAATTTAAAAGACTCGGAGCCGCTCTCCCTTTTAGTAACAGTTGAAGAGGAAGTTTTAGCATTTATGCAAACGAGAATATAGAAAAGAATAGACTGTGTATGACTGTAACTTTAGCTTTGCTTTCAGCATGCAATGAATTTCAATTTAGCACCGGTCTTATCAAACTGAAAATGTACATTCTGATAACACCATATACAAGATTCCTTCTAGAAAACCGAAGTACACGTTTCAGACTAACAGTAAAACATTTTTCTTTGAAACTTCAAGTCCGTCTCATCTTGATTTTCACCATCCTGCATTTGGGATGTTTCTCTGTTGCCTTTCTTGCGACATTCTGATAGCACGCCACAGCAACATCCACATGGACACGATGTTTTCAAAATCTAAAATGACAATACCCCGTTTGTTTGCTATCATACGCTTACAGAGGATGTTGGTAATACAATAGGTACACAGTTCAACAGACGTGAAAGTCATTTGTGAGTGTTCGTATCACATGGAGGATATGTACTGGACTTGTTTGCCGATGGAAGTAATTACTGACTTTACCACGCGTTTCTATGAATTCACAGTTTGCTAGAAGTAGACAATATGAGACGATATGTTCAATTGTTATTGCCATTTTCGAATAAATTTGTCACTTATTATTATTATCATCATCATCTTCATCATTTATTCTCAATTATAAATTGGTACATGAAACACCGTGCTTCGGCCAAGGCAAGAAACACGATGGGGGGCTTAACCTAATATAACATTACAGGTACTAATATTACATTTTATATTTTTTACATTTGTAGACATTTTAAGAAAAAGAAATAAACAAGTAAGAACATATATACAAGATATACACAACTACAACTACTAAACACTTACATTAATAAAAATTAATTTTTAATTGTACTTTTGGCTTTGTCATGTTCTAGTTCAAAAGATGTTCACCAAACTCATGGTGTAATTCACGTTCATGTTCGAGTTCTTCACTCATAAATTTCCTCACTAAATGACACGTGTCCAAATTCATCATCATCATTAATTTTCCTGCTGTATCCTAGTCTTCCAATTGAGATTTTGTAGACTGGGGTATTATTCCTGTGGCCGAGGTTAATATGGGTCGGATAGTGACTCTCTTTATTTTCCAGAGTTTTATTATTATTATTATTATTATTATTATTATTATTATTATTATTATTATTGTTGTTGTTGTTGTTGTTTTGTTGTTATTGTGTTATTATTGTCCTCAATCTTTGTATATGAAAATGTTCTTATACACGTTAAAGTTCGTAAGTCACATGAGTTATATTTGTTTTTCTGATTTATTGCAGGTAAGCGAAATTTTTGCCATTTCCTACTCTTCGTAGGCGAAGTGGCTGTATGGTAAGCTGAAGAGAATAAGAAATATTAATGTATTTAAATATATAATATTATGACATTTAATAAATTGTGCCAACCTGGATGGTCGATGTGGCTAAGAGCGTGTACCGACGCGTTGAGGGTCGAGGATTTGAGTCCCACCTTGGGTACGGTTATTTGTTCCTAGTCTCTCGTGTATGTGTTGTCGTGGAGGATCTCGCTTTCGGCTGACCCCAGATCAGGGGAGTCCGCAAGTACGTTGGTGTCTAGTCTAATATGCGTCCCATCGGGGCGCAAAGGATATAAGGGTACTAGTGAGAAAAAAGCCTTTAGTATAATTTGTGTTGTTATTTTTTATTAAACAATAAGCAATATTGTGAATGAATATTTTGATTTTCTAGAAGATTATTTTATCTTTGAAACAAAATTAACATTGTTCATAAAATACATTTACTACGAGTATCTTCGTATTTGAACGAATGTAAAGAAAAACGCAGGGATTAATATTAATTTAATCCATTTATTATTATATATTTATGTGATGTGCTTATCATATCATCTTGTCTTTTTAAATACCCCAATGTGGAAATACGTGATGGTTTTAGATTAATTTTGGAGAATAAAATTCTGTACGTCAAATTTCCTTTAGTTGCGAACAATCGGAGGGCCAGTGATAAACGCTGGAGAGGAATTGTGCACATTACAGCAAGGCAAACGCTTTAATGGCAATCGCCCGCGTCTCAGATGAAAAGCGCGCTGTGGAACGACGCCAGCGCAGACGCGTGAAGGGAGTCAAACGAATTGACCCCCCTCCCCCTGCCCGGCCGCACCGCCTCGGCCGGCGAAAGCCCGATGTCAAACGCTCCTCGTCAAAGCTCCGTAGCAGCAATATCCAGGCGACATCGCTGGGGCGTCGCAAAGGAAAAGAGTGGCAGCGGACAAGAGGGCAAGAGGGAAGGGCCAGAGGGGCACGTTGGAGAGGGGGAGAAAGAGAGACAGACAGACAGAGAGACAGACAGACAGGGAGACAACACAGATAGACAGACAGAGAGACAGACAGACAGACAGACAGATAGAGAGACACACAGACAGAGAGACAGACAGAGACAGACAGACAGAGACAGACAGACAGAGAGACAGGCAGACAGAGAGACAGGCAGACAGACAGACAGAGAGACAGGCAGACAGACAGACAGAGAGACACAGTGAGACAGACAGTGAGACAGACAGACAGTGAGACAGACAGACAGTGAGACAGACAGACAGTGAGACAGACAGACAGTGAGACAGACAGACTGACAAAGAGAGAAGGCGAGCACGTTATTCGTATGCGATTGGTGACGTATTTAACGCTCGTCTATTTATGACTGCATTACCACTGACCGGGAGATCATAGGTTCGAGTCCCGACGGTGGCAGGATTTTCGACCCTAGCTACGTAGAATGCAGCCGCCGTCCGGAGGAGAACCCTAGCGGTTGCCTGCCCTGATCGGTAATTTCCCGTGGTTTCTCCGATCAATACCGGGTGAATGCCGGTGCAGTATACTAACAAACGGGTCACGGCTCACGGCTCACGGGTGATACCTATCCTATTCTCACTCCCATACGCACACACATACACTTACATGCAGTATACTACCAAGCATGCCGGGAGATGGATAGGAGCTTAGAGCTTCTCCCAGCTGCGACGTGCTGCGCTGGAGGGAAATACCTGGTTGAAGAAAACCCCGCTAGCCGACGGTAGGTGGGCGCCGAATCTCACCATCCAACGGGAGAAGATCACAGTCACCTCCTAAGGAAAACACATACACTACATTAACGAGACTAATGACCTTAGCAGTTGACGCGCCTTGAATCACAAAAAATTAATCAAAATCTATTCATGTCGACTCTAGTGAAGAAACATGAGTTCTGAGAAAAATATTATTCCTAAAAAGAAATAATTAGTAGATAGTGTATCAATGAATGTTTGAAGTTTTGACGAGTGATAAAACAGTGTACATTTAAATATGACATTGCGAAACAAAGTAAAATTGTAAATCCAGAATTTGTACTCTGATAAGAGAATATTAGCATCGGTTTTTTCGTGCGCTTTCTCAAAGGAAGCAGATGATCACGTGGGAGACGTTACGAAATAATTTTTGAAAGATACGCTGCGAATGGAGCGGACTCTAGAAACGCAGACGGGAATTGCATTCATTTGTGACGTTGTAGCCTGTCGCAAAGTTCGCAAATAAGATGAGGATGAAAGAAACGTGCGCCGTGACGGGGAGAGTGGATCGTTAGGCGGAGGGGGTGGAGGGTGGGGTGGGTCGCGCGCCGCCGCACGCGCGGGGTCACGCTTTCGGCACCTGCCCCGGCGCCGTTGGTCGGCGGCGTCGCGCGGCGCCGAGAGGAGAGCTGCCCCCAAAGGCGCCACTGGCCACCGGAGCGCCCCCTTTCCGCCCCGCCCAGCGCCGCCCGCACGCGCAGCGCTGCTTTGCCTCGCTGGCCCCTCGGTTCAGGCGACGGCGAGTGATGGACGATTTCGCTCCCGATGTCATGGGCCGTGCCTTTGGCTCTTTACCTTTGGGTTGAAATGATATTGTTTAAAAATTCTTGGCGATTTCGCTCTCTATGACATGGATCGTAATTTTGGCTCTTTGCCTTTGGTTTGAAAGCGAATTCTTTAAAAATTCTTTGCGATTTCACTTCCGATGACATGGATCGTAATTTTAGCTCTTTCTTTCTTTGAAATGATATTCTTTGAAAATGCTTTGCAATTTCGCTCCGATTATATGTATAGATTTGGTTCTATATCTTTGTTTTTTAAAGATATTGTTTAAAAACTCTTTGCGATTTCACACTCGATGACATGTTCGTACCACAGTCTCTATACATTTGGTTTTAAAGGTAATGTTTAAATTGTTTTGTGATTTCGCTCCTGATGACATATACCTACCGTTGGCTGTTTAAAGGTTTTTCCTCAGGCTCCTTATCTTTAGTGTTAAATTGTTTTTTGGAATTTCCAAGGTTCATACTTTTAAAGATAATGCGTACTATTTTCTTAGTTGAATGCTTCATGCATACTGGAAACTCTTATTTTCCTACTTGAGTTATCACTTTAAATATTGTGAATGGCACGTTTTCGTCATGTGTACATCATACCGTTCCTTATTTGCTCAAAATTTCTCTTCTCATTATACGTAAGAGAAGAAAAAATATACAGAGATAAATGGGAATTGCTATTATTATTTCATTATTTTCTGATAAAATTGTTATGTATTGTTTTCTTAGATGTTAGTGGTTAATACTTCTTTGGTTATTTATTCTTTATCGATTATTATATCAAATTACTACACATATTTAATAGGTCGAATAACTCACATCAGTATTTAACTAATGTAATTCAGAAATTTACCATTCATTAAATTCACCATTAACAAGCATGGACAGCTACGCCACCGCAATAAGATGGGGATGAACCTCGCAAACTACAATTGGAAGAAATTTGTATTTTCGATAGTGAATTCGGCGAGAAAATAGAAGACTAATATTATATTGTAACTTCTTGAACTTCACGTGTTTGTCTTAAGCCATCATATGGTATTTCCTTATTCCATTCGTGATTCAAGGTCAAATAGATGGGTACTGGTGATTTAGTTTTAAAAAACGTGTTGGGCGTCACATAAAGTTGACTTTATTTAGTTAATTCTAATCTTATTCTTGGAATATGATTAATAAAAGCGTGAGTACATAACGCTGGGATTATTTCGTCACTTTTTAGATAAGCTCCATACTAAACTCCATACTAATATTTTTATTTATTCTTCAGAATTGCATTTTGTTCGTGTCTATAATTATTGTACAACCATATATTATAGTTCAACATCTAAAGTTTCTACATCGACAAATATATTTGCATTTTATTCTCAACACCTTCTCGTAATCATCAATTTTATTGTTTCTGAAACATCTCTGCTGAATTACTTTGAACTCAAGCATCAGTTCTGCGTGTTTTTTAAATGAAATAGCTTTTTCAGTTTTTCAGTGTTGCTTTTGAGCAAACATTTGTACAAATTGCTCGCTAAAAATTGCGTGCTTTCAACCACTTACAGCTCGTGCTCCTTTGAATGGAATAAATTATTGAAAGATAAACCGCCCGTGTTGTTGAAAGTTCCTTAATTGCGATGCTATCGCATCCAAAGCTCGTTTAGTTGCCTGTTCCCCCTCTGATGAGGTACTGCATTCCCATCAAGGCACGTGCCAGACGCGTCGTGGAAATCCCTTGACAGCCTGGTATGGGATTACTCCCGCACTTCGCCATTTCACTTGGTCGGTAGGCATCCCGCCGCCGCGTGTTTCAACACAAACGCGTGTTCAGAATCTCCTAGTGCTTACCAAAGCACTCGCATACATAGCAGAAGCAGGTATGCGCCCCAATTATGCTCATATTTGCAGTGTTATGACGAAGTTTTATCATCTCCCCTTAGTGTGGATATACATTCTGCGTCCACATATTTAACGTGTTCTATATCATTGTTCTTCATTAAAACAAGTCATAAAATAAATATTGTTTTTCTCATAATGCGATTGCTGGTTAGCGTTATTACAATTTTAAAAAAGTGAATGATCATGTAGTTCGTCTTAATTCTGTCCGTCCTGTCACGAGTAATTACCGAGATATAAATATTCTGATGATAGCTTTCCTCATTTGCAGTTTGCAGAATTTATTTATAAATTAATTTATCTGGGTTTTAATTTAAGCCAGTCGGCAATAAAATACGCATGAACTATTTTGAAATAAAATATCAGAACGACCTTGAACATGTTAAAAAAGTTGAACATCTAAAGTTTCTACATCAACAAATATATTTGCATTTGCAGAAACAGGCCATTATTTATGATCATAATCAAAGTCAATACCTTGTTTTCAAAAAAATCTTTGGTTTTAGACTTATAAAATCATAGCTCTTAAAATGTTTGTGTTAACATTTTTTTCGAAGTTCAACAATCAGCAATTGAATATGATCAATTTCTCTTTTCTATCACATTTCCTTGATTTTATCTCCAATCACCCCACCTGCAGCAGGTTCTGGAGATATTATATTAACAAAAGTATATTTCACATAGCATTCTACACCGACTAAGATGGTACAGGGTATCAATAGATTCCTCTGACCGGGAGGTCCTAGCTTTCGAGTCCTGAAGGTCGGCGAGATCCGCAAGACAGCTAGGTCCAATTCATCCGCTATCTGGAGCAGAATTCTGAAGGCCGGCTGTTCTGATCGGTAGTTTTCCGTGTTTTTTTCAATCTACACCTGGGGAATGCCAAAGCAGTACCTAACAAACGGGCCACCGATCGCGCGCGATCTCTCCTTCCTCTTCCTTCCCCTATGCTCGCCCCTTACTTACACACACTTAAACTAACATGCACTTCGTGACAGAAGACATCGGGAGATCGCTCGGTAGCTTAGAGGGTCCCGGCTGAGACGATGCCTTGCTGGTGGGAGATATCTGGTTAGAGGAAACCCCGCTAGTTTAGGTTGGTGCTGGATCTCGCCATCCAGCTAGGTAAGATCCCCGCCACATTCTGCTAAGACATTCACGTCACTTACGGGACTAATTGCCTTAGCTGTTGATGCGCTGGGTAACACCAATCAATCAATCAATCAATCAATCAATCGTGCTTTTCTTCTGTCTCACGAAGTCTTACGTCAGCGCCATCACCCTCCACATCCCCCGCTGTCTGTGCGCCGGTCCGCCTCGCTCAGCAGGCGTCGCGATGCTGCTCCGCGCAATTAGCGGCGTCTCGTGTTGCGCGGACGCCATCTTTTGCGAGCGTTTAACTAATTTCCTTCTGCGCGTTAAGGCGATGTTCCTTGGCTTCATAGCTATCTCTCCCCCAAACACGTCTCGCTACACCCGCTGCTTTCAAACTCTGCGAAGATTAATTGTTAATAAACCTGAGGATGGCGCAAGAAACCTTGCAATATAGGCATCCACGTCGTGTTTTTGCGCAAATAAATTCTGCGCCGAGCGCAAAGGAGCGTGAGCTGGGACGGTCTGCGAACACGTACGGGCGGCTGCACGAAAAGTGTCATGACACCCCAGGACAGGAGACTTCTATGCGCGCAGGTTTTCTTCTTGATCCTCCAGCTCCCTAGTTCTGGCTCAGCCCGGCACAGCACGGCCCGGTAGAAAATACATTTATTGAAACTATCTATAGCTTAGCATATTTTCAGTTGAGTTAATAGTACTTAGTGTGCACTAATATCTCAACTTATTGTTCAAATTTTCATTTTCTCTATACCACGCGGCTACACTAGCTGGCTCATTTTTCTTAATAGAAACGTAATGATTTCTATATCGTTTGCTCTGCGTTGAGAAGAATGCAATATATTTAGAAATAATTCGTTTCCTTTGATAATTTCATTCGTGAATCTGGGAGAGGGGGCTCAGGTTATCTGCTGATGTCACTGTAGTGCCTCTGACCGGAAGGTCCTAGGTTAGAGCTTTGACGGTGGCAGGATTTTCGACACTAGCTAGATATGTAGGTCGAGTTCAGTCGCTGTCTGGACGAGAGTTCTAGCGGCCAGCTGCTCTGATTTTCGCTCGGTAGGTTTTCATAGTTTCTCTGATCAACACCAGGCGAATGTCGGAGCAATTCCCTAAAACACGGGCCACGTACCGCGCGCGATCCTTCCTTGACTTATCCTCACCCCTTACTTACATACATACGCTTGCAAGCACTACACTACCACATATGCCGGGAAACCAGTCGGGAGCTTAGAGCTTGTTCCGACTGAAGCAGTGCCCCCCCCCTGGTGGGAGACATCTGGTTGCGGAAAACCTCGCTAGCCGACAGGTAAGTCGGCGCTGGATCTCACCATCCAGTGAGGGGATATCACCGTCCCCCCCCGAGGGGGCAAACATGCTCTACACTTACGGTACTAATGTCCTTAGCTGTGGGCGCGACCGAAATCTGTAATAAATCTTTGATATTAGTGATTAATCTATATATTGTTATAGTTTTGTAAGAATACAAATGAAATACAAGTAGAAAACATCTGTTACCACGCAATTGGTTTTGAATAGGGATGTCTGTAAGGGACCGCTGTCTGTCGAAGTAACATTAGCAGTGGCTTCTGTGCCCTACAACGCAAAAGGGGGGGGGTGACTTAAGTGACTTGTGTTCAATCCAATGAGAGAGACGACGGGGCGAGGAAAGTTGTCGCACAGAGCTTGAAGCATCACGCAGTCAACCGCAGAAGCTTACAGCGGACCAACTTCTCCAACTATCCATGTCGGATTTCGTCACCAACACCCTCCAAATTCTGAATACCGAAGTTTCTATTATTTGTCCCCAATCTGTATCTCCTTTTCTTCTCCACTGGCTCTTTGTGTTCCCTAGTGTACTTCTTTATGAAATACAAAAATGTTTGCGATAATGTTAATTCGCGGGAAATTGATACAATTATTGGTATTTGGTGAACATTGAAATGAAACAAATATGAAGCAAACTTTGATTATGAGTGTAATTCTCATATACGAAAATTTTTTTTTTTTAAAAGCTCACGAACTTTTTTTTAAAGTATACATCTGAGCATACAATTTTCTGAAATTTTCTGATTCTGATTAGAGATTCAAAATAAAATGTAAGCATTTATTTGTTTTGAACTTATACACTGAGTAGTTCATTTGCAAGAAATACATTATGTTCAAATTCCTTAAGATTCTTACATATCTGGATGAAATTGTAAGTAAAACAATCTGTCTTTACTTACTGCCAACCTCATCCATTAGTGGCGTCACACTGAGAATTGTATTCTTCATTAGTCATTTTCAGAAAAAATCACATAAATGCTGATAATTTATTTAAAAAAATACAAGAAGTGGCCCATGTCAACAAAGCTTCTGCTGAACAAAACCAGACAAAATTATTTTCCAAAAAGTAGCAAAACGTGCCGCTCAAGAACAACAAATAAAGTTCTTGTGTGTAGCAATACGTTAAAATAAAAAATAAGTTAAGCAAAAGTAAAAAAATAAAAATAAAAAAGTCTTAAAAAGATGCGTTTTTAAACAAACCCCTCATATTCTTAAAATAATAGTGCAATTTGTCATGTCTCCGTGAAATTTTTTTTCTTTAGAGATCTCATTTATAGAGATTTGTTGCGTGTCAGAGCCCCAAAAGATATGTGTACTACTGAAATAATATAGAAGACGATAAAACAATCCAATATTTTCTTTTCTGTTTAAGTAAAAATCGAAACTGTTGTATTTTTTTGGATTTTTTCCGAGTTTCTGTAAATCAGAAGAAGCCTTAGACACCTTTCTTATCGCCGGATGCTGCGTTGTTGTCTTTCAATTTCTCCGCCATTGAAATATAGTACTTTAGATTCCTAAGCGAGAATCTCACATTAAAAAACATGTGAATGCTATTGAATAAAAAAAAGGGTTTACAATGATTTTACTCTGTACGCAAAATGAAACAATTTACAGAATATAAGCCTAATCGGAATAGATCGACACCTTCGTACTATTTTCCAAAGTAATGACCATTTATGAGCATAGACACAATGTACTAATCTCGAATTAGTTTATCTATGTGCAACTTGTTGGTAAATATGTAGAATTACTTTATTCAACCTGCTTTTAAAATAGAAGATAAACGTAATAGAAAGACTGAATGTGTCACGAAACGTCAGAGTCAATCAAGACTAATCAATTCATCACCAATCAGATCGAAAAGTTTTGAATTCTTCCTTCTTTCATGTAGACAGATCGCGTGAAAAATCCCTTTGAAAAGATAAAACAGTCACATCCTTATCGTTCATACCCAGAGGCCGAAACGAAAGCTTAAAAAGGGGCTGTGTTGATTGCGCCATCGCTGCACGGTTCACTGGCCGTCCAAAGAGTTGCCTGGAAGAAGTCTCGACGTTTCGCGGATTTGAACGCCCAACTTCCTGCCCCCTTCCACTTCTCATTCCGCCTGACCCCACTGCCCGCCGGACTCGGAAGTGACGTTCGCTCGATAATGCAATGAGGGGGAACTAACTTTTAAGTTCCGTCAAAGTCTAAAAAAAAAAGTCAAAACAAAAATGAAGCTGCATCAAACACCAAGCGGACTCCTCGTGTTTGCCTCCAGCAGCAGCAAAAGGGAAAACATGGCCGGATGAGAAGAGTTCTCTATTTTTATCTTCCTTTTCGATATTAAAAGCGAGAAAAATCTTCTACTATCACAAAACGAACGCAGAGGAAGTTATGTGGGTATTCATTTAGAGGAGTGTATTTTTTTAATTTGATTTACGTTTCCACGTTTATTTTGAACCGGGGCACTCTTCAGTGATGTCGCAATACAGTAATAGCAGGGGAGAGTACTTGCGTCTTTTGGCTGCCTCTACATCTGAGCGCTTGATGGTCTGCCATGAAGCTGTAATTCTGGGGTCGTTGGAACAAGGTCCATCGTATGTTTCATGAGCCCTGTAAACGTCGTCGGGTCAGTACGAGAAATGTGTAGCGAATGTTATAAGTCGTAACGTGAAATGAGCCTGCCAGGAAGGGGTGGTTGGCAACTTTGCGAGCAGAGTGAAATGGCTGCTGGCGAAAGGCAGGGTGCGAGGTAATCGGGCTTGTGGGCGGCATGGAAGCGAAACGGGCAGTGGGAAGCGGCCTTCAGTAAGTCAACTGGACGGCAGAAGGTCGGGTTCCCGCCATGGAGGAGAGCAGGGTATGTGCAGCGATGTCAGGCGAAGAACTTGGAGCACAACAACGCGGTGGAGACGCCCCTCGGAAAGAGACATGGGAGAAAATAAATGAATAACGACCTAACAGTTCTACGTATATGAGAAAAAGCAATGATGCAATGATAACACAATAGGATAAAGAATGTGAAAGTTAGTGTGAAGTGACACTGACTCTACCAAACATGTTTCAAAGCTTTGCAAATCCTGGGAATTACTACAATTGCAATATGGCGCTATATAAACGTTTACGAGAACAATGAACGAGCAACAAAATCCAACGTCGACGCGGACGCTCATTCGACAAGTAGTTCGACGTTGAGTTGTGACGTGGATTGGAGTCTCTCACTTTGCACACGTTGTTAGCTGCGTAATTTCGTTTCCATTTCAACTAGATGCTGTTCATTTATACCACTGAATTTCGTATTTACTTATGAAAATGAAATTGATTTGTCCTACTGGTCGTGGAATTGTTATTGTGATTAAATTGTGATTGAGATCCACAGCTGATAGCGAAATTAAGCGAACTGTTGCGACAGGGCGTATGACGCAGATTTTTTTCCAAGCGCGTTTATCTTGACGTCCCGTTGATACATTTTTTGGACAAAAATAGTTAATATTAACGAAAAACGTTTCATATTAGTGATATAAAGAACCACACAGAGAGTGAATCGCTCTCTAAAACAGCGCAGCCGTAATGTCAAGGCAGATGAATGATCAGTGATGTTGCACTTGGTTCGGGCGTTTTATATTTACTTAGTGTAACAGTCATTACTCAAATCCATGAAAGAACACATCTATTACAATATGCAAAAGTGCTAGTAGGAATTCCGACATGATACCATATCAACAATTGTTTTAGAAATTGCATTAACGTCACTATTCATTAATTTGATTTCCGTAGAGCTTACGAAATAATTTATTAATGACCAATATGTGTTTTTTCAAAAATCAATAATGATGGGCTTACCTTCGTGCGGTCTTTCGCGTATAATCAGAAATTTGTTCGTTCTTTTACGTCCCCAGTACCTGCTTATATGGTCATCGTGTCATTAATCCTGAAGTGTTGATGGCCGGATTACGATACACCAGGGATACGTGCCTTTCAAGGAGCAAAGTTTGCTATTACAGTAATTTCCTTCACTCTATATTGTTTTCTCCGTCACTTCTACGGCTAGTCACGGTCGATTACACTCTGCTATCAGCCACAGCCACATCACAAGTATTTCCTGTCTTACCCTCTAGTCGTGAATTACTTCCGTAAATCTGCTTTGCCGAAGCTGCTTCTAAATTTGTAATTATCCTTCGTTTTGCACTGTCACGTTGTAGACATCGTAAAGGATTTTATATTTTGCAATTTTTAAATCACTATTCTTTCCTGCCTATGTATGGACTCCACCTTTTCTCATAATTTTAGCACCAAAACAGCCCTCATTGCCTCTAGCTGGGGTCGTTTATATAAAGCTTTTAGTACAAACCCCAGTGTCGCATGCTGAGCGCCGTAATCCTAGTGACCTGCCCCAGCTCTACAAGCTCTCAAAGATCTAAATGTAGGTACATCAACGAAATGTAGACTTACCGAACTTGAGGCAGAAGTCCTATCTTCTCCACTGGCATCTCAATCCTCCCTGCAAACTCGTCGATTGCCTCGACCATCCTCGGCCACCTCGCCAGCTCCCTCCTTCCAGCTCACTTCCGCGCAAAAATGAGCAAAAGGATCAAAAACATTCACTTTATAACCGTGAGGCGATTAAAGAGAGGGAAAAAGTAATTAACGTGCTGAAATTGAGATATGAGAGGAGTAACCTAATAGAGAAACGGACTTTCGGCGACATGTAAATGCAGGATCCGGTCAAAAGAGTAATTAAAAACTGCGACTCGACGCTCGGGGCCCGGACGCGCCCGAAGCCTCTCTTGGAATAAAATAAACGCGGCATGGAATAAAATAACATCTCTGAATCTCAGGTACAGGGTTGGTCGCAAATGTTTGTACAAGTGTATGAACAGGAAGGAATAAATAGCTGACCGTTTGCTTACCTGACGACAATTGTGAAAATTTATTATTTCCTTCGATGTTTGAAATTTCAAAGAATATATCATAATTGCGTCCATTTATTACACGGAACAAATCTTAAAATACAAGTGCATGATTTGTGCGATGAATGAAGAAAACCAATATTATTACTTTGGACTTCCGCCATACTCTGCATTATTTGTTTGTTCAGCTAATTTGCAAATTAAAAATTTTTTAATTTGTTGGGCTATTACTACAAACACTTCTTGTATTAATTGCGAGCATTGAAAATTATTTTGACTTAATAATTCACCCGGCGATCAAACAGAAAGTTTAATTTGGCATTTTTCGAAACTTCATAGGTTTTACTGAAAACCTGAATTGTTCCATTTTTATAATCATCCTCTATCAGAGCAAGAAAGGCAAACTAAAAAATTGGTACCATTTTTTCATATTTTGATTAGTTTTGAAAATATGGTAAAGAATTAATGTAATTACACACAAAAATTAAAATATTCGTTTCAAATTCGAGCTCCGTTGACAACAATTACATCGATCAGGGAATATCTATTGTGGCGAAAGTCCTAGGTATGGTTTAGGCGCAAGTGTTGTTCATGGATATACAAAAGGAAAGACAGGATTGAGAAAAACCATTTCGGTATCTGATACTCTCAGTTGTGCTTTCTTATGAAAATATCCCCAAAATTTCCGTAAAGTGAGTATGTGGGAAAGTAAAATAGGATTTTCAAAAAGGGAGGTGTAAGTTATATCGGACCACAACCTCGCAAAGTTCACTATATATATATATATATATATATATATATATATATATATATATATATATATATATATATATGCGGAAGATGTTAACATATTCGTTTGTACGAAACACCCTGTACAGCTATTTAATAGAGTAGCCCCTTGAAGCACGTCGCGAGAGACGAGGGGACCTTCAATACTCTCTCTCTTCTTTTGAAGCCCGAGCTCCAAGTCCGCCACTTTTTATTACGGCAAGCCTTTGGCGAAGTGGGAGTTGTAGACGACTCCGAGGATTGAGCCTTGTGGGACACCTATTCATGGCGCGTTGCAGGCAGCGTACTTCAAGAGGCGCCCTGCGGAACTCAGGCAGTGGGGCGCTTTGAGCAACGAGGATCGCTGGGAAACTGGAAAATGTCTACCTCTTCTTTCAATGAATTGAAGGTGGTAAGAGTGCAATCGTGATGCAGTACATATTATTCACATAGTGAGTTTCCATACCTACAAGTGTTCTTTCTCATTCGTGTATCCACAATATAATGAGCGTAATGTCGTGGGTGGTTGATAGATCATGTTAAAGATTGATTTTATGGAAATAAGCAATTTAAATTGCAACGGACATCCACAAATGAATGTGTACTATGTATGGCGGTGTGCACGTTATCTACTGCAACTAATATTTAAATATTTATTGAATGTGATGGTTTTATATTAAAAACATAGTGCTGCAATAAGTGTAATCGCGATCAATTAATGTAACAATACAGTGCGAGGGTACGGTCACGTGATTTGTGACTTGTTGTGCATCTCGATTAGTGGGGAACACTCACATGGAACAGATTTATAGAGGTTCTAACGCTTCTAGGAATGTGAAATTATACATTAAGGCTGTATTATTTCCGTCTTGAAAATATTGAAAAGTCGCATGCAAAATAATATTAAAATAAATCTCTGGCCTCAGGCATTTCCGGTTTTGAGAATTTGTAAAGTTTCTCAAAATTAAGCAAAGGAAAATAATTGTAGACATACGTCATAATAGTCTAATTTAAAGTAAAATAATTTCAACGAACTCAAGCGACGTATCTATATGATGTATCACTTGAATCAAATATTAGTTTTTGGATAATTTAATGGCTACCAGCCACGTTATGACAAACGCGTTGTAATAACTGATTCAAAAAATCGGAACGCAGCTGACTGAAATTACACCACATTTACCACGGTACTTTGATTTACTAACAGAGTTGAAATGGATTTTCACGAGTCGGGTGTCAGAGGACTATCTGATCTGAAGCTCTTCAATTATAAAGCGGCTCGTTTCTCTCCCCTGCGATTCGTTACGTCAGTTCTGTGACATGTTCTATTAACCAAAGACCCTCTTTTTTGAATATTGGAAATAATTTAACTCCATTGTGATACGATTTTCCAATAAATTTTGTCGTATCTTTCGGTGTGTAACGATTTTTTTTAATTTAACACATTTAACAATAAAAATAAGTAAGGAAAATATGCCATTTTGAGAATGAACTTTGTAGCCTTCGTATATCCTACGAAGGCTACCTAAGAATAAATAGTTTTTGTAGTGTAACATGAAACTCGTGGTGGCGAATTTGAATGCTAATGAATCTCGTCTAATTCAGGATAATAAGTATTTCGTTACGTTTAATTTTTACAGATTTCGACTAATTTATTGACTTATTGTCATAAGTTGGAAAATATTATTTTGAGTACGTTTTATTTTATTTTTGTGTTTGTGAAATGTTCGTGTGTTTGCTGGTATTTTGGCCAACAGATCGTAGTCATTTATAATCTGAAACGTGATCCCAGGTATTCTCAAAATGATTGAAAATGTATTTAAATAGATCTCTTGGTAATATTGATGCAAGTTTTTTTTTACTTTTTTCTTAAAAGTAAAATTTGGTTTTAAAGAAATTTTTCCAATTTTATTTAATTTTTAGATTTTTTTTTTTGCAAATTTGTAATTTAAAATTTTGGAATTATTGCGTAAAACTATTTTTCTGAACATCATGGGAGCTAATATTGCAGTGTCTGGGCGGAAAACTAAGTTCTGGGCTGATACTAGACAACATGTTTTCTTAAATTATTACAAGGTATCAACCACAGCAGTAATATTATTTATTGAACATTGAGTTTTTGGAAACACGATGTTTGGTTGTTGATGTTGCATTCCTTGTCTCGGGACAATCAAGGGGCCACATGCGGCCCCTCGCATCTGAAGGTGTCTGTGAAGAAACGTGTTTTGGGGGTAGGGGGAACTTCGTTACGCGATAAGTTAATTAGTTCGGTAGCTTCTTCTCCTTCCCCCTTCCCCTTTTCTCTTCCCCTCCCAAGAGAGGTGCAGCCCCGCCGTGCGTCTTTCCGGGCTGGTGCCTGCGTGAGGTAATGAGCTTGCTTGCGGATAGCGTCTACTGCTGCTGCTGCCTCCGGCTTTAAGCTTGCGCGCTGTTTGGATGTTTTCTGCCAAATCCGTTTGCTCTTGTTATTTGCTTCTGACGTCTTTCGCCTCCATAAACAGTTCTGTTATGCTTTTTTTTGATATGCTTTCGAAATTTCTTCTAACTTTCTTATTATTTTATCATGTCATTTAGCTATTATAATAACCCATTTAGGTTTGTCAGACTGCTTTCATGTTCTCGCATCTTATGACTGTTGACGATCTTGCTTTTTTGTCATGATACTATCCACCCACAGTTCTCTTCCAACTTATTTGTCTCGTTTATATGTTTTCATTCTGCATTGCGTTCACTAAGAAAGACATCTAATATGATTATTAGAATGTTTAAAAACTCATTCTTCCCAGTATCAAGATATTACGTCCCGATGTGTCTCAAAATTACTCAAGAACTCTTAAAGTTTCGAAAAAACTTAATATAAAGTAGCACTTGAGAAACTATTTCTGAAATGAATCTGCCTCGCTGGAACATGAGTTAACATCACGCAGTGTGTTAGCATTACGACTTTACTGCTGAGTTTCATTTGAAGTGTCTGGTGACCTTTCACCTCCTCCGCATCGGCTGCGTTTAGTTCTCCAACTCTTCGCTTACCAACATCACCCCCCTCTGACGGCTCTCCACATGGGCATCTGCACATCTCACGAGCTCTAGCCGTCCAGCTCACTAGGCCACCCGCCAGCCCACCCGCCAGCCCGCCCGCCAACCCGCCGCCAAACCGCCCGCTAACGCGCCCGCCAAACCGCCCGCCAAACCGACCGCCAAACCGACCGCCAACCCGACCGCCAACCGCCAACCCGACCGCCAACCCGACCGCCAACCGACCGCCAACCGCCGCCCCCGCCCCCCCCCCCGCCGCCACCCCCCGCCCGCATCCGCCTGCCCCTCCAGCCCCCGCCCGCCCATTCCCGCCCCTCTCCCATCCTCTCCTTGCTCTCTCCCAACCGCTCCCTTCCCCCTCCCGCCCGCTCTCGCCCCCGCCCCCGGTCCCCCCTCCTCCCGCCCTCCCGCTCCGTCCTGCCAATCCCGTTCCCTCCTCCTGCCTGTTCCCCCTGCGCCCCATCCTTCCTCCCTCCGGCAACCTCCGCCCGCCGAGTTTCTTTGTAGCGGTAATCCAATTTACCTGAGGCGAGCGCGGTGCGGCGCAGAGCGGCGCGGGGCAGCTCTCGCAGCCTCTCGCGGAGGGAATTACGTCGCTTTTATAAAACATCCGCGATCTCCGCACGTGATTTCGCCCTCCGCGCGCTGGGGACGGCCGTCGCCGCCGCCTGCCCAAGGCCGCGCCCCCACGCACCGGCGGGATGGACTCCTCTGTCGCTTTTTGGACGCATGTGTTGGGGTAGTGATGGCACATTTTACCAAAACATCGATACATCCATGTTCCGATACATCGCTAAAGCGTATCCGATGTCGATGAAAATATCGACGAGAAAACATCGATGTTTAAAATATCGGTGTTTTAATTATAGACTAATAAACATGCTATATCCCTATCTATTTGTTATAACAGTACTAAGAGGGTATATTTTATTGTTTGGTTACCAGGATGTTATTAGTATGTAAAAATTATTATGGAATGTAAAGAATAAAATTAAAAATGAACGTGTTTCATTGTCGATTCAGACAGTGACACTCCTGGTACATTTATAACACGAGCAACTCCAATTTCCTGAGATTGACCGGGTGAAATGTGCAGCGTGTTACAGAGGATACCGCAAAACAAGGATATTGCTGTGGATTGCTGCTATTCTACTACGTGCTTAAACACCTTTATTTTAAAAAATTAAAAAATAGAAAAGAAATCGATGCTTTTGCAACAAAATATCGATGTAAAGAAAACATCGAAAGCAAAATAGCGATGTTAAGATACCGATGTTTCGGGTGTAAAACATCGATGTTTTTTTTTTTTTGCCATCCCTATTTGGGGGCCCCGTAGAGGACGAGGACGAAGACGAAGTGTAGCGGGAGAGGAAGGATACTATTTCATTCTGTTTAATAAGAGTCGCATAACAATGCCATTTTTGTACCCACAGAATACCATAGCGATGAGGGAGGACAAACCCGAGTAAAAAGTTGCCAGTCACAATTGAATAGAAAAATCATATATTTAAGAACTAAAAATACATGTTTCAGCAATATTTACAATGCATTTGTGCAAGTTTGTGTTTAAATTTTCTCAGTATTTGAGTCGTGGTATTTAACCGAGAGCACAAATATTTTGAAAAATTTCTGTGCTTTAGTTCTTTTCCGCGGGAACACATGTAGGCATTTTTTTTGAAGAAATAGTTCAAATTTGCAATGTTTCTCCGATTGCACCACTGTTATCTACAAACACAGACACTAAAATTAGATTGCAAGGTGTGCTCTGCTATATAATGTCAGTAGTATACATGCCTTTTGCGTCTCTAAATGCAACCAATCTTTAAAAACAAGGTACCTAAAAAAAGAGAATTTCACGGATACGAAACGAATTTCACTTTGACTTTAAAACTATGAAGTATTTATTTTAAAAAAACGCATCTACATTTTCATGTCAAATGCAACCCGGGACACTTTCCGCATTTTTTAATGTGTATTTTTAAATAACTCCTAAACGAAGCGTTATAGGGCATTAAAAAGTAAAATATTGAGGCCAAAGGCCTCAAAAAAACCGTTTCACTTACCGTAATCTACAGGACGAGATCTTAAACTTTCTATTACATTTTTGCTGATTCGACTCTTCTCTATTCTACCTCAGCTGTTCATAGCCTGTAGAATCTGCAACTGTATGCGAAATTAAGCTAATTACTTGATATTCTACCCAATTGAATTACACGGGTGTACCTCTCTGCTCAGTAAAAACGTTAAATAAAAATAGTAATGATAAGGGTGTATTGTATTGTTATCAAGTACAAGGAGACATTTAGAACAAGTGACGGAGGATCAAAGAGTCTTGTAGAAAAATATATATTTCAGGCTTAATATGGAAATGGAAAAATAGGGAAGATGATGGGGTTTACTATGCGAGAGTTCTCTCTTCGGTAGGCTAGTTTTGTGTAATACTTTGAAACGGAGAATAAATCTCTTAAGAATGTCATTTTAATATAGAGTATCAGAGATTCTAGCTTATGGCGAACCACACGCTTACAGCTGTCTTTTTTCTGATGTCAGTAGGCCTTGTACAATCGTATTCATACAATTTTATCGAGTTAAGTCGGTAACGAGAAGCCCAAAAGATAGTGTGGATACGAAGCATTTTTGTAGGCACTATATATTTGAAAACAATTTGCTAAAAATCAGCACATAATTTCTTCTAAAGATGGATGACATTTTTAAGAAATAAATTTGATTTTCCAAACTAAAAAGTGTGTAAAAAATTCAGCGGACCAGCATAACTACGCCAAAACTATGCAAACCATCTCCGTCTCTAATTACGCTAAATTGCTGAGATACTGTTGAATCTGAATTAGAGATTGTCGTTCTTCCCTCTATCTGAAACGCGGCGGCAAGTTTCTCAAAGAGAAATTTAAAGGCATTTAGTAACATTTCGTCCTTTAGTTAATTTATACTAATTCTTCTTTTAGGCCGGATCGAAGAACCTTTCAACCCGTCACTGAATAGAACTTGTTCGGGTGAAATAATATTCAATTACAGCCATTCGTGAAATCCTTTCACGATATAACGAACAGAAGTGGTCATTGTGATCTTACGTTACTATGAATAATCGATAAAGAAAGAGTCATATGGCTTCGTCGAAATTCATTTAAACGGAATTATCAATGTCGCCGCACGGAGGCTGCATTTCAATAATTCCAAATCGCTTGCCGGTGCCTTCGGCCCGTGTGAATTCCGCCCCCTCTAAACGCGTCAGGTAGGCGGTGCAGCGGGCGATAGCGGCGTTTGAATGAAACATTAGGTAGCTCTTGCGCGGAAGGGGTGGGGGAGTCGGAAGGGGTCGATCGGCGGGGTCCCCAGCTCGCGACCCGGCTCGTGCAGTTTTAACGACGGGAACGGCCGGTCGTGCGCCCCTGGGGAGGCCCGGTGGCACGTCCGCCCCGCCCCCCGCGGCCTCGAGATCGAAGTCCGGACGCTGCGACGCGCGTCCCACTGCCCTCGTGAATATTGCACGCCGCGGAAGGAGCGTCCCCTCGGCGCCCGGAGAGACCCTCCCCGCGGCGCATTCCTATCACAGAGAGGAGCTAAAGAAGTTCCTGCGTTTCGGGAGGTCGTGCGTATGAAGTTGTTCACAAATGTTCAACTCAGTTGTGAGCAAACTTGAAATAAAGTTACTGTTTTTCTTTCTTTCTGTCTGTCTGTCTTTCTTACTTATTTTCTTTCTTATTTCTTTCTTATTTTCTTTCTTATTTCTGTCTTTTGTCTTTCTTTTTCTTTATTTCTTTCTTTCTTTCTGTCTTTCTTTCTTTGCGAATATCGGCCATCTCGAACCACGCACAACGTTATTATCCGAGGCCCACTGATGTTTATCCCGGAGAGATTAACGTGCCTTTACTCGCTACGAGTGACAGCCTTCTTGGCTGTACCCATTGTTCAGACAAGGATGTTAAACCTTGAATTATGGGGTGAGAGAATGATAATAAGGGGAGAAGGCACCGTCACAAATATGTCTATGCAGAATACGTATCTGCAGCCGCCTCGGCTCAGATGACGGCTGCCGCAACAGCCTGCACCATGGGGCCCGGCAAAGCTACCATTTGATTAATTTTTGTATTTGTATTTAGTCATTATACGTTCCAAAAGGGCAAACCGGGTGCGGTGACTCAGTGAATCAACTGATTTCACTAGGTTCGAGTCCTGACGGCGGCCGGATTTTCGACACAAGCTTGTGAACTGGGTCGAATTTAGTCACTGTCTGGAAGAGAATTCTAGCGGCAGGCTGCTCTGATCGGTAGTTTTCCGTGGATTTTCCGATCAACACCAGGCCAATACCGGAGCCCTAGGGAATCCTAACAATTGGGCCACAGACCGCGCGCAATCTTTCTTTCTTCTTCCTTGTCCTATCCTCACCCCTTACAGACACACTTACACTAACATGCACTACACGTGCCGGGAGACCGGTCGGGGACTTAGAACTTACCCCTCCTGGAGAGTTGACCCGTTGGTGGGAGATACGTGATTGGGGAAAACCCCGCTAGTCCACAGTAAGTCGGTGCCGGATCTCACAATCGAGTGCTGGAAGATCACCGCCACCTCCCGATGAACAACATGCACTACACTTTCGGGACTAATGACCTCAGTAGTTGACGCGCCCGTAATCAGTAATTAATTAGTCAATCAAACCGAAAGGGCAATTGGTCTCGCCGTCATTAGATCTCAGGGTTTCTAGTCGGTAACCCAACGATGTCTCGAATTCGCTTAACCTTCGTGACTTCGCGCAGTGAATGAATTCAGCTAGCGAAGCCGATTTCGCGGTCGTGGCCTTTCAATTGAACCACCCAGCAGAACTATTTGCCTAGATGACCGAGGGAAACCAGGAAATCCCCGGTTAGGATGGCCGGCACGAGGTTGAACCCCGGCCTCCCGAATGCGAAGACAGCGCGCTACGCCCTGAGTCACTGCGCTCGTTATTTTATTAATATTAATGTCTTAAATTTCTTTTCTCTCTAATCGTTTCTATCTAATTGTGTCAATTTGACCATGCTGTAAAATAAAATGTCTCTAAAAATCCTTATGAACGTTTTAACGAGAGAAACAATTGCGAAATAGTATTTTAGTGAGGGTATCGTATTTGAATTAAGGCAGAGAAAGTATATGTCGCTCTAGATTCTTTTAGACCCCATGTATTTCGCGATCTGCTCTCAAGTAATCTTCTGTATTACATGTGAATTTTTGCCGCTTTCCTTAACTTCGAGTACCTTGTGCCAAAAACTCCCTTCATTATAAGCAAAGGGACCTTGAATGTGCCTTAACTCACATTTTCTGGACTCGCTCATTACGATAATACGGAATTTAATTTTCTAGTAACTATATTCGTTCTAATTTGCAATGATACATTTCTTCGCAATCGAGTCTTTCAATTTAAAGTTAATATGAGTTTTTTAACCTTTTTCAATCTGTGCTTATTGAACATTTCTGCTATTGAATAAAGCGTGTTTGTTAAACTTTCCCTTCATTTTGCCTGAAATCTGAAATACTTGATGGCGTTAATTAGTCCTTTTTTTCTACATAGAATGTATAGCAGCAGTATGCCGCTGTATAAGTAGTAAAGTATATTTTAAACATAAAATTTCAATGTTTATACATAAGCATTGAGTTTTAAGCGTTTATAAAAACAAAAATATACAAAAGCATACTTTTGTGGAGATTTTGATGCCCCTGAAAGTTGAATACAACGCACAAAACATGAAATATTTACGTTCCGAGATACCACGCAATATGAAAAATATATAACTATTTATTTGCATTAGTCAAAAATATAAAAAATGCAAGTTGCCTTAAACAATATTAATTACACAATTATGTGTAAAATATTAAAAAATATATTTTGTTCCTACTTAATTATTGGTTATTAATATCTTTTATTTATTTCATCTCTTTAAATTGATGTAATTTCACGTAATATACTTTCTGCCAGTTACCAAGGGAAATGAAATAAAAATCGTGCAACGTTTTGTAAACGTGATTCTCGGAATGCCGAATCCGCACTGCATACGTGCTGAAATTGGCTTCTGAAATTGTCGACCTGGGCCTCTGCCTCTGCTTCTCGCCTTTCGTAGCCATGAACATTCCAGGAAGCATCACAGGGTCTAGGAATGCAAGGGAAGGCTCCGACACTATTTGTTAACAAAGTTAATGTAATCCCTTTTGACTGAAATGAAGTATTCGAGTGTTTAATTGGAATTCCTAGCATTTCTTCAAAACATGAGCAAAATCTCCACTGGTTCATAGCGAAGGCTGCGAGGCAGAATAAGGGCTGACAACTCTGCTAAAACGGGCGCCTGGAAACGGAAGCGAAAATGAAAATTTGTTGAAACAACGCATGATTGATTGATTGATTGATTGGTTGATTGATAGTGATTCCGGGCGCGTCAACTACCTTGAGCATTACCCCCGTAAGTAGAGTGCATGCTTTCTTCGGGAATTGACGGTCATTTTCCCCCGCTGGATGTCCAAATCGGATGCCGACCTACCGTCGGCCAGCGGAATTTTCCTCAACCAGGTATCTCTCACCAGCGGTGCACCGCCTCAGCCGGGACGAGCTCTAAGCTCCCGACCGGTCTCCCGGCATGTGTGGTAGTGTAGTAACTGTTAGTGTAAGCGTGTTTGTAAGAGGTGAGGATAGGACAAGGAAGAAGAAGGATAGATCGCGCGCGGTCTGTGGCCCGTTTGTTAGGGTACTGCTCCGGCATTCGCCTGGTGTTGATTAGAGAAACCACGTAAAACTACCTATCAGAGCAGCCGACCGCTAGAATTCTCCTACAGACAGTGACTGAATTCGACATAGCCTACAAGCTAATGTCGAAAATCCTGCCAACGTCGGGACTCGAATCTAGAACCTCCCGGTCAGAGGGACTGCAGTGACATTATCTGATGCCCTGAGCCTACTCTCCCGGTCCAGCCAAATCCGGCTTCCGGTGCCGGGCTCCCGGAGCTAACCAAGAAAATTAAACGTACTCGTGTCATTAGTTGAGTAAGTCAGTACCATTGTTCAAATACCGGATGTGGACGAAGCGAAGTCAAATTTCCGAATTGTTAATGGAGTCGCGCTGGAAAAATCTTCAAGAGTGGAACGAAGATCATAACACTGTAAAAGTTATAATATATGTATGCATTTCTTGTACCAGCACACTTTTTGTGTAATCGCCTTACTGAGGGATCCGATGGTGAAATTTCAGGTTTCGCATTTGCCATTGTGCATTCTCTCCGAAAATCTGAATTGGCCATATATGAAGAAATGTTATTTTTGCGAAAAGAGTTCCCAGAGAAGGTCATTCGTGTCTTTTCTCTCCTCTGGAGGTCGTTTATACTATCAGTGTTTTTGAGAATGTAGACGTCGTAAGTCGTATCTTGGCCGAATTCTGAAGCAGACTATGAGAGTGTCTCTAAAAGATCTCTTAGAGAACTGATTCCTATTACACATTTTATTCAAACTGGTTGTAACGTTTTGTTAATAATGTCATACAAACACTGTTTTCCATAGCACCCTTGAATAATTAAAGTTATATCGAGTAAATTATAATTTTCACAAAGAAGCTTATTGAAACTAGTTATCTTATATTTAATATTATCTTTAACTGATTTTTAATTTTTTTTAATTCACCCTCTGTCTATGTGTCTAATTGACAATACGCATACTTCCTTTTCGGTTCACATTATTTACCTCGACCAGGTATCGAACATTATTCACCCCTTACCACCTTCACCATTTTCCTTTGAAGCGTCCCCAGATCGGGCCACATCAACGACCGTTCTGCTGCTTCTACCTCCGTTTTCCCGCTCTTTTTCCCCTCTTGGCTCACAGGCATCCCCCAGCGCCGTCCCCGCCCACCAACCTCGTCCCACCGCCCCGTGATTTTCCAGCGTCAGAATCAGTCGCCCGGCCGTCATCGCGAGCGCGACCCGAGATCGAAGCCACTCGACCTCCCAGCCTCTCCCTTCGCCTCCTTCGTCGCCCCTCCTCTTTCCCTCACCTCACCGCTCGGGTTACCGACAGGCAGCGCCCGCCAATTGGATCTCCAGTATAATTTATGCACGTTTGTGTATTCAGTATTTCCTGTGATGGAATTTGAAATATTTATGTTGGCTCGCAAATGTCGACGGAAGGGGGCTCGGAATTGAAAGAGAGGAGGGCCACGACAACACAATTCCCAATGTGGAGCGAGTGTAGGAGATCGAGACGAAACGAGAGCGGAGCCGTATTGAAATGAGAAGCGCCGGGATCGCAGTCTTAGTTACTCGGAGCGCTGCAGTGTCGGCGTGAGCTGTGCGGGCCCGAATTTTCGTTGCTTGCCGAACCTAGCGACTCGCTTGCAATGAAAACGAAGTATTAAAAATGCATTGGAACCGGTTCCAGGAAGTTGGAGATGCCTCTCGCCCTAAGAGACGTGTTGCTTCGAGGGGAGGAATCTGCGGTGCCCTAGGGACAGACGGACGCGACGGCGGAAGGCCGCGCCTTTGATGGTTGCGCAACCGTGGAGATGGTGGTGCTGGCGGTGATGGAGGCGATGCCAGGAGGGAAGAACCTGTTACAGGCGTTGGGAGGGGAGCTGTAGCAGTGATGATGGTGATGGCGTGGTGATTCTTCGGGCGTTTAGTAACAAGCTAATGTCGAAAAGAATTAACTACATTAGATGGCGAAAGAGAATAGAAGTTAAATGGAGAATATTTCCCAGAGATTAATAAGAGAAAGGGGTAATTTCAAAACAGTAGATAGTTTAGTACATTACAATGATATTAAATTCGTACCTAATACTGACGTTTGTCGAATTTGTACACTCGTAATGTTTTTATTAACCATTTACTTCGCGAAATTGTGGGGTTTGTTAAGTGAAAGTACATACGCCACTATTTAACTATTTCACGAATTGAACAATTAATTACTCGTTGATTGCCATCTCTGAGACTTCATCCAGCTTCAATGCAGATATACTTGTGGATGTATGAAAGGGAAGCATAATGTGGTATCGTATCAAAACATCACTCTTTAAATAATGCTCAAGGAAATTAAACTTTTTGAGCGATGCCTGGATTATGAAAATTGTTTTGTCGGATTATTGAATGTCACAGTGAAATCAATACTCCAAATTAGAGTTTAGAGTGTCATCTATTTTTCTCTTGACAAATATGTTAGTGTTCAAGAGAATAATTTAAAAATAATTAACATATTTTTATAATATTTTAAGTAGGCCCACAGAAGCGGAATTGACAATGATGTTTATTTGCAAGAGAAAAACGTCAACTCCGTGTCACACACCACATTTACAAGTTTGATTAGTGATTCCAGGCGTGGCAATTAATAAGATCATTGTAGTGCATGGGGTTTCTGCGGGATATGTCAGTGATCTCTCGCTGGATGGCCAGATCCAGCGCCGACCTAAGCCGCCTTGTGGGGATTTTCCCTCAACCAAATATCTCCCACCAGCGGGGGCACCTTCCCTGAGGGAGACAAGCTCTAAGCTCCCGACGAGTCCCCTGACAAGTGTGGTAGTAGAATGCATGTGAGTATAGATGTAAGTAAGAGGTGACGATAGGAAACGGAAGAGGAAAGAAAGATGGCACGCTGTTCGTGGCCCATTAGTTGGGATACTGCTCCGGCATTTCTCTGACGTTGATAGGAGAAACCACGCACATCTACAGATCAGAGCAGTCGACCGCTGGAATTCTCCTCCAGTTAGCGGTTAATTAGACCTAGCTCTGTCGGTAATGTCGAAAATCTGCCACCGCTAGGTCTCGAACCCTACGGCCTCCGGTCATGGGCACTACAAGCCACGTCAGTTGATGCCTTGAGCCACCTTTACCGGTGCGTTTACTAGTACTTTTTCTTACGTCACGTTACGAGTATTTTACCTTATGTCACGTTACCGTTTTATGTCTAGCTTTTCTCACGACTTCAGTAGTAGTACTTTTGAATACGAATTGCGTCTCCGGGGTCCCCACGGAACATCTAAATAACGCAGCGGAAGTCTCCGTCAGATGAGTGCGCAGCTGCCAGGCGCAAGGGCGAGGCAGCGCCAAGGGCCAAGGGCCCTTTTTTGTCCCAGACATCTCTCCGCCCCGCCCCCCGCCGCGCGGGATTTGAACTTTTTGCTCGCGAGGAAGTTATTGTCCAGTGGGGCTTTCCGGGCGGGGGAGCGGACGGGCAGTGCGCGCGTGGGGAACGGGTCCCAGTGAGCAGCGGGGGTTGCGGGCAGCGGCGTGAATGCAAGTGGGGAGGGGGGCAAGGACACGGGCGAGTGGGGTCAGGGGAGGAGATGGTGGGTTGAGACGCTGGAACCCCAACGCGGGCTGCCGAATGGCTCGGGTGGTGGACAATTGAACGCGTGCGTGAGAAAAACCCCTTTGAGAGTAAGGGAACACTAAGGGAATTCTGTGACCGGGCTTCCTTTACGTAGGGAGAAGACGCTCAGCTACATGTTGAATGACACAGCTAAAACTCAGCAGGTTAAAACAGAGGTTCTTGGAAACCCAGTGAGAGGTAGATGTGAAATGATTTTGGTTCGGAAATAACGGAAATAAGTTTCTTACGATGAGTCGAAACAGATAATTATGAAAAATTGTTACTGGTATACAATATGCTTATATAATTGTGTTTAACTGTATTTTTTTCCTTGATAAACTTGAGTCCATACTATCTTCTTGTTATCGTAAATTGGTTCCGAAATGGCTGTAATCCAAATTTCTGGTTAGATTACTGTCAACAAAATTGGATATTTCCTGTAGTGAAATTATTTGCTTTAGCTTCTTAACAAATTGTGTAGTAATTGCAATAGTTACCATTGATTCCGGCAGCCTTTCAGCTTTGTGCCATCTGCAACGTAAATGCGCATTATCTCAATTGTAATTTCCCCTTGGGTTCAGCAATCTCCGATTATATTGCATTCTGAATTTATATATTCGTCGGCCGTTAATATATCTTCAAAATGATAAATCTACGTATACCGGTTTATACAGCCTCATGTTTTGGTTTGCGTTGTAAGCATTTATTGTCCACCATACTGTTTATTGTCTCCATGTATTGTCTTCATTGGTAATTGTATTCTCACTCATTCTTTCCTTCACGCGAGATTTTTTTTAAAGTATCGTTTATACCCCACTTGCTGAATACTGATTAAATCGTTTGAACGCTTTCAATTCACAGATCCCAAACTGTCTCCAAAACAAACGTGAATTCCTTACCTTCCCGTAGCACTCACCTTCCTTATACATTGAGTAAAATTATCAAACCCCTGTACCTATTCATTCTTCATACGAACTTTCGATGGCTGAATGTTCGCGTCTCCGTGAGTTTGCGCGAGTCACATTTTTGAAGTGTTTGTCACTGTGGAAAATTCATCTGTCTTCGCACTGAATGAGTGTGTTTTCAGTACATTAAGAAACATCTATAAACGATATTTCAAAAGAAAACAAGAAGGTAAAGTACGTTTTTATGGAAATAAGTGTTGAAATTTCTTCAGAAATTTGCTTTCACATCCGGAAGAGTAAAAATCATAAGACGTAACGCATGCGCCGTATGCATAGGGCCTTCCTCCTCTTTCCATGACCTCTTTGCTGTACAGCGAACTTCTGGAACTGAGACCCCTTGAGGTGATACTGGGCTCTTAGGCTTTCGAGATCGATTTTATTAATTGTTCTTATTTTTACTTTTTGTAAAGTAAATCTTAACAATGAATTAATAAAAATGGCCACTTTCAAATCAAATGTTTTCAAACATCATTTGCATCCCTAGTTAGAGAACTCGAAGGAGAGCATGAAATGGAATTTAGCAATTACTTCGTAGATTTACGATTAATTCGCACGTTCTACGTGATTTCGCACTTTGCGATCGATTTCGCATTTTATCGCAGATTGAAAACCTTCACAAATACTGCACCGACCGTCAAACATAAATTAAAAATTATAAATTATTTTCAGTGTTGGGGGAAGGTGGTTATGTTTCGAAATGATTCGTACAAAATGAAAATATAGAACTTGGTACGAATGTATCCACTCGTAATAGAACGAACAAGTGAGTAATGTGATTGTTGCTATTGAGGTTGGGTTGTTTGGGAGAAGTTAGCTGGAGTTCGAAAGAGATGGACGCGTGACGATTAAGTCGTGATATTTAAAGTGAAATTATGATTAAAATATCCAGTCAGGAGCGCGTTCAAGTTTTTAGATTGGCGAACCCTGCGGTATGGTGTTTGATATAAATAATCGATGGTTCAAGAATACGGAAGAAAATATTCGCGAAAGCGGAGCAGGTAACAATTTCCCAATTGATTAGCCATCCAGAACTTACGAAAAATATATTCTCCCTTTGTTGTGATCATAAGTGTTATACTTGGCATTATCTCAAGAGTGAGGTGAACAGACAGCGACGTTGGTTAAGTGAAAAGCAGTAGCAGCTTAATTGCATTGAAAAAAAAAAATCGGGTGCCTACGGGAGCACGGGACAGTTATTCATTGAATATGTAACAGGGAACATTTCGCATTTTTAGCCATTTAAGTGCTCAGTAGAAAAAGGGACTATCCCACAATGTTTATAAAATTGAGTTATTAGCATTACACAAAACTTCAACTATTATTCTTTTGGTGTAATATATTATTTAAATTCAGTATGGACGTGTATGCAAATGTACTGCGTTTAAAGTTTTTTTTTTGATTCATTGATTGATAAGTGGTTCCGGCCGCGTCAACTACAGAGGTCATTAGTTCCGCAGGTGTAGTGCATGTTTTTCATCAGGAGTAGGTGGTGATCTTCCTCCACTGCCTGGCGATATCCGTGGCCCGTTTGTTACACAGCTGGGACAAGTTCGAAGTCCCCGACCGGTCTTCCGGCATGTGTGGTAGTGTAGTGTATGTTAGTGTAAGTGTGTGGTAAGGGGTGAGGATAGGACAAGGAAGAGGAAGGAAAGATAGCTCGCGATCCGTGGCCCGTTTGTTAGGGTACTGCTCCGGCATTCGCCTGGTGTTGATCGGAGAAACCACGGAAAGCTACCGATCAGAGCAGCCGGCAGCTAGAATTCTCCTCCTGGCAGTGAATGAATTCGACCTAACCCTAAAAGCTAGTTTCGATAATCCTGCCGCCGTCAGGACCCGAACCTAGAACCTCCCGATCAGAAGCACTGCAGTAACATCAGTTGATGCACTGAGCCACCTCTTCCGGTTTAAAAGTTTAAAAATGAGATATGAGGGAAGTTCAGGTAAAACCCTCATTGTCTCAGAACTATGTCAGGGTGGGATAGCCCCTTTTTCTACTGAGCGTTCTGTAGGCGACGCTCACAGGGAACGTCGGGGGAGCATCGGGGGCGGCTGCAGAACGCACGCGAGGGAAATCGAAGGGCGGGCGGCGAAGTTCACGGGGCGGCAGAAGAGGTGCGGGTTGCGTGGTCGCCGGCTGCGCGGCTGGGGGTGGGGGGGGGGGGGGGCTGTCGGCGGCCGCGAGTCACGCCAGACGACCGGCTGCCGCCGTCGATTTCCCTCGTGCATTTCTCACGAGGTCGCGCCCGCTTTCGGCCGCCCCGCCCCGCCCCACCCCCTTGCCGCTACTCCATCGCAGAGGACAAACGAAAATATTAAGATATTCTGTTTCTTTGCGTACCCGTGTTTCTCAAAAGAGCCCTCGCCTAGTACGCCAGTTGTTCGTTGGTTCCCGCTTTCGGCCGCCGTGTCGCCACCTCCGACTCTACCACTTCTACTTCTCCATCGTCGAGGCCAAACGAAAAATATTAAGTACTAGTGCACCCGGGAATGCTTCGTTATAGCTGTGTATTACGTTTTACACGCCACTGGTCACGTTTTACGCTATATTCTGGAAAAATTTTAAACGATGACTTTCTCGCGATTATGGATTTGTTCTATGTCGTGCTTTGGACGGGGTTGTTAAGTATATCCTATTGTTAGAACATTCTCTCACACATTTAGGGCATGAGTTCTTAAACGTCTTGAAGAAACTGGGTATATATCGATTACAAAAGAGTTGATCGTTCAATCCGGAAACATCAAAATTCCACAAATTTCGAATCACGAAAGGCTTTCCCCTCTCCGACTTTTTTTATATTTAAGGTTATGGTAACTATGAAGATGGATTGATGAAAATATTGGAGTTAACTATGAAGATGGAACGATATGATGGTAAGAGGTAGGTGAAAGGACGCACATAAATACAATGCCCGAGGCTCTTCGGTCCGGGGTCCCTCCGACACCACTGCCTCCCGGTCTTGTTGCCTCCACGCGGCCCGTCTTCCCGCGTCACACTTCCCTCGCGCTGGCCGCCTGCCGCCGCCTTCCCTCCCCAACAGCACCTTCCTTGGAGCGAAACGTCCGGGGCGATTATCATTTCCGATTTTTATTGCCGGTCCGCGTGTCGCGGGCGGGCGATGCCGCGCGCAGATAACCGGCGACGCGATGCGGTACGATGCCATTGGGCGGGGCGGAACGCCCACGGGCGAAGCGACTCCCCTCGCCCGCCGGCGGTCGATCGCCCCGCGGCCTCGGGCGGTCGATTAACGATCGTAGCAGTCAGCGCCACGCGACGTGCCGTAAGCAATAAACAAGGCATGGGAATATTACGGCACGGAAAATCGGTCGGTTTGTGCTGTTTTGACTGCAGATGTTCTAAGAATGAGGTGCCTTCAACTTTCTCTGCGATAGCAGGATGATGTGAAATATTCGGCGTGTTGGTATCGAGAATATTAAGATTTTCAGGTTGGACGTGGAACATTATAGCACCTAATTTCGAAACTAATTTGATTTACTAAGAGCAAAAATTGTGCATACTACTTCACTTTTTCACAAAAATTCTCAGTTTATTAAATATTTTCTTGGATTCATTTCTTTAGTTCTTCCGCATTTTCCTTCTCCCCTCTCAGCTCCTTACTCACTTAGTGTTTTGGTGTTAATAAAAAGATCCAGATTTTGAATGATTTACAATTCTTTTAAAATTTGTAATAGGGAAACGTGGTCACCTTTAAAAATAATTAAATATGAGAAAGTAAATACGAAATCATATTTTCGCTTACATTTTCTTCCGTCAATTTAGTACAAGAGGAATTCATTGCGTGAATCCTCATAGGAATGGATATCGTACAAACAAATACAATGAAATTTCATTTTAACCGACAGCATAAGGAAACGAAAATTTGGCCTTTAAACAGAAATGTTCTTTAACGAGAAGTCTGGGACAAAGAATTAACATTGTAGTAAAAGTTTCAAATTTAATATATAATTATTCAAAACGTTCTGAAAGGAATGTTAAACTTCTAAGCCATGTAGAGCAGTCGAAAATGATAGCTTTTGCCTTGAAACGTATAGTAGGAAATTTCATATTATTCGTTTTCACATGCTATATTTTTCATGCATTTTAGGCAACTCCGTACGCACAAGTGTTTGGCAAGTGCATTGACCGCGTCAGAACGTGTTCTGCAGAACACATGTGCGCAAGGAGTTGCATAACAATCAGGGCAGATAACACAACTCCCTTGGGCCTATGACACACGAGCGGTGCGCACGGTAAGTAACGCACCTCATAGATTAACAGTGTATCTCATGCGGAACGGCCGAAACGCTTGTGCTGTATCGCTTAAGATACAGTGTTATTCTAAGACGGGACCGGGAGAGGTGGCTCAGTGCATCACCTGATGTCACTGCAGTCTCTCTGACCCGGAGGTCATAGGTCCGAGTCCCGACGCTGTCAGGATTTTCGACACTAGCTTTTCAGCTTGGTCGAATTCAGTCGCTATCTGGAGGATATTTTTAGGGGTTGGCTGCTCTAATCGGTGGTTTTCCCGAGGTTTCTCCGACCAACACCAAGCGAATGCCGGAGCAGTACCCTAACATACGAGCAACTGTCCGCGCGCGATCTTTCCTTCCTCTTCTGTGTCCTATTCTCACCCCTTACACACACACTTACACTAACATCCACTACATGCCTATACATGCCGGGAGATCGGATGGGAATTTGCAGCTTGTCCCGGCTAGGGCGGTGCCTCGCTGGTGGGAGATACCAGGTTGGGAAAACCCTGCTAGTCGACTGTGGTCGACGGTGGCGCGGGGACGGCGCGGAGGCGAGGCGTGGTCGTGTCGGGGGCGTGGCGAGGGCAGCGCGGGGACGGCGCAGGGGGGGCGGTGGGGCGGGGGCCGCGAGGGGGCGGGGCGGGGCGCCGAGGGTCAGCCCGGGGTGGCGCGGGAGACGCGGAGCTGCGCGAGGCGGCTCGTGGTGGCGCGGGGCCATTGTCCAACCCACTCAGGAGTGGTCTGGGCGCGCGGCGCGGCGTCGCGATGGCTGGACCTCGAGTGCTCTCAGGGCTGGCGGGCGCTGGCCGCCGCCCTCCCACGAGCGCAGTCTTCCGCCTGGGCAGCGGGCACGCGACGCACAAAAGGGCTCAAGTGCGAAAAGGCACGGCGCGTAGACACTTTTCCTTTCGTGGGGCTTTGTGTACACTCTGCACTCGACCGTTCTGTTCTGTCCTTGTTAAACGCGCCCACGCCATCGGACCTCCTTGTAAGGCGTGTCCAACGACTTCAAGAATAGATGGTAGTTGCGGAAAATCTTTGTAGAAGGCTTCGATTCCACGGAGCATATCGTATAGTTTTTGTGTATTTAAAGGCAAATGTAAAACATGAAATAGGTAAAACGAAACCTGAAACAAGTCAAAAAGAAGCTACTTGAATTACACTTCGTTTTTTAGGATCCAAGGTCTTATTGTGTCTTAATTCTGCTCGCATTGCGAATGTGATGTAGTTACTTTGTCAGACAATGAGATATATGACTTTCAATAGGGTGAACGTGTGTCGTGCGTCATTTTTGGCACTATGTACCGTAAGGTGGGACGTAATATTGTTCCGCTGGCGGCGAGGAAGGCATTACTCATGTCTCAATATCGCCTTTTCAAAGAAAAATGAGAATCAAAACATCTGGTAGAAAATTAGAACAGAAAATAAATGTATGTTGCCTAGTCATTTAGGTGTAAAATAATGGTAATCACATTTTTTTCTCTTCTAACTAATGGTTTGAACAATGATTTTGTTGAAGTTTTCCCTTATTGCATTTTCCCCGTATGTTATGCAGCAGTTTCAATTGTTCATTAATATGTTTATTAATAGTTTCATGTAAATGTTCAATTAAATTTTTCACATACATCATTATTACACGCAAGCAGAGCACATTTTATTCTTATTTAACAACAATATTAGATTTCTTGCCATATTTGGTATTAGAAGTGCGCCCGACTTTCTAATGAATTACAATTAGACTTTATCATTTAAAATAATAAAAATGTTTATTTTACTTCAACTGACACACATTGTTCCTGCGATGTTGACGCTCTTCGCCGCCGCGTCGAATGCTGAGATGCCGACGTTTCGTCCTTCTTGTTGCGACTTTCTTCGTGGTTCAAATGCTTCAGAATAATGGGTTTGTATAATGTGATACCCGTTTGTGAAAGGATAGCGAGCCAATTTCACTTCACTCCTTGTCACAATTGTACTGCATGGATCATGGATGGTATTCTCGTAATGTTGCATGAAATGCATTAAATTACTGTGTAGCGTCGATTACAACCTCGCATGAGCATCTGTAAACACCGAGTCCCGATGCCTTCCTTCCCTGCCCGCGACTGGTGATCAGCGGTAAGAGTATTTTCGCTGGCGGAGAACCAATTGGTCCTTTGAATGCTGCGGGTGGCATCGGCGCAAATAGAACGTCCGGGGATTGACGGGCAGCTCATTTAGCAGGCCAACCGGTCGAAGGAGAACGCGAAATTTCTCTGAACGCACCTCGTCCGCCGAGTTCTTACCCCACCCTCTTCCCCCAGCGGCAGCAAACAGGGCGGGGACACGAGGGGGGAGAGGGAGAGAGGGGTGGGGTTGGAAGGGGCAGAAAAAAGCCCTCCTTTCTTGCGCGAGTATTTAAGGCGTCTCCCCGTTGCATTGGGAGCCCCCGGCACAGCCACCGCCCCCGCGCCGCTCCGTCTCAAGGAGGCTTTGATATATTTCCTTCCTACCTACTTACCTGGCCGACCCTTCTTTTTTTCTTCTTCTACGTCGTCGTTTTGTTCCTCTGCGTCTTGCTACTTCTCCCTCGTTCGTTTCGCCATCTGGGAGAAGACGACCACAAGGGGGGGGGGAGGCTGGCGGAGAAATAAAAGCCTTTGCCAATCTTTCCCTGTCGGTTTACGAGAAGTATCCATCCTACTGACGCGTTTCCTTTTAACCTCCTCCTCCCCGCCTCGCGGTTCGCTGGCTGTGAGCTTAGTTCCTTCCTTCCCTACCTGTTTAATTTGTTCCTTAAAAGATATTGGGCCCGTTCCCCTCGGAAAGTATATAATTATCATTCTTTCAGCTTCTTGTTTGCCTTCCTCTTCGTGCCTTCGTCGTCATAACCGAGACCAGCGTACTGCAACAAAAGAATGAGGTATGTTCGTGTTGTACACTGTAGAAGGAAAGGGAGGTAGAGACAAATTAATCCGTTACTAGTTTCTCCCAAGTATTAGGGAGGCCCGTAAACAAAGAACATACTTCGCCAATCCAGACACCAGAACAGTAGTTGCGGGTTGCGTTCTTGTCTGATGCTCCGCCTGCCCTCTCCATAATGCCTTCACCTTCGCGCATAATCCTGACCCCTTACACTAGCATTGTTAAGGGGAGCCCTGGCACCCTTTTTATTGCGTTCATTTTTTTCAAAAGCCAAAACCACTGGTATTGTTTCTGAAGTTCTTTATGATCAAAATCTGCTGCAATTTATTACAAGTATTATAATTTAGGTTATTACAGGACTCAGCGATAGACAAAATATTCAGGAATATTCACTTAAAAACTGAACATTCATAACACATTTTGAATATATTTGGAGTATTTTAAGTCCTAGTGTAATATTCTTTAATACATTACAATATTATGAAGATACATCGCCCTTTATTTGACCTAATAATGTAATAGGTATACATTGATGCGAGAAAGTCGATTACTTTTTCTTATTTAGAGCCAGAAATTGAATAATGTTTTGCGTAAATGAATGAACATGTGTTTTTTAGTTATATAAATGTATTAATTTATCGAAATTGTCCAAAACTACAATAAAATTGAAACTTAAGCAGTATACTCCCAAACCTTCCCCCTCCTTGGTGATGCCAAGGACCTTTTATACCTGGGCATTGTTAGGATTAACGTGAACTCCATTCACATCTTTGCTGTGAGCCATCAGTGACTCCCTGTCTTACCAATATTTACTTCTCGCCCACAACTGTAGCATATTCATTTTCTTATTAATACTTCAAGTTTATTGATGTGTCTTCTCTAAATTCGAAATCAGAGGGAAACTAGTAAAGAGATTAATGTTATAGTTTTGTTGCTTCGACTTTCATATCCGCATTCCACTTTTTAGAATCTCCAACAAAAAGACTTACGTTTTGCAAAGGATCTTTTGGGTTCCATATTCGTTTTAAGTTGTTGCATGCATATTGTGGCGTCGTGGTAGCGAAATGACTACACAGACACGAGCTCTAGTTACAATATTTATTTACAGAATATTATACAGTATGTACAGCTCTGGGGTTCCGTTCGCAATCTACCTCCGCGACTCCACGCACCCTGCTCCCATCTCCTGGCTAGTGCATCCTCCACCCAGACGCTTTACCGCGCCGGTGTCCTGACACCCGGTGCTACGCACTCGCAGTGTCCAAGGAATGCACTACCGCCAACGGGCCGCAGTTGCGTCCGCACGCGAGGCGATCTCTTAACGAACTCCCTCCTTCCGGCCGGCTAGCTTCTGGCGGTCATGTCCCCACCCCCACCCCCTAGCTTCTCTGCACGTGTGGGTGGCTCTGAGACCACATGGCCAGCCAGCCTCCCCTGACCGCCGGCGGGGTCAGGACTCTGCCCGGCCGACTTGCGTCCCGGGTGTTAATAGCTCCTTTTCAGTTGACAAAGCTACTAACAGCTTTTGTACTAGCCGACCGGATGCACTTCCCCTGCTAAACTTTCTAAAGATGGTCGAACCTGGCCGCCATGTGGTGACGTTACAATATATTAACATGAAATTATATTAGCTGTTAAAATACCTTGAGTATGACATTAATCACCTCTTTATCAGTGTGTCATTTATAATAATAATATAATAATAACATAATAATATAATAATAATAGTAATAATATTAATAATAACAATAAAAGAAGTAGAAGAAGAAGAAAAGTAAGAGATAATAATAAATACTTTTCATTTTCTGTAACGACTCTCAGGCTGTGAGAGAGATATTACTACGTTAATAAAAAAGGTCAATGCGACATTTAGTTTATTTTAGATTAAATAGAAAAAGGGACTTTACATTAAGACAAGATTGTTGTAAGGCTTGAGCACTTGATCCGTAAGAAATTGAGTGATAGCCACAAAATCCATTCGCAAAGGAGCCACGTATACGCAAGATGATTCGCTGCAGGTGGTGATGTCGGCCGGCGTTGCGTCACAGTACACCCACTTTCGAAACGGCTGTCGCTATTGTTTTCATAAACATGGTGTCAACGGAAGATCGATCGAGCTCCCTCTGTTTCCGCTCTTTTTCTGCGCCGTCGGCGTTAGCCCTCGCCGCCCCCTGCCGCCCCCTGCCGCCCCCTGCCGCCCCCCGTCCCGGCCGCCCCCCTCGTCCCGGCCGCCCCCTCGTCCCGGCCGCCCCCTCGTCCCGGACGCCCCCCTCGTCCCGGCCGCCCCCCTCGTCCCGGCCGCCCCCCTCGTCCCGGCCGCCCCTCGTCCCGGCCGCCCCCTCGTCCGGCCGCCCCCTCGTGTTGGCAGCCCCTCGTCCGGACGCCCCCGTCCCGGACGCCCCTTCGTCCCGGCCGCCCCCTCGTCCCGGCCGCCCCTCGTCCCGGCCCCCCCTCGTCCCGGCCGTCCCCTCGTCCCGGCCGCCCCTCGTCCCGGCCGCCCCCTCGTTCCGGCCGCCCCTCGTCCCGGCCGCCCCTCGTCCCGGCCGCCCCCGCCGCCCTCACCGCAATCGCCGCCTCCACCGCCGCCGCCACAAGCTCCGGTTTTGCAAGTCTAAACGCGTCGCAAGTCCCTGTAACCGCTCTCCTTTCATGCGCGTGCTCGTGCACATGCCGTGTGTGCGCGGGCGGTTATTGCATCTGATTGTCTTCGGGAGCGACGATGTGGAGAAATATGGAAATGTCCCCTCGACCTCCGCCGCCGATGGCGTTGCGTTCCCAGCGCCCGCTGCCGCCGCCACAGCCACCGCTTTACACAACGCCCCTGCCCCCTCTCCAGCTCTTCTGCAGTGTAACTCCCAGAGCAGTGGAGAACCGCATCCCACGGTTTCAGTGAAACACATGTTACCAACTGTAATCAAAGTTAAGAAGTTCTACATACGTGTCAACGAATTCGCTTCTTGAAATGCGCCAACAATTTTTTGCTTTTGCTTCTTTGCCACCGAACGTACGCTCATTTGCGGTAATAACTTCTTCTTCTTCTTCTTCTTATTATTATTATTATTATTATTATTAGTATTATTATTATTATTATTATTATTATTATTATTGTTGTTGTTAATAGAAATCAAATACAACGACAGTTCGCTGATAAATACGATATACAACACCTCGACGATACGAGGTGATGTGTAAATACTTCATATAGAAACAGTAACGAAAATTATGGTTATCAGTTTGTAACATGTATTATATTTCTATTTGTTCATTTCTGTCACGATCAGAAGGCGAACTTCAAATTTCCCAAACCAAGCGCCATTTTCGTCCTACACCTAGCATTCCTAACGTCTCTCCATTAGATTCGATTGATTGATTGATTGATTAATAATTTCAGGTACATAAAAGGCTAATGTCATTAGTCCCGTAAATGTAGTGCATGATTTATCGCAAGTCGTGGAGGTGAACTTCCGCATAGGAAAGCAAGATCCTGCGCCGAACTACACGTCGACTTAGGTGTATATCCAGAATCAGGACTCGAACCGTAGAACCTTCCAGCCAGAGGCACTGCAGTGACATCAGTTGATATCCCGAGCCACCTAAGTTTGTGCCATTCTCGTCCTGAGTCCTCGCATTCCTATCGTCTCTCCATCACATTCGAAGTGCAGGGTCACTTCGGGAGACGTGTCCTTGTCACTACTCGAAACATCAATCGGCAACTCCATTCTGTGTCCACCCCCCTCTCGTAGCCGCATTCGCGGTATTGCTTAGCGCAGCGTCCGCGAATTCCAGGTGGATCCCCCGCTTTGGATTCCGCACCCGAGACCGAAAGGCGAGAGCCCCGCCCACGCCTCAAACAGCGCCGCTCTCCGGCGTCGCCACCGCCGCGGCCGTACCCCGAGCCCTTTGTCACCGTCGCCGCCTCTGCCGCGGCCGCATTTGCATATTGAACAGTTTAATTTCGAATGAATGAGGTGCGGCCACAGAAGCTGCGGAAGTCATGTGTGGACCCGGAGCATAAATGGATTTTTTTCGGTTTTGCGGTCTAGAATGTTTCGTACTCTATCGCACTGTGCTTACTTTATCGGCCTCAAGTCTCGACGACTGGGTAGGCAAATTAAAATATTGCTGCTTCCTGGAGACTCGTGAATTTTTAAATGTCATATATAAAAGCTGTTGCATTGTGCTGCCGTAAATATTGCGATGGTTTCAGGTAGTAAAAATGGGTTCAGTAAATCACCATTATGCAATACCCAATTCAAATGTAATCCTGTACAAAAACAAAAAAAAATACTGTGAAATATACTTTTGTCTTTAAGCTTCGCTGGTGCCTAAAAATTGTGACAAATGTTCCTGTTTCCAGAAACATATTTAACTTATTAATCACCATATGCGAAATTGCGTATTCGAAATGCAATGCACAATGCACTCCGCTCATATACAACTCTTAGAATAGAAAGGTATACGCCTGAAAAATCCGTCAGCGTTAGCATTCCTCCGCATGCTTTACTTTCTATTATTTCTTTCTTGATTGTAAATGAATGAAGGAAGATGTACCAAATGTTGAATTAGAATTTTAGAAATAAATAATTTCATGTTGCTTTAAAGTTTCGTGGACCTAAATTATCTTGCCACTTTGTATTCTGTCTACTTAACGGTTAAGAACTAGATGTTGAAAGAGCTTTTAAAAGCAAATGCTGAGCACATTGAATCATAAATGAGCGTGAATTTCTATTTCTGGTCATTTAAGAAAATAAAAAACTCACAACTGATGTAAATATTCATTGTAATTATGATTATCAATTTAATTATTTCGAATGCACATAAAAGTAAATTTTGATCATCGATGAAATAAGTATTCGTATATTACTAATAGCATTCGTACTAAAATAACTTGGCAAAGCTATTATCCGGGAACATCATTTCCCGATTTCAAAATGCAAAACATCCTTTTTCAAACTTCTCCACACGCGCTTGAAAGCAATGTCTCGCCAAAATAGTCAAAGGCGCGAGGGGCCCGCTAACATAAAACTCGATCCCCTGATTTTGCTTCCTGTTTTTCCGCGCCGTTTATTACGCGCGGCAAGTATCCGCGCAAAGTAATATTTTTGCAAGCGGCGCAGCGAGGCGGGTGCCCCCCGAAGAGCAACTTCTCCCGCAGGAAATTCACGATTCGCGAGCAAGGAGCCTAAATTTGAAGCCGTGGGCGGCGCCCAGGCCCTTTCGGCGGAGGCGAAGCGCTACCCGCGAGGAAGTTGCAGGCGAAGTATGTTTTAATAACGCAACGGGCTTTGGACATGAAAGCGATGCGTCTAGCCTGCACGCTGCTACTCGAGCATTTTAATATTAAAACTTGGAGGTATCGGTTCGGGTACGCGCGCGGGCTGGCCTCGCCGCCGCCCGCGAGTCGTCGCAGTGGGCCGCAAGGGCAGCCAACGCACCTCTTTGCGAGGTTGATTGATTGATTGGTAGTGAACTACTATGGTCATTTTCCCCGAAAGTGTAGTGCGTGTTTTTGCTCGGGAGGTGGCGGTCGCCTCGAAAATGTTTGGAATACTCGATGCGATTGATGGAATATGTCGGTAATATAATACAGAGATCATTCTTTCACTACTCACTAATTATTTCTTCTTGGAAATCATATTCTTCTCAGAACTCATGCTTCTTTACCAGAGCCGACATGCATAGATTTTGATTGATTAGTGATTCAGGGTGCGTCAACTGCTAAGATCGTTAGTCGCGTAAGTGTGGTGTATGTGTTTTCCTCGAGAGGTGGCGGTGATCTCCCGATGGATGGCCAGATCCGGCGCCGACCTACTGTCGGCTAATGGGGTTTTCCCCAACCAAATACCTCCCACCAGCGGGACACCGCCCCAGCTAGGACAAGTTCTAAGTCCCCGACCGGGCTCCCGGCATGTGTGCTAGTGTAGAGCATGTAAGTGTATGTGTGTGTGTGTGTGTGTGTGCAAGTAAAGGGGAGAATAGTTTAAGGAAGAGGAAGGAAAGATCGCGCGCTGTTCGTGGTCCGTTTGTTAGAGTACTGCTTCGGCATTCGTTTAGTGTTGATCGGAGAAACCACGGAAAACAACCGAGCAAAGCAGCTGGCCGCGAGAATTCTCCAGAGAGCGGCTGACTTCGGCCTAGCTAAAGTCAAAAATCTTGCCACTGACGGGACTTGAACCTTAGTACCTCCCAGTCAGAGGCACTGCAGTGACATTTCTTTTCGTTGCGCGCACTCGAATGTTCAAATTGTTAAAATGTAGAAATGAATATAAAACGTAGCAAATGTTTCTTCTCTTCATGTAAGGTTGCTCCTTTCTTACCACCGTAATTTTTGAGGATCTGATTTTGACTTTAAATAGAAGTACCCCTTACACATAATAATACAATATCTTATAAAATGTTTGTTTCCTTTCTTTTCAGTGCCTTTGTAGTTAAGAAATGCAATTTTCTGTAACGACTGCAATGTAATTTCGAAGCTGCAAATGACTGCAATTTGTAATTGGACTATTTTATTACTTATAGTTGCAGCTTTTGAGCTGCAGCTCAAAACGCATCTCCTTTTCACTCCCTATCTCAGAAAAAAATAACGATTAGAGTCTTTATTTTCTAGCGCGTGCCTTTCGACCGCTTTGGACCCAGTGTGCGGGGAGGGCTTCAGAGCAGGGCAAAGTTCTCGAGCACGGCGCCAGGCGGCGCGCGGAGCATTGGCGTATTTCGCGGAGAAGAAGCGGGACCGCGGGAGGGCGCGAGGGGACGAAATAATCAACGTGCGCCTGGATTTATTAAATGTCTCGCGTAATGAAAATCTTTGACCACGCAGCTCGCGCATTATTAAAAGTCGCGAGGCGCGCACTCGCAAAAATTACGTTCGCCCGCGTCGCCACCGCCACGCCACCGCCACGCCAGCGAATACACTGGCGGGCGTGAGATTCTGTACGGACACACTCTCAAGCCATGCTCCATTATTTATTAATTTATTTTATTTATTTATTTATTTTATTTATTTTATTTATTTATTTATTTTATTTATTTTATTTATTTTATTTATTTTATTTATTTTATTTATTTTATTTATTTTATTTATTTTATTTATTTTATTTATTTTATTTATTTTATTTTTTTTTTATTTTATTTATTTTATTTATTTTATTTATTTTATTATTTAGTAATAACTGTCAGTGTGTATTTATACAATATGAAATTGGAAGAATTATAATACAGTTTTTTTTGAAATGTTAATTAGTAAAAAAAATACATAGTTTTGCAATATGAATATGTGATATATGAAAAAATATTGAAGAAATTATTCAAGAGATTTAGGTCAAGCGTTAAAATATTAATTTTGGTTGCGAACGTTGGGCATATGTATTAATTGTGTAATGTAAGTTGCTCCTAATTGAAATGCTTGTTCCGCATAATTGTATCTTCCGTGGGATTGAAATATTAAATACAGTTTGTGTAAATAAAAACCTGACCAAAAAATGCGTAAAATAGCACAAAAATACAGAAAATAGAAACAAATAGTACGTAGATAGGGACTTTCAGCAGTAAATTAATAATAATAATAATAATAATAATAATAATAATAATAATATAATAATAATAATAATAATAATAATAATAATAAAAAGAAGAAATATAAGTTTTCAGAATGCTACTTAGCTAAATAAGGAGGAATTAATTCTTTAGAATATTAGATTTAGTACGCAGTAGATAATTTACTGATTTACGTAGATTACAGAATTGAGTGACATTGAATTTTAATAAAAACGAGATGAAGCTTTAAGATATCCGTACTTACAGCAGTGTTAAGTCGGGAACTAAACAAGTCCCAAGTCAGTAAACGTATCACGACGGGATGTTTCTGATGAATCCGGTGACAACAAAGCTTTTTAAACAAAATTTGCAGTATTTTAGACTTCCATAACAGGCTGTACCAATTATTAAAACAAATTAAAACAGAAAAAATTAGTCGTTTATTATTACATCGTTGCCTTTAAATAATATCGTGTATTTCGGCGTGTAGAGTCTAAAGGTGTGCACAAAAAATTTAGTTTAAAGGCTATCATCAAAAGATTCAATTGTCAATTATTCAGGAACGTTTTTCAATGTATTAAATCTGCCCAGAAATTATATTTGGAAGTCAAGAAAAATGAATGGCGATTTGAAATGATTTGAAATGGCGACTGAAATACTTTACATTCACACAATTGTTTTTATTGGTTTTCTTCATTGACTTTCTGAAAACAAATACTCACGTCATGTGTGTAGATTGAACTGTTACTTAAATTTTCCTTCGTAGTAAATTAACTACCTAATCGCTGCATTAACTGGATGTAATAAAAACGCGAGATCAGATCTCTTATCTCTTATTTCCCTTATTTTTTAAAACACTAGTCCTCTGACCTCGGCCTTTGACCTTCTTCAGAGGAATTTAATTTACAGAAAATATTTATACGAATATATTTAATTAATTCTAAAATACTTGCACGCTGCGTATTCTTCGTCGTTCGTTTGAGGTACAGTTCATTTGTGCGCGTCGTTCTATTGAGGTAATGTTCGTGTTATGGACCGTCTGTACGCGAAGATCATTGCCGTTTAGAGAACGAAGCGGCTCTGAGAGGGAGGCTCTAGGAGTCCAGTCGACGGTGTGGCATTTTTGACTCTATCTACATATTGATTCAGTGGTGAGTTATAGTTGACATTTACATAATTGAAATGATTGAAGGCGTTTTCATTGTCAACAATAGTATTTATTTCAATAATAGCAGCTTTCGATGGCTTAGCCATCCATCATCATCAGTTTTCTGACACAAGAAAAATATAAAATTAGAATTAACATAGTTACCTAGTTTAAAAAAAAACATCTTAAGAAATGAAAGGAGAAGAATTAAAGAAATGAAAGAAAGAAAGAAAAGTATTTATTGAAATAAATACTATTGTTGACAATGACAACGCCTTCAATCATTTCAATCTATCTACATAGCTAGGTCGAGTTCAGCCGCTGTGTGGAAAAGAATTCTAGCAGCCGGCTGCGCTGATCGGTAGTTTTCCCTGGTTTCTCCCACCAAATAATACCAAGCAAGTTCCGGAGCAGAGAGTCCTAACAACCGGGCAACGGGCTGCGCGTGATCTTTGCTTCCTCTTCCTTGTCCTGTCCTTCCCGTTACTCACACTCACATGCGCTAATCCATACAACCTGGAGGGAGATATCCCCGGCAAGGCGTGCTGGCAGCGCATCTCACTAACCAGAGGGGGGGACGGACCACCATCTCCCCCGAGAACACTCACGCAATTAACAGGCCGAATGACAACAACAGATGATGATCTCGGAACCATTAATCAATCGTGTTATAGTTTTAGAAGTGCCAAATGTAGTAAATCTAGTATCCAGAAAATCTAGTTGAACATGTTTTCGTCTGGGTTGGTTGGTTAGTGACTCCGGGCGCCTCAACAGCTTAGGTCAGCAGTGCCGTTAGTGTAGTGTATGTTTTGTTCTTGGAAAATGGCGGTGATCTTCTACTACAGGATGGTGAGATCCGGCGCCGACCTACCATCAGCTAAGGGGGTTTCCCCCGAACCATGACTCTCCCACCAGCGGGGCACCGCCCCACCCGCGACAAGCTCTAAGTTCCCGTTAGTGTAAGTGTGTGTGTGTCTGTGTGTGTGTAAGGGGAGACCCCCAAGTCACCCCTGCGCCACTGTCGACCACAGTTGACTAGCGGAGTTTTCTCAACCTGGTATCTCCCACCAACCAGGCACCGCCCAAGTGCGGTTAGTGTGTGTGTAAGGGGTGAGGATAGGACACGGAAGAGGAAGAAAGATCGCGCGCGGTCAGTGGCTTGTTTGTTACGGTACTGCTCCGCATTCGCCTGGTGTTGATCGGAGAAACCACGGAAAACTACCGATCAGAGCAGCCGACCGCTAGAATTCTCCTCCAGACAGCGACTGAATTCGACCTAGCTGCAAAGCTAGTGTCGAAAATCCTGCCGCCGTCAGGACCCGAACGTAGGACCTCTCGATCAGAGGCGCTGCAGTGACATCAGTTGATGCTCTGAACCACCTCTTCCAGTTTTTCGTCGATATGTGCGCTCTTTTGGCAACGTAGCGCGGACTTCCTGGGCCACTGTGCGTGCGGTGGCCGCGGCGTCGCGCCGTCTGTATTGACACGGGCACTGGACGTGGGAAGCAGCTGCGTCTGACGGGCTGGGCCCTGCCCCGCCTCCTCCCGCCCCGGTCCACGCCGCATCCCGCCCTGCCCTCCCCGCCCCCGCCCCCCCCACATCCTTCTTCGCATCATTCGCTCCGTCCCGCCTCTCCCCGCCAGCCCCCGCCCCGCGTTTTCGTCCCGCCGCCTCCCTTTCCCCCCTTTCCCTGCCCTGCCACGCCCCCGCTTCTTCGTCCTGCCCCACGCCTCGTTCAGCCCCACCCATCTCCCTCCCCGTCCAGCCCCACCCCCCCCCCGCCCCGCACCCCTCCCCCCCCCCCCGCCGCAACCCGGCGCGACGCGCTGGCGTCCGAAGCTGAGGAAGATTGCCAAAGAAGAGTACACAGCGCGTTCGCCGAGTTGTGTTTACTCTGAGCGGACGCCGCGGCGCCCGGCGAGATGAGGGCTCGCGCTTAGCGCATGTGTCCCCGCCCGCGGAACCTGCACGTCGCTGGCGGCAGATTGGATGTTGTATTTGGAGATTGGATCGGGATCGGTCGCACGGTACACGTTGATACTCATGCCTCATCCGTTGCTTCATTCGCTTGAAATTGTGTGTCAAGAAAAATGTGGGCAGTGTTGCTGGTCACAATTTAATCAATGGTTAAACTCTGCACTGTGATTCGCCTTCAACGTGGACCTGGGGTTCTCCAATTTGGTAAAAAATGTGGGGGAGGTGCTTCATTCACCTCGGCGTATTGGCTTTTCTAATACGTTGACTACTACAGGAAAAACAACTTTTCTGAAAAGTTCGAGTAGTGTTTTGGATTCTTAATAGGACGCATCATTCCACATTGAGAACTTTTCTTTTGTCATGTATACTGATTACATACAGTATAAAGTAATGTGGCTCAAGGTCGTGTGCCTGAAACTCAAGGTCGTTGTCATGACGGAATTAATGGTTTTGGTGGCTTGTTGTTACCCCAAAACTGTTTTGATTAACCTCTGTCCTAAGGGTATCACCTAATACAGCAATTTTCCCGATAATTGCTATTCCGTGAATGATCTGACAAACGTGAGACCCTGTGACTTTCTGTCGCATATTATAATTTTGGGGTAATCGATATTACATTCACTTGATTTATTTTTGAGCGGAATATTTATTTTCCTTTCATTTGTTCGTTTAAATAGAAATATTTGAGAGCTTTAAGAATGACTTTCATTAAAATGTTAGTTAGTTAGTTAATGCCTTATTTTACGTGGCGAGACTCGGGCCATCAGGCCCGCTCCTCCGTCTAACCACGCAAACTTTGCTATGCTCCTTTCACCACCTAGCGGAGAAAGGAGGTAGATAATACCGACGATAGATGGGCGACGAAACAGGCGGATCTCAATTTTGCTCGTAGGCTTCTTTTAGGCTTGAGGATATTTTTCATGCTCTTAAATCTACTACACGGGACAGCCGGCTTTACTTCCCCTCCGAAGGAAGGCATAAGAAGGATTTTTTGCCCTTCAAAATCCACGGCTTCGATCGCGTTTGAACCCGCACTCGGGTACTACAGTCCGGTACGCTGACCGTTATACCACCGAATCCGCAAAATATTTAGTTTTGGAAATTTTAAGAGGATGAACAGGTTAATGTTCCATCTCTTGAATCTTAATCTTATGTATTTCTTTATTAACGCAAAGTGACTTAATATTAGGTCTTAAAATAATTTCATGATTTTTTTAAACTATTAGTGGTTTTGTTATTTTGTGAACGTATGACACTTTTCTCTTAATAATTTAACTTGATTTAGTCTAAACCGCTCCATTTTTTCTTTAAACATTTTATAAAGTTAGAAAGTTAGCATAGTAGGCTTAGGGCATTAATTTTATGGCATTTCAGTCGTTTTCATTAAAACGTTAGAATTTTCAAAAACTAATGATACGTATTTTGAAGGATTCGGCAGTAGTTCAACCGTTGCATTTTCTCGGCAGTAAAGTGTACGTCAAGTAAAATGCAGCACCCGTTGCAGAAAGTAACGACCTGCAGTTCAAATCTTAGCCCGGGTAAAAAAGTTTCGGACCGGAAACACTCGCAGAAGTATACGTGGGTAAATGAGGTAATCCCCAAGAGGAGTAACCTGACGTTTGCATCTGGCGATAATCGAGTTCAAATGTGCAAACGTTTCGCACGGGAACAGCTATTAATATAACTGTTACAAATAATACGATAATGTGCTGCTGTAGGACCACTCGCTTTAAATATGATGGAACTGGCTTACGTATCTACTATGTTTTCCAAAATGTCTTCGTATACCAACAACTCGTGAGATTTCTATTTTTGAATTAACGACATGAATTAACGACATAACAATTAACGACACCCTTCAGTATGTTTGAGAAACAGTTGAATAATTTGATCTGTACAATCATGTTGGTTCTCCACAGTTGAATGTATTAAAAAATGTTACTGTCAGGGATTTTTGTTTTAATTACTTTGTGTTATAATCGTATGTGTGTACTAAATGTCGATAAAAGAACAGGTGAACAGCGGAACGAGTCGTCGCCTAAATCGGAAGACGTGCAAAAGCATGTGGCCTGGTTCAGGAGACGCGAGTGGTGTTCCGAGCGGGGAGGATAATTACGCCTCCGCCGCCGCGCGGGGCGTCCGCTTTGCCAATTGAAACATCAGGTGGGCACCGAATGTTTGCGTTCGCAGCCCACGGCCACTGGCGCTTTTTTTGCGAGGAGCGACCTGCGAGAGAGAGCGCCTCGATGGCGGGGGTGGCACTGCGGGGCGCGGGAGGAGGGGGAAGGGCGTGCGGGCGGCGTGGACCGAGGAGGAGGGGGCGGGGCGGGGCAGGGCAGGGCAGGGCAGGGCAGGGCAGGGCAGGGCAGCACAGCACAGCACGGCAGGGCACGGCAGGGCAGGGCAGGGGAGAGCGGGACAGCGCGATGCGGGGCAGGGCAGGGCAAAGCGGGCAAGGGCAGGGCGGAGGAGGGATGGGCGGGGCAGTGTGGGGCAGGGCAGGGCGGGACAAGTGGGACAGGGCGGGGCACGGCGGGGGCGGCGCGTGTGGGCGGGGCGAGGCGGAGCGGGCGCGGGGGCCGGAGACCTCGCCGCCATTAGCGGCCGTAACGAACCCGACGCCGCGCCGACGCCGACGCCCAACCCGCTGCGCAGGGAGGAGGCGTGTCGCGTCGCGATGCGGCCGTGGGCTCAGCCATCGCGGCGCCGCGCCGGCTCGCAAGGAGCAATTGCACTCGAAGTGAGGAGGAGCTGCATTTCAGAAAGCTGTTAAATGCACCGCGCATTGGGATACAAAAAGCGAATAACTGTAAATGGCTTTTCGTAATGCACAGCTGTTGTATGGAATTGATGCAACAAACAGAGAAATGAAAAGCCTGAAAACTGGCATCCTTAAATGATAATAGGCCACTGTTCGAGAACAACAACCTGGGCAAAGACTTGTAGTTAAAAATGACATGAGTTTACTTATTAAAAAAATATATTTCTTTTATAGGCATGGGTATAATCAATTATATTTCTCTTTATATATTTTTTCTGATACGAATATGGTATTACGGACAGTATGGATCGACACACATCAGTTAACACAAATAGCAGACTCGGTTGTTATTTGCTGTTTATTGACCTATTATTATTATTATTAGTATTAGTATTATTATTATTATATTACATTATTATTCATTGTTTTCGAGAGGATTACAGTGTTCAGTTTTTACAGGTTTGCCACATGCTTTGATACCTTAAAGCTAAATGTGCTATTATAGCTACTGTGTATTAAATGGGGGAATGGCTCCTTTCCCAATCCTCGTCCACCAGTTGTAGAAGTTACGAATTTGCAACTGCGTGTTCGTCTTGAAACATACTCCGTTTGGTCAAAAAGAGAAAGGTGAAGTAAACCAAATACATGTGTATAAAGAATATTATACTGTGATCGAGATGCATTCAAACTAGGAAACAAAATACTTACCATTGACGTAGCTCAGAAATTACAGTCATGATGTAATTGTTCAAATTCTCCTCCGAAATACCACGAGCGTGCCAATGCAAGAGATCTCGCTTGCTAACTGACACGCTCCATGCAATTGGATTATCACGGAGGACGCAATAGGATTACAACATTTCCAAAAATACCGTTCGCCCGAGCGTCGGTTGCTAGGGGCTGATTGAAGTGCGCAGGTAGCGCTTCTGTGCGGTCGTTCCGTCGCTCCGTGCATCTGTCTCGGCGGGGGGATGGGGCTCTGGGCGCTCAATGGGCCGTGAATGGCGCCTCATTAGCCGACCTGTGCCCGGTGTCGCTGAGGGGCGGGAGGGGAGCCAGCGGTGGAGGCGGAGGGCGTGAATCCGCTGCATGGCACTGTCAGGCTGGATCCGTCCGTGGCGTCGAAGTCTCCACCTGTGCGTTGGTGAAGGGGGAATAATGTCGTTAAGACGGTAAAACAGCGCCTCTCAAAAAACAAATGTCACCGACTGCTCTAGCTCAGAGTCAGCATTGTAGCTGTGTCGACAGCAACTCTGACCGGGAGGTCCACGGTTTCTCGTCCCGACGGTGCCGGGTTAGAAAAATGAATACCTACATTTGAATTCGACATAACTATGTTTTTTCAAGATAGTTTTGATTTATCTAATATTATTTTTACATCTTTTCTATTGCAATCGTTTCACGAGCCTTCAGAGATTTTGTGGTGTTCCTAGTGACATAATTAGAAGTATTTTCATGGTTACAATGTAGATTCAAACTAAAACAATTCGGTAAATGTTTGGGCGGCAGGAAAGACTGGTCGTGAAATATGACAGAGTAAGATGTGTAAAGCGGGCAGGGTGGCCAGTTTCTGGAAACCACGGAAAACCGAGAAAAGTGAGAGAATTTCAATGCTATGGAAAAGTCAGGAAAAAATTAGGAAATTTGTAGAAGAATCGTTAGAAGTCAAGAAAAAATTTCAGAGACTTTTAAATCTGGATATTATTCATTAAAAGCAATCGTTCAGCATTATTTCTGTTCAGTTTTTATTTGTTGAGAACGTATTGTTAATTTGTACTTTCTCACGGCTAAATCAGTGAGCTGATTATTTACAATTAGACTGGCTTCCATATAACTCCATTTAAATAATATGTAATTAAAAATTTTACTAGGATAAATATTAAAAAGTCACTGGCAAACTGGAAGTAGTGAAGGAAATCTGTCTGAGGAAATGAGTGACCACCTTGTTAATGTATTGGTGCCGTGCGTGGCTCAGTTGTGTTGAATCGAGGGCCTTGGCGCAGGACTTGCAGTCCAAATCCGCCAAACGCAAGGCAGGATGAAAGCATACTAAGCTTCCGTGCTGGAGTCAGCATGTACTCGGCTGACCGGGAGACGCCATGTTCTAGGAACATATGCCAATATTTCGGCAGCCTTGTTGTGGCCTTCTTCAGGACGAAATTCATTACAAACGGCAAATGCATTTTGCCCTGAGGAAGGTTGCAGCATGACGGGTGAAACGTCGACATCTGCCCAGGCACCAGGTCGCGGCGTCTCCCGGACAGCCAAGTAGATAATTCAGTAATTATTAGTGATTCCGCACTCGTAAACGGCTAAGGCCATTATTACCGTAAGTGTAGTACATGTTTTTTGTCTTCTGGAGTTGGCGGTGTTTTTCCCCCGCTGGATGACGAGATCCGGCGCCGACCTACCGTTGGCTAGCGGGATTTCCCCAGAACCAGGAATTTTCCTCCAGTAGGGTACCGCTTCAGCCGGGACACCATCTAAGCTCTCGAGCGGTCTCTTGGTATGTGTGGTTATGTAGTACATGTCAGTATATGTATATGTAAGGAGTGATGATAGAACAAGCCAGAGGAAGGAAATATCGCGCGCGCTCCGCGGCCCGCTTGTTAGGGTACTGCTCCGGCATTCGCCTGGAAAACTATAGATCAATGCAGCCGGCCTGTAGAATTTTCCTCTAGATAGCGACTGAACTCGACTGATTTTTCCTCCAGACAGCAACCTATCTGACAAACTAGTGTCGAAAATCCTGCCGCCATCGGGACTGGAAACTAAGACCTTCCGGTCAGAGGCACTGCAGTGACATCAGTTGATGCCCTGAGCCACCTCTCTCGCTTCCAAGTAGATAACGCAAGGCATGGCATTGCACGTGCTTGGCCCAGTTGTGTTAGATGGAGAGCCCCAAGCACAGGACTCGCACTCAAACGCGGGCGTGCGGAAATGCGCCGCACGGCCACAAAGTGATTCCACAAATTCTCCCAGCGTCGTTCTTGCGCTCCTGTGTTATCTCTGTAGCCACACCTCGTCTGCCGCGCAGGCGCAGTTGCTTCGCGAGTTGCTCCCAGTTTCCTGCATAGTTTGCGCTTCCGCTGTATTTTGCACCTCGCATTCCATTGCTGTCATCCCTCACGCCGTCCTGCATACTGTTGCCGCGCCCCGTCAGCCGCATCGTGCTTTGCCTGGCCCGCTCTAACTTTACGCCCCGCCGCAGTGTAATCTCTCAACTTCGGGCTGCAGTTTCATTGTGCACTTGCCAATCCGCCCCGTGGATGTAATGCTCCTCAGCCGTGGATTTGGGGGCGTATGATGCAAGTACATCGATCAATCGTGGGATGAAGACGTTTTTCTCGTGAAAATGGCTTTAGATGAACGTTCGCATTGTGTGACGTTGCGATTCGAACATTCTCTAAACATCGTTTGTACAATTTGGCCTCGCTGCTTCACCAGAAAGCACGACTAAAGTGCTACGTATTCAGCGCCATCTACCATAATTACGTTATTATAATTAGTTAACCTTGTTACTTTGTTTAAGCGTCGAGAAAATAGAATTGTAAAACAAACTTCTTGATACTCATGAGTTAAATTTAAGATCTGAAATCACCTTCAAAATCTTCCGCAACGAGATAGAAAATGGATATGTCCATTGTTATTAGAGAGTGACGAAAGAATAACTTTAAATAAATAAGAAATTTGGGAGTACGAGCAAAATTTTGTGTCTTTCTTAAAAAAAATCAATCGACCTCGCCCCTGCACTTTCTTCAGCTGCGCCATTTCAACCCTCAGACGAAACGCTTTCGCCCTGAGTGTTCCTCTCTTCCCGCCCATTCCCCTCCATCACCCCCTCCATTTTCTGTCGGCGGCGGGGGCACGATTGCGGAGAAAAGGTCTTGCGCCTCTCTCCCCGTTTCTCCCTTCCCCTTCCCCTTCTGCCGCGGAGCGCCGAGTGGTTTTATGGGCTTAGAGACAAGGACCAGCGGGAATTTGCATGCTCTCCGCCGTCATTAGATATCTGATACTTCTCTCTCGCGGCGCCGCCTCGGCGCGAAAGGGAGCGATGCGACCCCCTTTCGCGCCACTCAGCCCCCCTATGCCCCCCTCTGGCCCTCTCGCCCCCTCCCCCGCCCATCCGCCAGGCCGTGCCGTGCAGCAGCTTCTAGGCGTTGCATGAGTACGCAATGTTGACGCTCACTGCCACAGGTACATCGTTCCTCCAGTAAGTGAAACCGGTAGAGAAGGCTCAGGGCATGAACTAATGTCACAGCAATACCTCTGACCGGAAGGTCCTAGGTTCCACTCCTGACGGTGGCAGAATTTTCGACACTAGCTAGTCAGCTCGGTCAAATTCGGTTGCTGTTTGTTCTAGCGGCCGACTGTTCTGATCGGTAGTTTTTTTCCGTGGTTTCTCCGATCAACACTAGGCGAATGCCGGAGCAGCACTCTAACAAACGGGCCAGAGACCGCGCGCGATCTTTCCTTCATCTTCCTTGTCATATCCTCACCCCTTACCACACACACACTTACACCAACATGAATTATACTACCACACATGTCGGGAGATTAGAGTTTGTCCTGACTGGAGAGGTGCCCCGATGGTCGGGGAAAACCCCACTAGCCGACGGTACGTACCTCACAAGGAAAGAGACAGGAGTGAATTGTATCCAGTTTATTTACATATATTCATTAAGTACAATATACAAGTTCTTACTCTAAGGCGTGTGTCGGTGCTAACTCCCTAAAGAATTTGGAGTTAATTTCTTCCATGGTCTTCTTAGTTTTCTGAGTGGTATTTTGAGAAATAATTTATGTGCGTGAGAAGTTAGTATTAAGAACCTACGTACTAAACTTCATATAAATTTTGGCTCGGAACGAGGTGTTCAAATTTTATACCAATATACAATTTAATGTTCTTTGAAACACTGAGACGTAATACACAGCAGCTGATTCGTGAACCCACGTTACAAAACGATTGTGCATGCTGAAAGTTGAATAACACATTTAATAATTCATATTTCCTGCTTCTTTGATAGTCACTGTGCTTTTAATATAATTCTTTAGTACTTATTTTTAAAAAATTATATAATTTATAGATTAAATTAATGAAATATTTATGAAAAGCTAATTCATCTCTTTTCTCTGTTTGTGTCCACAGGTTATCCTCGTGCCTCACTCCCACAACGACCCTGGTTGGTTGAAGACCTACGAGAGCTACTACCACTACCAGACGCGGAACATCTTGAACAACATGGTGGACAAATTGCAGCATTTCCACAACATGACCTTCATGTGGACGGAGATAGCATTCTTCGCGCAGTGGTGGGAAAGGTGAGTTCATCACATGGAGGTCAAATGGCACTACTTTAGTGCGTATTTGAGATAGCATGACCTTAGACCTAATATGGGGTTATAGTGATTTTCATTTCGAAATGAAAATATCAGCCAAGGGTGAAAATAACTCACCAAAGGCAAAATGTTTGAATTCCGATGTTATGAATAATGTACAAGCTTTTAGTTGTTACATGTAAAAAGGTTTCATCTTCAGCTTCCTATCAGCATCTTATTTTCATTCATGAAAATTACTAGACGGTGCTATGATTTAAAACATCTGCTTATTTCATATTTTATTTCTGCCTTTAGGAGAAATCCAAAGAAGTTTTCATGTTCCTGATAAATGGCTGAATGTCACTGTTGCGTGTGGATATTTCAATATGTTCGTTAAACCCGTGTTTCAGCAAGAGTACTGACACTGTACATTGCGTGAGTCACGAACGAATGGGTATAATACGCATGTACTCGAAAAAGAATTGGAGCAGTAGAAGCCATTGATTCTTTCTACTGCTTAATATTCCATAAGTGTTTATTTTGCATATCAAGCCTCTGAACCTTTAAAAAATAATGATGCTCTATACCTCTTGTAAAGTGAGTGACTTAACTTCGATTGAAATGAAGCACGCAAAATTCGACTCCTAAAAAATAAAATAAGAATGATGTCAGTATATGAAATCACTAAATTTTTGTTATGAGCACTAAAGGCGTTAACAATAAGCTCAGATATCACTTTTGCTTGTTTATTTTGTCAAACTCTGATTTCGTGTGAGGTGTCTGAAAGAAATCCATACCCCCGCCTTCGCTTGGTGACTAACAAAGAGAATGTTATCATCCGGCTCTCTGACAGTCAGTAGCTCTATCTAGTTTATATATTGGGCTGGTTTTAATGACCTAAAACATCGCCAAAAATTATCAATAAAGTGTTCTTAATGTTTTTAAAATGCCCTAAAAGCAAAGATATTGACGTAATTTTTTTTATCAAAACCAGTTCAGATAAACACAGTCAAGCTGTTGGATATGTTAATGATTTAATCGAGGCTTCTTCGTTCAAGTGAACTCGGCTTACATACTTTTGGTTTGGACTGTTCTTTACCAGGAAATCTGTCTCTAGTTATCCCGCAATACTCTGAACAGACACTGGCGCTGATATACGTCATAGTAACCTCACAACGGCTGACGTTACAATTTCTGAGCGTAGAAATCGAATAGGCTATTCAGAAATTCTGTGGAAAACATTTACGGCATCATATAAATATTATTTTATGCAAGTACCATTAAAAATAAATTAAAATGGATGAAATCTCTGAAAATGCTTTAAAAATGACGAAAAAAGTTCTAAAAAATTACTTATTAATCAAAATAGACGAAAAATGCAAAAAAATCATTTTAAAATGGTCATTTCTTATTGTCTTAACATAAAATATTTGTCTGTACTAAATATGCCTTTGTCCTAAAGTGAGAAGAAAAAAGACATTTCATTAAAATTCGCCCCTATTTATAAGTAGTCATTTATAAGTAGTCAAGTGACGAAGCTGTTTGCCACTGAGATAAACGTATTCTACTGCAATCAACGATTCGTATGGTTTTTTATTCGAACGGTTAAAGAGACGGTTTAAACGGTTTAAGAGACCATGTCGTTTCTGGAAATCACATATTTAATTCCCATGGCATAGCCGGCCTTCTTGATGCTGCCCTGTAGAGGTAGAGTGATGAAACATGTATCTATTTTAAAGGTCGTTGCGCCAGACCTTTCACGTTTAATCCGCGCGATTTTGGCGAAATGACGTGACCAACGTCGGTCATGGGCAAATCAAAGTGCACGAGATTTATATTCGAATTGTCCCCAGATTGGCGAACATTAGTGGAACAGAGGCTGGTGCCAAATTTATGAATGTGAAACCAGAAATGTTTCTAACAGTTTTCGGAATAAAAGATCTCCTTTGTAAAGGTAATTATGTTGTGCCTTTTTTTCTTCATTGCCAATTGTTAAAATGTTTCTATAAATACCGACTCGTATAAGAATATTTCGTAAGTAAATGCGGGAAGTGGTGTGGAACGTCCTAACCCCAACACCGAACTCGGAACCTAACTGGAGCGTGCGGGTTCGTCTCTCCGGCCTCCGCGCGTTCCTTTGCGCATATCCATCATAACTAAAAGCCCCGCGCCGCTTAAAGTGCACCCTTTCAACCCGCGACCTACGCCCTCGCGCCCCAGCCGCTTGCCTTTGTGCTGTGCGCGCGCGCCCCCGCCCCGAGGGTCAGTGTTTACGCCGTTTAAAGTCAGTCGCCGCGCGTCCGCCCCGCCTCGCCCTCCCCCGCCATCGGACGTGCCAGGCGCGGCCGCGCCCCGCCCCTTCGTCTCCCACATTCGCCCTCCTCCCACTTCCTACCTCCTCTTCTTCCCGCTCCGTTTCTGGCCGTCTCCTCTTCTTTTGCTGCCCCCCCCCCCTTTTTTCCCACTCTCTCCGAGCCCTTCAACCCTTTATTCTCACTAACCATCTTCACCCCGCCCCTCTACTCCCCGCTCCTCTTTCCCCCCCTCCTTTCCCCCCTCTTTTCCGGCATTTCTTTCCCCGCCCCTCCTTCGCCTGCTTCTCGTTCCCCCGCTTCTCTTTTCCCCGCGTCTTTTTCCTGCCCCTTTTTTTCCCGTCTTGTCTTCTCTCTACTACGCGATTCCCGCTTATGCCTCACTGCCTCTCTTCTTCCCCACCTCCCACGTACAACGCTTCGCACCGTCAGCGTCGTCATCTTTCGTCTCCGGCGTAAGTACCCCCGGCCCCCCCCCTCCCCCTCCCGCTCGCTCCCAGTCTCTCTCTCGACCCTTCAGGCGCCGCTTCTGTGTTCTTCACACAAGGCTGGACTTGCAAGGTGCGTGGTGGGCGTGCCAGGGCCCCGCCGGAAGCATATTAAAGGATGTAATTTTAGTCGGGGGGTCCCGTGACCTCACGCATCGACATCCGCTCACACGGAGCGCCGCGCACCGGCACGCTGACCCAGGCCGCCCCACCCCATCTCACCTGCAGCATGGACCGCGCAACGCGCATGCGCTTTCGTCCCCTTATGACACGTTCTCAGTATCTGTGTCTGACATCGGGACCGTTCCTTCTCCCTATGTGTGTATCCTCACAGAAGAAAAGCCCACTACTTCACTTCTTAGTTGAAACTGCCTTGTCTCGTGATCTCGTTGTTACTTCATTTTTCAAAACTCTGTCACGCATACCTTTTTTTTATTCTCATTGTCTTACCTTTGTGTTGTCCTCATACATCTTTACTGACATGTTTGTTTTGCAAAGTATCAATTTCATTCTTACCTAATCAGTTTATTTCTTCTCTGTTCTATCTTCGATCTTTCTCTCACTCTTTTGTCTTTTTTAGTTTTTCACTTGGTCTTTTTCAGTAACGGTATCAATCCCGACTCCTCTGTTGTCCTCCAGTTCTGCTTCCATTTCTTCCGTTTATCGTATCATTCGCGGATATTCCTGAAGTCTACATCGTCATCCCTTTGAAAAATCTTCATCAAACAGATCGTCTTGCCCCCCCCCCCCAGCCAGCCCCTCCGCCTGAGCAACGGAACGTTCCCACTCGTGACTCAACAGGAAACGACCGCCGGTCGTTAGTGGCAAGGACGCCCGCGCCTAATGAAGTCAATTTGACGGAACGCAATTAAACCAATAAACAGGTGACAGTTTCATGAGACCTTTTGTATTCTACCAGATCACGCGGGCCCAGTAATGAAGTGTCCGTGATTGCGAAGATAGGGTAATGGCAGGATGTGAGAGAGAAATGACATAATAACTATGTGTGAAATGAATGGTGATAATTGCGAGTGAGCGGAGGGTACTCCTGTGAAGTGGATGCGTTCTCACATAACTTTGTAATTAATGTGCAGTGTTGTATACATATTTCTAAGTATTGATTTTATTTTCGAATCGTTTATGCACGTGTGAACACCGACGGTAACGACTGGATGAAACTATTCCAATGAACAATTCTTCCTTGATAACGGCGATATGCGTTTTACGTATTTAACAGACTAAAAGCAAGACCTAAAAAATGTATCCGCTAATAAAGTCTTCTTAATATTCATTTGTTTGCTCTTTTTCTATTAAAGTGTTTTAAAACAATATTATTTTTGTAGAGTACGCATTGTTATTTAATTTAGTTCATAATTACGTACGCTATACATGTGACTGTGTATGCATATAATCATCATGCATGTTATAATCAGATTGTGTATCCTTTAAGACAAAGACAAATGTCATTCTGTTATTGCTAAATCAATATTTTCTTTCTCATTTATGTATAGTAAATGTTTTGCTGTTGTGTCTAAATAAAATTTATGAGTTATTGTAGTTTCTGAATATGTGCAGAATGTTTTATTTCGCAGAATAATATATTTTCTTTTATGAAATACAATATAATCTCAATAGTGTGGACTTGACGTCATATTCTCCTTTTGAAAATAATCTTCCAGCAATGCAAATTTAATAAAATCCGCATTCTGTTCGGACACCGAAAATGTGTACTCTCTGTCCCCTTTACAGTTATACACCGAAAATGTGTACTCTCGCCCCCTTTAAGGTTCATACCTTAAGTGACCTACAGTGCACAGGATGGCATGAAAGTGGGAAGCAGGGATGACTCTAATTCGGACTTGCGGCTGTATATGAACCAATTGTCCACAACATTTTAAAATCTCTGTTTTTATTATAAACGTTGGCTTGATTGATTAATGATTCCGGTGAAGTGTTAAGTTCATTAGTCCCGCAAGTGCAGTGCATGGATTCATAGCGAGAGATGGTGGTTATCATCCACCGCTGGCTGACGCGATCTGGGGTCGACCTACATCGGCTTGCGGGGATGTTTCCCCTAACCAGGCATCTCCCACTCGAGGGGCACTTCCCCAGCCGGGATAATCTCTAAGCTCCAGACTGATCTGACAATTGTGATAGTGTAGTGTCCGTGAGTGTGTGTTTAAGTAAGGGATGAGGATAGGAAGGAATGGGAAGAAACAATCGTGCCCTGTGAGCCGTTTCTTAGAGTAATTCCCCGGCATACGGCTGGAGTTAATTCGAGAGACTACGGAAAACCAGCGATCAGAGCAGCCGGCCTCTAGAACTCTCCACGAGACCGTGGCTGAATTCGACATTGCTCGTATCTTGCTACTGTCGAGACTCGAACCCAAGACCTCCTCGTCAGAGACGTTGCAGTGACTTTAGTTGATGCCCTGAGCAACCTTTTCCAGTTTAACGTCTGCGATATAAATGAATTGCCCATGATAATGTTTTTATATTTATTGCTAGGTAATAGTACTAATAGTTTTCAGAAGCAATGTGTCTATTTTTAGTGTAAAGGCGGCTGGGAATATGCAAATGACCCAACATGCCTGTTTTATCTTTATGCATTTTCCATTCGACTACTTTTAACCCTTCCCGAACATTTGTTTTCATCGCCTTTCTAGTTTGTTTTCGTATGCCGACCTTTTTCCTTCATTACCAATTATTTTTGTCATGAATGAGCCCAGTAAATATGTTCGTAATCAAGATACTTCCCCCCGTTTCTTAAAAGTATAACTTTTGTAAATATACGTAGTAAAAATTTATTATGAGACATTATTTCTAATTTCGCAAATCTTGTCCCCAAAATCAAGTTTCTTAAAAGCCTTTTTAGATTCATTGATTCAGAGTTACATAGTGGGTTATCAAGAGTTCGAAGATATTTCTAAATCTTTGTCTTCCCACTCGTGTGGTGCCCACTTCTTCTCCTTCCCCTCAACCCCCCCCAACACCCAAGAGGGTGGAGAGAAGGGGAGGGTGACTCGTGACCTAAATCCCGCGGGCTACACCGCATCTCGAGGCCTCTCGGCGCCGCGAACAATGCCGCTAACAATGGGCAAGGCCTCCTCGAGAGACCGTCGCGCGCGGCCCCCGGGCGAAGCAGCCCGCCCCGCCCCCGCCCCGCCCCCGCCCCCGCCCTGGCAACGCTCCCCGCTCGCAGCCTGCGCGCGCCGCGGACAAAGAACTTCCTTCGCCGGAGCAAAGATGCGGATGAGCAGGCCGATATCGGACGGAGTAACAGTTGGCTGGAGGATTAAAGGGAGCCAGGGAGAACTGTCTTCTTTTTGAAGAGTTTGTCAAGGAAGATCGTCGAGATGACGATTAGTTAGATCAAAAGAGCGCCGAGTCCCCGTTCAATAATATCCGAATACTCCTAGAAACCATTTTGAATCAAGAGTGAGGGTTTTCCAATGTTACCAAACGTTAAATAAGTTTAAAAATAATAAGAAAAGGTTTAATAATATTTTTTTTTTTTTTTTTCCTTAAATAATTTTTAACAAAATTTTGGACAAAATTAATAATTGGATTGTTGTATGGTCCATTTTGATCAAGTGAAAATAATTTGGTTTACAGTTTCAAAATAGGTTTTTAATTTACATGCAAATATTGGAATTTGCAACTTAGTTGCTTGTAACTTCACCTTCTAGTGGTTAGTAATTAGTTAACTACTTACTTATTTTTTCCCACTTATACAGTTTTGATTCCCATGATAATTTAAAATCCGCTGTGAAGATCAGAAAGGAAAAAAATAACTTTTACTAAAGTTATTTTCAGATTGTAGTTACATTCATTTGAAAATGTTGTTGATTTCTTTTGAAAATGACTCATCAGAATCAAAATTCAATTTGTGCAAGCATCTAATAAACATACTCCATCAAATATACTATAAATTCTTTATAACATTACTGTGACGTCTCTTCTCAAAATGTACGCAGTTGAATACAATTTGCTGGTGAAAACGTTTGCAATTTTGAAACTTTTGAGGTTTTATTAAATGGAAATATACTATAATTAAAAAAGTATTTTCTTCTATTTGAGCAAAACATTTTTAGTGTACATCCATTTTCGAGAAAATGTCACAGGAGATTTATCTAAAGTCGTCCACAAAATTAAAATATCCTAATAATATGCGGGTAGGTACACTACTTCTTAACAGTGGTGTATTTACCCAGTTTCAGCTGAAATGCTTCTAATCTGGTCGCGTTATGTGTGACACGTACTTCCATCCATGAATGCATTCCGACAATTGGATTTTTTGTGTTCATATCTCCGTAGATCTCCTCGCCAATTGCACCAATCTAAGCCATTTTTGTAACAGCACAAACACACTTAATCTTGATGTGTGTTCGACTTTAGTGTTCAAAAGAACTTGAAACACGAATTTAACATCGAAATTACATTTCATTCGAGATATTATTCATGAGATGATTCTCGTGCTGTAGTGGAGCTAACAAAGCAAAATATAGATGGTATAGGACGGCTTTTTTAAAGACTGTGTATTTGCTTTTATTTATTTAACGCCAAAAACTGTAAAACAAACTCTATTATATGACTTATTATGGGGAGAAGTTTCTTAAACGTATCTTAAATTCAAACGTTTTCTTAAATTCTGAGATCCCTACCTAAAACCACTTAAAAGTTGAATTGTGAATTCAAGCTTTTTTGTCAAGAATTGATTAAAAAAATAATGACACCCGTCTCACTTATTTTTAGTACCTACAAATTCAATCATAATTATTCCCTAATCACGCGAAATCTCTTAAGAAAGTAAAAGAATGCGGCAGTAACCAGACGTTGGACGTATCAGTGTCGAACTGATGAAAACACTGCATTCAGTGAGCGCCACGCGCATTTTGGCTGGTGATTGCGCTTGAGCGTTGCGCGGCCTCGCGTGGCAACTGCGCGAGAGCCCTCGGTGCAGGCACAGGCGACACCTCCACCTCGCACTCCAACTTGCTCCCCACTTGGCACCACCCTCGCCTCTCGCCAAGAGCCCCGCGCCGCCCTCCGCGCCGTCCACCGCGCCGTCCACCGCGCCGGCTCCCGCGCCGCCCCCGCGCAGCCCCGGCTTCGCTCCCGCGTCGCCCCCGCGACGCCCCCGCACTGCCCCCGCGCCGTCCACCGCGCCGTCCCCCGCGCCGCACCTCCGCGCCGCTCCGCCGCACCGCCCCCGCGCCGCCCCGGCCGCCCCGAGCCGCCCGCCGCGCCGGCTCCCGCACCTCACCGCACCCGATTCCCCCCGCCCCCGCCCGGCCGCCCCGCCCCATACCGCCCCACCCGCCCCGCGCCGCTCAGCGTTAGATGACAGACGACCGTTAGAAAATATATTTTGTGACATACCAATAAGTCACTGAATATTGTACAATATTTATTATAAATGGCGTCAATTAAAGGGGATGAATTATGTGAATATGCTAGCATAGCAACGGTAAGCGAGCCAACGTCAAGGTCAACATCTTCATGCAGTGACAATCGCGGAGACGGCTAGTTCATTTTGTATAGAATTCAGGATTGACCGAAAAAGCAGTGACAGTCGTGAAGACGGCTAGTTCGTTTTGCAAAGAAATTTAGGGATTGGCTAGGTACGAACTGTTATCTGCAAATAAACAATCGAAAAATGGACCGAGCTTTGCAGGGCTGAAAGAATACGAGAGACATTCATTCTGATGTCGTGCTCATGAACGGTTCGTGCTCCAATTAATGTTAGGAGTTTTTTCTTTGGGGACTTGTAAGCATCTACTAGGAATGGATATTGAGAGAACATCAAAATTTTGAATACTAAGTGTGACAGTGGAGCTTAAAATATTTCATGTGAACGAGTTGGAGGGACATTGAGGGCTTGGACGAAGTTGACAGTGATTGGACTGGAATGTTAGCAGCAAATAGTTTATTGATCTGACGAACGGTGATCGAAGTGTGCTTCCGAGAAAGAAAGAGAGAAGATGGTGTCTGGACCTGAGGACGGCGGCGTCGGAGATGGATAAAGATGGTCCAAAAGCGCGCGAAGACATAAGGTTGGAATTGTCATGACAAAGATTTAATTTTGTATTAGGTAAAGTTATACAATACCAAAATTGTTTTAAATTGTTTAATAAATTTCCATGTTTTTGTGAAATGAATATATGATTTTTCATTGAGCCAATTCTAGCAATGAACTAGCACGATAGAAAGATATTTGCTTTTCAGGTTCCTCGACTCAGGTAGTTTGTTTTAAATATACTCAGTTTATTTAAAAATCGCGCACCAACTGGGGCTGAAGTTCGTCACAATGTATGACAAGATTGCAGTTTATTTCAATATATATATTCTAACATGCCCACCTACTACCTTTGTAGCACGTGGGAAATCGTGATAGTATGAATGCTCGTGAAGCGCGCTTAAAATTCTCAGGAAGCAGGATCTTTTGGGTATGAGAAAGGTCTGAACCCTTGACACAATGAATCAGATAAAATACGAATAAAATGAGCATATATTCAATGAAAAATTACGCTGGCACATTTATATAATAGGATTATGAACTTTAAATAGTTGCTCACTGAAAAAAAACAGAAAACACGGCAAAACAAAAAAATGACGTCACCTCGACTGCCTGAACAACTTTCACCAATTACAGATCACAATTTGCTCATTCCTCTTCTGAATTTTTATCTACCACATTATTTTACTCTTTTTACTCTCTAGATTTTCCGTGCACGGCTTTTAAAATGAGTTTTACACTTGTTCTAAGGTATCCGTTCGCAGGTGCTAGGGCTTCGCACTCACTATAACATTGTGAACTTTAAAGAGAGAAAAATAAAACGTAACATACACGTTACTAAAATTTGACCCTTTACATATCACAGAAAGCAATTACTTTTAACACAATACTATAAACTATGATTTTCCAGATAGCATCACTGTACAACATATGAAAATCATGAATTATTTAAGTAAAATTGTACAAGGTATGGCCTCTTTGAGTGAATATAATAACACGTGCAGTAAATGAACTTGAAACTGCTACTCACATCGTTCTGAATACTTCTCCCACCTATTCTGACCTTTCACCACTTTTAACACGAATTGTCGTGTATTTACTGCTATTCTCTTTCCCCAACTGATCGCCGCATAAAGTTGCCAGTTCTTTTACCCCAACAGCTCCGGATCGCTCGCCTGTAGGTGACCTTGTGGATTTTCTTCCGCTCGCAGCCTCGCGTTGCAACCCGTCTTCGCTGGCTTTCCCACGACGTTACCAGTATCCTTCCCCTCGAGCTCTGGACTCCGCCACGCCTCCAATTTCGACACCCTGCTCCCGTTCTCCGGATTCGTACGATTCTCGTTCCAGTCTAATTTTTTCACCTACGGTTCCTCTTCCTGTGGTCGTCCTTCTGCTTCTACCGCGCCTTGTACAAGTTTGTTCGCACTTCCAGCCTCGTATAATTAATGTTGCTGGAGTTATGCTTTAAATGATCGGCCTACCTACCACGCTGGGCGTGTGTGGTCTCAGCGTGCAATATGAGATGCTGGATTTAGTTAATCTCCTTCTGCGCGAATTTTACAAATTTGAAATTATTTCGAAGTCAAACAATCACTTCACTTGCTCTCTCAAATATTGTAAATGTTAATGCGAAGAATGTTCGTGCACTCCACTTCTCAATTACATCTATTTCGTTGATACGCTTCTCAAGCTAACTTTTAACTACCAAGTTAAAATAAACTATGCTATCATGTTACAATCGCCTTCAGAACTCATTCTAGTCGCCGTCGGTGCTGCAATCATAGAGAGCTCCTTCGAGACGCGCCGCGATACTTATGGTACTCGCGCCTGTGGACATTTTTGGAGGAGTGAATATTCTCCTCTTTCGTGACCTCCCGGAGAAACATTATTCGCTAGTTCGGGCGTCAGAGTTCGAAAAGCTATGGGTAGAAGCAAAGCTATCGTTCCGTCGCGTACTCGACTTCTTTCTGTTCTCGGGCCGATGGTGGCGTTATGGGGATGTCTAATCCCATGACGTCACAATATATATATATATATATATATATATATATATATATATATATTAGCAAGAATTTAAATTAATCTGGAAAATAAAATGCAGATGTAGAAATATAATGAAGATTATAAAATTGTGAATAATGTTTGAAGCATTATCTGCTTGAACATAGAGCAGTGGTGGATTGATTTATGTTTCCGAATACACCAACTGGCAGGATTGTTATTCGTGTTGGGAGAGTGCGTACTTTTTATGGCTGAAGGTGACGGTGTTCTGACTGGATAATGGATAAATCCGGCGCCACACAACATGTCGGCTTGTGGGGAAATTTCCCCCCTCCAAGAATCCCCAGCGTGGTACATGATCAGCCCGGACAAGCTCTAAAAGTCGTATAGGTGTTCCGATATGAGTGAGAGTGTAGTGCGTGGAAGTGAAAATATGTTACTGGGAGAGGAGAGGACTTATAAGTGGAAGGAAAGACCTCGTGGAAAGCTCGGCCTGTTTCTGAAGGTACTGCTTCGGCGTTCTCCTGGTAGATTAGGGAGATACCACGGCAAATTACCGGTCAGGGCAGTCGGCCGCTTGAATTTTGTTCCGAACAGCGGCCTAATTCGTCGTAGTTGTAAAACTACCATCGAATATCCGCCACCGCCGGAAATCGAACCCTACAACCTCCCGGTCAGAGTCGCTGCAGAGTCAGCGACAATGTTGGCTGTGAGCTAAACTCAGCCGGGGCAGCGGTGGTATAATGAGAGATGGGGGAAAGGAGTGCATCCGTAGGAAACCTGCCGCAAACCTCCTTTGCCCACCACAAATTCCACATGGACCGGACGGGGATCGAACGACGGCCTAGTGATGGAGAGCGAGCAGTCTGACCGCGGCCCGACAGGTCCTCCGTGAATGGTATCGATGTCTAACCACATGAAAGGGCCGCCCTTCTGTTTCTTGTGAAGCAACAGGGAATGCGTAATGCCGCCCGGAAAGCGACGTACTAATTAATGCGCAAGGGGAAGATTATTCCGGCATGCAAGGCATTTCTCACCTTTATTATTTCTTCATCGAAAGTCTGCTGATGTAGCTGCTCAAAATACTTCCAAACCATACTAACTGCTTTACAGCTTCGCAGAGAGAGAAAAATTTGGAGCCAGGTTTGAGAAAATTATGAAAATGCCCCAGGAGCGTCATCTTAAGTACCTCCAAAAATTTTAAAAAAAGGTTTTTCAAATCCTCAAGCTTTGAATCGGGCCAAATCAATCGTGGAATATTGATTTTGGGGAAAATTCTACGAATTGTTTACCCGTTAGTGTTGTTCACAAAATGATGGGCGGACAATATGTACGGAGGTTTTCAAAATTAAAAAGCACGTATTCGTTATTAGGAGACCTCAAATCATTATTTCCGTTGAAATCTCAAAAATCCATTTTCTGCGGCATTACATAACTTTTACTATCCATGTATACGTACGTTCACGAGAAATAAAAAATAAATATTTTGTTTCATGCTTTCAGAAGAAATGGCTTCTTGTGGAAACGTTTTCTTAATTCGTTATTTCAGGGATGCGAAGAACACTTGGCCTGTGGAATGTCAAATTGTGAATTGAAAAATACTGACCGAGATGTGACTTCCAATGAAAGTTGACCGGGAGCGGTATCTCAGTGCATCAACAATGTTACTGCAGCGCCTCTGACCGGAAATAGTAGGTGCGAGTCCTGACTGCAGCATGATTTTCGACACTAGCTTTTCAGCTAGGTCGAATTCCGTCGCTGTGTAGAGGAGTATTGTAGCGGCCAGCTACTCTGATCGGTAGTTTTCCGTGGTTTCTTCGATCAACGCCAGGCGAATGCCGGAGCAGTACCCTACCAAACGGGCCACGGACCGCGCGCGATCTGTCCTTCCTCTTCCTTGTTCTTTCCTCTCCTCGTACACACACACTTACACTAACATGCACCACACTACCACATATTCCGGGAGACCGGTCGGGAGCTTATGGCTTGTCCTGGATGGGGCGGTGCCCCGCTGGTAGGGGAATCCTGATTAGGGGGAAACCCCGCTAGCCGATAGCTCGGCGGTAGCTAGAAGGTAGGTCGGCATCGGATCTCGCCATCCAGTGGGGGAAGATCACAGCCATCTCCCGAGGAAAAAACATACACTACACTTACAGGACTAATGACCTAAACTGTTGACGCGCCCCGAATCACTAACCGACCTATCAATAAAAGTTGAGAAAATCTAATTTGCCGCTAATATATGAGCCACTTCTTCTCAGTACTCTCCATACGTACAATTTCACTAATACATAATTATAATACTAATATGTTTATACTTTCTTGATTTATTAGATTTGTATAGTTTGTGTGAAAATCTTTGTAGACCTGTCAGTCAAAAATATCATTTCCAAAGGAACATCTTCCATTTCTACATTTTCATTTCCAATTCTACATTTTCCATTTCTTGCTAATCTTCACTTTTCATGATATTCATTACGTAAGTTGACGGGAAGAAATGTTTTAGATCTCTCGGCAAGAAGGGGAATATTTGGGATGCATCTACGCGGAGAATGTTTACAGTGTGAGTGCAGATGAGAATCGAGGGGAAACCGAATCACAAAACCCATTTCGAAACCTTGTCGAAGTGTTTTTGCTAGTGTAATATTTTTTGAGGGCGCTTCTAAAATCTGTATCATGACAAGTTCCCTCAGTGGTATCGTTTGTGAATCATTTCCATGTGCAACCATTACTTGTGCTAACGTTTTTTATCGTAAAGTAGGCCGTTAATCTTAAAACGTAAACGAATGCGGCGGACACTTTAATTACCTACCAATAAAGTTGAGATTTTTACCCATCTTGGACAGATTTGTTTTTTCTTTCCATTTCCAAATGCAAGAGGAGCTGATAACAACGAAAGTGTGTCATTAACGTAGTTTACGATGCTATGAATTGACAGAAAACTCGATTCCGAATGTCGATTTGGAGCGATTAAAGTTAAACGATATCGGCTTTCCGCCAATGGAATTGAAATCATTAGAGAACTCTATGCGGTGAGACGGAAATGCTTCTAGTCGAACTGGAGTCTTCGAGAACCGCACGTTATGATTTGCGATTGACTGTCGCTTTAAGAGTTTCTGAAGTATGGAATTTCGATGGAAGCCAAATCTGAAAATCACTTGTCATTGAACATTTCTCGCAAATTTTACATGAATGTGACAGATGACGAAACTATAAATCTTTTTGGTATTATTCTTTGAATTTGTGATGGTGTAGCACTGTAGTACAAAGGGTCACATAATGTTTTACTGGATGAAAAGAATAAAATTATCGAATATATTCGTAGAGTTATATTTCTACCATATTTACGTGTGCGCCCTCTCTAATATAAAATGTGAGGTTTGAATAGGGCGGGAGCTATAGCAGAATTTTATTTTCCAGAAACCCATCCGGGCATTTCATGCTATATATGTGGAAAGGTACGTGATACATGTAACGTACTTTGTACATTCTAAATATTAACCGGAGCATTTAATTGCGAAATATATTCATTTTATTACATTCATCATTTGTATCAAGCAATACGCACAAGTTGTATCCGCAGTGTCCATGTGCATTGACAACTAGCCTTTATCAACATCGGTTCTTCTCTAACCTGTATGTTCTATTGGTAAACAAAAACTCAATAGAATGATCTTATTAATTAGGGTGACCAGATCTAAAATATAAACTAGTTGTGTTGACAACACCACGTACATTCTCGCAGCCGTAATTTCACGAAAAATTATGAAAAAACGACTAAAATTTTCTTGTACTTCTAAACTGCGCAAATTTTCTCTCAAACTTGTACACGACTTTATTTCAAAATCAATCTTTATGAAACAGGTTTCTTCAAGGGAAAAATCTATATCTACAATATTTTAGTTGTAGGAAGTTTTGCAGTTTTCGAAAACTCAGGGTATTTAAAGAACGTGAGACCTACATCATTTTCTGAAACGTCCTTTACACTTAAAAACAAAACAATAATCAAAAACGATGGAGCAATTTTTTGAAAACTTCGAAAAAATCCCAGGAGCTTCATGTACAGTAGCCCGAAAATTAAAATATCGGTTTCAAATTCAAGAGGCCGCGACACCAGCCAGATCGATTGTGGAATATCTATTAAACGAAACTATCTAAATTCAATAGAATACTTTCCAATAATTAATCGAGGTTAGAAAAAGAAACCCAATTCGTCCAAATCTATATTATGTACACGCATTTCTTTTATTAATTGTATTAATTGATCATAATGTAAATATGAAAATATATTAATGTATTAAACAGTATGATAAAACTTTTTTTTTTTTAATTTATCTCTTTCTGCTCGACCAAATGGTCCTTTAGAGGATAAGCTTACTTTATAGTCAGGGATATAAGGCATTTGGAAAATGATAAAACCGGGAGCGGTAGCTCAGTGCATCAACTGATATCATTGCAGGGCCTCTGACGAGGAGGAGTCCTGACGGCGGCAGAATTTTTCTACAGTAGCTTTTCAGCTAGGTCGAATTCAGTCGCTATCTGGAGGAAAATTCTAGCGGCCGGCTGCTCATCGGTAGTTTTCCGTTGTTTCTCCGATCAACACCAGGCGAATGCTGGAGCAGTACCCTAACAAACAGGACACGCGCGATCCGTCCTTCCTCTTTCTTGTCCTATCCTCTCAACTTCAACACACACACACACACACGCACACACTTACACTAACATGCACTACACTACCACATATTCCGGGAGACCTATCGGGAGCTTAGAACTTGTCCCGGCTGGGGCGGTGCTTCGCTGGTGGGAGAGTCCTGGTTAGGGAAACCCCACTAGCAGACGGTAGGTCTGCGCCGGATCTATCCATGCAGCGGGGGAAGATCACTGCCATCGCCTGAGGAAAAACATGCACTACACTTACGGGACTAATGACGTAAGCTGTTGACGCACCCTGAATTACTAAACAACGAACCAACCTAAAATGATAAAAACTTAATAGAATACTTCCTAGTAATTAATGGAGGTCAAGGAAACTGTCCCTCACAGATTTCATGCCCCATTCAAGTGCCAATTTTATGTCGCTGAGGGCGGACAGCCCGCCCGGGCGCACCGCTGAGTTAGGGCGATTCGGGCGACGAAAGGGAGAACTGCGGAGGGGGTGGGGGAGAAAAGTGGAAAGAAGGGTGGAATGTAAGCATTGGTAGATGGGGTGAGAGAAACGTGGTTAAGAGGTGAAACCGTCGCTAATGGAACAGTGCGGATCTTTACTGGATTTTTGTGGAAATTGTGAGCGATTGTTGCGTGAGAACATCGAAAATTCGAGGTGTAGGTACCTTAAATTATTCTCTTTGACAGGTTTCATTCCCTGAATTGTTGGAAAAAATACCTAGCATAAAACTGTACTGGATACTAAACAAGATACCCAGGCTAAAAGTGTTAATGGATACTAAACGAGAAAACAATTACTTATAATGAAACCAAAAACACGTCCGGCTTCAAGAAATCACTTCCCCTATCAACGTACTTTCTACTGTTTACAAAAAAAAACTCATCATTAGAAAATAAGAAATTATGCAGAATATTCTTTTTCCATTATCTCTTACAAATATTACGTCGGCCTGGATAACCGAGGTCGCTGAGGCTGAACGGCAATGGCTGCCTCGTGCCTGAAGGGTGGGGGGTTCGAAACCCTCCCGGAACATGGATGTTTGTGTGTGCCCGTATACAGAATTAGAATTTTTCTACCTTTACTCACAAAGTTCAAAAGCCAATGGTAATTACTCTGGTTTCTGTACGACCTAGTTTCAATTCAAAGTTGACTTATTTTACGTGAGGCGACTGTGACCATGCAAATTTTCATGCAAATTTGCAACGCTCCTTTCACCAACTAGCGAAGAAAAAATGTATTACTTGGGCGACGCAGAGGCTATTTGAATTTCCTTCATTTAGACTTACGGATCTTTTACATGCTGTAAATCTACAACGTGGGACAGGTGAATTTACATCCCCTCCGAAGGACGGCGCACGAAAGATTTGTTTCGCCCTAAAAAATCCACTGCTTGGATCATATTTGAACAAGCCAACCGATTCGCTAACCGTTTCACCATAGACGCCCTTAAAAAAATAAACATCCATACTAATAAGAGTGTATTCAACGACGTGTAATCGTCGTCGATACCACAAAACGTAGCGAATGAATAGATATTAACATTTTATAGGATTTCAGGATTGTCGCAGTGCCCTTGCAAAGTTTGTCAAAGACTAACACAAACCAAATGCCTAAAATAAACAATTTAAATAATATGTTCGTAATATATTCCGCCAGAGCCCAGTTGTGCTGCAGCAAAACTGGTACCTAATTCATTCCCTGGAGGTCAGTAGCGGTGCATAAGATTAGAAAAATTCCATCTAATAGTAATGTGCTTTAAAATAAAATGAAAGGAAATTATAGTATTGTATTAAAATTTGAACCAAATACGTTAAAAATAATATTAAATACCATGGTTTACATAAAATTGATCTTTTCCCTCATTCATTCTCAAGGCTTTAATATGAAGATAGCCCGTGCAGCGCCGGGTATTTTAAGAGGGAGAGATGGCACAGGGCATCAACTCCTGTTCCTGCAGTCCCTCTGGCCCGAAGTTCGTAGGTTCGAATCCCGACGGTGGCAGGAGTTTCGACACTAGCTTCGACGTCAGCTAGATCGAATTCAGCCGCCGTCTAGAGGACAACTGTAGCGGCCGGCTGCTCTGATCGGTAGGTTTCCGTGGTTTCTCCGATCAACAGTAGGCGAATGCCGAAGCAGTACCCTAACACACGGGCCATGGACCGCACGCGATCTTTGCTATCTCTTCATTGTCCTATCCCTTACACACACTACTACCCTTACACACACACTTACACTAACATGCACTACAACACCACATATTCCGGTGGGGATGTGGATGTAAAACATGCATTATACTTACGGGACTAATGAACTCATTAGCTGACGCGCCCGGAATCAATAACAACGAAGCAACCAGCCGCGTATTTTGCTAGTTGTCCATAAAAAAGAATCTGCCTGAAATGCCCGTTTGCGCGCTCCGCTCACTCGCAGCCAGAGCAGCGTGGGGCTCGGCGGGGAGGGGCAGCGAGGAGGGAGCGTTTGAGGAATCCCCGCGAGGTTCCGCGTCGAGCGGCGGTGTCTCCGGGAGCCCCGTCAGGTGCGTCTTGATTTAGAGCGCGCCGCTCGCGCCCCGCGGGGCTTTTCATTAGATAAATTACACCTTAATTTACGAGGGCACCGCGCGACCGATGGCGGTAGGGCGCGCCGGGGCTCGTCATACTCTGCTCACCTCGACGCCCCGCCTCAACGCCCCGACTCAACGACCGGCCTCAACGACCCACCTCAACGCCCCGCCTCCCCCCCTCTGCAATCCCCATCCGCTGACGTCATCACATCCCCCTCACTTTCCATCTTGTCTTCCTCTCTATGGACCCCTCCCCTCCGCCTCCTCTTCCGCATCGTGAATCTCGCTATCCTCCGTCTGGCTTTTCTAGCCCATGTTCTCCTCCGCCTTGTCCTTTTTCCCTCCTTCCCCCTCTTTCCTCCTCTTCCCCTTTCGTTCTTCGTTCTCCGCCTCGCTTTCTTCCACTTTCCCCCCTCCACCGTCATTCCTACCAGCCGCCCTTCCACTCACTTCTCGCCGTCCCGTCCCCAACTCCGCTCCCCCCACCGCCAGCCCCGGCCGTCACCGATTGCGGCGCCCGTGACGGATGGCGCTGGTGGGTGCAGCGGGACTGGCCCACGCGGAGGGTGGCTGCAGATCGACTCATTTCCGCCGCTGCTAATGCCCGCCGCGGCTGATGGGGGCGCGCGGATGGATGAGCGCTGGCTGAAGCGATGATTCTTCTCTGAAACGATTCGCCCGCCTTCTGTCAAGCGATGGAGAATAGTGACGAAGTGATCTCAAAGTCATTGGGATTGATTGTCAAGCGATGGTTTGCTCTCTATTGAGAGCAAGTGATTCCAATTAATTGTTTGGAATTGATTGTCAAGTAATGGAAAATAGAGAGCAAGTGATTCAATTAATTGTTTGGGATTGATTGTCAAGCGATGGAAAATAAAGAAGTGATCAAGCGATTGAAAATAGAGAGCTAGTTATCCCAATTAATTGTTAGGGATTAATTGTCAAGCGATGGAAAATATAAAGAAAGTGATTCCCATTGATTGTTAGGAATGATTCTCCTCTGAAACGATTCACCTGCCATCTGTTAACTGATGGAAAATAGAGAGCACGTGGATGAACTGCTCTCTATTTTCCATCGCTTGACAATTAATTGTTACAATTGAGACAATTTATTGTTAGGAATTGATTGATTGTTAGTGATTCGAGCTCGTCAACTACTGAAGTCATTAGTCCCGTAAGTGTAGTGTTTTCCCTCGGGTGGTGACAATGGTCTTCTCCCGGTGGATGGCGAGATTCGGCACCGAGATACCGTCGACAAGCGGGATTTTCTCCAACCAAGAATCTCCCACCAGCATGCACTCCCGGTACCTCCCGAGGCAACCAGGTATCCCCCACCAGCCCGGACAAGCTCTAAGCTCCAGACAGTTCTTCTGGTATGTGTAGTAGTGCATGTAAATGTGTGTGAATAAGGGGAGAGAATAGAACAAGGAAGGGGAAGGAAAGATCACGCGCGGTCCATGGCCAGTTTGTTAGGGTACTTCTCCAGCATTCGCACGATCGGGGCACTGCATTGACATTCACTTGATCCTCTGAGCCATCTCTCCCGGCCCAATGTTATTGTGCAAGGAAGAGCATTCATATCGGTGTGTCGCAGCCGTAGTACCTATTTCAAATGAAATGATTTTTTTCTGAGAAACGATGTTGGGATCTTGATGTGAAACTACTGGATTTTTTTTCATCGGAGGAATATTTGTAGCGTGCAGTTTCTTACCACGGTTTCAAATATTCCTACACATGCTTTAAAGTACATACATCGTCTTCTTCCACCTCAGTTTGTAAGTAGAGAACTCGGTTTTAAGTGGGTGAGAATCAAACACTGTCATTAGACTTTTTTAATTTGTACTTTCACATTTTAATGTTGTAACTTTCATTGTCACTTTTTACATTATCGCGGCTTTCTTAAAGATTTATTAGTATAATTACACATTTGCTTCTTACACATAATTTTCTCTGGTGACAACCAAATATGTCATATTCTATAATTAAATCATTTTCTGACATATAGTCATAACATCATTCAGTTACAATAGGGTTACGCGAGTTTTCAAAATGTTTGGGAAAATAGAATTTCAAATTGGATTAATGAGTTAACATGTCAATCAACTCTCTTCTCACAATGAAACAATTATTTTTAGTTGTCCATAACGACATTTGGATTTAAAAGCTCTCAGTTAAAGCTAGCGGAGATTGTAACAAAGCGTAACAGTGACTGTTTTAATGCAGCCATCCTGAAACCTGCACAGTGTAAGGCGGTAATTTAGAGTAGATTTTGCTGCACACATAGAGTCGAGTGCGTTTCCAGAATTATATCACGGATAATAATGAATGCATCAAACCGCTACCATCACACTTTCAAGGGTTTCGAGCATTTTTGTTTCGTATATTCGTACGAGTATAATATTGTTTTTTAAATAGAGTGCATGACACCTGAATGTCTTGTGTTTTGAAATGTCCTGATTTATTTGTCTCTGTTACCATTCTTTGTCAGTGGTAAACGTGACAGGAAAAGTTGTTTAATTTGGACCGATTTTTACTTTCTCGCAAACTACGTACGTGCTAAATAAATAGAGTTGTATTGCTGCCGCAAATAGAGACGAATTTTCGACGAGGAAACGTCGATTGTGGAGCCTTGATAGAGAAGAATTCGGTAAATCTTGTTCCAATATGTAGTAAATTACTTTTTGTAAAACGTTATGTAATCAAAATCCATGTGTTTTGGGTCGTTGATACTGAAAAATTGGTTTGCGGAAAATTTTGATTCTTTTAAAGGTCTTAACCCATCTACCACAATCGCAGTGTTCTTTGTGATATTGTGACGAAAAAATTAATTAGTTTCATTTTCAGTCGCTTCGAGTCTCTTCTCTTGCCTTTTTGATTATTATAATTGCTGTTTGGATGAGCTGTTTGTTAAAACGGTCCTTTTCACTTCTTACGATAGGTTATATCTCGGACGCTTTAGGAAAAATTGTCAACCGTTTTGTTCAATGTTTTAGTTCCATTGTTTCTTGTAATTAAAAATAGAATCATCTGAAGTGGATTTTTCATCACCTTTTGCCCAACGTTGCTAGAACTGGGTTCGTTTGTCCTCTACTCCACCTGCCGTAGCATCAGATGACGCTCAGTATCACCTTATATTTATATACATTGCATTCCATTGCTCTCTGTGACATGACAATCAAACTTCCATCATTCTTTCATGACGTGATAAAAACTACTAGCCTTCCAAGATGAACCAGTCCAATTACAGCATCCTCCCTGTGCTCTAATTTCGGCAACTCGTACAGATAGAAAAAACAGGTAACGCACAACTACTTTAAAGGCTTACTACTACACCAGTCTTCGAAAAAACTATTGAAGTATACTTGTAAATGTAGCTTAAAGATGGAAATTACTCCCTTTACAGGCAATGGCCGATGACACGGGACAACAATTGTAAGACTGTCTGTACTTGGCCTAGCAGCAGCGTCCCGGCCTCGCAGCAATGGGTTAAGGGGTTGCGTGTTAGCATCAAGACATCTCCACGCCGAATTCTCATCTTATAAACATTAGAAGTGGATTTTCTCATTGTCACGCAGCAACGTATACTGGGACATTGCAAGGAAAACGCACATTATAATCTTGCCCGGCAGGGAATCAAACCCGGGTCGCGTTATGGAAAACGAGCACGCTGAATAATGAGCTAAACCGTGAGGCCTATTGTAAGCCACTCTTCGAAAACACTCTGAAACTAATCTTGCTTAAAATGATTGCTATTCAATGAAAATGGACTAAACGTCCTATTAGAGCCTCCACAAGCATGAGAGCTAACTTGGATGATCCAAATGCTCTTAATCGTTGAAAAACGTGTAAGATTCAATTTAGGTGACGGTCTAAATTCAAAAAAATTCCCTTAGTCCATTCCTTGAAGATCAATATTTTCTTGTTTCAATCTTCGAATATTCATTTACCTATAAGATTGTCATTACTAAAATTAAATAGTATTTGGTATTTGGGTTATCGAATCAATATGACTCTGTTGAAGAGTTTCATAATACTGAGTATACATAAATTCAAGCACAAATATGTAAAAAGTATTAGATTTGAGCGTTGTTCGAAAACGTATATGCAATATGAAAATAGCATATACTTAATAATTTGATATTAATAATACATCAGTTCATCCGCTTTCGTCATAAAGTATTTGTGAGATATAGGCTTTCTTTCTATAATTGAAGTTTTCATATAATGCATTTGTAATGCGAAACCATTATTCGGTACGTATTGTATATTCGGAAAGTAACAAGACTATTACGGTAGGATCCTGAAATGTAGAATTGAATATCATTATATAGAATCGGAGGGACATAATAGTATTGATGGTATTTTCACATCAAAAATCTAATAGAATAACAAGTTGAAATAGAAGGGTATGTCCATCTCGTATTTGTTGACCTGCAAAAGACCTACGATACAGTACCATTAAATAAGTTAGAGCCAAGTATGAAAGAAAGTGGTATCGAACCAACCTATAGTAATGCTATCAATGTATTATGTCGTTATAATAACTGCTCTTCAAAGTAAGCAAACGACTCTCCCCAGAATTTTAAGTGAATAACGGGTCAAGAGAGCTCATTAGCCCATCTCTTATTTAAAATTTATCTGGAAACGCTTAAAAATTGGAAAAGGAAGTGTAGCGGAATGGGATTGCAAATGGAAAATGATATAATGTATAGTCTTGTGTTTGCCGATGATCAAATGGTCATAGCTGGAGACGAGGATGATGCGAGTTTTATGTTTCGCAAATTACAAGAGGAGAATGAAAGATGGAGTCTCACCATAACCTTGAAAAAACGGAATATATGATAGCAGGAGATAAAGAATATGGGGATCTGGACATCACTACAGGGGAAAGGAGACGAAGTGAAATCTTTAAGTACTTCGGAGTTACTCTCTCCTCGAAGGCAAGAAGCTCTGATGACATTTCCAACGAGATAGGACAGGGAAGGAAAGTGATGACAGTTAAACTCTCTTGTCTGGAGCAAAAGAATAACGGAAAATGGCACAACTTTAAGCCCATCATACAGAACGTAAGTACCTACGGAGCTGCAACATGGGCATTGAACAAAAGGGATGAATGTAGGTTAATTTCCCTTGAAGTGGCCTACTGGAGAAGGTGCTGCCGACTGTTCAGGTTGGATCATATTAGAAATGAAACAATAAGACAAACGATGAACATTGAGAGCAGCATCTTGGATTCAATTGGAACAAAACAATTGAATTGGTATGGATATCTCCAACGTGTTGGAATCAATAGGTGGCCTAAGAAGATCTGGGCATGGACACCTCCACAGCGGAAGGAGCGTGAAAGACCACCAAGAAATTGGAGAAAGGACATCCAAGAAGAAATGGAGGTAAAAGGCCTCAAGAATGGAAACTGGAAAGCTCGGAAGACGTGGAAACTGAGAAGCGAGAAGCGGCGCCAACTGTAAAAAAAAACTCACAATAAATATATGTGTATCGGAAATCCGCTGTTATATTTCCTCTTTCCGATAATATTTTTCTTATGTTTTCGTGAGTTTCAGCTAACTCAACTACCTTCTTGGATTGACATATGACGCACGAAATGAATGAATGAATAATTCAAAGTATAATCACGATTACCGATGTTCCAATAAAACACGGAAACATTACTGATTATTTCTACGAAAATTACAATTGTAATCGATAACTTAAAGATAAAATAAATTATGCACAAAATAATGGTTTTGTGTTTGAAAAACATTTTTTTTCGTTTCGTAACAGTTGATTTTGTATTCGTACTGCTTCACTTGGGAAAAGAAAACGAAATATTTATGAATATGCACGACTGAAAGATACTCTTGTATTTTAGTATTAAATATCTTCTTCTATTCCACAAAATTAACAGGAAGATAAATACTAGTACAATGTTAGGAAACGCTATATTACACCTTTATTACGAAAACAGTTCTCGTTTCACGTGAACTTCAACTTTTATGAGCGCTACACGCTTTTTCGCCCGAAGCAAGTCTCTACATAATGCATTGCTGTTCGAAAATCAATTGGCTCGCTCACAAGTGCAACCTCTGTTGGAAGTAATAACATCAGTGTCAAATGCGAAAGAGATCAATCTCCATTAATTTTGTAACATCTGCTTCTTTGGCGCTTATTACGTAGTAGCGACGTGGGCGGCCTGTCGTGTGCCCCGCCCCCCTGTTCCCAGCAGGAAAAAGGGAGACAGATCGCTGAGATAACGGCTACAAATCTTGCAAGAGCCGTCTTCTATCAATTATTTAACGCGTTTTTCACGAGTGACATGGAAGTCTGAGATCTTATGGAATTGATTTGCTTTAGATAAAACGCTGTAAGAAACCATGTACCGCAGAGATATTGTGCTTGCGTAGTTAATATTTTGCATTAGCCCATTTAATCCCGTCATTTAGTGCGCACAGCGCTCGCCCATTCTCGTCGCGTCCAACGCAACTCAGGTGAACACCCTGGCCAGGAGCCTACAGCGCTTTAGCGATCTTGCCTAAATCAACATATAGCAATCAGGATTTTAAATAAGCTTGCTTTTATGTTTGATTTAGATTGTCTCCGTTTATTGAAGTGATAAAGTTCGCAAAATATTTGAGATAAGAAATAAAACATCTTGAAATTGACTGTTCCATTTTGGATGAATGAGATCTATTGGGTTAAAAAACATGTTCGTTGTAGAGAAAGAGTATTTTTTCATTGTCTTTCGTATGTTTTTCATGACTGATGATGATGATGATGATGATGATGATGACATGAATGATCAGAAATGTCACATTTTTAATATAATAGCAGAAGGTTTTATAATGATAGAATAATGTAAAAATTGCAATACTTCTTTAAATAAAATTTCCTCCTATTTAGTGTCATGCTAACTAATGAACGCAATCTCAAATTCACAGAGTTTGAATGGTTTATAAGGATAGCAATCGGTTAACTAAAAGCTTAATATTTTAAATCGCATGTTGTCAAATGTAAGTCTATAAATAAATATTTATATTCCAAGAAATATTTCTAAAAATAGCCACAGTGACATTACAAAAAAGAATTTCAGCTCGTCTAATTCGCCGTATGATTTCCCTGTAAAATTTCAGCGACATATTTCTTTTGGCAACAATTTTTATTGTCACGAAATTCATTATTGACATAGAGCTTCTTATTGTATTATTTAAAGCTTCCTTTAGAACATTTTTCTCCAAATACATTGAATAAGAGACGAGGTTTGGAACAGATGTTTGATTGTTCAGAAATCTTTCTGTTCGCGTCGCCACCTTTCACAGTGCATTTGTATGGTGGACTAAGGAGTAAGGGAGAAGAACATTCTTGAATTGTCTTAAAAAACAAATGAATTAGCTCCAATGAGCATCGCCCGTTAGGCAGACGTTCTCGAACCGATCGATTCTCAAGCCATCACGCATGGTTCAATTCAGAACAAAATGTTATTAAAAGTTCTATTCCGTCACTGGTGACGTTGCAGGATTGCAATGATGCTACAATGTGCAACACGGCTTATTACACATAGAATTGGTGCAATTCACCAGTTCCATGAAAGAAAAGAAAAGCGGTTCCAAAATAATGGCTACAAATCCTGAAGAGCCACAACGTATCAATTATTTATTTTACGTGTTTTTTCAGCAGCGATGTAATCTTCCTCCGAGCGCTTTCATGTGCTGCTGAAATTGCTTTAATACATCTACCTTTCATTTCATACGGCACAACAAAAGCAGGCAAAATCTACTTTTTTAACATAATATATCGCTTTATGTTTCCCTTCTCGCAATCTTGAGATTCTTCCATCTTTTCTGTTTTCTTCCCTCGCTTTCCGTCCTCTTTCTCTTTTGCGCTTGATGTCGGGTCTGCGTCTCTTTTCATTTCTCGCACGATTTCGTCGAGTTGCGAAAAAGTAGGTCGTGCAGGCGTCTATACGTCATTGTTAGCGGTCGCATGAAGGTTGGTATTTCGGAACGGCGTCCGCGGCGACTGCTGGGTGTGGGGTGGAGGGGGGGAATCCACGACGGATTGCCGGCCCGTTGAGACTCCTTCCGTCTATCGGCGTGACCGGAAATTAATGCTACGCGTGACAGCCTCTGTGGGGATGCCGGTCCATTTCTTCTCGGCGAGGCCCCGCGAGGCGGAATTCGGGGCTCAAGGGAGCGAGCGATGGTGTGACTGTGTGGTTTCCCTCTGGAGCTGCGGTTGGGACTGACGGGTGGTGAGTTGAAAGAACAATTAATTATGTAACAACTGCGTGAATTACCTGGCGCGCGTGTTGTTTTTGAAAATCCAGTGTGGGGAAGGATGTTTCTCACACAGTTCGCGATATTTTGCACACGCTTTATAATATTTCAGGTTATTTTAGTTGGAATGAAGGTGTTTTGCGCACGGAAAACACGCCTTAGAAACCATGTTTTGAGCACAGCAAGTTAAAAATTCGTTGTAGATTTTTACTTTACTTTACTCACAGAATAAAGACACTTTCTAAATAATAGTAATCGCAACACTTTCTTGGATATATATTAAAAGGTTTTTTTATTATCACTTCAGCAAGTTAAATTTTACTTGTTTCATCGATAATAAAACCACCTTTTAATATAAATGCCGAATGTTTTGATGCTTTAATTTTTATTCGCACTTTTTTTATAAATTCATATGAGTTATGAAGCTATTTACAATCCTTATATTGCGTCATTGTTCCAAACTGTTAGTGACGATTGCATTGTCACATGCGAAGAGAAATACTTGAAAACATATGAAACGATATTTGATTAAAGATAATGCAGATTGTTTTCGAATGTTAAAAAAAAAATTTAAATTTTTTTTTTTTTTAAAAAAAAGCAGCGGGTACATACACAATCCGAACAATGACAAGTACCAACAATTGTTTTCGAATGTTGAATTGCAGAAGTCGGCGTTTCTCATAACACTAAACAGTATCACACGTGTAAGTATTTTCGCATTGTAAAGATTTTCTCATGAAACGCCTACCTTGATAATGAGTATGATGACCAAAAATAAACCAGGAAGAGGTGGGAAAAAGAAAACTAATTTCAACATTTTCTGTTAGCAATATAACCTTTTTTATTTTCTTCACACAATGGTTAAGGAGCAGCCCCTATGGTTGTGGTAGTACAAGTAATTTACTGATCAAATCAACTTACAACCATTTTCCGGAACATTCGCACACCATTACCTCCAGCATTATTAGGTTCGAGCATGTACGGATTGAGCTAAACGTTTTAGCTACTCTCTAGCGTGTGGTTCCAAAAGCTTATAAATTCGTTTGCTGACTTTGCTTTCAATGTAATTCGCAAAAAGTAAAGTCCTCATAAGTGTTAAATGGCTCAATTCATGTCAGTGCCGAGCTTTTAGGCGGGTCGTCCTGGGATTCGCGTCCCAACGGTGGTAGGCGACATGGCTGTACAGCTAGGTCGAAATCAGAGGAGAATCCTAGCGGCTGGCTGCTAGGAGAGGTAGTGTTCCGTGGTTTCTCTGGGCGAATGCCGAGCAGCACCTTAAAAGATGAGACGGACCGCACGAGATCTTACCTTCCTCCTATCCCCTCTCCTTACTTACACACTCTTACACGTGCATGCTCTACACTACCACACAGGCCATAAGATCAGTCGAGACCTTAGTGGTAGTCCTAGCAGGGGAAGGTGGCCCGCTGCTGGGAGATACCTGCTTGGCTCAGTGCATCAACTGATGTCACACTCTTACTTCTAGCAACCATCTGCACCGATCGGTAGTTTTCCGTGGTTTCTCCGATCAAGATCCAGACGAATGCAGGATTGAACCCTAACAAACAGGCCACGGACTGCGCGCGATCTTTCCTTTCTCTTCCTTGTCCTATCCTCTCCCCTTACTCATACACTTACACTAGCATGCACTACACTACCACACCTCCCGGGAGACCGGTAACCTTAGAACTTGTCGCGGGCTGGGGCTGTTCCCCGCTGGTGGGAGATACCTGGTTGGGGAAAACCCCGTTAGCCGACGGTAGGCCAACGCCGGATCTGGCCATGCAGCGGGGGAAGACTACAGCCACCTCCGGAAATAAAGCAAGCACTACACTTACAGAACTAATGACTATAGTAGTTGACGCGCCCGGAATCAATCAATCAATCCATCAACCGGCGCACGATTACATAACTTATTCTTTTTAAAAAGTACCTTGGTAAGGGCGAGAAAGTAAAAAGAAGTCGTGAAGAATATGGAACTTCTTCTCGGTTTCTAGAGGGACACCCAGTCCGCCTACTCGTTCCCGCTTCGCCCCGTCGAAGGCCGCGTGATTTAGTGCTTCCGGCGGCCACCGCGCGGCGCGCGCACAGAGGCGCCCGCGCGGCGTGGGTGGGGAAGCGTTTATTGCGTCCGCGCGGCGCCACAGAGCGCGAGAGATGGACGGCGCCGCGTGCCGCCGCGTGATTGAAACGATAGTTATTCTCGAACGCGATGAATTATGATGTGGTGGGCGGATGTAAATCGATAGTGAGATTGCTGCGGTGGCATCGATTCCCCGGTCTTACGCACTGCCTTAACGGAAAGTCGGAACGCGGGATGAGTTTGTGCTTTGCTGCCGGTATGCAGGCACCGCAATCTCCGCTGTTTATGGCGCGGACGGAATTCGTTGCTTTTCAGATCGACGGTTTCAGATGCATTTCGGTGTGAGAGATTCAATGTGAATATGATATATCGGGACCATTTGTGGATAGCAGATGTAAAGTTATTTCCCCTTTGGATCCTTGCTTAAATGATATGGAGTGTGCAAAATAGTGTTTCATAAAGCTTTTTCATTGTTGCAATATTAGACAATTTTCTTGTAATTGAACAATAGAACTGCATGTTATTATATTTATGCGGAGGTGTACTAGAAAAACCATAATTATATTCAAAGTTAATGGTAGATCCTATTGTTTTTTATTTTAACTGAAAGTTAAGAAGCAATATAAAAACTAGAAATATATTCTGAATTTACATGATTTTTTAATTGAGTGACACTTTTTCATGCCGAGAAGTTATTGAATATTGAACACAGTTCATAGGGAAACACATCGTAGTCGTGCTTCTAGATATTTCTCAAGCATTATGAGAGAATGTAGCGTGATGTACTTACACTTTATTCAAGTCTGCCAAGAGTCTGTCAGTACATTCAGAATCTTTTCAAAACATTTATCACCGATGTTTAATGTTAAAAATAGTCACTCATTGTTTATACCAAGATATGTTACTGCTGGAGTTCCGTAGACCATTTACTTCCATCTAATGTATCTAGTAGTATGACATTCTTAAATTTCCTAACGATGATGTGACTTTTTGCTGACGACACGATTATATATGCGGTAAGTATAGATATAAACCAAGCATATAAAGTAGAACAAAATAGTCCCAATATCCTAAGTCAGTGGAGTTCAAATGTAGAAAAAAAATCTGCTAAAATGCCACTTGCTTGACCAAAAATATTCACTTACTTAAGACCCTTAAATCATCCTTAGCTCAAAATATTTAAAAACAAAAGACCTTAAAAAATGAGCATGTTAAATATCTTGAAATATTAAAAGACTTTACCTCCGCCAAAATTTCAAAATTTAATTCTTTTAAATATTAAAAGACTTTACCTCCGCCAAAATTTCAAAATTTAATTCTTTTATATTGTAGCATTCTACTCTAAAAACCTAAGATGTCAGAATTATATCTAATAGTGTTAGGAATATCTCTGGACGAACGAGGAGAAATAAATGAATGAAAGGAAGAAATCACCAGTATTCACGCGTGTCGAAGCCCCTGCTTGATGTGAAACGCAACCCGCTGGAACGATGTGCACAGCTAAGCGGCATCCCAAAGGGGCCATCTCAATGCCATAGTCAGCGAGTTCACGCGGACAAAATTTGAACACGTCGACCCGGTGGCCGAGATCGCTAAGGCAGTAGTGTCGTAGTGATCTCGAACCGAAGGGTCGCGGGTTCGAGTCCCGCCTCGGACATGGATGTATTTGTGTTCGTCCTTTCACTCCTTATCATCACCATAACGTTTCATCCTCACAGTTACCATACCGTTAACAGCTATAGTGGTCGCTAATGACCTAAGATGTTGATGCGATCTTAAATAACCAATTAAAAAAATTGAACACCTGAATGTATTGCTATGTATTAGTAAAAAATTTTTTTCACCTTTAAATGAATACATTTCAACAATAAAATTATTTACATTTTCAGTGTTTTTGATTTTCCACGGTTCTCATTCTATCTAGACGCTGTGTAATTGAGTTTACAGTGATATGAAATTGGCGGCTGCTACCTTACGTATTTGATCAGTAGTAATTGGAGGCCAGCTAATATGAAATAATTCGAGTGAGTTCTTTCTTCTTTGTTAGCAATACTTATTCTCGCAATGCAGTTGAATACGACAGTGAAGGTAAGACACTGAAACTCACAACAAAGTGCGAATATTGGTTTGAGAATTCGGTATTCTATTTAAACGTCACACCCACTGCCATACACTTGTAATGGCACGTTTTTCGTGATTTTGGTCTTTCTTAAGGCATTATGGTTTGAGTATTACATTTACATTGATGAAAAAGCAATTGTATGAAGCAAATCTGATAATTATGATAATTATTTATTTCGCATCACTGGTCAAGGAAGCCCTCAACATAATTTATTAGTTATTTATTTGTCGATTCTTCATGTTTTCTTTATTGTTATAATTATAAAGAATACCTTGCTATAAGTTATAATTCCATTTACATGCATTACGAAAATATTCAATCTCCATGATAATGTACTTCCTTAAAATTTCATTGAAATATTGACTAAAAATACTGAAAACGTAACTACTCAAAAATGTATTATATCAACGAAATCGCATGTGTATAAGTTTATAGGCCTGGTGTATGTTCTTTGCTACGTCATTTGTAGCGATACAAGGGGCATCGTCTCCCCTCCTTCATTTAGTACGGAGGGTGCAGTTCTATAGTTCATACGTTCTGTGGTATTTAGTGTGCGCGGTCAATTGATATCACTTGCCTCTGACTGGGAAGTCCTAGGTTCGAGTGCCGACGACGACGGGATTTTCGACACTAGCTTGTCAGCTAAATCGAATTCAGTTGCTTTCTGGAGGACAATTCTAGCGGCCGGCTGCTCTGATCGGTATTTTTCCGGTTTCTCCGATCAACACCAGGCGAATGCCGGAGCAGTACCCTAACAAACGGATCACGGACGGCGATCTTTCCTACCTTTTCCTTGTTCTATAATCAACCCTTAAATACACACAGTTACACCAACATGCACTACACTACCATACGTGCCGGGAGACCGGTCAGGGGTTTAGACCTTGTCTCGGATGGGGCGGTGCCTCTCTGGTGGGAGATACCTGGTTGGGGAAAACTCCGCTAGTCGACGGTAGGTCGGCGACGGATCACGTCATTCTGCAGGGAAAGGACACTACCATCTCCCAATGAAAAAACATACACTACACTTACGGAACTAATGATCTCTGTAGTTGACGCGCCCAGAATTACTGACAATCATTGAGTCTGTGCGGAGAGGCGTCGTTTTGGGTGGCGGGGGCAGGGGAGGGGGCAGAGAAGGACGAAGCGACGCGGAGTCGCGGGAGAGCGTTCCTTTGACGCTGAGAAAGTTGAGTTAAATGACTTTGCTGATTCTTTCAGCGAAAACTTCCAGTTTTATCGCGACATTTCCTGAAAACATGATCCGGACAAGTCACATTTCACTTGGCGTGTTCGCGCCGCTTTTGGCAACTATTTCTCTTCCTCTCTCCGTCGTGCCACACTCCAGTGCGGGCGATTGCAGCACTGCTATTCCCTCTTAGTCGTTTTGTAGCTCTCAATTCCCTCTGTACACATCTTTTCACTCGCTTCATTTCGTTTCAGTTATTTTCCGGAAGGTGTGAGTTGTTATTTTGTTGGGAATACTCGACAGTAACATAAAATTTATAGTCCTTTTTCCGATGGAAATTAGTATTGCTTAAAAGTAAAACTTTCTAGTTTTACTTTTACTTTAATATACCTAACCATGCTTTGTTCGTACTTTTTATATATCATTCATCTAAGTATTGTATGAGGAAGGGGAGGAATTCTGGGCCTCACGAAAACTCAGATTATACTCCGCCGCCCACATACATCGTACAAACATTTTTTGACGAAATCAATCAAATCAAAACCCTGTAATAAGTTTATAAGAATTCCTATCAGATACAGTTACATGATTTAAAAAAATAAAAGTTTATTGTTCTTTTCTATTTTATCAGAAACCATTACCTTTATGCACTTTACACGTTGGTGGGTAACCTCAGAAGAAACACAATATCGTCATTCACACTTTTTGAAGAAATGATTTGCAAGGGGATTATCAACCTTCATGTTGCCTTTTATTACAGAGTTGGTGCACTTAGTTTTATTTAAATATTTTAATGATAAAATGTTCTTAAATATGCAAAACAAAAGGGACGGTATACAATGTGTGGAAAAATTGCAGTAACAAAACATACTACTTTTTTCATTCTATGTAATAAAATTTTAAACCAAAATTTTTTCAATGCCTTAAGTGTTTATTCTCTTTCGATGGCGATATTCATAACAATTTATACTGTTTGTTAAACATTTCCATGAGTGTTTCATCGCTGTACAATTTTTACACGAACTAAATCTGCAATTTTATTAAGAAAAATCTATTGCTGTTGACATTTACATAGCAGAGTAGCAAAGACGAACCTTCATGCTCATATGCGCAGTCTGTGCAGAAGCAAACATCCATATGCACACACAAGAAATAGGCACGCATGTTTTGTTATGACACTCTAACTAAACCAACACTAATGAAATGTGATCTTTATGTATGGAGTTGCCCCGTCCGCGCGGAGAAGGCTCGTTGTCCCTCAGCGGCCGCCCAGCACCCGCCCTTCTTGTTATGCGGGCGACACGCGCCCCCCGCGCCCGCCTTTGCAGCTCGAGACGCGCAGGGGGAGTGGCCGCCCCGCCCACCCCCCCCCCCCCCCCCCCCCCCCATACCTCACCCCACTCCACCCCACCACACTACCCCTCATCCCATCCCACATCTCATCCCATCTTACCATACCGCACCCCGTCCACTCCCATATCACTCCATCCTTTCCTACCCCACCCGTCACCCCACGCCTCGACGGATTTCCAGCGCTTGACTACAGTACTTTCTCTTACAAAGTAAGGAGAAAAACTAACAATTGTACGAACAATTCACAAAACTGAACCAGAAAATCTGAGCGCAGAGGGTCATCTCAAGGTCAATAGCTCTTCCGCAATTCCCCGAAGATTGTTGTGGAAATAAAATGGGACGCCCTACACTTACAGCATGTGGGTTGAAGGCCTGTGCGCGTGAAATAGTCGATGAAAGGCGTAGAAAACATCAGGTTTTCGGGGTCATCTCTCAGAGGAGAGATAGTCTGCTCGATGAAGGTAGTATGAACAGTGTTCCTTTTGTCCAGCACATGAAGGAACAGACGTATCATTAGATATTACATTGCTACTTATTAACTTTTACAAAATAGTGATTATGGAACTTTTCCGTTCACAAAATCGAACATCGAGAACTTCAAAATATCAAGCACAAAACATGAATATTTTAAAAAAATCAGCTTTAATTAGTCGATATTTAAAACGATATTTTAATAGAAAGAAATGTTTTGAAAACGTTATCGATGTCGCATTTATACTCTATAGGATTCCACGCAGCTTCGGCGACACGTATGCATCTCTCTGTTGCTTACGAGCCCTAACGGCGCCGGTAGATATACGACTGATAGGAGGGAGGTTGCATCAGAGAAATTGTCAGTGTATCCACTCTATAATGCACAGTCAGATGTCAAAGCTTATGTTCTTTAATCTAAAATTGTTCTACGCATGAATACAGCTTTTGAAGCTTCTAGATTAGATAGCTGCTATTTCCGAACACTTATGTATTTTGAGTATTTATGTACTGCTATTCAATGACACGAGGTCGCCTCTGCGGCCCCCCACCCCCGCAGTATGACCCACCCCTCGGCAATAAATGTCTTTTAAAAAGTAGTTTCCACAGTAGGCGCTACCCTGCGTAGCTTTCGCCTGTAACCAACTTTGAGAAACCTACAACCAACCACATACCTATAACCAACTTTGAGAAAAGAAAGCACATTACCTCCCTGCATGGAAGGCTCCCACACATAGATACGCGCGCGGCTGTTGGGGGGACCCTGGCGCTTCCCTCATTGCGTATTCCTGCGCCTCCGCGCCGCCACACGTAGTCCCGCTGGGCGCAGCGCGGGATTCGCCATCTGCGCGGCGTGGGGGGGGGGGCGCTGGGGAAGAGCCGGACCGCCACGGTTTGTCTGTTTGATGCGGGAGGGAGCGGAGGCGCGCCTCGTCCACCCCGTAAGCCCTTGATCTGTGCTGTCAGTCGCATGCCCAGCGTTGCTCTGCTCTACGCCTGTCTTTTCAGCGCAGGCCGCCACCGCCGCACAAACGCAGCTGTCGCGGCGATGGTGGCGGCCAACTCGTCGGTCGCACCGCCCCGCGCCGCCCCCGCCCCGCCACGCACCCTCCCCGTCCCCGACCCCGCCCGCCCTCACTCGCCTCCGACCCCACTTCCACCGCCCCTGCCCGACCCGCCTCTGCGCCACTCCCGCGTCGCCCCGCACCGCCCCGCACCGCCACGCACCCTCCCCTCCCCACCCCCCCGCCCCCCCCCCCCAGTTCGCCGACCTGAGCTCAAAAATCTGCGCACCGTCCTCGCCCTTTCCTCAAACGTCCTCTCCTCCCTCTCTATTACACGATACTTCTTTGTTTTTGCTAGGCTCTCCTAATCTAGATGCTTCTAGTTACGAATGGGGTAAAAATGTTTCCCCGTGTTTCATTTCACGCCCGAGGGGAGAAATGCGTACATTTTGTTAAGAAGCCACTGCTACCTCAAAGTCAGCTTTGTGGAGGGAAAAAAATCTTGCATTTTTACCCAAGATGAAAACATTTCTTCTTTTGAAAGGAAACGACTAGCGAAGTATTTTCCAAGATATTCCTTTTCATTATCATCCCTCCATTCTCTGTAGTAGTTGTCTTCTTTTACTTTATTATTATTATTATTATTATTATTATTATTATTATTATTATTATTATTATTATTATTATCTCAAATGGTAATTATTGGAACATGTTACAAGTAGGCCAAAAAAACTACATTACTAAACATATTTTTAGATCGGAGGATATTAATCTAATAAATAAAATGAATGTTTGTTTGTTCGTATCGTATGCGTTGCCATACCGTTCATCCGATTTCATTGTCGACTTATTGCTTGCACTTGCGAGAAGATGACGGGCATCGTACAATGGGAATGTGCATATGTTTGTCGCGCATAGACGCGCGTTCATGAAGATTTTGTGTTTATGCTGAGTCAAGCGCCCCTGAACAGAAGTTGTACGCAACCCACCACACTCAAGTATTATGTACGTCTTCGTTGCGTATCCTGCGCCAGCGATTGTGAAATTTCAGCCGCAATTATTACTTGATCTTTATCTCGGACAAGTAAATGAAATTTCTTAAAGACATTGCCATAGTGAACGCATGCCTATCTTGAGGAAAGTTTTAACAACGTTTACATGACATGACAATCATGTCCAAACCAGGACGTACAACAAAGCAATACTTGAAAAAACTCCTTTATCTATTAAAAGTTTTGCAGAGCGTAGCGTAAAATGTGATTAGCAATCACGTGACCAGTAGCGATAGCGCAATAGCGAAGCATTGCCAGGCCCACTATTATATTTTAGAACTTACGCCATACAATATTTCAATCTTTCGAAGCCTGGCATTCAGCCTGGATTGCCATCATGATGCCCTCACCCTCACCACACTCCCGCCCTTCCCCTGACGCTTTTCACTAGAGTGAGCATCACTCTTAATGTCACCTCTATCTTTGCGGCGTCTTTCCAGACTCGGATTCTTTAACAGAACCACCGCAGAATTTTCTTTCCCGACGACCGCCTCCCCGACTGCTGCACCCGCCGCAACACCGCTGCCATCGCCACTGGCGGCGCTACGTCCGCCCCCCCCGACGGAAGGCCAGCCGCCAGCGGGACCCGCTCGCGAAACGAAAGCACAAAAACAAGGCCCGGGCTAAAAATGAATTTCCCGTCTTTGGGGAGAAAGAGAGAATCGTAATTTATTGCGTTACAGCAACGTGCTTTCCCCCTCTTTTTTTGCTTATATTTATAACGTCATCTCCTCGACTGTCTATTTCCCCCGCCTCTCGCGCTCCGCGGCTCAGCCCGTATGTGCTCCGCCGCGCGTTTGCAAAACCCGGTCGCGTTTCTTTGAGGAGGCTTTCTGGCTGGGCGGTTTGCGAGCGACACTATGGAAATTACTGGGACTCTGTGTGATCTCGTGACACAGAGCGACCGCTTTGCTGTGCTCGTGTTCAGCTCGACGCCGAATCAGCACGCCGCTCACAGAACGACGGCGGGTAACAAAATATTCCTTTACTGTGAGCTCTGGATGTGATTGTGCAATTTTAATGGAAAAATGTATGAGATGGTTATTTATAATTTAATGTGTATTATTTTAATGTGAGACTACTCCATCAACAACAAACATGCTTAAAATATTCATAGCAATAAATTTTAGTGACAGTAAAATACTCGTACAAAACTGGTCATACCATTCTTTTCTCAGAACATTTGACTCAAATAAAGAATATAGTTTACTTGTTTTCATTGCACATTTATATTTCCTTGTAGTGTGTACTATAATAAGTAAATTTTATTTTTATATATTCCTTGAAGTGACTAATAGTAGAGGATAGGGTGGGTGTACGAGACAGCGTTAGAAAATAGACACAATGGTCTTATCTGCTACACCTGTCACTCCATTTCTTTAGAATTCTACCGTATTACGTATTTCCAAAGGACATAGTACCTTCGCTTAAGCACGCCCCATCATTTCGTGAAGACCTGTGCTTGCGGTTGGAAAGATTTGTTTTCGAAGTGAACAAAACGTTTTGCAACACCGAAGTTAGTTTAATTTATCAGTATTCTGTTACAATAAAATATATTACAATATATTTACTCCGATATCGAGCAGTGATTTTTAAAATTGCCGACAGATTTCTCCCATTCTGTAAATTCATATTATTGGTATAATGGAATAGATGAGCCGACGCATTCAGGTGATATTAGCTACATGTTTATCTTCATCAAAAATGGATGTATGAGGTCCTCATGAAAATTAGACTGAAGAAGAAGACATTGAGAGCATATTTAGTTGCGAGGTTTTAAAGATTACAAATCTCAGGAACAAGGGTAAAGTTTGAGAATTGATGAAGATGTACTCAATGGAATATTCTGCGTATGAAAAGGTAAGAAAAATCCATTTGCGATTTTTCCTCATAAATATGTACAAGCAAGGATTTTTGTAATATCTAATTATCGCGTAAAGTTTCAGATAAATAAATTTTTAAAATTAAAAAGATTTTAAAATGATGTTCGTTATTGTTAATGGAACACAATTTTTTTCTTAATATTTAATAAGTAAGAGTAATATTTGAGCTTGAATACATCATTTACTTATTGAGTCTGTAATTTTCCCTATTGTCCCGTATTACATCCTCAGTCTATGGGGACCTATATTTTACACGTGTATAGTTAAAACAATGACAGATATTTATACTGGTGACTTGTAACTTCACAGACAGAAAATGAAAATCCTTTTGGATAGTCTCAGGCCGTCAGCTTTATTTTATAACAGATAGTTTTCAAAATGTAAGAGGTGAAAAAAGTCTATCTCCAGAATCAATCTTCTGCTCTATAACGTTTTGTTGTTTTTACTAATCCTGATACAATACTGTGCAATAAATGGGCTCCATCAATTTATTTCATTTATTACATTAGGTTATATTGCACAGTATGAAATTTTGTGAGGAGATGTCATTTCCTCATCCACTGCATGTATTTTTTTCCTATTTGACGTCTTTCCATCTTCCAATACCTAAAGACATCTTCCCCCTGCAGTTAAGATCGTTGATCGTGTTTTATATTCTCTCATGAGAAAATTGTGTTCGAAAGAAACGAGGCGTGTGAAACAAACGCAACAAGACTATTGTATATCGCACTGAAAGCTGGAATTGAGGGCATAGTGAAAAATGAGTTTGCAGATAAAATATTTACAAGCGTTTCATTTCAAATTTTACGACTAGAGTTTCGGTAGTGTCTTTTACTTCTTCGATAGTTAAAGATCTTAAGACGTATCAGCGATATGTGAACCTTCTGTACTAGTTGAGACACCATAGGAACCACCATCAACCAGCAAGTCTACTTGCTCAGCCCCAAAATTCCCATGTTACCGTTGTGCTTAGGGACATGCAAATATTAGTGCCTTCTTTATCAGTTATCTTGTGTACTTACATTTACCCTGACTTATCAGATGGGAGTTATTTTATTATGTAAAGGGATTTCTATCCATGTGTCCTCTACGTTTTTAGTTGTTTCTCCTCATTCATTCTTGGCTTCACTTAGGTTTTCTGGTTGTCTAAATTCAAACTTTAGTATTTTCTATAGTCCCGGTAGTATTTTAACTGTGTGATTTTTGTTGAATTTGTGTTACTTTATCTTCTTTTTTGATATCATAAAGTTCGTGAAGAGTTCGTGCTTGTATAGCGATACAAAAAAAAAAAACATGATCAGATGATGAATGGAATGATAGCAAGCAACTCAGAGAGATAGCTTATGGCACCCATTTGGAGTAGATCGGAAATTGAACTTACCAGAGCAACCACTCTTTTAAATTAGAGTTGAGTTTCAACAAAAATTACAAATCAATAGTTGCAATTGGTAAAGCATTTCAAAGCTTTTGCTGAAGGATCATAACTACTTGCCTTTACGACCAGTTACAGTCGGTAATCGCCTACATATGCAAGTATCACCTTTCAGACCTTCCTGTTACAGGAAATCATTGTGGCTAGATGCCGACTCTGTCCCCACCGCTGCCATCCTCTGCTGCCTCCCCCGCCTCCGCCCGCGCCTCCGACGCTCATCCGCTCTCGCCGCCGCCCTCGCCACCACCTTTGTGACCGCCCCCCCCCCCGCCACCACTATCGCCGCCACGGTCCCCGCTTCCGCCCTCGCCCCCCGCCGCCGCCCCGCCTTCTCCTCCATCGCCTCCGCCCCGCCGCGGGTTTCGCTGCCGCTTTTGCCTTTGCTCTTGCCTCCGCCTTCGCTTCCGCCCTCGCTGCCACCCCGCCCCCTCGCCCCAGGCGCGCCCTCGGGGACGGATCTCCCCGTCCCCAACACCGAAGTCACCACCACCCCTGCTGCCGCCGCCGCCACCCGCGTTGGCTTAAGCGCGGTGCGGGCGCGACTCACATGCGCGTGGGCGTGTCCGTGGGCGGAGCGCCTCCCAGGGGGCGCTGTGCAAACGCGGCCCCGCCTCGCCCCAGGCGCGCCCTCGGGGACGGATCTCGCGGAGTCTCCGAGACTCTTCCCCTCCGGGCTTTGCCGGCCGCTCTCCCCGGCTGCACACGTCCGCTTGGACGCACCGCCCCGGACGCTTGCTTTTTTATACTCCGGCGCGCGGAATATACGGCACGGCTTTATGTCGCTCTGCCTCAAATCGATATTTTCTTGCTTTATTGGAGAAAATAAATGTAGTGGTTAAGGGAATCGAAAATTGTTGATTGATTGATTAGTGATTCCGGGCGCGTCAACTACCGAGGTCATTAGTCACGAAAGTGTAGTGCATGTTTTTCATCGGGAGGTGACGATGATCTTCCCCCGCTGCGTGGCGAGATCTGGCGCCGACCTACCGTCGACTAGCGGAGTTTCCCCAACCAGGTATCTCCCACGAGAGAGGCACCGCCCCAGCCGGGACAAGTTCTAAGTCCCCGACCGGTCTTCCGGCATGTGTGGTAGTGTAGTGCATGTTAGTGTAAGTATGTGTGTGTAAGGGGTGATGATGTGACAAGGAAAAAGAAGGAAAGAGCGCGCGATCTGTGGTAGGTTTGTTAGGGTACTACTCCGGCATTCGCCTGGTTTTGGTCGGAGAAACCACGGAAATCTACCGATCAGAGCAGCCGCCGTTAGAATTCTCCTCCTGACAGCAACTGAAGTTGACCGCGCTCGAAAGCTAGTGTCGAAAATCCTGCCGTCGTCGGGACTCGAACCTGGGACCTCCTGGTCAGAGGCGATGCTGTAACTTCAGCACGCACTGAGCCACCGCTCCGGCTCGAAAATTTTGAAATGGTACTTTCCCTCTCTGCTTGGACCCCAAATTTAAGTGAATTTTTATTTTATGTACAAAACAAAGTAGTCGTGAAGGCAATCTTGAATCATAATCGATTAATATTGGAGCAACTTCTTACAATCATTACCACATGGGCGAAATGGTGTGAGATTGCACGCACGTAACTCCAAATTTATCTGATATTGCTAGCGGAAAAAATATAGTTGAACTGGAATTTTGGTGTAGTCTTTTATATCTCTTCTCGTGACAAGTTTCATAATAATGGGTCATGAAATTGAATTTTACCAATAATTATTCCTTTATTTCTAAATTCCAACAATAAGGAATTGTCAACATGGAATAAAACCTTTGCAACCTTCAACACCAATCTCAAACAACATCTCAGACACCAGGTAGATTAAAAAAATTGACAATTCTGGTTGTCCTTGAAGAGAAACTGTATATTTTGAATGTATGATATTTGTAAATAATATTGAATATTATATGTATTCTTAAAATAAATACATCATGAAGTCCTCCATTCGATAGATTTCTGCGTAATAAAATTGGTATGATACACTTCGTTTATTTACAGGAAATTCTTTTTCACTGTTGGATAATATCCTAAAGAAGTGCGATTCCTCGGTTAGACTTTTTGAAATTTTGAAAGAGGTTCTTACTTTGCATCCATGAGCCAAACATGCACAAATGTAAGTAGGCATGAGATCTGCGAGAGTTGTCCCTGTGTACATATTTCCGCCAGCTCTCTGCCGCGTCATATTTAATGTGGGCGAATACAGCGCTCTGAACGGGAGGTTTTGGAACCACGAGGAAGCGCCACTCATCCATCCTCTCGGACGCTTCTATTCCCTTCCACCTCTCTTCATCTCCTCTTCTCATTGTTCCTCTATTTCTCCTCCATTTTCGCTTCCTTTTCTTCCTCTTTATTTTCTTCTCTTCCATTTACCCATTTCATCCCACTTCCATTTTTCCTTACCATCTCTTCTCCCATCTTCCATCTAACTTCCCCTAACTTTCTTTCCTCTGTTTCGCTACCCCTACATGTTTATTCCCTTTCATCCTCTTTCCCTCCTTCAGTTCCGCTTCTTTTCCTCCCGTGCTCCTCCACGCTTCAACCCGTTCTGCGCCGATGCGTTTCCTTCCGGGACGGGCCCCCGCAAAGGCGCGTGAAGCCTTGATTAAAAACCGCGAAGTGTATGTAAATACGAGCGAATCGGGTTTCCGTGCGTGCGTTAGGGCGATCCAAACGGCCGCTCGCGGCAGCGGGGAGAGGCAAAGGGACGCGACGGTCAGTGGGAGGAAGAAGAGGGTTCAGGATCAAAGTGGAAGACGATTATCCTCGTGGAGATTCGGGAAGCGTTAGTTTTCTTAAACGGTCTCACGCCATATTCAAGAATAATTAAGGGTTTCTATTTTTGGGTTATTGTGAGACGATAAAGAGGAAAGGAGAAAGGAAGGGAAACTGGATAAAAGCTCTACTACATATGAACAGATAAAATGTCTGTAATAAATATTGACGCAATACTACTGATTGGTAGAAGTAAACGAACAGTGTAAGTCGAACAATTTCAAGGTTAATTGTTGACACCAATGGGTTTTTTGTTTCAACAAAAATGCAGTAACTAGACACCGACAAAAATAATATGAGTTCCATCTTATTCAGAATTGTTCTTAATTTGCACCAGCAAATAATATTAGCGAGTTCTATATGTTCATAATATTGCACATATTGTTTTATTTCTTTTATTTACGTTTAAGAAACTGTGTTCTATGTCTTTTCAAGAAACATAAAGAGTCATTCCCATTTTAAACCACGAAAGAAGTGACTTAAAAGAAGTTTTGAGACGGATGTAATAGGAGGCCCTGAAATAACACACCACATCATATGCAAGTCAAAAAAAGAAAGGAAGAAACATTAAAACTCTTCTTGTGATGTATCTCGTGTTTGAATTTTTTAAACGCTAATGTTCTGTGTATAATGGCCGTATGCAAATTATGTCAAAAGTATGTTCCATTAGCAAGAATGAGAAACTAAGGCTAGATTATTCTTCAGCAGTATTCCATCTCGGTAGGCTACATACAACATTAATAAAATGTTTCTTTTTGAATTTTTCTCCTAACTTCCAGAAGTCTTTAATATTTTGTATTCTGTAGCATCATAAATATTAATGGTAGGAAAAATTCATTTAACTCTTTTCGCTGGAAAGCTGAAAATTAACAACTTTGAAGTTGTGTTTTGGCATATAAATATCATTAAAAGCGAAAACCGGGAATGTACTCTCGGTTCCGAAATGTATGCTTAGCTAAATATCAACCATGGCGACGCCACTGGTCGCGTTCACGAACATTCCATGCGAGAAGCCTGAAGAGTGTTTCAGGGCATCAGTGAACAAAAATTGTAAAAGATTTTATTTGCTTGTGGCGAACTTTGTTAACTAAAGTTTGGGTTTAAAAAAATAGGGCATTGTTTTGATTTTGATTAATTACATGACACATCTACAGCCTTCTTGCAGACCACATATTGCCCATTCTCATTGCGATAATTGCGAATACCTCATTGAAATACATCGATATTTCGTCTTTCAAATCATTGTAGCATGTTTTATCATATTTCACTCCTTTATGTGCCTGTCTTTAACTCCTTACTCAACATCCATTCATTAACCGATACTACTTGTGCCATTAATGTTTTAATTATGATCAATATTCTAATTTCCTTGTTCAATAATAGTTTCATATATATTGTAGACGTGAAATCATTAGGTCTAACATGTCATGAACGAATAAACATTTCGCAAAAATGTGTACTAGAGAATCAAAGGTATTTTACTCCCAAATTATCCACTGCAATCTCATTAAAGTTTCCATTTGTTTCGCTCAGAGCATTGCGTTGCGCAGCATTTTTACTTCCGACAGGCGTGTATTCGGTTCCAAATATCTAACCGTCCAACAATTAATTACAAGTCGGAGGGCCCCACAATTACGTGGGTTCTGGCTGTGCAATATCAGGAGAGTTGGCAACTGCGCGACCGACCACAGGGTGGCCCGGGGCGGCCGCTGCGACCCCCACCTCCACTCCACACCCCACGCCGCCCCCGCCCACCCCTGCGGGCCCCCGCCCCGCCCCCGCCCCGCCCCCGCCCAAGCCTCCACCGCGCCACGCGGCGCCCGCTGGGTGTTTGCGGACCTGCGCCGCCCGCGCGCCCCGCCGCCCACCCTGCCTCGCAGCCCCCTCGCCTGCCCTCGCCGCCCACGCCCCCCCCCCTGCTTCCTCCTAGTATTTGGCCTACCTAACGTGAACAAAATTTATTATTATTATTATTATTATTATTGTTATTATTATTATTACTATTATTATTGATATTATTTTTATTAATATTAATATTGTTATTATTCTTGCATCATTCATACTTGTTTCATTATAAACATAACCTCTCATTCATCCCATTTACTCACATTGCACTAAGCTACAAACGAGGAACGGGCCAGTACCCCGCTCCTAGCGCCAAACCGCCGCGCACATTGCCCTCGCAGCCATCAGCCGGGCGATTTGCTCGTGATACGTGGGTGTTAAGATTTCACTGTGGAGTTTCACGGACTGCAGAGAAATCAATTTTTGGTGGCGTTGACCATTCACATCTCACAGAAAAAGACCGAAACATGCGTATTTTAATATCACTGAAGACTGTGAATGTCGAACAGTTTTTATTTTTCATTTTGTTTACGTTCACTTTATTTGCAAAATTAATGCCAATTCTGTAATATTTAATATCTTTGATTTTCATTTTTTTGAAAGTTAAAGTAAATGTATCCTCCGGGAGTGCGAACTCACGCGCAAGTGCTATCAGTACTTTTTCCCCATATGTAGATAGAATTTTAATTTTTCTCCTTGCGTGCATCGAACACAAATTACCTACTTTCCTCAGAAATTTTACGGTGAGCGGTCGCGTTCATACTATAACGTGAAACTGGACTCTTTAAAACCAAGAAACATATTTGTTTAATGCCACTTCAAGAATAGACTTCGAATTTATTCTATTTAACCCTGAAATCACTTTCACGAAAAGCATAACTACTTCTGGATTTGAAAATAATAACACCGTAAATAGTGAGCCTTGCAACTATCTTAGTAACAGAAATAATAGTAATTAATGCCAGAGAATTAATGGAAGTTTTTAAAATACATTACCATTTAAAATATTCTTGCGTCATCACAGTGTCAAAATTGTTTGCATCACGGAAACGCATTTAATCCCAGATAAAAGATTTAACATTCCAGGATTCTGTTGTTATCGCGACAATATATTATCGTTATATGCAGATTCAGGAGGGGTAGCTAAATTAGTTAACAAGCTAGTGAAAAAGAGCAAATCTCCTCTCCGTAGTCAGCCTACTTAGAACCTGTTGGAGTTAAAATTAGTATAGTTAGGAAATCAACCGGCACTTAAGGATGGCCATATCTTAATAAGCCGTATATGATTATTTACCTCAAAACCTTTCGAAAGACATAAATGTCGAACGAGAAGAAAATTAAAAAAAATTTTTAAAAATCCAACAAATATGCAGCACAATAAGACGAACGCTCTCGAAGAGGACAAGAAGAGAGACGCAATTAAAAATGTACAAATTAATGGCAGTATCAGTTTTACTCTACGAGAGTGAGTCATAGGTATTTACAAAAAAGAAAAGTAGTAATATACAAGCTTCCGAGATGAAGGGCCGGTTTTACTAATGCTTGTTAACACGCTAACTAGACGTTAGGAGATTTTAACGATCCGTTAGAGAAAATACGCATTTCACCTAACTTTAAAGCTTGTTAACTTTCCGTTAAAGTTAACGCGCGATCGCAGGTCCGTTAGCAGCAGTTAACGCTTGGTTATGCTGATTGCAGCGCAGTGCGGTTCAATTCAGTTCGAGCACACAGCAGAGAAAAATGGAGAAAGCTCTGCAATATATATTGGAAGGCGACGATACTTTAGAAAGCCTGGAAATGTCTGTGCGCCCGTGTGTATTCAGAGAAAGAAGAAATTATTTTTAAGAGTATGATGATGGGATTTTCCATCATGAAACAATCGCACTAGAAATCCTGGAATTGATGAGCAGGATCTGGAGTTTTCATCAAACAGGTCAGAAAATATTACATGTAATAGTTACATATCATTTATCACAACCAAACCATATAAGTAATAGTTTTGCATGCACATTGAAAACTATCTTGTTATATAACCTTCATGAATGCAAATTAGGTTATGAATGGTTTCGTTCATTACGTACATTATACATAAAATTGTGTCACTTCATTCTTATCAGAAGATAGGTTACAGCTTTCTTCAGACATGTCATTCCAAAAAATTTAGAAACTAAATCACAAAATCATAAGGTTCCAAGTATGATATGAATTAATTACATTATATTACAATTAAGTTCATTATTTATTTAAAAAAAGATATCATTATTAGAAATTTGTTTCAACTTATATTCATTTCCATAAACGAGTCAATCGCACCAAGTAACCAATTACTTATGACTCTACGTTATTATGCAACTGGCAGCTACCAGCAGGTTATTGGTGACTATATGGGTGCCAGCAAATCTACGGCTAACCGTATTGTCCATAGAGTTAGCTGTTGCTTTATTCTATGTAATCAGAGTAAACCTTCTCAAACGGAACAAATCTTAACGGCCACGTTAATTTTAACGACTCGTTTACTCCACAGAGTTTCCAGTTCACAGCCTTCTAAAAGCAAATTCTTGTGCATTTTGTACACACATCAAAGTTTACTGGCGATTAGCTAACCGAAGCCGGGGATGCGTTGGTGAAACGGAACAAATCTTAACGGCCACGTTAATTTTAACGACTCGTTTACTAACGTCACGTTAGGTGTATGTTGGAGAAACCGGGCCGAAATTTCTTAGAGCAATGAAAGACTGTAGGCTCCTTGACCAGATCAGAAACGAAAACATCCTAAAAGACCTCAACATTTTCTCCATATTAGGCAAAATAAAGGAGAAACGTTCAGCGTGGCAACAACGCCTACAAAGGATGCAAAACTGGATGGATAGGCTCACAAAAGTGGCTTGCAATTATCGACCAGCTGGAAAAACACATCCTGGTCGACCAAGGCAACGATGAAGTGAAACCGGAACAGTCCTTCTGGCCTAAACCGTGAAAGGGAGAAGAAGAAGAAGAAGAAGAAGAAGAAGAAGAAGAAGAAGAAGAAGAAGAAGAAGAAGAAGAAGAAGAAGTAGAAGAAGTAGAAGAAGAAGAAGAAGTAGAAGTAGAAGAAGAAGTAGAAGAAGAGTAGAAGAAGAAGAAGAAGAAGAAGAAGAAGAAGAAGAAGGAATACCGGTTTAGATTGTGGAGCGGTAAAATGGTTTCTCTCACTTGCCTGGCCTTTCTGCGGCGGACCTCACTGCCTCCCCTCCCCGCCACGTTCCCGCCTCCTGCACCCTCGCGACCGCCGGCGGTGGCACGGCGTCACGTCCCACTCACGTGACGTGCTTGCGGAAAAATAACCGACGCGTTGCTTCGAATATTGAATAACGCGTCATTCCTCTGTGTCCAAATATTTGGGCCGACGGCATCTCCCTCAAACACATGTTGGGGTGCATTTGCAACAGAGGTGGCGGTAGTCCAGCTTGACTGCTGCCAGTAGAGATCCTTTACGCACTTTTTCTCTTTCGAGGCCCGAAGATGGTTTATTTCAGAATTGACTTGTTTCGAAGGGGTTTCTTCCTATATTGTTGAAGGAATGGGAGAAAAATGAGCGTTTCGTTGACAACATTTATTCTAAAGAAGCTGAAAAGGTAAACCTAGATTTTTTATTCACCACTGTGAACCGGATATTGACATTAATATAACATGCTTACTCTACATCTTATGCATTTGTAATTTGACATGAACTCTTTTCTCCTTTAAATTAAATTAAATAATCATTTGCATATTTTTTTCTTTTAACTAAGTCGTCCCGTTTCAACAAATTGTATACGTTTGGGGGCATTTAGAATCAATTTAAGCTATTTGTATTTTCGCATATATCACCATAATCGCATAGTTTTGCTTATTTATTCCATATTTGCATATTTGTGTTGCATATTCACCCCTCATCCGCGCAAAGGAGCCTTACAGTTACAGTTCCGTCAGCGTGTAAGAGGCTCTGGCAGTTCTCTCGCCACATACTGTGTGGTCACTAGATTTTATTATAATTGAGAGGAAACTATTTTTGTTACAAAACCTATTTTTGTTACAATACCTATATTTTTTTGTGAAATGTACTTTAACTGCATCTCCCATTATTTTCCTCAGAAACGAGGGTTCTTCAAAATTAAACCTTTGACGTAATTTTTTCGCTTGTAACAATTTTTTCATTTTTATTAATTTTTACACTTACAGATTACATTACACTATTTTGCATATTTTTCTTCTTTAATTGCATATATTACCAAAAATATTTACATATATATGCGCATATTTTTCAGCCCTAGTCATATTTCTGAGCCTAGTAAGCTCAGTAATTGATAAAGAAGGATATAGAGAAGCTTAGGAATAGGAAGAGGATAGGAAAGGGAAGGGGATAGAGAAGGATAGGAATGGATATAGAAGAGACAGTAAATCTAGGAATTAAAATAAACAGTTAATATTTTACCAAGGAAAAAGAAATTATTTGTCGAACACAATTTTATTATTTCAATTTCAACGCACATTTTACATATTCCCTCGGAACTAGGTCAAAGAGACACGATAGATAGGCCTTTCCCGCTCGTAGGTGGTTGTGGAGTGCTACGTTCTGGCCGACGTGTTGAAGTGGGCAGTAACAACGTAACAACGCCCGCGCCTAATTGCAACGCAGCACCCGCTCCAACATCGGCGACACCTTTACTGGCTTCCGATAAGGGCCGCCAGAGCGCGGTCGGGGGACAGGGCTGTTGCGCTGTTCGGGAATTAGCGCCGATCACGTCTGCACTACCAACCGAACTCCCTCCCCCCTCCAACTCCATCCCCTACCCCATGGGCAGCGATGCCATCACCGTAGCCACGTGTGCCGTGATTGCCCCATCGTCGCCACCTCCTCTGCCTATTCATTTGTCTCAGCCCCGGAAATCGCCGTTCGTTCTTGTAAACTCGGGTACAAGCAATTTAATTCAGTTGCGAACGCGGACAGTGTTAACAGCAATAACAAATTTTGTGACCTAGAAATTTTGTGTGATATTAAATTGCATGCACCTGCGTTTACAAGAATCTGCAAATCAAAAAAAATGTATTGAAGCATGTTGAAACTGTAATTGTAGTGATTAATGCACATTTCACAAGTTAAAACAATTACACTTGATTAATCAATAGATTAGACTAGAAAATACTCCAGAAAGTCCAATTTTTTGCAATGCTACATAATTTATAATCTTGATCTAAATAATAGAATTTGTCCTTATTTTTCATACATGATTCAATTTAATAATTTACTCGTATTGACGTATCCACTCTAGCATCATTCATCACTGGATTCATTTCACCGTATCCTTGCCTCCGCCTCTGTTCTGTTGTGGATCCTCCCACCATTGCTATCTCTCTAACCACTACTTCCCATGCCACTTCCAAATCGCTTTGCAGGCGCCAACGAAAACTATCGAGATTATGCACAAATATACGGCGACACCGCAAATGCGAGGCTTAGCGCTATCAGAGCCGCTGCCGATGCGTTATTTTTGTCGCTGAATAACATCGTAATTATGCCTGTAATAACAGCCATGTAACCTGCCGACTGATAAGGACTCGACAGGACGTTCTTTACAATGAATTAGCATTCAGAGAGGGAGGGACAGAGAGAGAGAGAGAGAGAGAGAGAGAGAGAGAGAGAGAGAGAGAGGAAAGTGAAAGAGTGAGTGTGTATGTGGCAATGCGCTATTTCTGTGATATAGGGAGAGGTGACTCGGTGCATCAACTGATGGCACTGCAGTACTTCTGAACGGGAGGTCCTAGGTTCGAGTGCCGACAATGGCCTGATTTTCGACACCAGCTTGTCAGCTAGGTCGAATTCAGTCGCTGTATCGAGGAGAATTCTTGAGGCCGGCTGCTCTGATCGGTAGTCCACACCAGGCGAATGCTGGAACAGTACCCTAAGAAACGGGCCACAGACCGCGCGCTATATTTCCTATCTCGTCCTTGTCCTATCCTTACCTTACCTTGTCCTGTCCTCCCCTTACACACACTTACACTAACATGCACTGCACTACCACACATGCCGGGAGACCGGCCGGGACACCTTGGAGCTTGTCCCCGCTGGGGAGGGGACACCACTGGTGGGAGATACGTGGCTGCGGAAATCCCCCATAGCCAACGGTAAGTCGGCGCCGGATCTCCCATACAGCGGGGCAGACCTCCGCCACTTCCCGAGCAAAGAAATACGTACTACACTTACGGGACTAATGACCACAGTAGTTGACACGCCCATAATAAATAACAATCAATCAATCATTATTTCTGGGCGTAAGAGGTGAGTTTATGGTAAATCAACATTTGAATATGCATGTTTTATTATTGAAAAGAGCAAAAACACCCGCTGCTGGGACGGGTGTATCTAGTAGAATGGCATGAAATTAAAGATTTGGGAGGGGAAAGAGTTTAAGTGTGCAAGCTAGTTTATAGGTATCTGATAGCACCTGAGACTTCAATCACAGCGAGACTACGAAAGGTAGAGTGAAGTGTCTATGCAGGAGTATTGAGGACGCGTTGAGGATCAATCTTAAATCAACCATGCGACCAAATGGGGGATTGTTGTGGAGTGGACGAGCCTATCTGTGCCTGGAAAGAAGATGCTCTCGTTTATTCATTTATTTATTTATTTATTTATTTATTTATTTATTTATTTTTTATTCATTTATTTATTTATTTAGTCAAAAACTGTATGTGACGTATGGGGAAGAAAATTGCTCGAAACATTTCATATGTCGTAGACCGCAGACCGGAAATAAGGCAAAGAAAACTGGGTTCTTGAGACGCGTTGGGTCGTATGAATTATCAGGTTAAGCGTTATACTTATGTGATAGTTGTTACAGACAGGAAAAGTCAAAGGCAACGAAAGTGTGTACGCGCACTGAGGAATATGTGTATGCAACTCCTTGCAGTGTTAAGATAGTGAGATTGAACGTCTTTGTATAAAAAAAGTAAATATTATGTTGAACTGATTCCTAATTTTTTTGTGTAGTGAATTGTATGTGCAGTTATGTAATGGACGTCCACGTTGTTATATCGTATTGAATACCTCTCTTCCGGTTTCTCACTAACTGCTTTTCAATAGGAATGCAGTACGTAGAAAAATTGAGGTTCTGAACAAGTATTTTTCTCAGTGCTCTAATGACAAATAAATATCCGGAGCTACAGAAAGGTGGTGCGATTGAGTATGTGAAGACATTGGACTTCCACTACACGGGGGCGCACATGATCAAGTGTACGTAAGTGCATTTGCAACGCAAAAGAGCTAGGGGGTAATGGCCGCTAAGTTGAGAGTGTTCATTGATGTTTTGGACTGCATATTATTCCATGAACCCGAAGGAGAGAGTTAGAAGGCGAACGGCAGGGTTCAATTATTAATTATTTAGTAAATCCGGACGCGTCAACAGCCAAGGGCAGCTAGTCCCGTAAGAGAAGTGGTAGGTGGCGGTGATCTTCCCCCGCTTGATGTCGAGATCCGGCGACGACCTACCCGTCCGCTCGCGTGGTTTTCCAAAGCTAGGTATCTCCCACCAGCAGGGCACAGAACAAAGCCGAGACAAGCTCTAAGCTTCCGTCTGATCATGTGTAGTATGTGTGTTGCTTGTAAGTGTAATTGTGTCTAAATAAGGTGTGAGGACAGAACAAGGAAGAGGAAGGAAAATTCGCGCGCGATCCGTGACCTGTTTGTGAGGGTACTGCTCCGGCAATCGCCTGATGTTCATTGAGGAAACCTCGGAAAAGAACCGATCAGAGCAGCCGGACACTATAATTCTCCTCCACGCAGCGACCGAATTCGACCCAGCCATGTAGCTAGTGTCGAAAATCCTGCCACCGTTGGGGAGTGGGTCAGTTGATGCGCTGGGCTTCTTTTGCCGGAAAGGGGGGTGGAGCGGAGGGTTCACCTGAGCGTGAAGGCGAGCAGATTGGGTGCGGGGGCGTCGCCCATCCGAATGGGCGCAAGGGCCGCCTGGCAAGCGGATGTAAGTGGCGTAATAAATTTCTCGCTCGTTAAGCGCGTTCGCCCGACCGCCCTGGCCCGCCCCCGCCCCCGCCCCTCCCCGCTGCGCAGACCGACGCTCCGGGAAGCGCGCGGGGGCGTCGGGGAGATTATCGACGCCTCTTGTTAGGGCATAATTACCCGAGGCAGCGAAGCGGAGCTGCAGTCGTTTCGTCGCGTTTCTGCGATTCAATCGTGACACGCCCGCCCCGCACCGCCCCCTCCCGCCGGTCCGGTCCGCGCCACGCGGATTTCGGCTCGAGTACTGTGAGGAAATCCGCGAGTCGCAGACTTGGTGAGGGTGTGGACGGCAGTAGAATTCGAAATAGAGCTGGGGGAGAAATGAAGTGGCGGAAGGATATCAGTAATCTAAAATGGCGATGGAGAAAGTTATGAAGGGCGTTGGGGACTTGACAGGAAATAATTTCGGCATGTGGAGTCGATGGTGGCATGAATAACTACAGGTAAGGTCATGATCATGGCACAAAAATACAAGATGTGGTAGTTATAGAAAATCTGCAATATTTAAAATGAGTGAGTACGGGCAATGAGAATAACACCTGGTGACTGATATTGGGTTGAATAGCAAATGATATTCTGAGGATGGAAATCTTTGGGAAAAAAATTGCTAAGTAAATAATCAAAGGAACAAATTTGGATGACAAACGATAAAATTTCCGATTTTGCTGCTTTGCAAAATCAAGGAAGATAATAGAGAAAGTGATGTGTTGCTGAGGTGAGCGTAAGGCGTCTCACTATTAATAGCAGAAGGGAAGCGACACAGAAAAGATGGCATTGCAGCCCCGACAGCGATAGTGCAAGAGGAAGATGATTTAGGATACGGAGTTTTTGAGACTTTTTCCGTCGCCCATTTTCTATTAGGCATATACTTTCATCATTTAGAAATGGTAATCAGTAAAAACATTCTATGGCGTATCCAAGTCCCAAAACGCAAGTGGAAAATGAAATGTTTTTCAATTAAATATTTCACAAGCGTAAGCATCATTTCATGTCGAAAGTGAAAGTGAAGTTGATACCTACTTATTAACGATTAGCTGTAAATGTTGACGTGCCTGTTAGTTCGAGGAGTTGTAGCTGGGGAGGAGACGTCGGGCTTTGGGGGGGGGGGCAGTCGATTAGCCCTGCAAACGAGTTCTCGTTTCAGCGGCCTCGTTCAGACTTCCTCTACCGGAAGACGCCTCCGCCTTGCGAAGTGATTTCGCGCAGTCAAATTAATATTTCGGAGAGATGGGCCTCGCTCCCGCTGACCGCCTATCGTTAACACAAAGGGCGCGAGGATTGAAGTCTAAAAGTTATGCACCGATTAAAAGTTAAATACGATTGTTCAACGTGTTAGGTCACGATAAGGGCTTATCTTGGTTGAAGTCAATTCATTTTGAATTGTAATTTAAATTCTAAATTATTTATTCATTCGTTTTCCTTTTAAATTTCTAAAGGAGGCATGTGGTAATCCAATTGATACAATAACCAATTATTCCGCATGTTTGTAATTTGATAAGTTATTATTTTAAATTGTTCAAAAAGGAAAATTAATTATATAAAACATCATCTGAATATGACATTGCTCCCAAAATTAATAAAGCAAAACTTAATGTTTAAGGGAATGCGTGCTAATAATATCCAACAATTTTTTCAATAAAATTAAAACGTATATTTGGTATTAATATACCGCGTATTCCATTGTTATTTGCAGGGTTTAAAAGTAAGAAACCCCACAATCGTATGTCAAATCACTAAAAAGTCTTATTCGAATTATTATATGCTGAATTTATAATAACAGTTGTTGACTTAACCCTGAGGATTAACAAACAAATTAACTGAGGATTGGCGAATTCGCAGTTGCAACTTAATCGGTTTTGGAAATTACTCAGTTTTTTAAACTTATTTTTGTATCTAAGAAACAATACACGTTCTTTTTTAAGAGACCGCAAACAACAACGTATTTTAGAAACTTTCTTAAGGATTGTAATTTTCCAGTAACTTTACTTTTGAATTCTTTATTTTTCTAAATTTGAAGCAGCTCTTCATGTTGATATTTTGATATAATATTTCGCCGTGAAATCAGAAGTGAAAATCCCTTAACCTAACAGAGTTCGCACCGAATTTCCGAACTGGAGTGCTTGCACTGGTTGTGCGGGACCCAGGTATCCAGAAACCCATGGGAATTATATATTTTAAATCAATACATATAAATTATATTGTATTTGTCATATATTTATCACATATAATCACGGAATATATGTATATATTGATGATAATCACAATGCAAGTGCTAGCGTGTAAAATGATGAGTGAAGTTTAATAATTTCACAAATCAGTACAAAAATGATTTAACGCTACGACTTTCTAGTGGAAATATATTCTTAAACTATTAATACATGTTTTTAAAATAATATTTATTATTGAGATATTATTTGTCACTGTTAGTCGCCCTTAACAGGGAACTGAAATGTACTCTTAATTAAGAAATTTGAGCAAAAACACTTGCCCCCGTGCAAAAATATTGATTTTTTCTGACTTTTCCTTAAAATTCATGTAACCGGCGTCTGTACCCTATCTCTGAAATTTGTTTAAATTGCAAAACCAATGAATGTTAACTCTTTGTTCCTAATAACAACTAATTCTTAAAAAATAGTGGCATATATATACTTCACGTTATTGATGCAATTAGAATTTACGAGAGAACAAAAGCCAGTAACATGGTACGTAATGTAGTTTACATCCCGAATTTCTAGTAATTGCAACCGTAACATACCATTTCTCACGTAATTTCAACGACGTCAACTTCCTTGTTCACTCATGATCGGTATCATCTTCAGATTCATCTTCATCTATTCAAAGCTTACTCTACGTATTCAATTCCGGCCCTAAAACAGCTGGCAATCAATTTGCATCCCCTTAGTGACAAAGATTGAATTTTATTAAAAACTGTTTTCAATTACTTAAAACTTGACTCAGATTGTCTACGAATTATTACAACTGAAAATTCCTCGATTTATTAGATGTGCGTCCACATTTTGTAACACCAATGCTCGCATCAAGAATAGAGAACTCATCACATTTTAAAACGTTATTTTCTCAAAAACCATTAGGAAATAGTTTATAACGCAATAATAAGATTATAGTTCGTGCAACCAGAGTTAATATAGGAAGACATATGGAACAACAGATCTCTATCGCGCGGTCTTCTTCCGGAGAAACAATGATGCAATTGATCTGGGTCTTAGAGACCCGGCGTGACTTTTGCCATGAAAAGCTGAATCACTCTTGCACCCCATTTTACTTTCATTATTCATTTCGTAAGAAAGGGTATACATTATTCAGTGGCCAACTATTACTGGAACAGAGGTACGCAGGACCGAATACTCGTAAGGCAGTACAATTTCAACAGCATGCGTTCTCAAAGCATGGATTAAATTCTCTCCTAATTTCTTTCGACAATAGATTCAACGTCTCAAAATTGACCAGAAACTTTTTACCTAGTTTTTTAATATGAAAACAAAGAAATAAATCGTGAAAAATTACAAATACTTAAGTATAAATAGTGAGGTGTGCCTGGCACGTTCTATTAATTCCGTGACGTTGCATGAACTGTCAGCTTTCTACGTGCAGACCCTGAGCGACAAACGAAAGCCCTTGAATGATCAAAACGTGACGAAAAGCGTCCAAGGTATCGAGCGTTGGACGTCAGAGCGTCTTATTAAAAGAAAGTCAAAATTGTTTCTTTATCGAATCTCTTTTCCGTCGCGACTTTTATGTCGTTCTTGAATGTCGAGATGAGAGAGAAGTTTTGAGTCGGCAGTGTAAAAGTTTGCGGGAATATCATTAAAACTTAGATATTTTAGACGGTTCGCGAGGAAATGTCTTTATACTTTGTTATTCTAATGGCGTCTTGTTGCTTTGAACGCATATTTGTAAAGGCGTCCTGTTCGGTTCTGTCTCCAGACGATAATTTTATATCTCAGTATCTCTTTTCACTTTTAATCGCAGTCCCAAGCGAAGTGAAATAATGATAGTGAAACTTAACAGGCTAGTGAATGTAAAAGAAAGGTAAGTCAAAACGTACACTTTTCTTAAAATGCAGAGAACATGCTATTCAAAGGAATTATCATTCATTAAGATACATCTCATAAATGAAAATATTGAGTTTGGTAAGCATATCTTAAAAACAGCTTATACATTACATTACACTGCAAATAAGTGCAATCGTTTTTATTTCAAATGTTTGACAAAAAAAATGAATGTTTGAGAAACTCAAAGTCATCAAATTTTCAGACGATACATTGCAAATTATTTTGAATTTATAAAAGTTAGAGTATTTTGTTGTAAAAGACAATATACATGTAATATTTTGAAAAGTAAGCCAATTGATTTAGAAGTATGTACTGAACTGAAGAAAATCATACGGTATTTAATTTCAACTTCTACTATTTACCTTATGTACTCTCTCTATTATTTGGCAAATTAGTCTTCATACAAGACTTGACGCTACCTTTCTTTTCTTGTCGGTTTTTCTTTCCTTAAACCCTTTCATTATATATTTTTTTCTTTCCTGCTTTTTTTTTTTTTTTTGAAAATGTATCCGGGAGAGGCCATGCCCCCGAATGTAGTTTACGAAGTTTTTCGAGTAAAGAGTTCGACGGGGTTTTTAGCTCTATCTCCGTTGAGACTACGTTCAGACGCTAAACACATATAAAATAAAGTTATCACGAACTACTTAACTTTCGCGAGGCATCTCACATTGAAGTAGCAGCGACGGCGAGCGCAGACGCGGTGGCGGTGGCGGAGGCGGTGGAATTGCGCAGATGCAGTAAAGGCAGCCGCCTTTGGACGTCCCATCTTTCCCTTTGATGAAACTCCCCGACTTCGCAACAGGGCTTTACAGGGAAACTGACTCGCGGAAATCCTTAGTGGACGACTTGTTCCGTCGCAGTCAGGGAGCCCCCACAGCAACCCTTGGGATTGCGATGTTGGTCAGCCCAATTGTGATGCCCAAATTGGCAGGTACTCAAAAAAGTGCTTTCAATTCACTTAGTGATCTGTTATTCTGCTATTCCGGCCTTACTAGCCTGTTCTTTCTATTCATATTCTTACTACATGTCCATCTTTATTTTTTGCAATGCTATATATGTCAGCATTGTACGATAGGTTTAATGGATTTAGGTTACTTTAACGTAAATCCGGAATGTAAAATGAAGAAGGAAGCCTCTTTTATTTGATTTGTATTTTGCCGCTATAAAGCTAATCTTTATGATCACTTTCGATTAGAGCTGGGAATTCATATCGTAAATATACGTACAAGGTATTGGGATTCGGCGATGAGAACAAATATACTGTTCCAGTAATACAAAATGGTTCAAAAACGGAAATAATGAAATTATATTTTATTTATTACATGGAGGTTAGTAAACGTACGCGCCGGTAAATAATAGGAATGTTCAGTGAAGAATTCAAACATAAAAGGTATAGTTTGCTTCCTTTCTAGCTTTCAACGGTTTACTGTAGTATCGATTCATTATTATGTACTTTGTTTCAACGTCTATGTGTATACACAAACTGCGCTCTCTTGGTGCAATTCGACCCAACTTCCCGTATTTCATTTATTTTTAAATGATTAATTTTCAAAGAACCGCTACTCATTCAAGTTATTTCTTCTCCAACACCGACCACATATGTTTTCAATGTGTATTTTTCTACAGTACAATGATTTCTGCAACATGTTAGGTTTCATTTACTTCAGATTTTTCTCAGTACTAATTTTTTCTACAAATGTTTCATATAAAAGGATTAGGAAATTATATCCTCTTTGAAATTGAATTTTCTATAGAACTTAAGGTTAAAGAGTTATAGAGGAAAAAAGCGGAAAAATATAACAAAAATACCGTTCTTTTCGGGCTTCCCGGATTTAGCATAGGGTCTAGGAGGTGGAAAACGAGGGGGGGTAATTGGTCCTTGGATACGTACTATATATTCAAAGAAAAAGTCTTATGACCTTTTTCCAGGTACCCCCTCCCTTTTCAGTTCTATCAACTGAACTATACTGTTTACGACTAGTTTCTTCGATTTTATCAGTACAGAACTTACATGTATGCAATCATTTATCGGCTGTAGGTCGCCTGCGACGATATGATACAGATTTGTCTACTGCTCAAAGACTTCCCCGAGAACCTGGGTACCATTTTGACATCCTCCGTTAACGATAGTTCCAACGTTTGTTCTACAGTTACACTTCCCTCCCTATCCTCCCGAAATGACCTCTCATACAAGCAGGTACACTTACAAACTCTTTCGCGCGTCTCGTCCTTATCACAGTTGTTTGGGGTGTCATCTTTTTGTCCTTTTAACAGACGTGCATTTACCGCGAAGAAGACCTGACGCGGCCTTAGACGGAGCAGACACAGCGCCACCTACACAGCTGAGATCATAATCGCGCCATCCTTCTCCCGCTCCTCCGTGCCCTTCTTCTCCCTCGTCGCCCGCTCCCCCACCCCCACTCCTTCCGGCTGGTCGCTCACGCCGGCCACGTACCTGACGGCAGCTGGCGAGGATTTATTTGTCTGGAGTTGCGGACGGGCTTAGAAGAAAACTGCGGCCTGGAAAGATACGGAGACGTGCTTTATGTTCGCACCCGCACAAAGGTCGCAGAGTTTGCTACATGAATGACCCTCCGCTCGCAGGGAATGGGGCAGTCTTTGACGGAGATTAAAGGAAGGCCGAAACCTAACTTTCCTCTCAGCCGATTTTTAGGGCAGGTCGTTTTTGAAGTGAAGATATCTTGGGAAGCGTTGAAACGCTATTCTGTTTCAAGCTCATATTCAAAGAGGGAATTTTCATCGCTACAGAGGAATGCTGTGCTTCAGCTTTTCTCACAAGGAAAAAGCCTACTAGAAATATCACAATGTTCTTTCATAACATCCACTGAAACTACACGAACACATTTAAATGGGATAAAATATTGTTGTTTTTCATTATTCACATTAATAACATTTCAAGAACAAACATTTTGAAATTATGTTTTTATATCCTTATTTTCAAGATGTGTGAGAATTGTTATTTCACTCTCAACTGAACATGAAACAAAGTAATTTTCGCCAATTGCCACGAATTTGATGTCGATAAATGAAACAGCAAATCGTATTCCCAAAATCTGTATTCAATGCCACTTTAATATGAAGTTCATTAGACGCAGATGACACCCTCTTCGACTCCTACTTCGACTTCTACTTACTTCATTTCCATATTCTTGCATACTCATTTTGGTCTGACCGTTTGTACTATATTTTTGTGCTTGGTGCTTATTGTTCTCGTTTTTCGAAACACAATGTAATAAACAGTAATTGGTGCATTAAGTACCCCGCGCCACCTTCCGCCACCCCGGCCGGCGATTTTTTCACATAATTGTATTTATGAGTACATGTCAGATAACGGTTCTTGAAAACTCGACAGTTTTCTGTGAAAATGAGCTCAAAATTCAGCATTTTCAGAAACGCTCAAATGCAATTTTCTCAAAAATGGCTCCAAAGTTGTTCTTCAAACTTTTGCAACAAAATAGTACTAATTGCATTGTTTATATGACGTAAAGTTTATTTTGTTGTATTCTTTTGTTTTTTGAATTACACAATTCTTTTAATGTCACACGTCATTAATATGCACATTTCCATCGGTTTGTATACATGATTGCATTTGTGAGTGGAAGTGCTTCAAATGACTTCCAATAACCTTTTTCGAAAACTCAGTAGATTCCTGAGAAAAGGCTTAAATTTCGCATTTTCAGTAACGCTTAAACTCCATTTGCGGCTGTAAATTTTTCAATAAAAATTGTCATTTAGGACGAGGTTTTACTCTTCTAATATATTCTTTAAGTAAAATTCGTTCTGCCACTAGGAAACCGAAATATTTAGAAAATTTCAAAAAAAGTACTTTGGGCGGCGATAGATGGTAGCTGGCAGGAAAGAGGATCAAAACTGTACAGTACCATTCCACACCAAGAAAATTAAAAGAAATTGCTACGAGAACGTCTGTGCACCTCTAGTTATTTTTAATTCTTGTATTGTGGATTGGGCATCTGCACAGCGTTAACTGGGCTAGGGGTGATATTTGTATAAGGCTTGTATAAAAGTTGGAGGAAAGGTATGTGATGTCTTAGGCTAATTTCTCTAGGTTGATTTCCTCCCTGCGCCAACCATGAGTGCGCACGTGCAATTAATGAGTGCAACTGCGTAGTCTGTCTCGCCGCCCCGGCTGATGCTATCGGCTCCTTACAGGGCGCCGTCGCGGCGGCCTCCGACAGTCGCTGTGGGCGGCGCCGGCTCTTGCGCTTTAATGCGCTTTTAATGGTGCATGACAGTCATGCGCCAGAGGGGTGCTACGTAGGCTGTTCAATAATTTCCGACCTGACCAAGCTATCAATAACGAAACCTTCTGAGCAGTTTATAGTTTAATTATTAACTGTTGTAATGCTATAAGTTTGCAGTTGACATCTCTCTCAGTTTTGTGGAGAGAGGTACTTGAGTTGGATGCGGTGTGTGAAATCTCATAGTATTTGGCTTCTTCGCGATAACGCTTCTGTGCTAAGTAGACACATTCCAAAGAATGTAATGAAGGACTATTGTTTGAAGGAGCTGGACCACACTTCAGCCTAGATTGCGCACCCAGAGACCATTTTGTGAACACAAATTTGGAGTATTTATTTAAAGACCTAGAAATGTTAATATGCAGATGTGAAAAGCGGGTTGGAGTAAAGTATGTTTAAGTTGAAAAAATACATGATTTTTTTTGTCAAAAATAGAAGTTAGTAAGACCAAAAACGTATGGACCCTACCATGTACAATGGTTAGCGTATCGGGTTGTTATACCCAAGTTTGCGGCTTCAAATCCGATAGCAGCCGTGGGTTAAAAAAATCCTTCTTACGCCATCCTTCGGAGTAGAAGTAAAGCCGGCTGTTCCACGTTGTAGATTTACTGCGTGTTAAATATCCTCAAACCTAAAATAAGCCTCTGAGCTAAATTCAAATAGCCTGTTTCGTCGCCCGAGTTTCTCCGCCAGACGGTGAAGGAGCGTAACGAAACTTACGTGGTCAGATGGAAGAGCAAGTCTGATGGCCTGAGCCTCGCCACGTAAAACAAGGCATCATTGTGCGCCCGCCTTTCTCCTCGACCAGGATGACACCGACGCCATCATGGACTCGCCACAACTGGCAAAAAGACACTTTTGACGCTTGTGCTATGGGGAGCTTTTTTAAATTTTGACGATTCTGTCTATCCGTTGTACTTACCGACGTCTACATGTTACCTGATATTGCTATCAGTTTAGTCAGTGAATCTCACTCATCTAGGCTGTCAACTTCTCTTTGGGTCTCAGATTTTTCTCACAAGTATTACAATGTGACTTTTGAATATATCTTTCAATGTGATGCCCGCCGCTTCATTGCATTGATTTCCTTTTGATATTTTCTTTGGGTTATTATACCTCTTACAATTTGTTTTTCATTTTTAACTTTGTGTCCCAGATATAAATGACCTTCTACGTTTTCAAAAATAACTGTGAAATTTTAAGCTTATCGAGTTAAAGGAAACGACTTAGGGAAGTAATTGCATGTGACGCGCCTACGCTGCATTCATTTGATGAAGTTACTTAATACGAATGTAACAAGTTCATTTTTTTAAATTTAAGGTCGCATCAACATCTAGGTCATTAGCGACCACTATTGGAGTTAACGTTATGATAACTGTGAAGATGAAACGATATGATGATAAAGGATGAAAGGACGAACACAAATACAACCAGCCGAGGCGGGACTCGAACCCGCGATCTTCGGTCCGAGATCGCTACGACTCCTGCCTTAGCGATCTCGGCCACAGAGTCGGCAACAAATTTTTAAACCTGCGAAGATCCGTGCATTGAAAATGATATCATATTTCCACGTGATCGCTATGTGAGTAATTTGTTGTACTTGTCCAATAATGACGTTGCTACCAGTATCGTCCACATGTACCTGCTAGAACTATCAAAAATATTTCTGTAGGAACATTTATCTAATATCGATAATGTTATCGACGCTTCAAAAGTTCATCTTCCAACAAATAAAAACCAAAAATTATTTTTCTCTTAGCAAAAGAAAGAATCTCTGTGTATATATATATATATATATATATATATATATATATATATATATATATACATAATATATAAAGTATATTCGTTTTCTCTTAGCAAATTAAGATTTTTTATAATATTTGAATGAACAAAGCCACTTTATTACTATTCTTTGGTTTTCTTTTCCACTTCAAAATTTATTTGCCATAAATATTTTCCACCTTTCTCTTGTTTTGCAATAATAAATTATATTCCGATATTTGAACAACAGAATGGCACAGACTTTTTCGTACTAGTTGTTTTTGTAACATCTTTGGTTTAGCTAGCTTCGGTCTGACCCTCTTGCCCCCTGCCATCCTAAATTTAAAGCTCTTTTTCACAGAAAACAGTTGAGTTTTCGAAAAACTTGATTGAAAGTCAATTGAAGCCCTTCCATTCATAAATACAGTAATGTATACAAATGTCTATAAATGTACATATTAAGGACGTGAGAGATTTTTGAAAAAAATTACATTTGATTAATTTTTGAAAACAGAAAAGAATATACCAAAATGACTTTTGTATCATCTTAAACAGTGCATCTAGCACTATCCGTACAAAAAGTTTGTAAAACAAATTGGAGATGTTTTAGAGAAATTGTTTTTGGAACATATTTTTATATTACGCAAATTCTACTCAATATAGTGCTAAAACTACTAAAATTTACGTAGCTATTAGTGATTATGACTGTAATATCTCGACCATAACGATATTCATGCAATCAGTTGCAAATATAGATTATTTGTCTTTTAAAGGCATTCAACAACTTTTGTCGCGAGGTGCGGCATATCCGAGGACCGCACCGCGGCAGCGCGGGCGTGCGCGGACGCCGAGCCAGCTTTCAACAAGATTAGAGACATTGCGGGTCCGCCGCGCCACGCGGAGCGGGGAGACAATGAGGCGGAGCGGGGCGGGGCGAGGCGGAGCAAGGCGGACCGAGGCGGGACGAAGCGGGGAGTGGAATGGTGGGGATGGCGGGACGCGGCGGGCAGGGCATAGCGGGGTGGGGGGGGCGGAGAGGGAGTGGCGGGGCGGGCGGGGCGGGCGGGGCGGGCGGAGCAGTCTGGTGTACGGGAGGGGCGGGGCAGGGCGGGGCGGGGCGGGGCGCAGCCATGCGATGGCGCGGAGGCATCGCCGCCGACGCAGACTAGCTTTTAATGCCTCATGACAAATTAGGCGATCGGATCCCGCTTTGGCTCGAAACAATAAATAACGCCCGCGGAGAACAAGCCCGCGCGCCGTGGAGAGGCGCACGGAAGTGCGGGGGCGGGGGGGGGAGGCGGTGATCGGCGGCGCCACTCGGAGCGAGCTAACGACGCGCCGAGGTGCTAACGAGCAAAATGTTGTGCCTGCCGCTCAGCGTTTTTGTGGCGTCTTGTTGTGTGTGCGAAGTTAGAAAATACTTTCAAAATTATTCACGACGCATGTCGAATGGGAATAGGAAGTAGTGGCTATCAAATTTTTTAATAGAATTTACGTGTCAAGAATTAGGTTTATAATTGGTGGTATTCTGTATTTCGAACTGATTTGATAAGATATGTAAAAATGTAGATCTGATAAAAGTTGTTTCTATAGTATGTCCCGATTCAGTATTTAGTCCTGGAAGTTTTTATTCATCCCACTTGCTTGTCATTACCCGCTCTTACTTAACTTATTAGTTATTGCTTGGTAAGTATTTGTTGTTCGCGTCCTTGAAAGGGGTCATGGTCACGTAAACCAACTGATTTCGGGTAACTAAACAAAACACTGGGGCAATCTCAAACTACATGCCTGCCGCTACGCTTATTGATAATGATCCAAAGGACATATTCTTATAAGCTTCCATGAATTCGAGCTAAAATAAAGCACGAAATTCGTACGAAAGCAACTTTGTGATACTCATTTAAAAATGCCTTTTAAAGTTTCATTTGTACCCCAAGGCTTCACTTTCAGCCCTTGTAATGGAAATAACTATTGTGGTATAAAATATCTCTCCTCTTTCTCTCTTTCTCTTTCTCTCTCTACATCTCGCCTCTCTCTGTCTGTCTGTCTGTCTGTCTCTCTCTCTCTCTCTCTCTCTCTCTCTCTCTCTCTCCACACACACACACACACCTCGGATCAACTGTTTACGACTGATTGCTATATTGTTGAAACAACTGTTGATATGATTTCGCAGTTCGTCACCAGCCCCCGCTTCGCCCAGTGACAGGGCAGAGCTGTCTGAACCGCGCCCCCGGTACTTGCACCTGCGTCCGCGGCCGCGCAGCTCCTAAATCAGGGCGGCCGCGCATCGCGTCCCGTCGCGTCGCCTTCGACCCCCTTCCCTCCCCCACCTTCACTCCCACCCCCTCCCTTTCCACAATGCGCACGGCGGCCGGGCGGGCGCAGGTCATGGCGCGGCAAGGGGATTCCCCCCGCCGGCACATCGGTGTGGCGGCGACTGGGTGGAAGGGCCGGCAATGTTGCAAGAGTCTCTACACACGGGTTTTCTTCACTTCGCGTCTAAAGATCACGCGCGAATGAGGGAGAGGGAAGGCAGATATCAATGAGGAACTGCAACGTCACTACAGCTCCGACTTTTACGACTCCCTATTGGAGTCTGCATTCCCTCTTTTGCACGTGACCTTGAGATGCCACGTTAAAAAAAAGCAAGTATAAAGAAGCTGTCCTGTTGTTGCTGCTGTAGGCGGCGGATATGTTTATTGGTATAGGTGGTGATTGATTGATTAGTGATTCCGGTTGCTTCAACTACTAAGGTCGTTGTCTCGTAAGTATAGTGGATGCTATTGCCGCGGGAGGTGGCAGTAATACTTTTCTACTGGATGGCGAGATCCGGTGCCCACCTCCCACTTGGTTTTCCCCCCGTCTCTCTCAAGCGGGGCCCCGCTCCAGTCGGGACCAGCTCTAAGCCCCGGTAGTGTAGTGTAGGGCATGTACAGTAAATGTAAGTGTGCGTAAGAAAGGGGAAGGATAGGACAAGGAAAGTTGCGTGCGGGCCGCGGCTCGTTTTATCGGGTACTGCTCTGGCATTCGCTTGGTGTTGATTGGAGAAACCACGGAAAACTACCGATCAGAACAGCCAGTAACTGGAATTCTCCTGCAGACAGCGATTGAATTCGACCTATCTAGCTGGTGTCGATGTGCTGATGATTATGTTGGGAACATGATTTCAAGGCAAATGGCGATGAATTATGGTGGTAGTGTTGGTCTGAACGATATATTATTAGCTACTAACCTGCCTGCTGGCCAAAAGAGTTTAGGGTGGGTTAAGGTCGATTAGGGTGGGAAACATACCAATGGAATAGTGGGAACGCGTTCTCCTTTGTTGATTGGTGTGGTTATACTTGGGTTTCTCTAACCTGGCCGGTGACAGCTGATCAGCAGTTACGGTTTCGCTCAATCGGGATGACCGGCAGGTCCTAGGTTCGAGTCCTGACGGAGGCAGGATTTTCGAGCTGAGCTGTAAGAGCTGATGAAGTGTCATCGGCCAGGTTCGAAAAACCTAAGTATAGATGCCGTTAACACGACTGCGCTTGACTAACTTGGTGGCGATATTGGGGATGAAGCGGCTTGGCGACGGCTTTGGAAGTGCCAGCAGCACCAGCAGCGGTGGCAACGGCTGCAGCTGTGGAAGCATTCGCTGCCCCCTCCCTCATCCTTCCCCCACGAAGCGGCCACAGAGGAACTGTTTTCACCTCTAATCGCGATGCAATTTCGCTCACCGCTGCCAGCCGCCCTTGGCCTCGCCAACTTTGCCTTCTCCCGCTCCCGCGGAGGAAGAGCAGTGTTTGCGAATGAGGAGCAGAAGGGGGAAGGAGCTCAATTGGAAAATCGCTTGGGAGTAAGGAGAGGAAGATCACGACCTTCCTGAAACTAATACATTAAACAGGTACACTGGTAGAGAATATCAGAGAGACAATGTGGAGTTACTGGAAAGGAATTTTGGAAGATAAACGTATGTACGTGAATGCCCGAAAAAGAAAGAAAAAGGATATAGACTCGAAATGTTTGTGAAGAAAGGCACGTAACAAACGATACTGCGATGCTCATGCTTAATTATGCATTTATTAGTTATTATTTTAGCGTTTATTAGTTTATTTTAGCATATGTTAGTTATTAGTTTATTATTCATGTGTTATTATGCTACTAGTATGTACTGTTATGTTATTGTTATTATTGTGTTAGTTTTTTGTGATTTTTTAAGAAGTGAATGATATTTCATTCCATTTTTAGTCATGGCAAATATCACTTTTTCTAAAATCGTTTGCGGTGGGAATATTTCCAACGTGTTTCCCATATATTATTGAAATACCGTCAAAACACCATTATCGTAATTTATATACGGAAGGGTCTAAGTTTGTGACCCTGCTTTAAAATTGTTTTTTCGATGCTTCTCCGAAACAATGAAAATCAAAATGCCTTATGAGGAAGTTTTCCTGACGCCTCGTCTGAGAGACTTCTTAGAACGTTAATTAGCGTCCAGAGGGAGCAGAATCACGTGACTGCGGAGGTTGAGCGGCGCGAGGTCGCGGGGGAGGGGTGGGGACGTGAATGTAGTGCCGGAACGCGTTAACGACCTGCACCAGGAATGTCAAGAGCGCGAAACCGTTGTTTCTGGAGCAATTCACGAAAGTTTAGGAAATACATGGAAGTTCTCCTCGCAGGTTTCTAATTAAATAGTTGGTGACCGCAAACTGTCCCCTTCCCACGTGCAATTTGGGAAAGGTTCCCGTCCAGACCCTCTGTGCGAGCACCGTCAGTGCCTTGTTTAAATTTGAGGTTCTCGTGGAATGGTCGTTAAAATTGGGAACAGTACCTGGTGAACATTTACAATTCCTCGCAATTTCCGTTAAGTTCTGGATGTTTATGTTGAACAATTTACATTATTTTTATTAATATATGGTCATGCTGATATTGAAATTGGTCTATTCTCATAACTATCAGTAAATCATTAAATAAATTAAATTTTATATATTTTTTATTTATACTGGATGAGTGATTTAACATAAAACTATAGGAAATGCGCCGCGTACCCAAACTTTTCCTTCTCTTAGTGTCAGCAGATAGTGCTCTGGCTTAATACTGGAGGTCTAGAACAGATTCAAAAATATCATAGGTTTTAATGAAAATCGGAATTATACCATTTTTGTAAAAACGTTTTCATTTATGTCAGCAAAAAATGTAAAGAAAAACTTGCAACCACTTACCAGAAAATATTTAATTATTACAAAACGTCATATCGTAGAGCGCTAAAATTAAAATATGATGTAAACTCGAAGACCATAAGCGTCATTTAGTCAGTGAGTGCACTTTCATTCTGACGGCCGGCTGGCGGGTGAATGTTCTGACGAACTAAGGTCGGTCGTGTTCGCAGGCTTACGTGTGAAACACGACTAATTGCCCTTCTCCTGAATTCTAAATTCTTTGATTGAATAAAAAAATTAATTTTTCTTCAGCAATACCTCGAAATATCCACAGCGCTTCGACTCACTGCAAGCACAACCTTCTGTATGGATAATTCCCAAGAAGCTTCTGTGAAGAAACAAACATTTCTTACCAAAATGACAAATCATTTGATCGCCTCTTCGAGTAGAGGAAGGTAATGTGTGCTTTTGCTGACTGAAATTTCTTATCCTTAATTAGTAGCTTATTTCGTGCGTTTCTCAACACTTCTGAATTATATGCCCATGATATTTTGCATTCACAAAAGTTGGATACAAAGGGTAGCAATACCTTTATAATTCGTACCATCCTTTCCCAAATATTTCCTTTATTAGATTCCTTCAGTGTAATCATCCCTGTTAAATCGCATACATATTGAAGGTGTTGTATATGGACTTCGCGTCCATCCCCCACAGAGACCCCCTTCTGCGAAAAATGGGTTCTCTTGTGTCGCAGTGCTCAGATGATGTCACAGAGTGATTCCTTCATTTTGGAGAAAACGTTGAATTTACACGGGCTCACGTTGGGTGAATGCTGTTGGCTCCGACTGCCAGTGGCGCAGGAGCAACGGAATTACATGTTAACCGCATGACACAGCGCATTATTGTGATGGTTGATGGAAGTTCGTGCCAAAACGTCCAGTGTATTTTTTTTTCAGTGCGAAATGAACATAGTGTCGCAAAAAGTTCTAATAGAATCCTACATTGACCGTCTATCTGTAGGGTACAGCATTATGAAAGATTTTTCCATTGGTATGGTAAACCACAATAAACAAATCTCCCACGATCATGGCAGTGGCATGTTCGTTGGGAGAGGAGAACCTGGGATTTTTGATTCTTTGAATTTCCTTACCAACCGTGGTTCGTACGATCGAGTCCATGTTTTGCCCGTAGTTACTCTCCTTCCTAAGATGTCTTTACCGACCCTGTTGTGGCGATTCAATAATTCCTGTGCATGTAAGTAACGATATCACTGTTGCACGTCAGTGCACTGATGTGGTATTCAACGCACTGCGGTTATGCGGAACACAAGAGGTCGTGTAGAACTCTCTTATGGCACGTTCTTTGTCTTCGCTTGACCTTGACCTATCACTCTACCCCTATTTCACGGGATTCTACTTCGCAGTAACACAGTTATTACCATTCGCCACAGTTCATCTCGCATTGCCTCATCAGCTTCGAAATCCTCGTGGCGCTGCGACACGGCCTTCTGACCTTTCTATCCAACACTTGCTTTTTTAATACGTTAATATTTAAAATAATACAATAATTTGCAATGACGTAATAGACTAATGTTAATAAGAAAATGTTATGAATGAGCGTATGTGAAAAGAAATGAGGTCTCCATTTATTGCATAATTGCGGTTTAATTAAAATTGGAAAGAAATTGTAAATAATTCCGAATAAACAAATATAATTACAGAATCGTTGTCGTATTTTCTTTGCTTTTATTCCCAATATTAATGTTAGTTCGTGGTGGTGTTTATTTTTTCTCTTACTACAACGTCCAATATTATGATACGGGAGGTTACTCAGTTCATGTTCGAGATGAATGACAATGCAAATGAAAATCCGAACACACCCTGAAATAGCGGCAGCTATTTTTTCAGATTACCAATGTGTGTTTGTTTGAGAGAATGATTAACTAGCGACTGACAGTTATTACCTGGGGTGAAATAACTCATGTGCAACTTTATATGAGATCGAAACAACCGTCCATCAAAACAAGCAAACAAACCATTTTTTTAACTCTCCTATTGATGAAATTAATAATGTTTATGCTAGTTGTTAATGTTTAATATTACATTTGTACCGGTAATATAATAATAAAAAGTCATAGAGTAATATCCATAAATAAGATCCTTATTTCTGAATTTACTCCAAGAAGCAGGAGTTTCGACACTAGCTTTTCAGAGATGTCGAATTCAGTCACTGTCTGGAGGAGAATTGTAGCGGCCAGTTGCTCTGATCGGTGGTTTTCCTTGGTTTATCCAATCAACACCAGGCGAATGCCTCTTCATTGCCCTATCTTCACCCCTACACACAAACTTACACAAACATGCAGTACACTATCACACATGCGGGGAGACCGGTCAGGGACTTAGAACTTGTCCGGGCTGAGGAGGTGCCCCGCTGGTGGGAGATACCTGGTTGGAGAAAGCCCTGTTAGCTGACGTTAGGTCGGCGCCGGATCTCACGATCCAGCGGGGCAAGAACACCGGCACCTACCGAGTTAAACCACGCACTACACTTACGGGACTAATTACCTGAGCAGTTGACACCCCCGAAATCACTAACAATCAATCGAACAAGCAAAATCCCGGGAGTATTTATTTAATCGTGCGTTGGCCGACCTCTCCCAGCGGACGCCGTTGGTCGACGTCGAGCTCTTCTTTTCACCCTGTAATTTCACTTTACTTGACACGTTTTCTCCAATATGTTTTTCTTTCTAATGAACATTTTTACAATTATAATTTTTTTTTATAATATCTATTCTTTTAAAATCAATAAAAAATTACTACAATGAAAAAAATATAATGTATGTTGTCTGAATCCTTTTAATTCTCAAAATTATTTTAATCTTGTTCTTTATAATGATGATAATGAGACGAGATGTTTTCATCACAACAGCTTCATTTTCTAAATAGTATTGTGGTTGCTTCGGTTTTCATCTTCGAACAAAAGGCATATTTAATTCTTTCATTTTGTATTGACTGTGATTCGTGCGTGTATCTCGCTCAAAAGAAAAAAAATCGAAAAGGAAAATAAACAAATAAATAAATAAAAAAAATTCTACTATTCGCGCACGTCAATGAAACAACTTCATTCACCTGGCGTTGATTGGATAAACCATTAGAAACTACCGATCAGTGCATTCGACCGCTAGATTTCTCTCGCACCTAGCAATGGAGCTAGTGTCGAAAATCCTGCCATCGCGGGTCCTCGAATCTAGTGCCTCCCAGTGAGAGGCACTGCTGTGGCGCCGGTTGATGCCCTGCGCCCCCTAAGCCGGTATGAATTTTGGGAGAGGAGCGTCCGCCAGTCGGGGCAGGGGCGTGTGGGCGCTGAGCGGGGGCGGGGCGGGGCGGGGCGCCGTTCATTAGCATGCATTCGAGCGGGACCGGCCGGCCGGCCTGCGCTGAACGAATCGTCCCGAAGCGGAAGTGGAAGCGTTGCGCGTCGTGCTCTACACTTCCGAGCCGGTAATTCGTCGGAGAGCACGCCCCGGCACGCTGTGAACGCTCTGCACGAGGCACTGCGCATGCGCGCTGAGCCGCCCGTTCGGCGCGCACTCGTCCTATACGATGCGACAGAACGCACCCCCGGTCTAGTGGGTGAACGCGCTGAAGAAGGCTTCGCCTCTCGCTGTTCTTAAACGTGCGTGAAGTATTTGTTCGTCTAATCGTTGTGCGTTATATAAATACGTGAAGCATTGCGCTTTGACTAATACAACGCCGATATATTCCATTTCCACAGTAATGAAAATGTGCAATAAATTGAATAGAACAACAAATTAATTATAAATAAATGAATTAAATAACTGTTTTTTACGGAAGAAGTAATACATAATAATTAAGAATATGTCTTTACAAATGTATGTATAAACGATCACAATATAAAATATGTTTAGGAATGTATTATTACCGTCCCCAAATAGCTATTTGTGTTTTAAATTTTGTCGGAATTCCGAATAAGATGTTAAAATATATATTTCGTCTTCCGAATCTCATTCCCATTTCGTCAAGATCACATATCCACGCGTTTTTTATGTGTTCAGGGCTTACATTGAATTTATTGCGATAACGAGTGTTATGAAACGTCACTTATATGATCCTTATGATGACTCTCGTCTTTAGTTTTCTTTCAGAAGGTAATGACTGTATCGTACCATGGAGCTGCCGAAAGAGAACACTCGAAGTGGTCTGATGTGGTAGAGATATTAGAGATGACATCATGAGCGCAGGGCGGGATATACAGAAGCGACGCTGTTCGAGACGGATGTGAGGGAATCACTCTGCCTGGAAGGACGTTGCATTGGGCTTGACTTTCTACAGAAATGCAAGGGTTAATCTCATGTTCCTAAGTTCGTAATTTTGCCACCAATCTGACTTTTAGGTAAATGTGATTGCAAATTTTAAAAAGATTCGAATTTTTATGTGTTTTTGTTTTCCCATTTTAATAGCTTGTAATGTGTTTAATAGCTTATTGATGTCGGATATTTTACTTCATAATAATAATAACAACAATAATAATAATAATAATAATAACAGTAATAATAATAGTAATAATATTAGTGATAATGTATTAAATTTCATTTTATAGTAAGTCATTTTATAGTTTCCTTCGCTTTATCCCATAATTTTGTGGCAGAGATAGCTATAGGAGCACATTCACCCGACGCTAATTCGTATGAGCTAGCACAACAGTTAAGTACCCAAAATCGAAACAGGTGGGACACATTTGGACCCGCTCTTTACGGTACTTCTCCGGAGTTCCGCAGAGCTATTCCATTACAGCCTCATCTCCTCCACATCCAGGTCAAATACCTCGCCGTAACCTATTCCAACTTTGCACATTAGGTTCAACAATTTCCCACCACTGTCCACTATCTCTATTCAATGTCTACTGTAGTTGATCTTTACAGTCTTCGTCGTTCGAACTCTTGATCTTCACCGTGATTCTCGCCACTGCCATCTCCCACCCCATCCCTGTCCCGCTTTCCCCGTTTCTGGCATTCCATGCCCTGCAAGCATCATGCGCCAATTTCGGGAGCCCCTTTCCCGACTACCCCGCCCTTATCACCAGCCCAGCCGAGACACGCCTCCATCTCTGTCGGTCACGTACCCACCCTCGATACTGTCACCCCACTCGTGCTCAAGTTGGGCAGGCCCCCCCCCCGAGCTGTTTAACCCCTTCCGCCCCGCCCCCGCCTGCCCGCCGCGCTCTTTTATTGTTCACGTAGTCGCCTCAATATTAAGGACTCGTAGAATCCACTGACTGCAGAGCTGCCTCCGGGGACCCGATCTAAAATCCCCCCCTCCGCCGCTTTAGGGGGCCGAGCCGCCGCCTGGGGAGCATTCGTCTTCGGCCGCGAGGTGCGCTGGAATCGCCTCCGCCTCCGCTCTTCTGCGTGCGAGCACAGGATGTGTCCCAGGAACCTCTTACCTCGAGTTTCGACTTCTTTGAATTCAAACTTCCATGCGCCTCATTTTCTCTGCATTATTTTATAGACTGACAGTACACTTTCTGTTTAGAAATTCCATAGCGTTTTATCTTTGAATTTGCTATTGCGAGTTTGCATTTTTCTACTTTTTAAAAGTACTTCAATTTGATCTTATCTTCATTCAATTTATTTTTTCCCATTCCCGTTCATCAAACTGTAGAATTGCAAATTCTTCATATTCCCGCTTTGATCTGCCTGCATCCTCCATGAAGCGCTCTGTAAACAATTCTTGGTATTAACCTCTTTCACAGCGTACACGTTTTCCTAATTCTTCTTATTTCATGTTTCTTCCCCTTTCATATTTCTTTCAGTGGGTAGCCGCCCTAATCGGCGGTCATTTCTCCGAACAATACCAGGTGAATGCGAAGTACAACTCTAACACGAGTCTCGAACTACGTAAGCTCTAAGTTCTCTCTAGGTCTCCCGGCTGGAGTGGTACCCCGTTGGTAGGAGATACCTGGTTGGGGAAAACCCACTAGTAGATAGTAGATCGGCGTCAGATCTCACCACCTAGCGGCGGACGATTGTCGCCACCTCCTAATGAAAGTACATGCACTTCACTTACGAGACTAATGGTCTTACTAATTGTCGTGCCCGGAATCACTAACAACCAACCAACCAACTCTTAGAACTATCCTCTTCCCCTCCGTCTTCTTGTGTTGTGCGGCGTTTCTGCTCTACATGCATCTCAACCAACCAAGCAACTGTTAGAACTCTCTTCTTCCCCTGCTCTACATGCATCTCAACCAACCAAGCAACTATTAGAACTCTCTTCTTCACCTCCGTCTTCTTGTGTTGTGCGGCGCTTCTGCTCTACATGCATCTCAACCAACGAAGCAACTATTAGAACTCTCTTCTTCACCTCCGTCTTCTTGTGTTGTGCGGCGCTTCTGCTCTACGTGCATCTCACCCAACCAAGCAACTATTAGAACTCTTCTTCACCTCCGTCTTCTTGTGTTGTGCGGCGCGTCGGCTCTTCTGCCGGAGCGGCGCCGAGAGCGCACGCTTAGCCGCCCCCGTTGCCGCTTCTCCGCCGGAGCCTCTGAAATCTCTCGTCGCGATTTACGCTCGTCCAGCGCGGGAAATTTCCTGCCGAGAGCTTCTGCCTCCTTGAGTGCGTAATGTAATTACTGTGCTACGGCGATGTTGGCGTGAGCAACTGCGACGGATGCTCTCTGCTTCGGGATTTTAGAGAGAACCAGCACTGGTAGTTTGTGGATTCGGAGAAATAACGGAAATGAGTTACCTCTTTTTCAGAGAATATAAACGTGAATGTAATATGAGTACACGAATATTTTTAACGCTTCAGAAACAGTTTTTCGATTGCTATTTCAAGAAAATTAATCTGGATAAAATAATTCTGGACTCCTTCTCTAAAAGAGCAACACATCGTCAACAGCTAACCTAATGAAATATCAATTAATTTTATGCCAGAAATCTCTGTATATGTTCAGTTCACTAAAGGTAGAGTATTTCGTAAAAAAAATGCGATGCCAGATAATTTCAAAGGAAAGTTTGTAAATGATACAGCATTCTATTGTCAAACACTGCCAATGTTACTCATTAATATGTTTTTAAAGTCCTATATAAAGGGTTTTATTTCTGACGGAACGGCATTCCGAAACCTGGAGAACGAAATATGAACGGGAGAGAGAAAGAGAAAGAGAGAGAGAGAGAGAAGAAACACATTATCATTTAACACTTCTTCTTGTAAACTTTTCTTACTTTCGAAATTATTATTCCATTATTTTATTGCATAATGTGAACGAGGTAATTGAATTATTGGAGGATATACGAGAATCATATTGTACTAATATCAAATTCACCTTCAGAGGTCAGTAAATAAGAGAAATGTCACGTGGGCGTCGTCGTCTTTGGCCCCTGAGCTTTCGCCTGCGGAGTATTTCGTTACTACTCTTCAATTTAAAACCGCAGCGATGACCTTTGGCGTCCCCTATTTTTATCGTTTTTCTCAATTTTCTGCAACATTAATTCTCTAGTCCATCGCTGTTAATTCAAATATTCCGAGATTGCGTTTTCATTAGGTTTAGTATGCTGTTCACCAGCTGTCTTCTCCCTTGGCACCGCTACGAAACGGCAGATCCATTTCCACGGAATGTATTTGCATGCGCGAATCCATCGTCCTCATGGGTGAGCGAGGAGCGGAGACGGCGCTGGACGACATGGTCGCTGGGGCATGAGATGCCTGTCCCACCCCGCCCTGCCCAGCCCGCCCCCCCCCCCCCCCCCCTTCTTCCGCTCTGCCCCGTCTTCCCCGCCTCCCCCGCCTCCTCCCCCCCTGTCCCCCCCCCCCACTCCCCTCCTCCCGCCACCACCACCCGGTCCTCGCCCTGCTCCACCCAGTCCCGCACTGCCCCTTCTTTCCCCGCCTATCCCCGCCCTTCTTCGTTCTGTCTCGCTCTTCCCCCCCCCCTTCAGTAAGCAAACGCACTCACGCACGCGCGCGCGCGCGAGCGAGCGAGCGAGCGACGCGCCAGGGTAAACACGCGCCGAGTGACGCAGCCGTTCGCGCCGCGCCGCTGTCGCATGTGCGCTATTTCAATATCAGCGCCCGATTGTCCTCCACCCCCTCCCCGCTGCCACGACCTCTCATTGCTTTCCTCGCGACTGCCCGCTTTGAACATGAACGTGGCAAACACCGCTTTAAGAAATGTGTTTGTCGAGAGGAAAATTAAATTCTATTGTATTGGCGTCGAAAATTCAAAACAATAAGATAATGAATGTATTTGAAATGATGATTCCATAAGATTTGACTTAGCAATCGACTTAATAAAACGGAATGGTATCGATTTCTGTCCTCATCATATAGCTTTCAAGACATTGCATAAGGCGCATCATATGAGTGGCAATAGACTGATAAATTCTTTGGAAGATTAAGACTGTTTGTAAATGGAGGTTTATCGGACTTAGTTATGAACGTGCTACCAGTGAAGTCGGAAATGGGAAGTTCAGGTCTCTTTGGATTCGTATTTTCAACGGAATCAAGTTGATGACAATAAACATAGTTGTTTAAAAAATATTCATTTAAAGAATAATTAAACGAATTAATTTTAGATACCGAATATTTCTTTGAGAACGCTGTAAGTGAAAAGAAAAATTTTACTCCGCGACAGGAATATATCAGAACACGTTATTTATACGTCTGAATAATTAAGAAATTCCTTTGAAGGTTAACGAAAAATTTAAACTGCAATTGAGCGATATTAAATAATTAAGCCATTTACTCCAATAGTTGAGTCATTTCGTTGCGATATTTATTCAGAAAAATGAAATACATTTTTTGATCAATTGTCATGTTTGTTTTAAAATTATTTTTGCTATTATTTCTGACAGACGTTAGTTAAACTAATTTCGAACAGTTGTCAGAATTTCGTAATTTGTTAATTCGTAATTTGTAATTTCGTATATTTTCGTAACAATACGTTCTCTAAAATAAATGCATCTCTCGAATAATATCCGAATGCTTTTACATCCGTTTCGTGGCAAATTCATATATTTCGCAATTTAAATATCATCATTCTTGTGGAATAACATGCTTTAAAAACACACTATGCAACATAAACAAAATTACACTGACACATTAAAAAAAGGAACATGAAATATTGAAATAATCATGCGCAAAGAACAGATTAAATAAAACTGAATTTTCTGATTAATGTTTAGTCACATTACAAACTTGGTATGCATTATTCTTTGTTTGCACCAATTTACGTTTATTACGTTGCAAGTTGATCTGTCCGTTCTAAATGATAAATTTTGTCACAGATTTAATGATTTTCAATTATTTACTGCCAAGAGTTATAATTTAAGCGGAGTTTGCAGTTATTTATTTAGAAACTGTTGTAAGCTGGGAATTTAGAAGGCTTATTGAATGCAAGGTTTATTTTATGAATGACATCCATATTTAACAAATTTCTAATATGTTGCTTATAAAATTAAAAGTGAATTATTAACAATTGTCTTCCATAAATTCAATTCATACACTCCAATATTTACGTGATGAAAAATAATACGTCATTATCATCCCAAGAATCGATAATTACGTAATGATAATTCCAAGAATGTTACTACTTGCATGTAAATGAAATAACGAAAAAATAAATTTGAAATGAAAGGAGATGGAACAGAAACTTCGCTCCCTCTCAATCTAACGTCTTCGTGAGGTGCAACTTGCCAATTCGCGCTCTCGCAGATTTATAAGCTGAACACACGCAGCAAAGGAAGAGAGATCCCACGGTAAAAAGGTGAATTTGGTAATTCTGCGGCATAACTCTCGTTGATTGGTTGAAATAATGAAAGTACTCGGGGGTGACGATTATTCGCCAGTGCCATAAAACCTTGCTGAAACGGCCCGACTGTAGATGTAGGATGAGGCGGAAATGGAACAGACGAATGCTGGAAGTTGTGGTAGTGACTCACGAATCCTCGCCTCCCGAGGGCTGCACCAAAGCCCCTTGGAGTGGCCCCTTCTGCGCTCAACCAATCCAGCAGACTCCCCTATACACGAACTAGCGGCACTGGGGATGGCAAAGAACATCGATATTTTTAAAACGTCGATACTTTCGGACAGGAACATCGATGTATTAACATCGGTGTCTTACTTTTTAAGTTTTCTCCAGATCAATATGTTTGTTCAGGAACATGGATTTCTCAAAAAAAAAATTCTCTGACACTGTTGTCGATTCCCATGTGGCCCGAAAGAGTTTGCTATTCTCAACACTTCCTCAGTGTTGATATATTTTTGATTATTTTGTGTGAGGTAATATTGTTAAACTGTATTTTGAACCTGGATTATATAGAATGTTGATTAATTTTAGATAACAGTCAAATGTAAGGCAAAATATCCTTGAAACTAAAATCGATGTGTTATGTATTACATTAAAACCATGACATTTTACTTCGATGTTATATGAATGAAAGTGAATAAATGGAAAAATAGCAAAACACAATGTCCATTATTTTTATTTCCATCTTTACGTTCTGTAAGTATTATTATCATCATATTTCTTTCGTTCGTGAGAAAACAATAAAACACAACTCATTTAATCAAGTACTGTATTTAAATAATGGAAGCAGGATAGGAAAATATAATGCTTCATCATATTTATAACAGATGTTTTTGTTGATTTTTTCATCGACATCAAAAACCTTTTGGTGATGTATTGAAGGGAGGATGTATCGATGTTTTGATCAAATTTGTCTTCAGTACTTGGCACTCGCAGCATAATAGCGCCTCACATACCCAGGTATGTTTAATGCGCGAACGTGACAACAGCGCCGCCATACTCCCCTCCCTTCGACGTGGTGTTCGAGCACGCGTTGCACTTTGAAGCTGCTCTTGGTGCGACGCTTTTATAACGAACTGAGATACCGTTGGTCTTATCGTTTACTGCGAATCCTAATGAAATAACATTTTACAAATTTCCTTTGTTGATCATAAAATGTATTCTATGAACTAGAAAATGTAATGAAAGATAAATACTAAGATAAGATGTATAATTATCTGTTAAAGTGCAGGGAATAAGTTATTAGAATATCATATTCCGACGAGGATGTTAATATGTTCTCTATTTAGCTTTTAGAAGAGTTTCACAAATTTGAAGAACATTTTTTTTCTATAATATTCGATGGTCTAAATAATTTTATTAAAAATAATGATGGCACAGTTTTCTAATAAAAATAATTACAATTAAGGCTAATGAACCTCTTGAAAGTTTTTATGTATTTAGTTTCCTTGACTACAAGAGCGATAATTTAAGGGATTACGAGTTGCGAACTGGAGAAGAAGTGTGAAGCGCAGGCGAGACGGAATGCGAATTGGCAACGCGTCGAGACGAAGAGACTGGTGAGAGCAAGGGAAGGCGCGTGAGTCGGAGTGAGACAGTGGCCTCCTAACAGCAGCCGGAGGGGAAGGGGGTGCGCGGCGCACGCGAGCGAACGCCAGTTAATCTCCTCGACGCCGCCGCTTTGAGGTTCCCCCCGCCCCGCCCCCTCCCTTCCCCGTACCCCGCGCTCCCTCCCGGCGAAGGCGTCGACGCGGACGAGGCGAAGCAGCCAGGCGGCGGCTGCAGCAGCGGTGGCGGCGCAAAAGGTAGCTAGTGGCCACGCAGAGGAAGGGAGAACGAACGGCCAGGTGATGTCGCTAGAACAGCGTGTTATAGGACGATATTTATAAGAAAGGACCGTTTTGACAGCTAGTGCTTGCAAAATAATAGGTTCTGTGGTCGTTACGTCGTCAATGGTGTAACGGTTGACGTATCGGACTGTTATATACCCAAGTTCGCGAGTTCAAAAGCAATCGGTGCCGTGGGGTTTTAAGGGCGAAAAAAATCTTTCATATGCCTTCCTTCGGAAGGGAAGTAAAGCCGGCTGTCCCGTGTTAGTAGATTTACTGCTTGTAAAATATCCTCAATCCTAAATGAAGCCTCTGAGCTAAATTCAAATTGTCTGTTTCTTCGCCCAAGTAAAACCTTCTTTCTTCCCTAGTGGGTGAAAGGAGCGTAGCGAAATTTGCGTGGCCAGACGAAACAGCACGCCAGTGAGTCTCGCTACGTAAAATAAGGCATTATTTCAATTCAATTGTGTCCTTGAGCCCATTAGATTAGTTCGTTTTCAATCGGCTAACATGAGCTCATAATAGAATAAATAAAATGACAATCGAAAAGACTGAGGCATGTAGAGAGAATATAGGATTTATGATAAGGAATATAGGGCCAATTAAAAATTTCGCCAGAGAAGCGACAGTGAAAAATGTGTGGGTCATGACGAAGATAACGAGTCAAGATAAGTATGACATAGGTGAATAAAGGTTTGGCGTCACCGAGTTTACCTATATGTCTGAAACGAGAACAGATTTTACAGTGTGTTTGTAGCGATGAAATGCATTGGGGCTGTCATCCTTCACCCCCTGAGCCATCTCTTCGCCACTCGCCTCCCCCTCTCCGCCTCGCACCTTCACCCGCACGTGTCGAGCCTGCGCCCCTCGTAACCCGCAGAGTTGGGGAGGAAATGGCTGCTGTTAACATTCGGGGACTAATCCGTCATTTCCTTGCGTTGCAGGTAAGACGAAACCCCACGGCGCTGCAGTCAGCCTGGATTGGCGGGCGGTGAGTACCAAGGCGTGGACCGAGAGAGGTGTCAGATGCCGCAGCAGTGCCTCTCACCGGGAGGTCCTATGTTGGAGTCCCGACGGTGACTGCATTTTCGACACTAGCCAGATAGCTAGGTCGAGTTCACTCGCTGTCTGGAGGAGAATTCTGGCGGCCGGCTGCTCTCATCGATTGTTTTCCGTGGATTCTCCGATCAAGCCAGGCAACGCCGGAACGATACTACCATAACAAACGGGCCATGGATCTTTCGTTTCCCTTTCTTGCCCTATACTCACCCCTTGCACACACTTACGCAAACATGCACTACACTACCACACATGCCGAGATACCGGTCGGGGACTTAGAACTGGTCCCGGCTGGGGCGGTGCCTCGCTGGTGCATACCTGGTTAGGGAAAACCCCGTTCGCCGACGGTAGGTCGGTGGCGGATCTGGCCATCCAGCGGGGAAAGACCACCGCCACCTCCCGAGCAAAAATGCCCTACATTTACGGGACTAATGACCATAGTAGTTAAAGGGCCCACAATCAATCGATCAATCAATCACGAAGGTGTGAACCAGGAGAGGTCACAGTCAATCATCAGCAGATGTCACAGCAGTGCTTTGGACCGGGAGGTCCTAGGGTTCCACTTCTGACGGTGGCAGGATTTTCGACAATAGCCAGATAGCTTGGTCGAGTTCGGTCGCTGTCTGGAGAAGAATTCTGGCGGCCGGCTGCTCTGATCGATAGTTTCCGCGATTTCTCAGATCAACACCAGGCGAAAGCCGGAGTACTACCGTAACCAACGACCCACCGACCTCGCGCGATCTTTCCTTGCTCTTCCTTGTCTTACCCGCACTCCTTATTTACCCCTACTCACACTTTTATGCACTACACTACCATATATACCGCGAGACCGTTCGAAGCTTAGAGCTTTTCCCGACTGGGCGGTGCCGAACTGGTGGGAGATACCTGGTTGTGGAAAATCCCACTAGCCGACGGACAGGTTGGCGCCGGATCTCACCAACCAACGGATGAATATTTCAGCCACCTCCAGGGGAAAAATTCACTACACATACGGGGGGAGTGACCTTAATAGTTGGCACTCTCGGAATCCCTAATCAATCAATCAATGAAAAGCGAAGATGCGGTCGCGAACGAAGACTTTCTGCCCCTATGGAAGTAGTCGCGGCTCATCTCAGGAGGCTGTGACACATTTCTGTTCTCTAGATGAGGATAACCAGTAGAACCATATGGAATGAGAGCAGTTAAATAAAGTGGAGATAAGGCATTTCAAAAATTTATAATAAAACAGAAATTTTTGTGGAAATAGAGCTATTCTCAGTTTCACTCATAATTGTACGATTAAAATACTCATTTACGACTTGTAGCAAAAAATGCGCAAAGGATCAAATATTTTAATAAAAGAGTTACTCGGACACGGTTTTTCATTTAAATGAGTCATTCTATTACTGACAATTAGTGAAAAAATGTTTATTTTTTCACTGTTATTTCACTAAATTTTTTAATCAGTTTATTAAGAAATAGTCAATAATGAACTACATTTTTTCAGCCGACTCATTGTTTTAAATGCACTTAAAAAGTTTAAAAAATCTGTTTTGATAAAAAAAATTAATTTTCCAAAGCTTTATGGAACGCGTGTACAACTTATAAATATAGTTTTGAATTTCCATTATTTAATACGTAACGTTGGGAAATATTACATGTTGAGGGACTTCTTACTTTTACAGCTGTCGATATATTTCCTCTCAATTCCGAAGAATATCTCGAAAATGCCAGGGCCCACTCGGTTTAACAACCCTATTTCCCCAGAAATCAGGAAAGGACAACCGTAAAAATATTTGTAGAACCTAGAGAAGAGTGGGATCCAATTTTAGACTGAACGCCAGGTTTCTAACCCTCTGACAACTTTCTCAGTCTCTCGGAGTCTAAAGAGAAAATCTATGGCCATCAACCAGGAAGCCTTGTGTATTCCACGCGAGACAGCCATAGCTCCCCCAAACCAAGCCACCTAGTCGAGCATCTCAATCAGGGAACATTGTGAGCGTAAATATGTATTAGTCCCAATGCAGGGTAGAGGCTTTTCTTCGGGCGAGATAACCCCGCCACTGACACGCTACGCCCGAATAGATGGCTATTATCATACAGGAAAATTGAATACGTTACGGAACATGGAAATGTAACTCTGAATAAAATGTGATTATACGACACGAGATGTTTTGCCAGTTTCTTTTAATGAGCTTATCTCGCGTGGTCGCAAAGAAATTGTTGAATTCTTATTACTGATGTTTGCTAATCACTTCTCAGAACGTAAAAAAGTTGCTTCGTTTAGGATTCTAGTCCTCCTTGATAAATGCTTCTTTTTGTGGTTCTTTCCGTCCTCGCATGCATGCTCAACTTGAATTGGGAATACGATAAATACTGCCGAAAAACTTCCCGTAGTAACAACGTTTGCTATAAAACACGGGAAGACGGAAAGGCGTGATGTTATTTGTCTCCAATATGCTGTAATCTTGAAATAGTGGGGATCGGGGAGGAAGTTAACCGTTTTGAATTTACGAGTTTGTTTAATGTGACTTGCGGTATAAAAGATAGTATTTTCGGCGAGCAATAGGGACACATCAAAGAATGTGCAATTTCTTGTGTGTATAACCTGCTATCGTATTTCGGCAAGATTTGATCGTGCTGCTTGCTGTGAAGTAAGAGTTCGTTTAGGTTCAAACGTGACCTATATAAGCAAGATGTGAAGTCTCGTGTGAACAATACCTAATTATCTTGAAATATAGAACGACTTCCCACTGCGGTAAAACAAGCCCCCCGAGAATAGACAGGAGCAGCCCGCTCGGCTTTCTATGCTTCCCAAAACGCCCATCCACACTAAAGCACGTCTCAGGTAGACACCCACTCTCCTCCGCCGTAGAACGCGCAGCAGATCTTATGTTACGACTTCCCCACTCCCCTCCCTTCCCTGCGTCTTCGAACGTCCCCTCGTGCCGTGTATCGCAAGAGCTCCCCCGCTACTTCGTCGCGCGGCGGTCGAACGCATTATAAACCCGCTTTCCCAAACCGCGCCCTAATACCACGGTAATCATCCCCGATTTATTCGTTCGTTTAACGAATAAATTCCACGGGCGACTGGCTGCGTCGGGGCAGGGGGCGGAACGCCCGAGGACCCGCTCGGTAAATACTCGCAATATTTCGAAGCCATCGACCACACGAGGCGTGCGCAGTCGGTCGCTTCGCTGGGCCGGCGCGGTGCGGCGCGGCGCGGCGCGGACTAATGAACCGCAACTTCCGGGCGGGCCGGGGGTGGGCGGGGCGAGGGCCAGGCGGAATTGAGGTTGTCCAGGGCGGCCGGGGGAATGGGTGGTAGGTGCCCTGTGGGCGGTCGGGTGACCCGTGGGGGGGGGGGAGAAACGCGCTTGATCACGGGAACTCCGCCCGAACGGCGCAGCCAGCCACAGCAGTGCCACGCGCGGGGCGTCGCCCGGGGCGAACACGCCACGCCCACCACCCACCGCCCCGCCTCACCCTGCCCTTCCCCGCCTCTTTCCGCCCAACCCTGCCCTGCCCCACCACGACCCACCCCCATCCCCGCCCGCCCCGCCTCGTTCATCCTCTGACGCAAGAACTTGCCACCCTTTTCTCGGCAGACGTGTCTCCTTACTACTCGGGAATTGTACATTATGGTACAACTTAAAAAAATCTTTTATCAGATTTTCGCCGAACGACAAATAGCGAATTGAAGTGAAAAAATGGTCGTGTTTCGTTTATATGAATTGTACGAATGTATTAAGATAAATTCGAATGATTGATCACTGAATTCAAACGATTTCTTTGAAAGTATTCTCCCTGGTGAGATCTGACGTTGTCCGTTAGGGCAAAAGTAGCCTCGGCTTACTACTTCGGGAAGATTACATGAAGGTAAAATGAATGTTAAAATTAAAAAAAACAAAAACATTTTGAACATATTTTTGATATAACGACAGTGAGGTGGTGTGAAAAAATGGCCGTGATTCGTCATATGTAATTTATTGAGTCGAAATGGAAGCCGCTTTGAAAGTAAATTACAAAGAAGAAAACGAAAGTAAGACATGAACATAGGACGTTTATTTTATTTGTTATCTTTATAAATTAAATAGAAACCTTAGACAACTTTCAAATTGTACCCACGTTTGGTTATCATCAGCTTTGCTCGGCAGGGAGTATTAATCTGTCGCTTAGTTTTTTACCTCGTCTTTTTTTATTCTTGTGTTTCCAAAATAGAGGATCTACCAATTCATATTTCAGGCAGACCATACCTCATATTTTCTTATCTGTATTTGGTTGGCATTCGGTATCCTTGACTTCACTCCCTTATGTGCTTTTTGCTTTTTGCTACTAAATCTGGTTATTTTTTCTTACTGGCGTGATAAGTCCGCTGTAAGTCTGTTGTAATATTTTTACAACAGACTTATGGTGTATATAAACGAATCTCTGTCGTTGTGAAATTGGCCTTGCGTAAAATGCTTTCTCCTTTTTGACAACAAAGTCTTTTTATGTATTCGTACTGGCGTAATAACTCCGTTGTAAGTGTGTTATAATAATGTTCCTCACGTAAACGCTGCTAGTTTTATTTCCACATTCATCTTCATCTTGTGTTGGCACGAACTGGGTGCCCAATCTATAAAGTCTTTCTGCTTGCTCGCTCGTGCACCGTTCGCAGCGTTACAAAGTGCGCAGCCTCCCCCCCCCCATACACACACACATACACACCGGAAACCAACCGGTTGACGGGCCCTCCCACGTGATGTAGGCGCGCGGTAGGGTTGCCAACCGTCTTCCATTTGGGAGGATAGTCCCGCATTGGCTCGTCCTTCTTTGAATTTTAAATGTCCTCCTTTCAGTAAATTTTTTACATTTGTCGTCAATTATTATATCACACGACTAACATCTGCTACGTTGTATCGTGAATTATTTAATTTAGAATGAAAAAATGAATATCCTCTTTCTGAGGGCTGACACACGCATGCACGAGAGTATCTAAGTGTCTCTCTGACTAGCAACTAAAATAAAAAAGAGGCGCTCAGACCATCTTCATCTGCATTTTTTGAACGATTTTTTACTTCAATCGGAAACAGAGTGAAGAAAGAAAAAGAGATGATTTAATCTAAATTAAATATTTATAAAAATAAATGTCTTGATGCGTTTTTTTTCTTTCTTATCGGGTGTCCTCCCTTTTTCCATGAATATTGTTGGCAACGCTAGCGCGCGGACGCCACACTCTCATACTACGTGACGCATACATCCCTTCTGTTGATGTGTCCAAAAGACCGACACGCGGTGGGTAGGGCGTGCACCGAACCTTCCTTACTCGACTAATAGCAAGCAACTCATCCACACTACCCGGAATTCGGGGAGTAATTGCTCGCTGTTCGCCGAATAACGAATGTCTTCACAATTCAAGGCACTTCCGCCTTCACAATTCAAGGCACTTGCGTCTTCACAAGCCCCTCGCCCAGTAGCGAAACGTTCGGGCCCGCAAAGCCCGCAATGCGAGGGGGCCCGGGTAAAAGAGTACCCATTTTTCGGGAATATTTTCTTATTATTTTAGGTGCCAACACTACCTGAATTTTGCTAGGCGCTTTTAAAAAAGGGGGCCCGGATTAGTTTTGTGGGCGGGTCTACACTCATTTCGTTACACTTCTGTCCTCACGCCGTCTGCACTAACACTCGGCAGCGGCTTCGATCCGAACGTCCTAGGGTTCGGGTCCCGACGGTGGCTCGATTTTCGACACTAGCTACATAGATAGGTCTAATTCATTCGCTGTGTGAAGGAGAATTCTAGCGACCGGCAGCTCTGATCGGTAGTTATCCGTGGTTTGTCCGATCAGCAGTAGGCGATTGACGGTGCCCTAACAAACGGGCCGCGAATCGCGCACAATCTTTCTTTCTTCTTTCTTGCCCTAAACTCTCCGTTTACGTACACACTTACATTCGGTTCTTACACTACACTACACTACCACATATGCTGGGAGACTATTCTGGAAATTAGAGATATTCCGGCTGTGGCGGTGTTCCGCTAGGGCTGATCTACCTGGAGTGGGATGCCCCGCGTGAACTGAAGTGTAGGTCGGTGCCGGATTTCACCATTTAGCGAGTGAGGAACACCGCCGCCTCGTGTGTTAAAATATTATTTTACAGGACAAATGACCATAACAGTGGGCGTGGTCGGACATCAGTCATACAACATTCTTCGCTGCTAGCACAAGAGGCCCTCCCCCAACACCCCTTCCGCCATTGCATCCCTCGACGACCCAGCCTCCCTCGCCGCCCTCGCTATTCTCGCAGTCCTCGCCGCCCCCGCCTCGCCACACTCGAAACGGCTCAGTACCATAATTTTGCTGTCGACTCAAACCACCTCCTCTATCGCCTCTGCCACTCCCGACATCGTCGCCATCACAATAACAACCTTCTCCCACACCCGGGCCGCCACCACGGCGACGGGGGAACCGCAGTAGTTTAAACAGCGATTTTATGAGCCATATAAATGTACGCGTGGTGGTGTCGCGGGGCAGGGGAGGGGGCAAGTAGACAGAGAGCGTCAAAAGACTCGACACAGCGTATCTTTCCGATTCGCGCTTACCGCCGGTTGCCTCACAACACGTGTTTCAGCATTAAATTTATTATACGCAGCAAATTTTTATGGAGGCGGTTTATCTCTGTCATTTTTTCAGTTCAGATCTCGCGGAATGGATGAAAGTTTTGATAGATGTCGACGTTCTCCCGCCTGATGCACCGCCCAGGGGATTCCCCGCCCGCCTCGCGCTGCCGGAGCGCCACTCAGTACCTCGTTCTCTGTCTCCCGGGAGGTAAAGCTTGACAAGTTTGTTTTGATGGAGTGGGCCGTTGTTGTGAGGGAATGTTAGAACGTTGTGAAGTATCCTTTTTAGTCTGGCTTTTGAGGCTTTTGTGAGGAGCTTACTGATTGCTGTTACTGATGTGAAAGAATGTGCGTATTGTAACAGTGAAGAAGGGAAGGACGTCAATAAACAGTGAGATCTATTTCGTAATGTTCGGGGATAAAGTCAAAACTGTAGTTTATAAATCAATATTGCCTCACGAACCAAACCTTATGATTATCAAATTCACCATAATAAAAACTACAGTTCATTTTAAATTTTTAGTGTTAGATCGTGTTGCACCGATTAATAAAATACAACTTTTAATGGCTGTTCCTTCATTTCTACTAACTATTAATCCTTCATTGCAAAGTTATTTTAATTATTAAATCATCATCGAGAAACTATGTTTCTTTTTTAAAGAAATCTCATCCTTTTTTCCAAAAAAAATTAATTGTTGTGTTTATCTTATTTATATATGTATATATATATATATATATATATATATATATATATATATATATATATATATATATAGTGTTACGTAACACTAAATTTAGATCTACGAAAGTTGGCATTGGAAAACCAAATAAGTGACGGTGTAAGGTTTCTCCAAGAGCTTGGAAGAATCTATACAAAATAGTTTCCCAAACTAGAGTGTCTTGAATGTAATTTCAGAGCTGTTGTTCTCATTATGTGCAGCCCAAATTTGTTTATGAAAACATTTCTCCTGATGCGACCCCAAAGGATTCGAGATCCTTTAAGACCTCTACATCGCAGCGCTTACTTGAATCTCGACAGGGTTGCCAAGGGCTGCTCGTGGCAGCATGCAAAACACGAGCGATTTACGATCCGACGACGCGCGAGTTCGCGAAAATTCCGCACGTGGCGCTGGCGTCGACGGCGGGGGGAATGGACTCGCGATCAAAGAGACGACTCCTCAGCTGAATCGCGGGCGCTGCGTGGGAGTCATTCCCTGGAATCAAACGGCGCCCGCGCACATAAGCCCATGGAGAGCGCCCCAACCGGATATCGGGTCGTTCCACATCGAAGGCCATATCGCCGCGCGCGAGCACACGGGACGGCGGTGGGGGCGGGAAAGCCGTTTTCGGAGAGAGCGAGATCTTGGGCGTTCGAAACGGGAGCGTGGTTGGTTATCGTTCGAATGGCGTGTCGCTGATAATCTGGTTGTTTATCAGGCAATACTGTGGTTTGTATGTGAGGGTGACCACTTTGTGGAAAATCGAGAAAAATCAGGAAATTTTGTTGCTCTGGAAAAGTCAAGAAAAAACGGAGTTCGGGGAAGAATAGAAGTCAAAGAAAGTTTTAAGATTGTTTTAAAACTAGATATTATTCTTTAAAAAATAGTACTGCACTATTTTTTGTTGAATTTATATTTGTGGAGTTTTCTTTTATTTTGTGCTTTATCATGGCGAAATCAGAGGACTGACAAATTAGTTTCATCTTTGCTTTCATACTTTCTTTAAATAACATGAAATACTTCACAAATTTAATCAGGAAAAAGTTTTTAAAACCATCTGGAAAACCGGAAAAAGTCGGGGAAATTTGTTTCAGGAAATAAGTGAACACCTTGGGTGATATTTATATTTTGTTATGTTTTCGAGAAAAAATATAAAATGAAGAGTATATCAGTTCTTCAAATGCAGCATATTTTGTTAGTTTTGGGCGTTATATTTTCTCGCTCGTGAGTTTCTCTACAAAATGAGTAGTCTCTACAAAACGATTAAAAATCACAAAAAAACGTTGAAAACTAACTCCAAAACTAGAAACAACAACAGTAAATGTGTTAGTAATTATAAAAATAGTTATGACAGGTTTCAAATAAGTCAATGGTGAAGTTATAATATATTATATATTTCCATCCATTCTTACATCACAGTCTAAAAAATTCTTCATTTTAAAACTCGCAAAGAATTCTTTGTTAAACCATTTGTTTACTACACACCTTGAAGAAAAATCGCTCTTGTATAAACAGGCATCTAAAATCATTCGTGCCTAATCACCCACCTCACTCACAAACCTACTCCCATCTAGAGGAGAGAGCGTCAACATTAGAGAGCGCTTCCCCAACCTAAATGGCAAATTTCAGCTGCGTTATCGCCTTGCTAAGTCGCGATCATTGGCCACCGTTCATCACATGGTCAGATACTGCGCAAACGATTCGTCGCAGAGGTGAACGGCGATGTCCACAGCAATCCCGCCGGTTTAAGTGCGGCCCGTATTAATCATTCCAAGTAGCAGTTTAGTTTCATGTTTGCGCCAAACTCTGCCGCCGCTCGTGATTTAATACAATCCACATAACTGATAGCCAATTGCGCGAGGTCGGCACTCGCGATTACGCAGGGGGGATTTGGGCCATTGGCTGTACGCCGTTCTTCGGAATGCCATTACCGCTCGGCGCTAATCTTTTATTTACGAGGGGTGTCGTTCGGCTTGTTGATCGTGAATTATGCCCCGGTGAGAGTCCCAAGCCCGCGACAAACGACGCAAATAATTGTTCAAAAACGCGCGCGAGTTTGAACAGAATTACACCTTCATTGATTTCCAAACTTTACGCGCCGTATACGGAAAGCAATTTTTTTAACACGAAATGACATTATTGCATATAAGATTATCCTTTTGTGGATGAGTTGTTTAGAAATGAATTGATTTTTTTTTTTGTTTTGTTTTGTTATACATATGAATATTGTTTTGGATTCTATTCAGGAAGATATTTTTTTATTAAAATTATATCAATTTTGTTCATCATAATACGTGAAAGTGTAACTTCATAATATCGTCCGTAGTAGTTTTGATTTCACGTACTAGTAAAAAGTAAATCAGAACTGTAAAATACGTACATTCTAATGATTAAATGTTTCTTTAAATACTAACTTTTAATTTAAAAAATTGAAGTATGTTATGTTATAAACAAACCTTTCGTCAAGTTGTAATGTCATTTCATATTCTTCACTCCTTAGTAATACACACGTAAGACATCATACATCGGATCACTGTAAGTAATGTACGTTACAAACATATAATGAACTTTCGGTTATAATGAACCTATGTCACTGGTTCCGATTAATTTACGTAACAATTACAATACATCGGTTATAGTGAACTACTCTCGATATTGGTTGTAGTGAACGTAATAAATACAGCAGGGCAAAAGTGTCTCAGTGTCACACAATTATATAAAACTACACGTTTGCAGGAGGTTTCGCGGGGTATTTGTGTCACTTATATGGTGAACGAAGTAGATTAGAAGAGAACCGTGTAACTGACAAAATTGCTTCAGTTTATAATTCTGTTCACAGTTCTGACCAGTCTGAATTCTTCATTGACGCAGACAAGTTAAAATCTATTGAAATTCGATCTAACTAAGGCATTGTGTCGGTTAAAGAGTCTTCCAAAACAGAAGAAAGCAAACGCGATCATGAAGACGATACAAAATTAAGTGAATGTGACACAAAAGTAAGTGAATGTAACCGAGACCGCAAGAGACTTTCAAGGGTGTAAGATTGCACTTGGGAATTATTTAGTGAGAGGACAATGAAAAATAAAGTGGGAAGAAATTACGACGTCATCGAAAGTTTGCATTCAGTAATTTTATACTGCGGCGATTGGTATATTGATAAATCAAAGTAGAAAGAGGAAATAAATCAATATGTATTGTGACCGCCCGTTTTCTTAGATTCCGAAAACGTGTCACATACCGCCCTAAGAAAGCGAGGAAAAGAATATTTTGAACGGCGCCAACGCGGATGGATATTTGGAATGATAATTAGAATTTAGAACAAGAGAGACCGCCACCTTATACCAAGGGCGAGACCGAGGTCGGATGAAAGAAAAAGTTCTTTCTGAAGGTAGAGCTGAACTGGGCGGACGTATGGAAAACGGTACGCCAGGAAGTGACATTGCAGCGGATTTCAGATTTGCAACTTTTTCTGAGGAAAACTCTTCTAGAAGACCAGAAGAGGTAATTATTCTATTATAAATTGATTTAAACATAATCTTAGAAGAAAGATAATAAGAAACGTTATGAATTTATAATGGAAGAATTAGGGAGTGGAGTTTTGAATAGATGGCAGTAATTAATAGCTTGCATTCATTTCTCTTTCCAGTTTTTTTTCTCTCTCACATGCTTCGTATATTTAAATACTCTTGAAGTTGGTGCTCATATAAAAGGGGTGATCTCTGATTCATTTTCACTCTGAATATCCAGTTGGTCATTAACTGTAATCGAAAATAAAGTAAATTCATATGAGAGTATTCAAGCATATAAAACTTGAACGAGAAGAAGAAGACGTTTTCTGAGGAGCAACGGCGTTCTCAACTGAGGCCACGACGCTCAAGGCCGAAGCAGCTCGGTGGAAAGGTGTAGAAGGAAGCCCAGCGGACTGCTCTACGCGGCCGAGAACACAGTAAGGTCGTTCCAAATAAAATGTTTTGTAGGGATAGGAGTGATTCAGTTTAATAAGAAAGCTCATTCTGTATCTATCACGTAGAAAGAAAAAGGGAGGGTAACAGATTTACCACGCTTAAAAGATAAGAAAAGTAAAAGTACATTTGTTTCCGACTTCTAATACGTGAGAACAGAATCAATCTTTTCTTTCAAAAAGGATTTCAAGATCAAATATTGTAATATAGTGATTAAGAGTTTGTGTAAGAGTATAATTATAATAATAGAAATTTTCTCTGGATTTTAGAGAGAGAAAGAGTTTCCTTTTGTTGTAAAAGTAATGTTAAGGAAAAGTATTAATTTTGATTTTCAATGTGTGTTTCTTTCCAAATTTTGTAAAGTAATATTTTAACGATTCTTTCGAATTTCTGAAAGTGTGTTTGTTAAACAATTGGGTTGTAGATGAAAGTAGGAAATTGTGTATTGTGTTATTAGTGTGTTTTTTTTCAGTCAAGAGTATTCTGTATTTGATTTTTTCTTATGTGCCATTGTATGTATTTGTCAAAGCAGCCAATATTTTTAGAATATATTCTGAATTTAGTGAAAAGTGATTCTCACCCGAGTTGTTTGTAATTTTGCATCCAATCCATAAACGATCTTCACGCCCTGCCCCCCCTTTTTTTTTATTTATTGTGTCCACACTGGGACGTCTATACTGAGCTAGTCGACCATCTGGTGAATTGTGTTCGCCACCCCCCCAAGACGTCTCAGGTCGGGTGCTGGCCTTACGGCTTGTACCGCACACGACTGTGGCTCGCAATTGGCGCCCATAAGCGGGGCTCGATTGATGGATGCATTTACGACAAACTCGATTTGGGTATAAATGAGACCAAAATTTGTGTAACTAAAATTACTAGTACAATTGAATCACAGTTCACTAAAATTTCTGACAAGGTTGCAGAGTACAAGTGTGTTGAGTAAAAGTGTGTTATTTCAGGAGTGTTTTTTTTTTGAAAAGGATATTTATTATATGAGAGTTTTATCAGTTTCAAATTGTGTCTGGTATTTCTGTGTGAAATATTTTGTGAGAGGTGATGGTGTCTGGGAAAGAATTGATTGATTCTAGGCAGTTAATAGATTCAAAATGGCAGATAAGTATAACGTGGCTAGGAATTTACCTACTGTGGAAGGAACTTCGAGGAATCAGATAGCGATAGGAAACCGGGGGGACAAGCACAAGGTACGATGATCGGGGAGGAAACGACAGGAGAAAAACTAGGAACGGCAGGAAAAACTAGTGAGACGTCGCCGACAGAATCACAGCCAAGCCAACACGAGATCAGGATGAGGAGGAACGAAACCTCGAGAGGGCTAATTCAATGATGCAACGATTAATAGGTCAATTTATGCAACAATTAGATGAGGTTAGTCATGCAGGAGGAAAAAACAGAAACCATAAAAAATTAGGTTACTTTGGAAACTAAACTAGAGGAGAACAAGGCTACTTTGGAAACCAAATTAGAGGAAAATAACTCGGCAATAAATGCATTGGAAACTAAACTAGAGGAGAACAAGGTTATTTTGGAAACTAAACTAGAGGAGAATCAAGGCTACTTTGGAAACCAAATTAGAGGAAAATAACTCGGCAATAAATGCATTGGAAACAAAATTCACGGAATTCGACACGAAATTAGAAGAAAATAATAGGAAGAAGAAAATTTAAAGCACAGTTTACTGAATTAGCGGAGCAGTGGAAGGTCGAATTTAAGAGCGAGGTTCAAGCAAGAATTAGCATAGGAACACGAGAACTTAGAGAAAAATTCACGGAGCTGGGACTTGAATTAGAAGAAAAGGTTGATCAAGTAACGAAAGAATTTGAAAATAGGATCGAAACACAATCGGATCTTATAACCGCCGTATCTGACAGGCAGATAGAGGTAGAACAAGGAGTAGAAAAGTTCCAGAAATTAGTTACTGAACAAGTTCAGGTTCAAGCTTAATAAATTAGATAGTGGAATAAAGGCTCTTTCTGAACAGGATGGCGTTCTACAACATCAAATTAATGCATATAAGAATGAAGTAGTAGAACTGGAAAATCAATTAGAAAATTTACCATCAAGTGGAGGAAGTGTTCAGCCCACGTATGTTTCATTACCGTGTACTCCTAATTTCAGTGCAGTGGGAGATGAAAATCCATGTGTATTTATGAAAGAAGTAGATAATTTCTTTTCTTTAAATTGTGTTCCGACAGTAAGAAACTCGAATCGTTTATCAGATGTTGCAGGGTAATGCACGAATCTGGGCAGATAGTTTAGGAGAGTTTCCAAAACTATGGCCGAACTCAAAGAAAAATTTTATTCGAGATATTGGAATAACGAAACCCAAATCAATTTGAAAGGTAATGTAATGTATGGTACGTGGAAGAAGGGACGATGTCCATGCAGGAATATGCAACGGAGAAATTAGCTTGTTTCAATATGTACTCCGACGATACCTGGATGAAGAAATTGTCTGTTTATTAATACGTCATTTTCCTTCCTCGACGCAAAATTTGCTTAAGAATCTCTTACCAATGTCCACTGAAAATTAATAACGCAGCTAGATTGTATGATGCCACTTTCGTGTATAATGAAAGGTTACAGAAAGCAAGGGCAAATGCTAATGGTCCGGTAAATGGTCAAGATAGCAGACAGCAACAACATAATGTAAGCAAACCAGAAACAGGAGAAACTTACAAACCGAAACATTACCAAGAAAAACAAACTTATGCTAGACAAGACAGGACCTCGTCTAGGATAGAAATAGAAAAATTCTATTGATAGAGGAGTTTTCCAACCCAGAAATACAGGACCAAGTACATCTCGCGGACATGAGTCGGAAAATTAGAAAGGTTTGTTTCGACACGCCATCCGCCGCAAATCAAATAGAACTATCTAGTGAAGAAGAGGTATGATATTATCAATCGAATTAATCTCATTTGATGATGAACTGTGCAACGATAATCTCAATGCATATCAGAAAAAACAGTTAACTGAAGTATTACTTAGGAATCAAAAGGTGTTTTGCAAAAACAAGAATCCAGTAAAAGATTTTCAATTCGAAATAGAATTAACAGATAAAACACATTCACGGGTTACCAATATGTCATTCCAGAAAAACATAAGGAAGAGGTGGATAAGCTCATTGCTACCATGGTCAAAGATGATATCATCATGAAGTCCAAAACCTCTTATCTAAATCCGATAGTGCTCGTAGAAAAGAGTAATGGGAAGATAAGGTTGTGTTTAGATGCAAGGCGATTGAATCAAGTTACCTTACCGTACAGAGACAGACCGTTGCGTGTAGAGGATTTAACTAATCAATTATCCGGCATCAAGTGGTTGAGTTCAACCGACTTCACTGCATCGTATTGGCAAATAGCGATAGCACCTGAATGTAGACAATATACAGGATTTATTCACCGGGGAATTTCGTATGTCTTCAAAAGAATGCCATTTGGACTCAAGAACAGTGCATCTGCTCTTGTACAATGTTTAGACAATATCATTGGCAGAGAGATGTCCAGCGATGTTTTTATCTATATTGATGACGTGCTTGTGTATTCTAAGACATTTGAAGAACACATGACTAAGCTAGATATTTTGTTGAAACGTCTAATTGAAAATAATTTACAACTGAATTTGGAGAAAAGTAATTTCTGCACTAAACAAGTTAAGTTCCTGGGTTATGATGTGACAGTTAACGGAGTCAAAATGAATATGGAAAAGATGCAAGAGATAGATAAAATTGCACCGCCAAAAAACACAAAACAACTTAAAAGTTTGTTAGGTTGCGTCAATTATTACGCCAGATTTATTCCTAATTTCGCCATGCACACTGCAATATTTCTTCCGTTGCTGCGAAAGCACACTAGATGAAAGTGGAATACAATCGAAAGTACAATTTACAGTTTGCGACCATTTAAAGAATGAAATAAATGGCAAAATGATGAAACAAACAGATAAAGTAACGACAAGAATCTGTAAAAGAAAAAAGAAAAACAACAGGAGAAAGGAGGAAAAGGAAGAAGGAAGATGAGGAAGAAAAAAGGAGTAGGAGTACAAGAGGAAGAAAACAAGATTGCTCTGACATTCTAGAATCAAGAAAAAGAAGAGCATAATTTAGTGAAAAGATTTTGGCATATGAAATCAAATCCCATAAAATCTTTTTTTCGAAAGAAGGGTTATGTGACCGCCCGTTTTCTTAGATTCCGAAACGTGTCACATACCGCCCTAAGAAAGCGAGGGAAAAGAATATTTTGAACGGCGCCAACGCGGATGGATATTTGGAATGATAATTAGAATTTAGAACAAGAGAGACCGCCACCTTATACAAGGCGAGACCGGAGGTCGGATGAAAGAAAAAGTTCTTTCTGAAGGTAGAGCTGAACTGGGCGGACGTATGGAAAACGTGACGCCAGAAGTGACATTGCAGCGGATTTCAGATTTGCAACTTTTTCTGAGGAAAACTCTTCTAGAAGACCAGAAGAGGTAATTATTCTATTATAAATTGATTTAAACATAATCTTAGAAGAAAGATAATAAGAAACGTTATGAATTTATAATGGAAGAATTAGGGAGTGGAGTTTGAATAGATGGCAGTAATTAATAGCTTGCATTCATTTCTTTTCCAGTTTTTTTTTTTTTTTTCTCTCATGCTTTTCGTATATTTAAATACTCTCTGAAGTTGGTGCTCATATAAAAAGGGGTGATCTCTGGATTCATCTTCACTCTGAATATCCAGTTGGTCATTAACTGTAATCGAAAATAAAGTAAAATTCATATGAGAGTATTCAAGCATATAAAACTTGAACGAGAAGAAGAAGACGATTTCTGAGGAGCAACGGCGTTCTCACCTGAGGCCACGACCTTCAAGGCCGAAGCAGCTCGGTGGAAAGGTGTAGAAGAAAGCACAGCGGACTGCTCTACGCGGCCGAGAACACAGTAAGGTCGTTCCAAATAAAATGTTGTGTAGGGAGAGGAGTGAAGCAGTTTAATAAGAAAGCTCATTCTGTATCTATCACGTAGAAAGAAAAGGAGGTAACAGATTTACCACGCTTAAAAGATAGAAAAGTAAAAGACATTTGTTTCGACTTCTAATACGTGAGAACAGAATCAATCTTTTCTTTCAAAAGGATTTCAAGATCAAATATTGTAATATAGTGATTAAGAGTTTGTGTAAGAGTATAATTATAATAAAGTAATTCTCTGGATTTTAGAGAGAAAGAGTTTCCTTTTGTTGTAAAAGTAATGTTAAGGAAAAGTATTAATTTTGATTTTCAATGTGTGTTTCTTTCAAATTTTGTAAAGTAATATTTTAACGATTCTTCGAATTTCTGAAAGTGTGTTTGTTAAACAATTGTTAGATGAAAGTAGGAAATTGTGTATTGTGTTATTAGTGTGTTTTTTTTCAGTCAAGAGTATTCTGTATTTGATTTTTTCTTATGTGCCATTGTATGTATTTGTCAAAGCAGCCAATATTTTTAGAATATATTCTGAATTTAGTGAAAAGTGATTCTCACCCGAGTTGTTTGTAATTTTGCATCCAATCCATAAACGATCTTCACGACCCTGCCCCTATTTTTTTATTTATTGTGTCCACACTGGGACGTCTATACTGAGCTAGTCGACCATCTGGTGAATTGTGTTCGCCACCAAGACGTCTCAGGTCGGGTGCTGGCCTTACGGCTTGTACCGACACGACTGTGGCTCGCAGTATACTTGTTGTAACGTAACGTTTTGCGATCACTGGAAATAATGAACTTCCGATATATCAAACCAAAAATGTTGGTCCCTTGAGGTTCACTGTACTCGGCTGTATCTCCAATTACTCCACAATGGCGCACATAATTACACAAATATGCGCATAACTTTATCTTAAAAAATATTTAAGTTGAAATTACAAAATAAACAGTTAACAAAAGTTTATAATTTGTATTTCTAACATGCTTAATTTTATTACATTCACTATCACCGACAATTTTTCACCACAGAGCTTTTGTAACACATGTGTAGCTTCCTAAGAGAATCACATCACTGTTTTAAACCTCCATTTGCGAAATGATGATTTCAATTTTATGTATGAGGAAAAATTGTCGACATTCCATTGTCATGCATTTGAAATTTCCTCTCATATTTTATGCACACTAGAAAACCATTTGATGCAGCTAAATTGCTCCGCACAGCTGACTTTTGAATTGTGTTTTCGCTTTAAAGATGAGAGCAAAGCCACTCATGCACTATTAATGCAGTAATGCTGCGCAATCGTGCAGTTAACCGATATTCTATCGACTCAGCCGAATCGCTTAATCATGATGACTTCCATTTGAAGAATAATATCCTCTAATCAGTTGTTCTTAATGATTACAACGCTCCAGCATTGTTTAAACGAGGTACTGTTATATTCAATAACAGATTTAACTGGTTTAGAAACATTTTGTACGTATGAAATACAGAGTATATTGTTGCATTATTGAATAACTTGATCTTAAATTGTTACTTATTAAGCTAACATATTTTCTTTTAAAATGTACTTTTGTTATCGATTCATTGAAGATCCTTTGTAAATATGTTAATACTGTGCAAAAAGTTACTTATCAACTAGTAATCAATACGTCTTGGGTCTATTTGTGTCCAATTTTTTTTTCTGGGTAGAGAATAAATTGTACACGTACATAACATGCATAACAAACGGGCCACAGTCCTCGCGAGATCTTTCTTTCCTCTTCCTTGTCCTATCCTCACCCCTTACACACACTTATACTTACATGCACTACACTAACACATATGCCGGGAGAGAGGTCGGGAGCTTTGAACTTGTCTTGGCAGGGGCGTTTCCCGCTGGTGGGAGATGGCATGGTTGGGAAAAACCCCGCTAGCCGACGGTAGGTCTGCGTCGGATCTTGCCATCCAGCAGGGGAAGATCACCGCCACCCGAGGAAAAGCAAGCACTACACTTACGGGATTAGGAACCGTAGAATTTGATGCGCTCGGAATCACTAAAAATCAATCGATCGAAGTCAAAAAGCTTTGGTTATGTCTAGAAGTATTGCGACAGTGTTTTGTTTGGTATGCTGCTTCTGTTGATTAAGATGTCTCCGCTGCAGGAAACTTGCAGATCGCGATCAGGCTGGACCTGGCAAGCAAGCTGACCTTCAATTTCCCTCGCCGACACCCACAGCCACGCACTCGTACTCGCCCTTGTACTCGCCCTTGCACTCGCCCTTGCACTCGCTCTTGCACTCGCTCTTGCACTCGTACTTGCACTCGCACGAGCATGTCCTCGCCCTCGCATTCTCACTCGTCTTCGCACTCATACTCGCCCTCGCCCTCGCGCTCACAATCACACTCGCCCTCGCACTCGCAATTAAACTTGACTTCGAACACTCACTCTCACTGTCAGTATCACTCGCAATCACACTCACCTCCGCACTCTCACTCGCACTCGCAATCACATTCGCCCTCACACTCTCACTTGCGTCGCCCTCGCACAAGCCCTCACCCAAGCCATTCGTCTTGCTCTCGTCTTCCTTTCATCTTGGCGTCGCTCCGCCATTGCCTTCATCCTCGCCCCAACATCCTTATCCACGTCCTTGTCCTGCCCTCGTCTTCGCCCTCCTCACTTCTCCCTTTACGGGCACTTCCGCTTCCGGCTGGCACGTAAAGAGGATTTCCGCCTTCAATTCAAAGTTCAGGAAGTTGGAATTCCCGGAAACAAAATGTGGAGAATTAAGTAGGGAAACAGTTAATGAAAGTGTATTGTAAGTGGTGCATTGACGATGTCGCGCGCGCGTGATATCTTAGTAAACTTCAACAAACTACATCTACTACTACATCTACAAACTGCATCTACTGCTTAGTTTTCTGTGTTGTATGTGTATGAAAAATTGTTTACCACCGGTAAATCCTCTTCGCTATTCTCAATTCTTAACATGTAGTTGTATTAGTTTTCCTTTTACAACCTAAACAATCGGTCAGACAGTAGGCCCTGTGCAAACAAGTCTGTGAAGCTAAAACATATTTCATTCGGAACCGCAAAAGTACGGCTGTATTTTAAGAAGGTAGTAGTAGAAAGTGCAACTTGAGGATTAAAATGGAAGAGCAAATGTCGTTGGCCCCTGTGCTAGAGCCAGGGATGGCAAAAACATTGATATAGTAAAATCGATATTTTGTTTTCTATATTTTCTTCGCATCGATATTTTTTCAAAACGTTTTGTTTTTATTTCCTATTTTTAATTTTTTTAATAAGAGGGTTTAAGCACGTTGTAGAGTAGCAACAATCCCTAGCAATATCGTTGTTTTGCGTCTGCTCTTTATCCCGCTCAACATTTCGCCTGGGCAATCGAAGGAAGTTTGGGAGCTGCTCGTGTTACGAATGTATGTTATCGCCAGGCGTGTGTCACTGCCTGAATCGACAGTGAAACACGAAATCGATAGCAAAACAGTTTTCTATTGTTGATTTTATTCTTTAAACGCGATAATAATTTTCACATACCAGTAACATGCGGGAAACCAGTAATTAAAATATATCCCTTTTACGTTCTGTAATTAAAAATGGAAAGGAAAATATCATGTTTATTAGTGAATAATTAGAACATGGATGTATTAAACATCGTGTTTTCTCGTCGATGTTTTCATCGACATCAAAAACCCTTTAGCGATGTTTCGAAACATCGATGTATCGATGTTTTGGTAAAATTCGACATTACTAGCTACAGCGTTTTCACGAATAAACAACGATTCTCATTCCAAGTTGGAGGACAGCTGGGTCCTCACACTTGCGTTCGCATCCCGTCACGAGAGCTTCCGTGTTGCTGTCACGCTCGTTCGTCGAGAAGACTCTCGAACTCACGTCGAGCTGTAGTTCCCCTTCGGCCTCCCTTCCGAGGGACCCTTTCCGCTGGAAAACTCCGAAACTCGGAGCCCCTCTTGCAGGTGGCGCTCGTCAATCTTGGGGCGCGGACGGGAACGGATGCTCGCATGTCTTGATCAGACCTTTGTCCAGAGGGGCAGAGCGACTGTGCGTTTAGTGCGTTCCACAGCAAAAGGTCTCGTTTGTTTCCTTAACTTGGGTTTCTGTAACTTGGCCGATGACAGCTGATCAGCTGTTACGGTTTCGTCCAAACGGAAGCTTAAACGTCACCACAGTGACGTTACTGTGTTGGATGAGACCGTAACAGCTGATGAATTGTCATCAGCCAGATTACAAAACCCCAAGTGTACGCATCAACATTGATTGATTAGTGATTCCGGGCGCGTCAACTGATTAGGTTATTGTTTTCGTAAGTGTAGTGCGTGTTTTAGTCGCGTGTAATGGCGGTGATCTTCCCCATTTTAGGAAACTGGAGGCCTGTAGCCTCATTAGATAGTTGAAACAGAAAAAATCAGTTGTTTATATTATAAACAAATGTTACAGACGCTAGGGAATATATCAATATTAGTTTTCAGAAGACCGAAACTATAAAAAGGTTACAACACAAATTTTCTTGGAGAGAAATTCATATCGTAACCACAGCCCTTGTGAGTCTCTCACGTGCCTGAAATTTATTGTCTCTCAAATGTTTCAAATCCTTGTAATTACGTTAACAGTAACACAATTGGACAGCTTAGTGAAAAGGGAACTACTCAAAGCAACAATTTTGACGGGACCATCGAATTCCCGTATAGACAAGTGTTATTCCAATTAAGTTGGCATTCTGAAGATTGGGATAGCGAAAAAAGTAAAGATAGGTTTCAGAACTTAAAATTTTTCAAACTTCAGGGATTTACGTGTGTCTTGCCTTGTGATACCAATCACGTGCTTAGCATTTTACATTTTATTATTAATTCTGCAATTAAGTGTAGTGACTTGGTGGCAGAATATCTTAACTTTACTTGCATTAAGCTTACATGACTAATAATATGTTACAAAAAAGTAGTTAATTAATAATAATAATAATAATAATAATAATAATAATAATAATAATAATAATAATAATAATAATAATAATAATGACACTAATATTACAACTACTATTAATACTAACAATGAAATAACGTAACAGAAAATACAGTTCTAAAGTAATAATAATAATAATAATAATAATAATAATAAGAAGAAGAAGAAGAAGAAGAAGAAGAAGAAGAAGAAGAAGAAGAAGAAGAAGAAGAAGAAGAAGAAGAAGAAGAAGAAGAAGAAGAAGAAGAAGAAGAAGAAGAAGAAGAAGAAGAAGAAGAAGAAGAAGAAGAAGAAGAAGAAAGAAAAAGAAGAAGAAGAAGAAGAAGAAGAAGAAGAAGAAGAAGAAGAAGAAAGAAGAAATTGTCTTTACTAGTGGCGAGACTCAGGCCATTAGGCCTGCTCTTCCGCCTAACCACAAAGTAGAATCTTTACACTGATACACTGACCAAAAATATAATTAGCTAGAAAACTAATTTATTTTTAAATTTGCTCAAGCTTTGAGGAAAGGGTTCTAAGATTGCCGCAGGCAAACTGTTCCAGTATCAAATGGTTCGGTTTGTAAATGAAAATTTCCCCAACGTTCGTTTTCTGTATTGTTGTCGTATATTGTACATTTTCGACATTTCCTCACTTCTGGAAGGCAACGATACATGATACCTACATACAGGACGATCACATCAACATAGCTAGTGTGTAATTGCACCTTTGCGATGAGCGGATAAGAATGGATAGGGCGACTCGCACTTCCATAGCAACTGCTCTCGGAAAATGCATCACCACCTCGTCGATAGCGCCGGCGGCGGCGGCGGCCCAAACAATGCGGGCGACATCGGCGCTTTTTCAGCTCGCTCCGATCGATGGCCCGGCGCCCGACGCCGAATTTCTGTCAGGAAACGCTCGCGTTACCACACTCGCCCACTCGTTAGAGCTATCGCTAACGAAATGCAACAGATAAGCAACATGAATTCGTTATGTAAACAGAGATAGCGCGGGCGGGGGCAGGCCGAGGTACGTGACGTCGAAACTAACAAGGCCAGATAATACCGCTCTGATTACCGCATGTAAAATGTATGCGCATTACTTCGTTAGCGGCGTCGGTCGGCCCGCCCGCCCGCTAGCCGCGGCGCCGCGCTACGCGGCCTATTATCTTCGGCTGGCGCTCGAAAACAGCCCCTACGGGGTTGCGCGGATTTCAACCGCCCGCCGTCCGCCCGCCCCCCCCGCCCGCCCCCCCCCCCCCCCACGCCCCAACCCGCCGCCAGCGCTATCCGCCGCCGGCAGCGCGGAGCAGCCTGTGGCCTCCGCACTCGTGACGGCCAGCGTCATCCATATGCGGGCGCCGGTGGCGATGGGGCATTGTGCTGCGTGCAGGAAGTGCGAATGCGGAGTTGAGTGGGGTGGGTTTTCGAGAGCACCGCAAATCACTACTTCCGGTTAACGCGTTACTTTGATAGTGCGGCACTGGCTTAGGTGGCTCAGGGTGTCAATTGATGCCACTGTAGTGCTTCTAATTGAGAGGACCTAGGGTTCAATTTTCGACTGTAGGACTCGGAAACCTGGGTCGAGTGCACCCGCTCCCTGTCTGGAGGAAACTTCTAGCGGCAGGCTGCTCTGATCGGTAGTTTTCCGTGGTTTCTCCGATGAACACCAGGAGAATGCTGGAGCAGTACCGTAACAAACGGGCCACAGCCCCACCTTTCCTCTCTCTTCCTTGTCCTATCCTTACCGCTACTTACATGCACCAAACTACCTCTTATGTCGGGAGACCAGTTGGGAGCTTAGAGCTTGTCCCAGCAGTGCCCCCGTACCTAGTTTGGGGAATATCTACCAGATGTGGTGATATCGCTCTCGGATATCGTTATCTAGCGGGATCACCACAACCTTCCGCGATAAAAAAAAAAGTGTAGTGGACTAATGACTTTCATAGTTCACGCTCCGGCAAATACTAATCAATCAACCATTGTTAGTGCGGCAAGTGGATAGAGACAGCACCGTTCTTGCCGGCAATGCCCAGCTGGCAAGGATTATCACTCGCTCTCTGTGGGGCTCACACTCGGAAAACACTTCGCGCAGAACGTTCATCGGTACAATAGTTGGCGTGACATTAGTTGTTTGTTAACTAAGTAATGAACAAAAAGAGACCAGTATCGTGAGTGCGTAGATGAGACGTGTGCTGGCTGAGTGGCAGCTACGGCGCTGCGCGTGCGCGTGCGCGGGTGGGGGGGGGCGCGCACGCCACGCCCCCGCGTCCTCGCCCCGGCGGCGCTCACGGGGCCCACGCGCGCGTGGACGGTTCTTTAGTAAAATGTCATTTAATGGTACTTGCTTCAAATAATATTTACGGAAATATTTTTTTTGCATAAGGAAATGCCCATTTGTAGAGGTCATTTTTTCTATTCACCTTACTAGTCATTTTTTACCATTTTTGCTATTTTTACAGTATTTTTTTTTTGCGGTTTCACGTTTTAAATCATTTAAATGGTCTTGCTTAAAAATTTTATTTATGCAACAAAAGTTTTTGAACATTTAATGTTCTTTACAGAATTCCTGAGTACAATGAATGCAGTCGAAGATGAACTCAGTTAGCCTAAATATGGTTTCATTTGATAACTAAAAATGTTTTCATAGACGTTTTACCCTTTAAGATTTAAATTGTTCAAATATTATTTCTTCCTTGCACAGAACCTTTTTGTGCTCTCTCCAATCAATACCAGCAGAAAGCCGGAGCAGTACCCCCAACAAACGGCGAGCGCGCGAGATTCTTCCTTTCTCTTCCTCGTCCTATCGTCACCCCTTACTTACACATGCACTGCACTACTTCACATGCCAGGAGGGCCGGTCGGGAACTTGAGTTTATCCCGGCCGGGGCGATGCCCCGCACGGTGGGAGATTGCTGGTTGTGGAAACCCCCGTTAGTCGTTGGCTGGTCGGCGCCAGATATCACTATCTACCGGGGTAAAATCAAAGTCGCCTCACAGGGAGGAAGCGTGCACTACATTTACGGGACTAATGACTTTAGCAGTCGACGCTCCCGGAATCACTATTAATCAAATTCAATAAGCGGCGTCCATTGTATTTGTGTTCACTCCTATTCTTTTAATTTTCGGTCAGATGTTCATGTCTATGCGACCACTGTGCCAAGAAGGCGAGGGAGGGGCTGTTTCCGACACATTAGCCCGCGCGGCGCCGACGCCGGCGGCGGCGTCAGTGGCGGCGATGTCGGCGGTGGCGGCGACGACGGTGTCGGTGACGACGATGCGCCGGCGGTGGCGGCGGAGATGGCGGCGGAAGCGGTAGGGCGAGGACGGCGAGCGAGTGGGGTGTGGCTGCGGAAGGAATGCCCATCAGGAGAGAGCAAGGGAATGGGGTTGCAGGTCCGCTTCAAAACAAGCGAGTGGAGACGAGGGAATGCATGTTGAAAAGCAAGGAATTTGCACGTGTATGAAAAGACTAGATGGTGAGGATATCTAGGAGATTCAGGCAAATAAAACAATGAAGTAGAAATCAGACAGGCAGGAGCTAGGAGCAGGAGAAAAGAAATAGAAAGATTTACTGAAAAACGGAAACATCAGAAGATCGAAAAATTAAAAAGTTCATGAATGAAAACAATAAATAAATCGAAATAAATTGAGTAAATAGACGAAACAGTAGATGAAATTGAAAACATTAGGATGCCTCTAGATTGGAGGAAGACATGACGTACACTAAAAATAAGCGTATATTGAAATGAAATCAAAAAGAAAATACTTAGATATGAAAATGTGTGTCACTTAACCTGTAGAGGTTTCGAAATTAAAGGACAGAGAAATAATTGTGTAAAACACGAGAATGTGACGGAAATTGAAAATGTATGAGTACAGGTACGGGCGGAGGGATAGAATTTTCCGGTTTTATTCGTGGCAAATACTTTTCTCGGCATGAGAATGATAAAAAAAACGGAATACCGTTTTTACGAGATAGTGTATGTACTAGACGGCGGCGTGCGTCATAAATGGACGTTTTTCTATCGCCAACAAAATTTAAAATTAGTTTTGATATCTTTATTCTCTTGAGTAGAAATCATCCACGAGTTTGATGGAAGCACAGAGGAAATACATCAATTCTTTTCGGAAAGGAGGAACAACGGAAGGAGAAAATCCGTTTCCCACACTTGATAGTGTGGAGGCGGATCCAGAGGGAAGGGAGAGAAGCACTGCGTGCGAGGAGCTGCTGTGCGGCGTTTGATCCAGGTGCAGCGGGGGCAGAGAAAGGCAGTGGCGCTCTCTTTTGTTTCCCCGCCGCTGAGTGCCGGCGGCCGCGTGCCGGCGCGGAGTGGAGCCGGGACGGGAGCGGGGGAGAAGACAACTTGAAGACCGGGCTGACGGACGACCGGCGCCCCCTGAAAGCTTTCAACCGCACTTTGGCAAATAAAATTCACTTCTCAGCGGGGCTTGGGGACACGCTGACACTTCGCTCTCGACCTCCGGTCGACCCCGCGCCCGCCCGGCCCCCGCCCCGTCTCGCCCCCCTCGCCCTCTTCCCGCCCCGCCCCCCCCCCCCCCCCCCCCCCCCCCCCACACCCCGCTCCGCCCCCACCTCGCCCCCGCTTGCACGCCCACCTCGACTCCTCCGCCCTCAGCTCCGAGCGTTGAGTTTCTCCACCCGGCGCGGCGCCCCAAGTTGCTGCAAAGTGTGCTCCCTCCCCACGCCCCACCCCCACCATTGCTCTGTCCTTCGTCCCCGCATCCTGCGCCACGCGGCCAACTTAAAGCAAACTTGGCCAGCTATAACTAGGCTTAAGAGAGGGAGCCATCCCTCCGACGTTCCCCGCCACGGCAAACTCAACTATAGTAATGGTCTTTACCCAGACAGAAACAGGCTTAAACTGCAACCCGGGTCTCGAGCGGGGACATTAAATTAATTTGAACTTTACGGCAACCGTTGGTTAGCGTCCAGGTCTCGCCGCGATATGCAGCCGGCTCCTGGTGACCGCTGCCTCAAAAGCCTCCGTCTCGCGGTTGTGCTTAATTACGCGTGTCGTGTGTCGTTTGTTTATTCCGCGGCCTCGACTTCCGTTACCCCCCCCTCCTTCTCCTGCCGGCTGTTCGCCCGACTCTATTGATCGACGAGAACGCACTCGCAACGTTTCTAGATAATCTCGAGCGCTAATGAAATTAAGTACTAGCAGATTACGACAGTGGTGGTGGCGACGTCTTCAGGAATTAATGAGGGGTGGCAGAATGGTAATTGTTGTCATGGCTTTAGTGCAAGGAGGTTCCCGGGGGCAAAGGCCGAAGAGACTTCCTGGTTCTGACATCAGTACCCATAAGAATATTGCGCAATAAGATCTATACACTGTATGAATAGTTTTTATGAATTCCTTCGTTATTTCATACCGTATTTTTGTATGTAATGTGAACTCTTTATTTTATAGATAACTATTTGGGAATGATATTTTATAAAATATCTCTCGCATTTCTTATTTATACATCATTCATTTAATGTATCCTCAACGCCTTTTAGGAACATTTCTTTGTAAATGTGCTTTCATAATTGATGAATTATGGGCACTTCTACCCATGGTTACATGAAATTTTTGTTCTGAAAGATCAATTGCATTGTTGTCCTTACGTTTAATGAATGCTATCAAAGAAAATTGTCGGCATTCTATTCAGTATGAAGGTAAGATAATTTATAAAATCAAAAGTCTTCTTGTTTAAAACGGAATATGTATTTATGAAACGTTGTAAAGCAAATATATAGTAAACCTGGAAGAATAAAAAAATGTCCATGAGGTTAATGAAATTTATCTACAATTATGCCTCTGTTATTTTGCCACGTGAGAATAGAGTTAGAGTGACATTATGAATCGTGAGAATAAATTTACAGCAAATGATACATTCTTATGACAGTCTATTTTTACAACATAATCTTTACATCGTATTTGTAAAAAAATGTCGGATAGCTCTTATGTGTAATTCGATGTTTTTTTCGCACATTAATGAGAGGTTCATGTTCCATTTCTGATCCCCTAAGTAAAATATACATTCTTCCTTGCTTAATGTCTGTCAGTTTAACTGTGTTTGCATCACAATTGATGATGACATGCTCGTACATCATGTTTGTACCACGCGCAGCAGCAATACGTTCTATTACGACTGATGGACTTGAGTATTACGAGATATCTGACGTTTATTCTATGGTACACAGACACATTGCGGATCGCCAGCAACAGCAGCTATCGTGTTGCATACACTATGAGGCATCAGCAGTACATTGAAGAGCGGAATAAAGGGACAAGTCTCACTCTAATTTTCATGAAAATTTAGTTACGAAGAAGAATTTGATTAATATCTCAAATCTATTACATACTTTCTTGCGTGAGTTGTGGATGTTTTAGAATAAAACATTGAGTTCAATGCTAAGTACAGGAAATTAAAGGAATTTAGAGAGAAATTAGTTAAAATGTTGTTATTAATTAAAAAACAAACTTAAACAACAAACAACTTGTTGAAAAGGTTATCACGATCGTAAAAATAAGGCACTATAGCATGATAGTAAAAATTAGTACGTCTGCATGCTGGTGGATACTATTCAATGAATTGCAAGGCACGAGGTAGATAAATTGGGGAAATAAAGAAAAGAAAAACTAACTACATGCTTGAGAAAGGTAGGAACTTACAAACAAAAAAAGTATATAAAAAATGTGCGGAAAATTCCGAATACCATGAGGAATACAGGCTGACAGTTTTCGAATACTTGAGCAGTGTAATCAAAAATACACTAACATAACGCATTTCAATTCCTTTACATTAACGTGGAGCGTGGATTGGACATCAAAAGATTCAATATTGCGAAGTCCCAAAGGTAAGAGAATTTCATAGTGGATGATCAATGATTAAAGTTCATGAAGGAGTGTAGATAATCCAGAAAGCTTCTATAAAGGAATAAAAATGTTTCTTATCTCAACGAACCGATTTACATTATAAATAAATTACATAGAAAATAAACTAGTGATAATGCAAATTGCACAGACTTATTCATTTTATTTCTGGACTTCGCTTAAAATTATCAAAAATAGATATATTAGGAAAAGGAAACGGTGCTAATACGATTTTCAGGATCTCTTCCAAGACTACATCAAATTGTTTCAATCATTAACAAACTTTTTCACACTTTTTTGTCTTGCTTAGTGTTCGTTGTCCTTCTGAGTAAAAATGACGTGTTGCAGTATTACTCGAGATAATAACACGACATCACTCATTCTGTCACATTTATATACGAGTTATTCATTATGAACTTCAAGCAGGATTTCGTTCCCTATCCCGGAGTTCATTAACCCCCAGGGGAGAAGCTATTGAGCGAGGAGCAGCAGGGGAAGCAAGGGCAATGTGAGACGCTTTAATGATTGATTGATTCATTCATAGTGATTCCGGGGACGACAACTACTATGGTCAGTAGTCCCGTCCGTGTAGTGCGTGTTTTTGTTTGGGAGGTGGCGGTGGTCTTCCCCCGCTGGATGCCTAGATCCGGTACCGACCTACCGTCGGCTAACGGGGTTCCCCTCAACCAGGTATCTCCCACCAGCGGAGCACAGCCCAAGTTCTAAGCCCCGACATGTGTGGTAGTGAAGTGCATGTTAGTGTAGGTGTGTGTGTAAGGGTTGCGGATAGTTCGAGGAAGAGGAAGGACAGATCGCGCGCGGTCCGTGGCCCGTTTGATAGGGTACTGCTCCTGCATTCGCCTGGAGTTGATCAGAGAAACCACGGAAAACTACCGATCAGAGCAGCCGACCTCTAGAATTCTCCTCCAGACAGCGACTGAATTCGACCTATCTCACAAGCTGGTGTCGAAAATTCAGGATTCCGCCGTCAGGATTTGAACCTAGGACCTCCCGGTCAGAGGCCCTGCAGTGACATTAATTGATGCACTGATCCACCGCTCCCGGTGAGACGCTTTAAAACAGGTTTACTATCCTAGCTCTCTTTCGACGTTTGCCTGGGAGTTCGTTACCACATTTGAGTTTGACCATTGTGTGCTTTATGCAGCATTTCGCTCCCTATCGTCAAGTTCATTAATCCCCTCGGGAAAAGCTTCCGAGCGGGGAGCAGGAGGTAGAGCGAGGGCGATGTGAGATCCCAGCAGCAAATATCGGCGGCGGCGGCTGTGGCTGTCCGCTGAGATTCCGCGGAGTCCGCGCCGTATCGACCGCGCGCCGGCGCCGGCGGGACTGACGCCGGCGGTAAATCCCGTCATAAATATTTCGGCGCGCGCCGTGCGTTCCCCCCGAGCACGCCCCCTCGCAGCCGCCGCCGCGTGACGTGAGATGAAGCGGGTGACGTGCGGTGAGCGACGCGTTCTGCATCGCTGCCGCTCCGTCTGACCTTTCGCCCACCTCTGCCCCGCGCGGGTAGCGCCGGGCGCTTTTGCCAGCCAGAGGTTTGTGCTGCGACAGTGGTTGAGCCTCAACGTTGCACCGGCCTAAATGTAATATTGTATGTGCACGTTTTCTTGAGCCCCAGAATATCTACCCCCACTCCTTTGCCCATATTAACTAATTAATGAAGAAATGATAGCAACGAGCATTGTGGACAAAATCTGACAACCTAAAATGTTCGCTCCCGTCTGATTGAAACTATTTAGCTCATAAAAACGACCTAAAAATTTGATATAAAATTCCTTATGTCAAAAGAGCCGAACTCCCCCCTCCTCACGCAACGAGCGAGGGTCATGAAAACGTGCGCGGATAATAGAACAATTTCATAGTGCAAAAAATGTTTAAAACACATGCAGATATCCAGAAAGGTCTATAAAGGAAAGATGTTCTTGATTCAAGGTGCCGGTTTAAAATAAATAAACTTTTGATAGTAAAAATATCACAGACTTATTCATTTTATTTATAGGCTTTGCGTAAAATAATAATATATGTATATATTGCAACATGAACACGATATTTTCAGGATCTCTTTTAAGGTTATATCAAATTGTTTTATCAGAGCGTAGAAATAATAAATAAATTGTTGCTGCGAATGAGTTTGTGTTTGAGCTTCAATGTTTGTGTTTGAGCTTCAAGTATTTTGTGTTTCTCTTTTTAAAAAAAGTTAATATTCCTGGATTGCTGCATTCCCTTCAAATTTTCTTTGAATGTTTATCAAATGCCCTTGACTACAATAATGCGACATGCAAAATAGTGACCGGAGTTTCTATTTGAAATTTCGTTGTGAATGGGAGAGACCCTGGATATTTGTCAGCGTGTACAATGTCTTCATCCACTTTATAACCATTTTACATCACGATTTAATTTCACCACACACTTTTCTCATGCCCTGCGTTTCCTTGCTCTGCCGTTCCCTGCCCTACCTTTCCCTGTTCTGCCCCCCCCCCTCCCTGCCCTGCCCTGCCCTACCCTACCCTCCTCTGCCCTGCTCTGCCCTCCTCTGCCCTGCCCTGCTCCGCCCCGTCTTTTCACGCACTACTTGCCCCATCCGCCCCTCAATGCCTTGCCGCGCCTCGTTGCAGAATCTTGGCCAGCGGCTGACCCAGTCGCCGCGCCGCATCTTAATAATACACGCGCCGGCGGCGGCGCGCGAGGTCACGTCCCGACGCGTCGCCGCGAGAGTGCGCGCGTCTGGGGACATGGCCCGGGGAATGGAGGTGGCCAATGCCTTCGGAGGACCTCGCTGTGTAGTCGAAGAGGGAAAATGTGAGGATGTAGACACAGAAGATATGGCACTGAAAAGGTGTTTTTATGCTAGAGGTGGTCAACACGTGGGCGTACGTGTTTCTTTCGGGAAATGAGGATGGAAGTTCCTAAAGATGTGAGCGGGTATAGCTGCTGAGAATTTAGGCTGCAGCGAAGCTGAGGATGTGGACCCGACCTGTCCAGTTGCGGCAAGGAGTGTTGGCGCCGTTTGTGCAGTCGCTTGACGCTCTCTTGACTGGTGCAACCGTGGATATGTGGTGGCAGGCATGAATTTCGTGTTAGCCATCAATGTCATCAGTAGGGTGCGGATTTTGATATTCTAAAAAATCGCCAAAAATGATCAATAAAATGCCCTTAATGTGCTTTAAACTGTCCTAAAACCAAAGAAAAATGACGTCAAAAATCTTATCAAAACCAGTTTGGATGAAGAGCTCATGCTGTTGGATACGTTACTGATGTAATCGAGGCTTCTTCCATTCGTTGGAGTGAACTCAGCTTACAAACGTTTGTTTTGGTCTGTTCTTTACCAGGAAATCTGTATTCAGTGATCCCGAAATCGTCCGAACCGGCAATGGCGCTGATGTATGTCACAAGAATTACGTACTCACGTCTTTCAAAACAATTTCTGAGCAAACAAATCGAATGGGCAAATGAGAAAATCGATTAAATTAGCAAAAAATTGTATTAAAAATGGCGGGGAAATGTAAAAAATGACTTATTAGTCAGAATCGACAAAAATGCAAAATAATGACGTATAAAAATCATTTCCTTTTGTCATAACATAAAATGAATTTCTATACTAAACGGCATTGTTCCAAAGTGGAAAGACAATGACATTTCATTAAAATCCGCCTGCTAGCCATCACGGACGTTTGGACACCCCCATGGCTGAAGCAGCCGCGGTGGTGCTGGCGGCGATGGCGACCGCTGCGGCTGCTGTGGGTGTGCGGAGGCCGGCGTTGCGTCGTGTCGCGTCGAGCAGACGACTCCGCTTGGAAATCGTCCCTGGCCACCGCACACTGGGACAGAAAGGGGTGAAACCTGGCCAAAACTCCTGGAAGCCGATTCACACGAATTCGGGGACGCGAATCATCATTAATAGAAGGTTAGGAATATGTGACTGGACATGTTGAACATCATACATAATTCTTTCAACAGCAAATATTTAATTAATTGATATTTTTACAAAAATGTTTTTCAATCAGTATCAGTGTTATCATTAGATGAGTGAGTACGGGGCACCTGATATTCTGTAGAAAGAAGATTAATACTTTCCTCCCACAAACAGTCTTTTTTGGAGCTAATTTTTGCAAACGTCCGCAAGTCTTGCTAGGAAACGTCCGGCAGTCTGAGCTCAACTTTACAGACACGCCACGCAAGAACCAGGATGGTTACATTGCTTATGTTTACATTTTCTTAGGGGATGAATATTGCTCTTTCAAGAGAGCAACTTGTGAAGGGTGCACAAGGTATTTCCTTTTTGGGGTTTTGGCCAGCTTTTGCCCCTTTCTGTCCCAGTGTGCATCGCCAGCCGCGCCGTACATATTTCTGGGGCGTGAATTTTTCATCGCGCACAGCCCGAGGGGCGTGCGGCCGCGCGCCTTGGCCACGTGCCGCCATCGGCGCCACCGCCGCCCCACCACCGCCGCCGCCGCCGCCGCCGCCGCCGCCGCCGCCGCCGCCACCGCCGCCACCGCCGCCACCGCCGCCACCGCCGCCACCGCCGCCACCGCCGCCACCGCCGCCACCGCCGCCACCGCCGCCACCGCCGCCACCACCGCCACCGCCGCCATCGGCGCCACCGCCGCGCTCCAAAAGGTGCGACCGCCGAGAACGCAGATCTGGATTGCCAAGCGCTGGGAAAAGTTGGGAAGAGGGGTAGATAAAGTTAGTTGCTTGGTTAGTGATTCCGGGCGCGTCAACAGCTTAAATCATCGTCCCGTACGTGTACTGCATGTTTCCCCCTCGGAAGATGACGGTGATCTTCCCCCGCTGGATGGCGAGATCCGGCGCCGACCTACCGTCGGCTAGTGGGGTTTCCCCCTAACCAGGACTCTCCAACAGCGGGGCACCGCCCTAGCCGGGACAAGCTCTGAGCTCCGACCGGTCTCCGGGAATATGTGATAGTGTAGTGCATGTTAGTGTGTGTGTGTGTAGAAGTAGAGAGGACAGTGCAAGGAAGAGGAAGGAAAGATTGGGCGCGGTGCGTTGCCCGTTTGTTAGGGTACTGCTCCGGCATTCACCTGGTATTGATCGGAGAAATCACGGAAAACTACCAATCAGAGCAGCCAGCCGCTAGGATTCTCCCGGTCAGAGGCGAAGCAGTGACATCAGTTGATGCACTGAGCTACCGCTCCCAGTAAGAGACAGATAAAAGTGAAGACGAATTTCATGAATGCTAGGAGCGGATACTGCTTAGTACAATACAATCTCGAGACCAACTATCAGCAACCTCCTTAGTAGTATTTTTGTATTTTTCACAGCTGTTTGTGAGGAATTTTGATTACGTTTATTTTGTATAATCTACTGAGATTGTTATCCGTACAGCGTTCATTTTCGTCAAGTCAATTAATAACTACTGAATTTCGCAACACTTTCAACTATAATCAAAGTTGATTTGTATTTGCGCAAATTGAGAACCATTCGCAAATAGACTGGCACTAGAGTATTTTCCAAAACAAATATTTATTTTATAAGCTTGCTGGACCTTAGTCTGCAGCTTTCTCAGGAGATCTTGTAGGGCGTCAGTTAACCCGTGATCCACCTACAACTCCATTGAAGCTCAGGCTCCACTGATGGGCAGCGGGTTGTGGCTTTGGTCGGGCATCCAGCCAGCATGGACGGGCGCGGATCTCTCCCCCCTCAGGCTGAAAGCCGTAATGAAAGTATCAGAGAAGGAGCAGTCATTAAAGGGATAATCTCCCGCTATTGTCTGGAGCCCCAGGAGCAGTTCTTTGGCGACCGGCTAGGTTTCTCTACTCAAGAAAATTGGTGCGCTCTAATAGTTCGTCTCCGCGACAAGAAGACGGAGGAGGCAGCTCTCTGGAGCAGGAAAGCGAAGTTTAGGAGAAAAATAAAAGACCCGACGCCTTTTCATCGCAGGACGGTTTATCAAGAGAGTTGGACTTCTCTTGGGCTCTCTTTGTTGTATATTTTGCGCCGGTTCAGTTGCGGAGTTTTCGAGTTTTGTTGCGAAACAATTATCAGACAGAAATGGCTTTTTGACAAAAGGCATAGAAGTGTTTGCGGTGAAATATCAAAGACAAGACGCCAAAGTCGACAACTCAAACTTCTTGCAGAATAATTGAAGGAAGTATTATTAAGAAATAAATCATTAACTCGCATTTAAAAAGCTGTTGGAAATGGTGCTCATAAGGAAAATGACTTGTATTATAACTTAGATTTCTGCAATAAGAACAATCAGTATTTTCATTTTATTGATTTTTACTAATCACATGCTGGAAACGTTTCATTTTTCTTCTGATCGATAGCTTGAAAAATAACAAAGAAACTTCATATTTCAGCTCGGTTTTTTTTTCGAAAAAAGTGAACTTATTCCCTTTTAAAATCATCGATTCACACGTGACATTTCCATGTTCCATGTAGGCATATACAAAACATTTTTGATTGCGTTAGAACGTGACCTGCCGAACATAGGTGCATTAAGTTCACATTATATGTGACTCCCATTATATGAAATTTCCCACGAAATGTTCACTGACAAAGGGTTATCATTTTCGACCCCGCTCTATGCCTTAGAAGTGCGTAACATTTATTCCTGGACACTCTGTGTAGGATCAATTTATTCCTTGCATTCCAATCAATTATGAATCAAGCGTTGGATTATCACTCCGATAATTATATTTTTCACCGCGACTTCCAAGGAATCCGTTTGCGCCCGTGTCGGCGTGCGTGCGTGCCCCGCAGAGGGAGGGGGCGGGGCCGTGCGCGCCTCACGCGAGCGCTTGCGTGCCTCCCGCGCACGCCGTGCCGCGGCGCACGCCACCGACTCACGCCGCGCCGGAAAGACACAAAATCGCGTTTAGGTTTATTCCTCCCGTGTACGGTGGATGTGGGACGTGTTTCTGGAAATTGTGTTTACTGCAGCATCGCCTTCAAGCGAAGACGCCAACTGACGGTTGGGAGGATTGTAGGTTCGCTCTAAGGCTCGTGATTAGTTTTCTTTTTTTCTTTAATTGGTTTATTTAAGGTCGCTTCAACATCTAAGGTCATTAGCGACCACTATTGCTGTTAACGGTATGGTAACTATGTGGAGGAAACGATATGGTGATTGATGATAAGGGGTGAAAGGACGAACACAAATACAACCATCCCCGAGGCGGGACTCGAACCCGCGACCCTTCGGTCCGAGATCACTACGACACTACTGCCTTAGCGATCTCGGCCACCGGGCCGGCGATTAGTTTTCTTTATTTTGTCATGAACTTATTTAAATTTTCCTTAGTTCTGATCTATAATTGTCTTCACCCTGACACATTTTTGGATGCGTTTGCACTTGGAACAATTTTCCGAAGTCGTAATGAATACCAATTTGTGACCTTGTTAGTGAGTAACATATTTTTTAATAAATTTGTTCCAAGAATTGTCACGATCTCGGTCGCGTTGACAGTTCTTTGAATAAATTTTATTATTGGTTCTAATTGTTTCCTAATTATTATCGCCGATCTCTTTCTAGATTCACAAAAGTGAAATAATCGAGAAAATTAAAATTAAAAAAAATGATAGTATAACCGAACAAAGATATTGGATATGTCGGGCTTTTAAGTTCCATTTAGGAATGAATTGCCGGGGTCTTACGTTCCATTAAGGGATAATCCCCGCAGTGGCTCCTTGATGGTGAGGGTGCTTGCAACAGAAATTATGTTGGTAGTACGAGTTCCAGCTTAGAAACGTGAATTGCGTACTCATCACAATCATACTAAATGTTGAAAGCGTTGTCCCGTTCACTTGTTTCCCAGTGATCTAGTTTTACCAACATAAATGCAATTTTAAATAAGAGGCCCCGATTCGGCTTAGTGTGCAAAGACTTTTCTGGCGCAAGAATATACTTACCGTCACACACGATAACGCTCTGGGTTGCTAGGTATTCATTTTTTAGTTCGCGAACAGTACGTATAATTAACCTTCTATTGTACCATTTAACACGTGGTTTACATTCAAACAAAATTGTTGTCATTTCTTTGGTCTTAGTTCTTCCCAATGAGGCGCAGTTCTTTTACTTTCTCTTCACCTGAGAACTAAGCGAAACATTTTTCAAAAAAAATAGGAATTCTTAAATCTGTTTGTGTTTGCTGCGAGTGATACCAATTTACTGTATTAATGGCACGACAATTGAAGAGTGAACTTACGAGAGAAGATAAGGGAATGGCGTTTGCGGAGTGTGGCGGTTTCGAAGCGTGTCGGTGGCGGTGGGGGAGCGTGGCGTTTGCGGGGCGTGGCGATTGTGAAAGATAGCGGTTGTGGAGCGTGGCAGGTGTGAAGGGTGGCGGTTGCGGAGCGTGGCAGTTGCGGAGCGTGGCTGTTGCGGACCTTGGCGGTGGCGGTGGCAGTTGTGGAGCGTGGCGGTCGCGGAGCGTGGCAGTTGCGGAGCTTGGCGGTGGCGGTGGAGGAGCGTGGCGGTGGCGGGGCGTGGCAGTGGCGGTGCGTGGCAGTTGTGGAGCATGGCGGTTGTGGAGCGTGGCAGTTGCGGACTGCGTGGTTGCGGAGCGTGGCGGTGGCAGGGCATGGTCGGGGCAGTGTAGTGCGGCCGCTCGGCGCCAGAGCGCGCTCGTTCCGCACAGGGGCGTCCCCGCACGGCGGCGCGGCGCGGCGCGGCGCGGCGGTCGCGCACACAAGCGGCGCGCCGCAGCGCCAGCGGCGGGGCTGTTTTTTGCGCGTCCGCCGCCTTTGATGTGTGTGGCGCGGCGCGGGGGGGGGGAGGGGGCGGGGCGCGGGGTCCGCAGAGACAGAGCGCGATTTACGATTTCGACGGCGGCGCGGCGCGGCGCGTCCGCCCTTGCGCTGCCCCGACCGAGCCCCGCCTCCTTTCCTGGCGCCGCCCCGCCACCCAGGAGACGGCGGCGTGTGCTCGGAAAGGGAAGGCAGGAAACGCGAGGTAGCTCGCCTCTTTTGGGATTGCATTCTGCCGTAATGACCATTCGCACACATGTGGCCTCAGGTGGAACGTGTTTGAAAAAGGCATTTCTTGATGTTCTCAGAGAAATATTCTGGGTATTCATTGCTGTGCACGTGTTTGTAATATATTTGTGAAGAGTTAAATTACTTTCTACGAGACGCTAATTTGTTGAATGCATTATTATTATTATTATTATTATTATTATTATTATTATTAAAATCTTTAGTGGAACTCCAAGGGAATAGCCAAGACTCATTAACGTCTAGTTTTCGAAACTGGAATGGTTCTTTCAAACGGTTAATATAGGAAAGTAGTGTTGAAACATTTTCATGAAACTTGTGGCGTTATACCGGGACATATTTTTTCTCCTTTTCTGTGACTTTTGCGCATTATTAATACCGTTCGCATTATACACAAATCTATACCAGCACACCAGTGTTTCCAACCAGCGAATATGTTGTTTTTTTTCATTCTGGGATTCGAACACATTTTCTTAGATTTAGCAAGTAATTTAAGTCACTGTATTCCGCCGGATCAAAAGTGTATAGAATCGCCACAAAGCTGAAAACAAACGTAAAATTTGAATTTGCAATTTTCACAAAATCAAGGATTTTTATTGATTCAAACTATTGACATTTTTAAGAAAATATATATGGCTTTATTTAAGCAACTGTTTCAAAACAGCGGGAAATATCTCGTGGATAAAAGCATATAACTCCGTTATCCAATTTCTCACTACATTTGGCAAAAGGTCGACTCCAATACTTGCTATAAAAGTTTGTAACATTTATTGTGAAACACTTGTACATATCGATGTTTATATAATAAATTTAATGCAAGAAATTTCAATGCAGAATTTTTGTGAAATGATAAAATTTGATTTTCACTTAAGAGAAAACTATTTAATAACATTTTTCATCGCTTCATTTTTCTTGTTTTAAAATATTTAACGTTTTCACAAAAAAATCCGTGTAAAAACGAGTTTTCGCGCATTAGATAAATAAATCAGAATTGAGGATTTGCTTCTTCCATATTTATTCTACTGTCTCTAAACAAATGATAATAAATAAGTTATAAAACTGCCGCTATCGTGCGCTTCCAACTGAAGGAAGGAACGCCCCACACATGGCGCCCTACGTTGGGCTAGACTTTGGGCAGCTGGAAGAACTCGTAGCCGGCGTGGCGCGCGTGGCGGGCGTGGCGCACGTGGTGGTCGTCGCGGTCGCGGTGCGCCTCGTTCATGCCGTTGGCGAGCGCGGCCTCCGTCTGGCGGCGCACGGCGGCCAGCAGCGGGCACTGCGCGCCGCCGTCGCCCCCGTCGCCCGCCGCCGCCGCCGCCAACTGCGCCGCGCCACGCCCACATTTAGTAACGGCAAATTTTTTCCCAAAACATCGATACATCGTTGTTTCCAGTCGTATCGCTAAAGGGTTTTCCATGTCGATGAAAACTTCGACGAAAAAACATGCATGTTTGAATTATTGACTAATAAACATGCTATTTGCCTATCCATTTTAATTACAGTACTAAATGGGATATATTTTATTGTTTGACTACCAGCATTTTATTAGTATGCTAATAAAAATTATTATGGAAGTGTATGTAAAGAAAAAAATTAACAATAAAGAGCATCGTGTTTTGGTACTTTATCCTTCAGTCACTTCAATTCGTACACCATCCACCTGAAATTCCCTCAGATTGCACAGGCGAAATGTGTAGCGTGATAAAGAGGATGACCCAAAATAACGATGTTGCTATGGATTGCTGCTACTCTACAACGTGCTTAAACCATTTTATTCAAATTAAAAAATTAGAAATTTAAAAAAATGATGTTTTTGCAGCAAAATATCGATGCGAAGAAAACACCGAAAGCAAAATATCGATGTTAATATATCGATGGAAAACATCGATATTTCAAAAACCTGGATGTTTTTTGTCATCCCTACCCACATTGAGCATTAGACATCGGTAACATGTGCGGTTTGGTGGTGTAACGGTTGGTGTATCGGACTGTTATATCAAAGTTCGCGGGTTAAAACCCGATCGAAGCCGTGGATTTTTAAGGGCGAAAAAATCCTTCGTACGACTTTCTTCGGAGGGAAAGTAAAACTGACTATCCTAGGTTGTAGATTTAATGCCAGATCCTCAAGCCTAAATGAAGCCTCTGAGCAAAATTCAAAACGCGTGTTTCATCGCCAGAGTGATGCGTCCTTTCTCTGCCAGACGGTGACACGGGAGTAGTGAAATTTGCGTGGTCAGGAGGAACAGACCTTATGGCCTGAGCCTTGCCATTGAAAATAAGGCATCATTGGGTTAAATTGAATTGAACATAGCATCGATATTTCGAAATAGCGATGTTGAAAATTAAAACCATCCGTGTTACTAATACAGTGTCACAGGAAAGTCTTTCCGCAGTGGCACCAGCGGCTGGTGTGTGCCAGGAACAGAAATTATGTTGGTAGCACAAAGTGCAACTCGTAACAAATGACAACAAACATACTCTTTGGATCCCGCCAGTACGCAGTTTACCTTCTTGAGAACTTTCCTATTCAATGCCTGGGCCGGGCCGGGCCGGGCCGCCCTGCCAGCTCAGAGCTACTGGCTTTCCAGGCCAGTGCCGGAGACGAATAAATGCGCCATTCACAATGCGCTGGGTCAAGACCCTCCTGTATGCCCAGTGTGTCTCGCCACTGCCACAAAGAAGCCAAGTACCCAGCTGGGGACCCCCGGGCCCGTGCCAAGGGGGCTCCGGACCCCCAACCCCTCTCCCCATTTCCTTCTCCTTGAAGGTATCGACGTGAGTACCGCCGGAATCTAGGCAACCCTGACAGGGGGGTTCATGTTCCCCGTCTGAATATAAGTCTGTTATATGTTGTTTGTGATCCGCCGCCCTGCTGCAAAGAGGATACTGTTAACGACCCCCACGCCCAATCCTACTCAAAGTTCAGTGGCAAACCATCTACTCACTGCTTCTAACTGGAAGCTAACGACGTGAGTGCCGCCGTGAATCTTGGGATACGGGTGGCCGTTTGCAATTCTCCACAAGGAACCGTAACCTCCGCGGTGGTTCCCCTCTCCGGGGGAACGGAGAAGAATAGGGATGGACCCGGAGTAGAACGAGAATAAACCCGGAGTAGAACGGGATGAACCCGGAGTACAATAGGGATGAACTCAGAGTAAAAAAATGAACTCGGAGTAGAAAAGCGATGAAACCGGAGTAGAACGGGGATGAACCTGAAGTAGAACAAGGATGATCCCGGGGTAGAACAGTGATGAACTTGGGGTAGAATAGGGATGAACTAAGAGTAGAACAGGGATGAACTCGGTGTAGAACAGGATGAATCCAGAGTAAAACAAGGATGAACCCTGAGTAGGACACATGATGGAAGTGTGTAGGGGGCGTACCTGGTGGTGCTTGGAGTAGCGGCGCCGGGCATCGAGCGGCGCGGGGTCGCGGAACGCCACAACTCCCGACACCCCGAACACCGTCCACGAGGGCGACGGCTGGCGCAGCACCAGGCGCAGCGCCAGCAGCTCCGTCCACGGGCACACGCTCTCGCGCGCCCACACCGAGAACTAACCCCACACCCAATATGCGTCAACTGCTGAGGTCTCCCTAAAGCTATGGTAACAGTGCGATCGAAATATTGCTCACTCGCTACGGTACGACTGCGAGCGAAATCGTCCGACTTATTACATCCGAAATCCCGATTGTTGCACCCGAAATCGTCCGAATATCCCCATAATTCCGAGGTTCATTGTTTGAGACATTTGCGAGACGCACGCTCAAGACCATCTACATATATTGGATGGACCTATGAATATAGGGAGATATCATGCCGTCAGAAACATGAAGCCATATTGGTGAGTCCAGAAAGCTTGTAGCATAGACAAACTGCCTGCGAGTGCTCCTTGGCTTGTAGCTGTGCTCTTGTTCAGTAGTGTTGTTTAGCATCGTTTTTAATATTTTAAGCCATGTTCAGAGTAGCTGGCTTTTCGTAAGAGTTCATTATGTTTACTTGTGTGGTTAACGGCTGTACAAACCAACTCGAAAACCCGAAATTTCTTTCACAAGTAAGTGGTTGCTCCATGTAATTCGAACATTTAGTAACTTTGTAAGTTATTCGTTAATTTACGTGTTTGTTTTCTTAAAGATTTCAGTAGATCCAAAGCGGAGAGTATTGTGGATTAGAGCTGTACGAAGAGTATTGTCGATTAGAGCTGTACGAAGAGACAATTGCCAGACTAGCAATTACAGCAGGTCATGTTTGGCTCATTTCCAAGAATACGATTGTGTTATAACTTCTATATACAAATAAACTTCTATATAAACTAATGCAAAATAGCTGTCGAAAATGGTATTGTCGGCCTACTTATTCTTATGTCACAAGCAGCTTATGACGTATTGTTAGGCCTGTAGTAATAAAAGATTTATTGATGTTTTGGACCCACCAATATGGCGGACTAGGTTGCTGAACACGGAAGAGGTTGGTATCGGCAACTCCATGTATTCGTAGCTCCATGGGATGTAGACTAGGGATGTAGTGTTTCAGGTGGTTTTGACTGACAATAACAAAAGAAAAAGATCTTCGTCCGACTGATGATGTTTCCAGATGCCGGCGGAAGTGACCGTTCGGGTTCAATTGTCCTTTTCCATTTACTAGCAAGTGTTTGAATGAATCTGACGTATTGACGCATACTGAGGTCGGCCGACCGAAATTTCTGCTACTGTGTAGTGCATTTTTATCGCGGAAGGTGGTGGTGATCTTTCCCTCTGGATGGCGAGATCCTGGCGGATCAACGTCACCTCCAGCAGTAAAACAATGTACTACATACGGAACTAACAACCTTAGCTCGCCCGGAATCACTAATCAATCTCAATCAGAAGTGTAATTCATTTTTGATAATTTAATTAGTGACAGTTTTCGGATATTTTTAACAATTGTCTATTGTCCAAAAATATTCTGTCTATTGAGAGATATCGGGTGACAAGGGAGGGAGTTCCTATATCCAATCGGAGGCTTCAAATTATGACGATGTCACCGCAGAGTTGTCGATTCTTCTTAACCCATTAATGCCCCTTGTTACATATATGTAACAACATTTCTAGTCAACCTGTATTTGTACCTTTTTGCACTAATTTTCAAATATTATTTCTTCAGTAGATAGAGACAACCTAAATAAAACATAAGCACGTTTTTTCATTCCTGAATGCCTGATGTCGAATTAGCCATTGCCAATGCCATTAAGGCTTTGTATACTCCTGGTCAGGGTGTACATTTCACTTACGTCGGTTCGAATCTTCATCTAAAACTGCGCTTAGCTGCTATGTGTCTCTGGTTAAGTCGGAGGAAGAGGCCGGTATAAAGCAAAAGGTGGTTGGTCCGCACGGAAGTTGACGAGGCATATGCAGCTCATTTAACCAACGGTTTGCGCTTTGGAGCGCTCTAGTAGTAAATATTTAGCAACAGAACAATTGGTTAGTGCTGAATGTTGCAACAACATGCTGCCAGAGGCTCCAACGACTCCTGTTCGCGCACGAACGCGACAACAATGCGCGAGGGCTATGCGCACAAAATTACCTTGGGCATTATAGAGTTTAGAAAAAATTGAATCTCAAAACACGAAGTAACTGAAAATTGAAGATCCCCAAGCGCTAAGTGGCCAAGAGTGTCGTTTGGCGTCATTGTTTGATTAGGTATATGCGTTTCTGTGTCGTAAACTACTGTATACTCTCATTGGGATTTGTTTCCTCCTACTGCTGCTGCTGTTGTGATGTGATGCAGGAACGACCAGACATTGTGTCTGCCGCCTGAGTAAGTGACAACATTGTCCTACCCCACCCCCAGCTGTCAAGTAGACAAACATTATTCAGGCAATATTCTTGACAATCTGGCATTCAATACTTGTTTCTTTTAACGTGGCATTTTAAGGTCACGCGCGAAAGAGGGAGAAGGTACTCCGACTCCAATGGGAAGCTGCAACGTCACTACATCTCCGACTTTTACGGCTCCTATTGGAGACTGCCTTCCCTCTTCGCGTGACCTTCAGCTGCTGGTTAAAAAATCCAAGAATATCGCACGTCGATAAGGCGGCAATCACTCACTCGGTCTTGGCTGCCCATCTCGAAGTGCGGGAAGGGCATGAGCTGCTTCTTGCGCACCGACACCTCCCACGTGGCGGTGGAGCCCGTGACCGGGTCGAGGTCGAGCCCCAGCGAGCGCAGGAACTCGGCGGCCTCGGGTTCGAGCCCCGGCGCGCCCGCGCTCTCGCCCTTGCCGCCCGCCGCGCCCGCCACCATCGCCGCCGCGTCCGCCGCCTTCAGCTCCCCGTGCATCGACACCAGCGCCCCCTGCGACGCGCTGTCGCCCACGCTCTGCAACGCGCACGCGCCCAAATACAATAGGACCCCGCTGGTGGGTGATACCTGGTTGGGGAAAATCCCGCTAGTCGACGGTAGGTTGGATCTCGCCATCCAGTGAGGGAAGACCACAGCCACCTCCGGAACAGAAACACGCACTACACTTACGGCACGACCGACCTCAGTAGTTGACGCGCCGGGAATCACTAACAATCAATAAATCAATCCAAACACGGCAAATTCGAAATTTCGGATAATTTGAACTAAATGTGGGATAGACGAAAACATAACAAAAATTACATGATTTGAATTGATTTAATTCATGAACGGAAAAGCATGAATTCAATGTAAGTCAACCCAATTCTGAATACTGTGCGTAATTACCTATTAACGGTTAACGGCAGCCACAAAAACTGTGCTTCTACGCCGTTAAACAATTTAGCAACTACTACTAACTAGTAATTCATTATTTTCAAAGAAATAGCTCATTTTTTTCGGTTAACTTTTGTTGTTGGTTTATAGTGTGAAGGACGTTTAAGAGAGTGCTTTACATTGACCTAAAGCCTACTCTTAAACGTCCTTCACACTATAATTCTAATTTCAATAATATTCTAATTTTCGTTGAAAATTCTAATTTTCTGAAAAATGAAAAGAACTTAAAAATTTTTTCGACGCCTTCTTACCACTATAATTATGAAGAGAGGTATGTGTTCCTTTAAGATTAATTTTGAAATGAGGTCAGTACAAATTTTTGAAAATGCATTTTCAATGTTTCAACTAGTTGTACTAAAACAGCACGTAATTTCTCGCCAGTACTTCACGCGAAATTACGCGAAAAGTACTCAAATTTTAGAAAAATTGTACATGGCCTTATTTCAAAATGTATTTTTAAGGAACAGATTTCATTAGGGGAAGACGCATCTTTAATATTCTCGCTCTAGGGAGATGCCGAAAAAAGTTTGAACTTGTAATTTTGGACAAAATTAAGGTTTTCAATGAACACGAGACTTGCAGCATTCTCTTAAACGTCCATCACACTATTCAACAATGAAATTTAATCATAAATGATGGAGCCACTTTTTCTTCAAATTTGGAAAATGTCCCAGGTTCTTCATACAAAATGCCCTCCAAAATTAAAATATCGGTTTCAAATTCAAAGGGCTCCCACATCTGCCAGGTAGAATCAAAAGTATCAATTTTGGAGACATCGGCTGAACGGTTTAGCCACTAGCGTCATTCACAGATGGACGGACAGAAGTAGTAAACCCCATGTGATATACACCACTACTTAAACTTGCTTCATCAGGGGCACACGTCCCCGGGGTGGGCACCAATGGCATTTTGCCTTTTATCCGCACCCCCCCCCACCGACGCGCAAGCACGTCGACGGGCTGATGCCGGGATTCAGCCGGAATCCAGTTTGCCCTCACGGCAACCTCCCCATGCAATGCCTGAGTAAGGGCCCCCTGCCAGCTCAGAGCTCCTAGCTTTCCAGGCTATTACCGGAGTCAAAACAATGCGCTCGTCACATGCGCAGGTAACACGTTCCCTCCTCTTTGCCCAGAGTATCGGGCCACTGCCACGACGGGGCTCTGAGCCCAACTGGGTGCCACCTGAATTACGGTTCAGGAGGCTCGGAACCCCCATCCCGTTTCCCTATTGCTTACCGCCAGCTGTCGACGTGGGTAACGCAGGAATCTGGACAACCTGGACACTAACAGTGGTATGCAGTTTCCCGACGGACTTTAAAGTGGGATCCGGAGTACTCCGAAAACCATCGTTCACCCGATCCTGCCCAAAGGTCGACGCGCCATAGACCCAAATGGTCGGTAGCCGGGCGGATCCAACTACCAGGATTTGCACCTTGAAGCTAAAGACGTGAGCGGCGCCGCGAGACTCAGGGTCCGGGTGGTCGTCTACGACACTCCACCAGAGATCACGATAACGCCTTCGTGATTCCCCCTGCGGAGAGACAGTCGAACGGGGAGACGGATATTTTGCCGTGATGGGCAGCGAGAAGCTGAAGGGCACGCACCGTGGGCGCCCCGCCCCCGTGGCCGTCGCCCGCGAAGGCGCTCCGCAGAGCCTCTGCGGCGGCCGCGGCGGCGGCGCTGGTGGCGGCGGTGGGCGGCGCGGGCTTGCACACCAGGATGTCGACGGTGGCCGCGTAGAAGTTCTGGAACGACAGCTCCGCCACCGTGGACGGCGTGGAGAACTGCAGGTCTGTGATGCAGCAGCCGCCTCCGCCCGCCGTCGTCAGCCACACGGGCTCCGTCATGCTGAACGGCACCTGCGGGCAGCCGCTCTTCAGTGTCGACCAGACACACGTATTACTCCCGCAAGTTTTCTTGATACACAACCTCCCTAGTTCTCACCCAGCGCGAAATAGCACGGCCCGTTGAGATTTTTAGGTTCCACTCGGAACGGCACGTACCAATTCACAATGCTGGCAACAACCACCTCGTACTTTCAAAACAATCGTAACATTGCTGGTAGCTCGATTTTGGCACGTTAAGTTCATACCCACAGTTGCTACGTCCTTTCAAGCTGTGACAACCAGAGCCCTCCTCTCCCCGCTCCTCCCGCTGTGGAATATCAAAAAAAATGACCGTATAGTATACAAACCAAAGTCAATAGAGAAAACGTAAAATTACTTTAACTAAAACCTATTAATTAAATTTGTTCAAAGAATTGGTAGCCCCGACCGGGAAACACGCGGACAATTTTTGAACAAATTTAATTATTAAAGTTCATTGTTACTCATTAACATGGTCACAATTTGGATAGCTTTACGTCAGCGGAGCATATTCTCCGATCGTAATTGCGTCCAACGAGGTGACGGGAAAGTGGCGATTACAAAACCTATTATCATTAGAAATCTTGCTCCACCACATAGCACAGCCACAAATATAGTAATATACAAAACCATTACCAACCCCTTTTACCCCTAAAACCCCTAGTTACAACCCCTATTTATGACCCCTATAATATGATGTTGCATCATGGAAATATCGCAGCTCTAATGCAAGAAACACACATCTCCGAAAAAGTTTAAATTGAGATCCAGCCATTGTTAGATTCCTCGTTTTCCATTACGTGATTTGCACTAATGCCCTTTTTTTGTAAATAGCCAAGTAATATCAATTCAATTTAAATTCACTCCCTGTTTTCGTATGCCCTCCAAAAAACTTCCGACGGCTCACCTGCGAAATGAATGATTTTGGTGTTATAACCTTGTTGCATTAGGAGTGCGATATATAGTTAGCAGCACATTCTCCCGCCACAGTGTGGAACAAATTCCATATAGTATGACCGATGGATCGAATGATATTTGGTATAAGTCGCTCGTTAATTAAGGCGGAATAGCAGGCTCCGTTATCACTTCGTGTTCGAGGTTTGATATACGCAGAATCTCAGACGTGGTATACACTGTGATGTTTCGCGCTGAGTAATAACTCTCTGCTGGTTCGCAACCAATAGATTCCACTATGCTGCGCATAGGCAGATTGTGAAAAACGCCACAAATAGTAATTTAGTTTTCTGTAGGATGGTGGACGTTTATTACATAACTGTAAATAGAATTCATTTAGTTAGAAATCAGTCCAATCAAATATTTCCTTTTTCATACAAATGCGTTCATTCCAACTACGCTAACATTGCTGGGAGTTTTTTCTGTGAAGCTTTACAGCTAACATGGACTCGTTTTTATTGGATCACGCTTTTTGTTCTCCTTTTGTAATGAACACTTCAAATGATAAATATAGCTTTTACAAAATAATTGCCATTGGAAAATTACATTAGAATAAATTATGTGGCTAGTGAGAAATGAAATTTCACAAATTTTACTTTATACTCATGATCTCAGAACGCCTTAGTGCTTGTTTCAGGATTGCTGTTGAATTTTTAGGCAGGCATTTTCTTACCATAAACTCGGGAAAGAAAGTTCTGATGCTGATGGAAATGAATGAATTCTGTAGTGTTCATGTAGAGTTTCTGGTGAAAGGTAATCGACCACAATTTGTGGGGAGTGCGTGTACTTTGTGATTATCACTTTATTACGCCTTGTTTGTCTTCGTGTAATGCAGCACTATGCAAGCTTATTGACTTATTAATTGCATGAGAAAGTGAATAATTAATCGTGTATACTCTGCGAGAAACAGCTGAGCAGGTAAATAAATCAATTAGTGAGAAAATTCGTAAATAAATTCTAGTCATATGCACACTACCAGTAATTACCAAGAAAAACATGTATAGAACCCCCCAATTTAAATTCCAGAAGCCTCCACATCAGCGAGAACGGTAGGGAATATCGATTTTTAAGAAAATCGGCTGAACGGTTTAGGCGCTAGCGTTGACCACTGAGAGACGTTTTGCCGTCAATCGATTTTTCGATATTATGAAGCAACAAAACATTGATATTGGCTACGCCACGAGTTAGAGGATTTTTTTCATAATTTACCAACAGGATATATCCACTTTTTCGTGACCAGAGCCCAGCTGTGAGTTTTTCTGGCAAAAATTAGCCGTTTTCCGGCGCACGATTACATAACTTTTTCTTCTTTCGGAGAATTCGGAAGGCGAGAAACTAATAAATAAAAGAAAACCAGCAAAATACTGCGACCAACAGAATGCTGTTATAAAGCAATGTACTGCAACAGTTGTGGGCTAAATTGATGTTTAAAGCAAAGCAAATCCAAAATAAACTTCACAAGACGAAATTAGATTCTTTACAGAAATATATCAGAAATGTATCGATTCGAATCACTTTCCTGTCAGTTTGTCTGTTCGAACGCGGCTTGTTCTACCTTCATCGACCTCTCCCGCCAAAGATGACACCGATACCGTGGAATTTCCTACGTCTCTCCTCGTATTTTGCATATGGAGAGGTTGTCAACGCATTCTCATGGGCCTCCCCCTTCAGCTCGTACTCTTTACAGCGAACAGATGACGACTGACTCTTTTGAGATCATCAGGGTACTCACGCTTGAGGCTCAGATTTGTCCTTTTTGTACTTTTTTTAAACTTTATTTTCTGTTAAATCTAAATCATAAATTAGTAAACACGTTCATCGTCAAATTCAATTTCATTGCTCACGAATTTAATGTTAGAAGTTACTAAACCAGATTTCAAACGAGGATGTTTAAAAACATCGATTTTTCGTGATCGATGTGTTGCTAACACGATCGAATAGCCGGTGTGTTGTCGCGCGTCTATTGATGGCAAAATTTAGAAATATATTGATCCTTCAATTAATTACCAAAAGATTTTCGATGTCGACAAAAACCATTTCAAATTAAAATGACTTGATCTCACGTGATAATGTGACATCAATATTAGTTTAAAGTATATTCTGCTTGCAATTTGATTAACATCTTAATTTTGTAATCAATATTTAGTGTAGTCAGGGTTAAACTTGCAGTTTAACGATATTACCACGTACAAATAATAAAAAAAGGCAACGCCTGTGAATCGACAATAGTGACAGTTGGCAATATGTGCTGAAATGCGAGAAATCCCGAAATAAAATAGATACTGGAAATTTCATTTATTAAAATTGTTTTATTACATCGATGTTTATAATATCGATGTATCTGCTCGAAAACATCCATGTTTTGAAAACATCGATGAACATCACTACGCGCAATGCACAATCTGCCGTGCGGTGCTTAAGAGTGTTGCCAAGAGGCGCACCGAAGAGCTGTTAAAACATCAATGCTTTCGTGTTAGAAAATATGGATGTTTTAAAAATATCAATTTTTATTTTTATTAAAATTATTTTTTTTCAATATCCTATAAATTGTTTGTCTTTGATTTTAAAAAAACAGAGCATTTTTTATATTATAATATTAATTTAAATATAATAGTAAAATATGCCATGCTTTTTCGTTAAATTGTTCACAAATGACGTATTCCTGGATAAGAGAATTTCTGACATTTTACGAAAGTAAAATTATTGACTTACCACGCCTTTTTTGTAAGTAAGAAACATGGGGTCCTTTATTTCATGTTAGTTTTAGAATCCAGAAAATTGACAATAATGTGACATACCCATTTGTCACATTAAAATAAATTAACATTTATTTGGAGACAATATGGTGGAACATGCATTACGAAATATCACGAGAGCTAGAGCATAGCAACGACCGTGAATAAACAATGTAGTTTTTGTTTTTTCTAAATGCATTAAGAGATGGGTTGATGCCGAAAGTAGAAACTTTGGGATTGGGCGAAGAAGTTTAGACGGTCAAATGTTATGAAAAAAATGAAGGTAGTTTAATACGAAGTCTTCGAGGGATGAATCATGCAGGAAGATTTCATTCTGCTCTGAAACGCGCTACTGAACTGATCGTATGTTCGTGAGAGGAACGAGTACAATCGAGATAGAATTGGTTATCAGTGAAATTTTAAGGACAGTGAATGATATTGCAGATATTTTGATGTGGAAGCAATATTGGTGTATAAATTGGAACTTTGGACTACGGCAAGATCGCAAGATATTTCGACTGAGAAGTCTACGAGGACATCAACGAAGAAAAGATAAGTTAACCGCGGTATAAGGTGTAAATTGAAAGATATCTTGATCAAAGGCCTAAAAATTGTAAATTCTCTAAATTGTTTGCTAAAAAGGCAAAAATAAACTTTGTTGAATTTTGTTCTTTAGAAAGAAAGTGATTTTTCATTTAGTCAATCCAAACAGAAATGAACTAGGAATAGAATCATTCTATTTCAGATTCCCAGCTGCGCTGTATAGTCGCGGATCCTATAATCCATTATAGAGGTAATAAGGATTATAATATAACGTGACCCATTGACCCAGCAAGCCGGACGCTAAGATCTTTAGCAGATATAAATGGAGAGAGAGAGGAAAATTTTGGTATATCTCAATAAAAATACATTCACACTTTATGTTTCATTAGTTCGTACATAGTTTCTTCGTACAATCGTTGGAAATACGATCGTTGGAATTTCGTAAGTAACGTGAAATGTCAGTTATCACTATTTCCACCCGAACATCTCAATTGCAATTATGTCTATGTAAATATTTAAATGGTTTGGCGGAAGAGCAGGCCTGGCGGCCAGAGCTTTGCCAGTAATAAAGACATTATTATTATTATTATTATTATTATTATTATTGTATAAATATTTATTACATGAAACATATCCGAAACGTTGCGCTAAGTATTATATAATAAAGATTAATATGACAAATTAAAAATCAAAGACCAAAAGTCTTATAGTTTATTTCTCCGCGCAACGCACCGTCTGCCGCGCGGTGCGCTTGGGCCCCTGCCACGAGGCGCCGCCGAAGAGCTGCACGGCGCGCGCGGGCCCGCCGCCGCCTCCGCCGGCGTCGTCGGCGTGCATGGGCGGCGTGGGCGGGGCGGTGAGGGCGGCGGCGTCGTCGCGCGCGCGCGCTCCGAGCGCCGCTCCGAGCGGTCGCCGCCCCGCCGCCGCGGGCAGCGCGTCGGTCGCTCCTCGTCCGCCATCGCCTGCGCAGCCCCCTTCATTACACAGGCACACAGTAAAATCTGTGTCAACCAAACCTGTACAAGCCGGAAACCTGCCTTATGCGTGAAATTTCTCTGAACCTTGAAATTAAATATTGTACACAGCATAAAGGCTCCCACGCGTCGCGGAAGATCCGCAGCTCACACGGATTGGCAGCAGCGTAAAGTTTCGCGTCACGTGTTGCCTTATGAGCACGTTCAAACCTGCGCGGCAGGCGAGCGTCGTGGCGACGGATTCGCAGCGTTTAATCGGCGGCGAACTTTGTAAGCAGTCAGACGTGTTTCTTCCGCTGCAGCTCGAGTTTCGTGGATGTCCGCCCGTGTTCGGGAGTCTTCGCTCCCCTCTGGTTCGAGCGACCTTGCCAACCGTCATTAAACGCAGACTCATAATTGACGCTCCGGTGTCAACGGTCACGCGAATTCCGTGGCTGCCTCTAGATCGGAACTTCCCGCCCTGCACACGCTGCGGATCTACCGCACCGATCTGTGGGAGCCTTAAAACGGAACCTCTCCAACGCGGAAACGTAACGGTTTTTCATGTCCTTCAGGAGAAAATCTTTATAAAATGGAATTATTAAGAATTTAATGCTGTTGGAGTTGTTCTTAATTAAATAAATGCATCCGAAAGCTTGTTTTAATTTCTCTATCCTTGTGACATCATGATTTAGTCGTGACAGCAGTACACTGAAGGAGAGGGACTTCAGCTGTCAGCGTAGAATTCGACCTTTGGGTCGCTTGTCTCTCAAGGCGTAGGCTAGAGGGGAATTCCCTTCCGACTCTCTGAGCGTGGGAATGTGTTCGTGGATGGGTTCTATTTACGCGTCTCCCTGCCCCGCGTTGAAAATCTTAACGCCTCGGCGAGATATGCATTGCTCATGCGAGGGTATCAGAAAATGAACGTCCTGGGTGGCGACGCATTGTGCACTGAAAGACAGCAAGCGGCCCGAATACAAACAGTAAGGTGTGTATTTTTCAACTCACTCTCAGAAGCTGACAATGAAGATTGTTTAATATTCGTTTATTGGTGATTTCTTCCATAAATACGTTATATGTTAATGTTTTTGTAATTATAATGTCATGTAATTTACTCCTTTTAATACAGAAACGTCAAATTCACAAGTGACTTAAAATGAACAATCTTGCATAAAACGAAAACCTCCCTAATTCGAAATTTTCTTTGTCCCGATCGATTCCGGCTTAGACAGATTTTACTGTACAGTGTTAAACGATGATGTAATAAAGGGTATTAATACACGAGTGTGATATTACGATACGAGCATCGTAAAATTCATACGAGTGTATAACGAGTAATACCTGTTACATCGAGTGTCATACGGTTCTTTTTCTACGTCATCTCAAAGTTAAACTTTTACATTAAATCGTTTCGTAGCAGTTGGGGTTCAGGATTCAGGCAAGGCCACTTAGCAGACAGGTCCCTAACCCTACCCTTGCATAATGTTGCAGGTGGCTATGGTTACCAGTGTGCCTACGAGGAAGTATTGCCCTAGTCAAATAGGATCATAGTGAAATTACGGTCCAATTTATTGTAAATAATGTTCCACAAAAATACTAATAATAAAGGAAATTAAAACTGACAAGCATCTTATAATACTAAAAGCAATTTTGATGTACACAATTGAACGAAACATTAACTAGAACGATTCACAATGATTAAGTTTCAATACTTGGTTAGTAAACTTATCTGTGATTGGTAACAGAACTTTATTATAATGAAATCTAATATACTGTACTTGTATTGTACTGTACTATTGTGGATCTTATCGTAATGAGTATCATTATGCAACCGATTGCAACCACCAAATGACAGCATTAGGAAGTAGAAAAAAGTTGTCAAACACGAAGACTTGACATATGTTTATGTATATTGACGCACTATATCCGAACCCGAAGAAAAAAATGGCGCCATCGCCTTCAGTTTTTTCCTGATTATGTAATTTACAATTCACATTTTCACGATGTTTTTCGCGATAAAAAAGTGGGGGGGTGGCGCAATTCTGGCTTCAGATTCGGACTCAGTGCGTCGACATACATAGAGAAGCATGTGCCATGTCTTTGGTTGTAACAACGCGTATACGTGTATTTGGGCTCGTGTGTATTTGGGCTCGTCATATTTCATAAAAAAATATGGTTTTGACTTTTATGTAAATGTAATGTGTCTGTACCTCCGCTGTATTAAAATTTTGTGTAAGGAGGTATTTTAACGAATTACTGTCGCAAAAAAGCTTCTTACTTTTCAGGCAGAGAAATCCCTCGATGAATAGCGTCGAAGGCGAGTGTGATTTTAAATTAACAGATCATACAAAATAATCCACGGTTCTCTCCGTCTACTTCGCAACATTGGTAAAATTTTGTGCAGAAACTTCAAACACTAAAGAATATAGCAAATCCGTTTCCCGGAAACACTGTAATAATGAACCACATTTCGGAGATGTACAAATACGTTCGCCGATTATGATTTTCCTTTGCCGAGAGCAGGGGTTTACGGAGAAGCTAATTATTCCATATTGTATTTTATAAAGAAATGTGAAACGTGTTTCAATTTCTACGCATTTCCTTTTGTCGGCAAGCAGAGCGCTCCCGAGCGATGAGAAGGAAGATTACCCGCCAGCGATCAAGGCGAGATTCCTTTGTTATGGCTGACCGCGCCTTTGAGAGAGGGTTGGGGAAATCTCTCGACGAAAGGGCCTCCCGATAAACCAGATGAATGAGGGAACTCTGCGCGACGTTTTTCTTTCGTAAACGGTTTAAATAAATAATAATTACATCCATTGGTTAACCGGGAGCATAACAAAACATTTTTAGCTGAGAGGAAGAAATAGAATATATGGTGCTGACTCCCTGAGGCGTTTTTAGAACATGGGAAGGCAGAATTTGTAACTTCTCGAGGGCAAACAATGCATCGTTCTTATGTGCTTGCAAGTATTAATTAAGCCGTTATAATGAAAGTAAAAAATATTGCGAAAATAATTATTACCCGGTTAAATAATTTTCTTCGAAAGGGATCTAAACGCATGTGTAAAATTTGTTACAATTATTTTAAAGTAATAAATAAAAATTTTTATATATATATATATATATATATATATATATATATATATAGTGACATACCAGAATGTCACACAATATTTTGATGGCAATTGGGGACAAGAATTTATTAAATTCTTCGTAAAAAGTGTAAATGTTGAGGGCATAGGCATGCAGGCAGGGCGTTCCTTAGCAACCAGGGAAGCGGAAGTAAATAAACATAGCGCGGCAAGTAACGGACAGAAGATTGTGATATAAGAGCATGTAGGATTGGTGGTAAACTAGTAATGGGGTATGGCGTATAAGGAAACTGGAGATTGTTTTGGAAAAACAAGAGACAAGAAGGTACGAAAGTTATCGAGGGTTGAACTTCGTAATTTTTGAAGAGAGGAGCTTTAGACCGCGTACCGTGCACATCGTAGAGGTCATTGTAAATGATAGACGCGGGACATGGTGGAATTTTGCGGGAAATAATTGAGCAGTGAGGACATATTTTATGTGCGTAATTCTATTTGGAACTTGGAATAATTCTGGCACCGGGTGAAACAATTAATAAGTTGAGGAGGACATTGACCCGGCAGCGGACCGAGAACAAGATACAAGAGAGAAGATTGGTCGCAGCAGTGTATTCTTCCTGGAGCGCATGGATATATAAATAGTAAGAATAATAGCGCTATTTACATTTTTACTGCCGGTCATGACCAAGGTGACATTTTATGTTACAAAGAATTAATCGATGAATAAACTTACAACGTTCTCATCTTGAAAAAGAAAATTATTATTTATGATTATCATTTCTGTAGCATCTTGTGCAACCCATAGTTTAATAATTTCTTTCTAGAAACAAATTTCAGATTCCTCGCTCCATCCGTATGCAGAGCGAATCGAATGATCGTTTGCTAGGAAGAAAGTAAGTACCGGCGACGAATATTTTCGTAAGAACCCAACCGGCAGAGCTAGTAGGATAATGATTTCCCTTTAAATGTGTTTGCGGGAAATTTAAAATCGCAACCCTTTCCTGGCGTCCAAAAATGATATAAATTCGGAAACCGGTTGCAGAAATAATTTAACAGAAACGGAGAGCGTTTCAAAATGGCTGGCCCAACGCGGGGCGTATTTTGTTATAATTTATAACAAATTGCGGTATGTTTAATATTAGCGCTTATAAATTATAACTAGTCGTATTAAAAGGAATCTGAAATGTATGGATTGACACATGAAATCAGCCTGTAATTATAAGTAAAGCCAAAACCATTTCATTGTAGTCATTTAATAAGAATTTAATATTATTAGTGAAATTTTCATTTGTATTGAAATTCAAAGATGAATACTAGAAGTAAGAAAGTACGTCCCGAAAACGTCAATGTAGATGACATGGCAGCTACCAATACAAATCCCGAAGGAGAAATTTCGCGAGAATTAGTCGAGGTAGAACCGCAAGAAAGGGGAGTAATGGTAGCACCATTAGGCAATACGGACCCTAGTAATTTAATTATCAAGATGTTATCAGAAATGAATGCAAAATTTGAAAATAATAATATTAAGTTAGAAGGAATGACTTCGGAAATAAATGCGAAATTAGAAGATAATAACGCTAAATTAGAGAATATAAAGCTAGACATGAATAATCAGGCACAAAAATTTAAGAATTTTCGTAAGGAAATACGTGAGGAAATATGGCAGTTACGGGCGGATACATCAACTGAATATATTTTTTAGTAATATTTATTTAAAGATGGAATCTTTTAATTGCCTAGCCAATCAAATACAGAAAGAACAAAACGAATCTTTCAACAAAATTAATTCTGAAGTTATCATTTTAAAGGAAAATGTTATAGCAATAGGACATTCTCAAGACCAACAATGCGAAAAATTGACGAACTTCGAATCACGCGTAGATCATCTAAACAGAATATCGCAGCAACATGGCGATAAAATAGAACATATAAAATGGTAGATTCGGATAACAAATTAGAACAGCAGATACAAGAGGGGTTGAGAAATATTAAAATTTTGCAAGAATCTGAGTCCGGGAAACAAATATCAGATATCAGAGGCAAAATGGATCAATTAGAAAATGAATGAAGTAATGACACATATGCAGGGAAGCGTATTAACTTTGGCATCAGCTTTAGTTTTACCAAGCCATTTAAAATTCCACGGAGATGTTAAAGAGCAACCTTGGTCCTTTATTGCAAAGCTGGAAAGTTATTTTATGATCAATAATATCCCTGAAAGGTTAAAGTTGCATATTGTCGAACAGGCGATGTCAGCCAAATCACATCATTGGCTAATGTCATTAGTCCCGGAGCCAGTAAATTATAAAGAGTGGAAAGAAAAATATTGAAAACGGTATGGGAATGAAAGTCATAAATTCGACTTAAAATATAAATTAATGAGCGAAAGATATAGAAAAGGTGGGCGGAAACCATGTGCAATTTGATTGAATGGCTAAGTCGCTTGCTTGCGAAGAAAGAGATACAATGAATTAATAAGAATTATTATTCGTCAGTTACTAGTCAGTATCCAGAATTTATTATGGAATTCTATGCCATAGATTCGGAAGATTTGATTGAATGGCTAAGTCGCTTCGATCAGACATTAAATGGAGAATATGATCGAGTTAATAATAATGAATACAGCAATGATATGAAAATAGATAATGAAATGAGAAAATTAGTGAATAATTATAATCATCAAGGAAATTATGGTTTAGAAGGGAAGGATAAGAGAGGCAGCGGTGCGAAGATGGAAAATAAAAGATAGGAAATAGCTATAGAAAGCAAAAGTCATCTCTCTGTTTAAAAAGGAAATAGAAGCCAGCCACAGAATTACAGAGGAATAAGCTTGTTGATCAACGCTTATAAAGTTTACACAAAATAATAAATAAACGGCTCACAACAATCTCAGATTCACTCTTATTGGAAGAACAAAGTGGTTTCAGGCTAGGAAGATCATGCACAGACAATGTGTTTACCATAAACCAAATAATAGAAAAGAGACGAGAGTTCAATTTAGAGACCCACATAGCTTTTATAGATTATGAAAAAGCGTTTGATAGAGTTAATCGTGAACTTCTGCAGATTCTTCGAAAAAGGGGCTACCCTTTCCACTTGATAGAAGTTATTAAATCCCTTTATCACAAAACAAGTATTAATTTACAAGTTCAGAACAAAATGTTGGAAGAGTTAGAAGTAAACAGAGGTGTAAGACAAGGGTGTAGCTTGTCCCATTGTTTAATATTTATATTGACAACATTCACAAAAAAATGTAGAAAAAAACAAAATAAGTCTGCAAATCTAAAGAATGGAAAAGTTTAATTAAACCAAGATTTGGATAAATCCAAATACACCTCTACAATCACTTCTGTATGCTGACGATCATATAATTATAGAAGAAAACGAAATAAGTCTGCAAAAGTCCTTGTACCAGCTAAATAGAATATGCAAACCATATTGTCTCTCAATATCTGTCTCTAAAACTAAAGTGATGGCATTCAGGGCAAGTATCCTATCAAACAAAATAATAATAGAAGACAAAGTAAAAAATTAAAATTTTATAAAGTCATGGCAGTACCACAACTGCTTTACGGGTGTGAATCATGGACATTAAGAAAACAAGATAAAATGAAGATACAAGCCTCGGAAATGAAATTCCTCCGGAGAGTAAATCGCTGCACCCTATTGGACAAAATAAAAAACGAAGATATAAGAAAGCAACTTAACATTTTTTCTATCAATGAAAAAGTAAATGAATACAGATCACGGTGGGTACAGCACTTAGGAAGAATGTCTCACGAAAGGATCCCCCGACAAGCCATTATGTACAGACCACGAGGAAGAAGGACATTGGCCGTCCAAGACAGAGATGTGTAACGAAGCGGAACAGGAATTTCCTAATCCGTGAAGTGAAGAAGAAGAAGAAGAAGAAGAAGAAGAAGAAATAGCTATTCACGGAAATTCAAAGAGGATAAGAAACATGAGCACGTAGAAATAAATATAATTGAACAGGACAACTCCCAGCGTTCGAAATAAACAGGCGGGATATTCCGAACAGTAATACAATGTGATGGTTATTACAGCATTAAATAGTATTGAAGTATCGGCAGAAGATTTATTAAGAGAAGATACAAACGGGCGGAAAATTGCACGTGTTTGGTTTTGAAGGGGGTATTTAAGAATATACCCGTAGATGTTTTGATTGACACGGGGGCAAATATTTGTGCGATATCAGAAAAATTATATGAACAAATAAAGAAAGAAGGGAATACAATCGAAGAACTACTACACTGCTATTTCATTTGTTGGGTGTTTTTAATATATGTTAACGATATCGGGATAATGTTTTATTGATCCGGAAAGAAGACGGCATATTGATGGGCGATTGAGATATGAAGTTTTTTTCTGTTTTAATCAGTGAAAAATGAAATATTGCTCTCTTTCGCGTCCTCCACCCGTTTTTCGGACGATGCTACGTGCCGACTTTTTGGGCAGGATGATTTAAAGCCGGTTCGGAGTCACAATGTAAAATATTTATAAATTGTAAAGTCTGAAAAGTTGACTGCGTTTGTTTGGACGTCAGCCACCTAGACAATAGGCTGCTTTGTCAGGCTGGCCGTTGGTTCAAACAAAAGCCTCCCACACCTCCCTCCCGCCCCCTCCCCTTCTCCCAGCCCTGCACCCTCCCACTGCCCTTGCCGGCATTGCCCGGCGATGTGGACACCTCAAGCAGGAAAATATTTACCTCAGACCTTTGCTCCAGACCGTCAATTGCTGAAAAGGATGTTTTAAGCACTTGATCGTCACGTAGCGAATTGATCTACATATTATTATTACTATTATTATTATTTATTATTTTTACAGTAAACCCTCATTAGCACGAAGTTGCTTAACATGAATTTTGCAGTATCACGAACAAAACTTGGGTTCCGGCAAGGGATTACTGTAATACGGACATTTATAGTAATCAGATAACACGAGATGTTATATTACAAACTCTAATTATTTCGGTCCCTTGGAATTAGCGTTATCGAGGGTTTACTTTATTATTATTATTATTATTATTATTAATATTATTATTATAATACTGACTTAAGATATACTTCTCTCTAATGGTGAAACATTTGACAAGAAAGGTCTGAATTAATCTAAAGTAAAATCTCGTAATAAGGATTGTTTCTATTACAAGCCGATACCAGTCAATACTGGGTTACGATTTTCCCTTTTTTGGTGTTTTCGCGTCAAATTGGAATAGTTTACTCGGGGTAACACTGGAAGCAGCTCCTCTAAGTTTCAGCGTCCCTAGTTTTAGAAGTAGGTTAGAATCAACTGCGTTTAAAAGCCTCTGCGAGGGACATAGTGTTGTGCAGTGTTTTTAGTATTTTCTGTATCTTACTGCCACCAGGTTATGCCCAATTGCAGAGTTAATAAATCGTATTTAATATAATACACAAATTCAGAGAGTTCAGAAGCACTTGAGTTAAAGCAAATGAGCATGCTGAAAATAAAAAAGTAACCTCTAAAACTCAAACTGCATGAATCATACCTGACTAGATTTGATATTAAAAGAGTTGAATGTTCTGAAAATTGAGGCAGCACACGAAATTCTCCAGATAAACCTCCCAATCGAGAAGTATTGCAACGAATCGGGAAGTTTTTTGTCGACTGTCAAAATCAAGTGCATTACTTATTGCATAATAATGCAATTTTTTGCAAATTGAAAGAAAAATGAATGAAATTATTTCAATAATTTGCAAATATGATAAGCCATTATAATAATTGAAAAATTTAAAATGATGGCTAGGTGTTTATTCGAAAAACTATAAAAATAAAATGAGGAAGCTAAAGCAGTAAAATCACTGTTACAACTAGAGTCAAGTGTATTTCTTCACTACTTGCATTATTGTAAAGCATTCATGGAAAAATAATTACTTTTGTATGAAAAAATTCTGAAAGGGGAAACGTGATGTACACAAACAACATAGGAAATCAGTGATGGAATCAAAATTTTCTAGAAGACGTTACATTGAATTTTGTAGGAAATACATAAATAAAAACGATCTTTGAGGAATGTTAACGTGATCGTCGGTCGAGGTCCCAAGGGTCGTTCCATGACCGCTCTTGCGCATGCACACAGTGTTTGTCGTCTTTTCGCTTTCGAGGGAGGAATCTTCGACGCCGGACATCTCCAAATTAATTGCAATTTTCAGAGGTTGATGAGCCATGGTAGTTAAACAGTATCTCTCATGCCCTTTTTACTTTCTCGTATACATACGTATATACAGGAGTAATATACTTAGTACAGAGAAAGTTATGGAATGCTGCGGAAAATCGATTTCTAGATTTCAACGGAAGTACACGTTTTGGGGTCCCCTGATAAGGGAAAAGTGTTGTTATTTTTTCAACACGTCCATCCGTCTGTGAAGACTACTAGCCCCTAACCACACGTACCACACCACACAATCTTTTCCAAATTGAAGAAAACCCTGTTCATCTGGCTCTAGTTGGTTATGTAAACGATATATCTATTTCGAAATGTGTAAAAATGTAATTTTGGTTTTATCGGTAGGACAGTTCGAAAACGATGTTGGACCGTCATCAGATAGTACATACCACTATTTTACTGTCGGAAAATTCTGCTCAGCTGACGGACCGTTACTCACCGGGGAACGGCGCTCAACTCTAACAGAAACGTTGCGGAGAAGAGCGTCTCGCCCAGCAAAAGACGTTTCCCAGTCTCGTCGGTTTTTGATACCTCGCTCGAATTTCACTCTCGGACAGAAAGTTTGTGTATGGCACATACGTAAAATGCGTCAAACAGTTGTGTGCATGGTGCCTTTCTTCCAAATTTGACAAATGAAGAGCATAAATACGGTCATTTTCAACAGAACATCGCAACCTCACACACTGCTTCAGATTCCTTAAGGATTTGACATCCCGTTTATAGAGGTAGAATTATCACGCGTGGTTTGTGGCCTGCACGTCCTCCTGATCTGAAAAATTGCGTTTATGCGACAAATATCTACACGAAAGAATTAAGACACAATATACAGATATATATCTCTACAATACTACAGGACATACTTTCCCGAGTGCACCAGAACTTGTTTAGATGTCAAGAATGCATCGGAGCCGACGGTGAGCAGTTCCAGCATCTAATTCAATTGAAACTTTCCGATAGCGAAAACTCACCTTTCAGCGATTTCCTCTTCAGCGATTCTATAGATCTCCCTATCTCAATTTCTTCGGCGTACGTGGCCTCGTGCGCCGAGGCACAATCCCCGCTCGACCGGCACGTTTACAAAATTGTCACACTGTAGTACATTGTGCTCTTCTCGCATAATCCACCCACCGAATCGACTCCCCGCCGTTAACAATGTAAAACATGTAAGATTTCAATATTTTGTAATCATGGTACATGATGAGTGGTAAAACTTCAAATAATTCATCAAAATATTTTAAATCACGTTTAAAAAAGGGTCAATGGAAATGAAAAAAAAATGCAAGGGAAAGGAAGCCCTGAGGAATGCCCAATTCACAGGCAGTTTTGTCTACGTACACTTTCGCAGTATATTCTCATTACGTTCTTTCGCGCTTTTGTCTAGCCCACAACAAACCTCGAATTCCGGAAATCATGCGCAGAGCCCGCGCCCGAGACAAGAGCTTAATCTCTGTACAGATGGCGCCGTCTCTTTGACGCTGATGTAGACTGCCGCGCCGAGCCGCGCTGCGCCGCGGCGTCGAGGACGAAGATAAAAGGGCCTGTCCCCGGTCGCGGCGTAGTTTGCGACGCGCCTGTCAGCATTCCCTTGCCGGCCCGCGCCCTTTCATCAGCGCCGGATTGGAGGCGCCATTGATCCTTTGTGGATCCGTTGCGCGAAGCGATGGCGGGAACCTGCCGCTCGCCGCAGACGGGAATGTAAAACGCGCCAAGAATAGGGAAGCGCGCGGTTATTGGTGTTCTGTCAACCTTTTGTTATGGTAATATTGTTCTCTGATCTTATTTTCAGAAATAAAAGTAATATTATAAATCAATTTTTAATTACAATAGATATTTTTACCAGTGCCAGATTTCTAAAATTTTAGGTCCCGGAACGTGCCCCAAATTAACTAGTATTAATTTAATAGAAGTCGTCATACGTTAAAAATATAATTCAATAATTGTTTCCAAGGTACCAGAACGCCGTTTCGTCGCTTTCCACTGGAAATCAAGTCCTGCTTTTTACATTTTGATCGGTAATTTCAATTTCTCCAAATGGAATCGGTATGTACTGTAATTTAACGTGAAAGAACTGTTATTATTGTCAGAAATGATAGTAAATTAGTTAATTTTAAGTAATCGGTGAGAGATTTAGAATCTGCCAAAGTACGTGATTTTCAAAAATCTTTCGTCGTTCATCAAAATAGATATTCACTTTCAATTATGTATTAACGTAGTAGTATTGATTAACATGTACAAGGCTGAGAGAGATGTGGAACGAAACAATAAGACTGTTCAAGGTTGAAACGTTAAAAATCTGAACGATGAACTGACAGATTATGAAGGAGAAAAGTTTCTACAGGAATTCGGTGAAAGCTGTTCACCTGTTTTGACGTTTAAAATGTGATTGATGATGATGTTGGTTGTAATACTAAATGTTATTTTGACGATAGCAACTTTAATCTTAAATATATCACATAATTGGCACTAATACGAAGAAAATTATTATTTTCCAAAAATAATGTTTGTGTAGCCTATATAATTATTTCAAAATAAACAAGGGTGAAAATGATAAATGAAACAGTAGCATAACATTATTTCAAAACTACGTTGTGTAAGTGTATGTAGGGATCGCTTAAGATATTACAACCTGGTCTAATCTATGCTTTAGAGAAGATGTATTGAGTGTCAACTCTAAAATAAGTCAGGATAACACAATGTGACTACCCTCCACATATAAATAATTTAATTCTAAGTAGCTTCTCTTAAACGATTTACCGTACAATTCCTATGTTTTACATCCACGTAGATATACCTCTTCACTTACCATCTTGTGTTCTTTACCTTTCTTGAAAATGTTTCTTCGTTCTGAGAAGGCAGAGGTGGTCCATTTCAAACTCTTCCCCACCACGTCCCCTTGCCTCCGGAAGGAGACAACCACTCCTCATTCATCAGTTGAAATTCTTTTCATGGGCCCGACAATAAGAGTTTTTCTGTCGAGAATTCGCCGTTTTTCGGTGCACGATTACAATACTTTCTCATCTTAGAAAGTAAGGGCGAGTAAGTAAAAATGACCGGAAGCGGTGGCTCAGTGCATCAACTGATGTAACTGCAGCGTCTCTGACCGGGAGATCCTATGTTCGAGTCCCGACGGCGGCAGGATTTTCGACACTAGCTTTTTAGCTAGATCGAATTCAGTCGCTGTCTGGAGGAGTATTCTAAAGGCCGGCTGCTCTGATCGCTAGTGTTCCGTGGTTTCTTCTATCAACACCAGGCGAATACCGGAGCAGAAGGCTAACAAACGGGCCACGGACCGCGCGCTATCTTTCCTTCCTCGTCCTATCCAACACTTACACTAACACGCACTACACTACCACACATGCCGGAGACCGGTCGGGGAACACGTCCTGGCTGGGGGGGGGGTGCCCCGCTGGTGGGAGATACCTGGTTCAGGAAAATCCTAGTCGACTGTAGGTCGGCGCCGGATCTCGCCCTCTAGTGCGGGGAAAATCACCGCCATCTCCCGATGAAAACCGTGCACTACACTTACGGAACTAAAGGTCCTAGTAGTTGACGCGCCCGGAGAAACAAAGAATCAGTCAATCAATCGAAATATAAATATTGGATCAGGATAGGAAAATTCCATGGTTTCATCATATTTCAAACATTGATTTTTTTGGGGGGGGTGTTTTTATGGACAATGAAAACCTTTTGATGATGTATCGATGTTGTGCTGGAATTTGCCATCGCCGCCTGGATGGGGTGCCCGGCGCGCTGGATCCGCCGGCTGCCACGGCCGGGCGGCTGCCTCCGCTTTGACGGCGAGTCGCAACTACTCCAAGTCGGCCCGCGCGCTGCAACTAATTCCGCAATTCCGGAGGTGGCGGCTCTCCTGCAACTTGAAGGAGACGTTCCGACTTCGACACTCGGGAAGTCGATAGGGCGCGTTGCAGAGAGCGCCCTAGTAGACGGTCGAGATTTCTCCTGGTATTGGCGATTGCTGCCCTGTGCTCGGGGAAATGCAGATACTAGTGGTTTTAACCTTAAATTTACAAAGGCGATCAGTGGCCTTTGTACACTTTGATCCTATTTGATCGGGCAGTACTCGCTCGCAGGCGGACTCATAACCACAGCCACCTACGGCAGCATGCGAGGGTAGGGTCTGGGATCTCTCTGCTAGGTGATCTTTGCTGAATCCTGCATGTCAATTGCTACGAAACGAGTCAAAGTAAAAGTTTAACTTATAAAACTCGTAGAAAAAGTACCGTATGAAACTCGATGTGATGGTTATACATACACTCCTATGAAGGTTACGATACTTGCTCGTATCGTAATACCACACTCGTGTATCAACCCTAGTTTACAAAGGTGACCTGTACTAAGCATTATTGCAAAGGCGTAATCTGACACTACTTTGGGTAAAAATAATGAAAAACTCATTTTTACAATGCAAAACAAAATGTGATGGATTGAACATGTATGATGTGGCGTTACAAAATACATTTTAAACGTTTTTATAGATACACCTAAATAACTTGACTTCCAGAGCAGATATTTGCTTGGTGCTGTCCACACGTGGCTTTTGAGAAGTACCTCATTATGCAACCTTTGTAACGATCGCCCTCGACCTATTATGCTCAGAATAAAAATTAAATGCTACAAGTCAAGGAGTTCATATTCATTATTCACAACATAAGCCAATATAGCGCCACAAATATCACTGACATAACTACAAAGGGGTAGTCTTCTGGACGGCTGTTAAAATGTCATATATGGGAAATAAGAATTCGCACAAGGTTACATGAATTTTACTGGCTAGTCACACAATGATGGTACCTAGAGTTTCAGAAACATGGAGAGAGGGGAAAGGGGGAGGAAGCTTTCGGCACTAGTCGTGTCGTTTTAAAGACGCTGCCTTTGTAATCTAGGGTTAGGGACAAAGATGAACAATGTTGTGGAACCCTTTACGTTAAAGAAATTCCTGTTAGTCATTAGGTTTCAATTTAAATTTTACTCATACATTTTTCCTTCAGTTTAGTGTGTTGATCTTCACAGAATGCATCATCATCATCATCATCATCGTATTATTATTATTATTATTATTATTATTATTATTATTATACTTTAGTAGTATTAAAAATTGCAAACTCATTCGCACTGTTCAGTCGTAAAGCACTTCCCTTTTAGCATCCAACATTTAACATTTAAGAATGAGTATTATACAATGAATGTCACGTAGAAAATAAAAGCAAAGTAATGCCGCCTTCTTTTGATTCCTGATGTACGTAGAGTTGCCAATTCATAAGATCTCCAACGTCGTGTGAAGTGCAGGCAACGGAGGTTAGGATCCTCGGAGTCCACCATTGGGATCATCTGCATCAACCGCCCGGTTGTTTCGCGTGCAGCGGCCGCACGCGTGCGCACGCGGAGACGCACGTTCACGTGCACGTGCGAGAGACGAGGCGCGGTGCGGGCGGCCCAGGCCCTCAATGAGCCCGCGCGTAATTCTCACCCGCCACGTGAGAGCGAGGCCCCGGCCCCGGCCCGCTCGCCCGCTCGCTCTTCCTTCGGCGTTCCCGCCCAACGCTGAATCAGGATTCGGGATTCCGGTGTAGTGCATCTTTTTTTTTAAGCGGGAGATGGCGACGATCTTCCCTCTCTGCATGGCGAGACCCGGCACCGACCTTTCCTTAGGCTTGCGGTGTTTTCTTCAATGAGGTATCTCCCACCAGTGGGGTACTGTCCCAACCGGGATGAGCTCTGACCTCCTGACTGGCGTCCGAACAAGTGTGCTAGTGGAGTAGGTTTGGGTTCCAAACTATTACCTAAGCACGTTGTACCTGCAATAATTAAATGTACAAAATATGTACATAATGTCAAAAATGTACATAAACAAGTATTATTTTATAATGTTACTCGATATTACTGATGTATTTCAAATCATTTCCTTTTTATGCCAGAATGTTGGCATATTCTGAAATGTTCCCAATAAGACACTATTCACTTTCTTTTTATAAACAAAATTATAGAACACGAAAATTCATAAATAAGGTAATTTTTTTGTTTCTTACCTTATTTTCTGTGATCAAAATCAAAGATACTGTGATTAAATTCATAAATTGTTTTCACTAATTCCATCCTTTGTTTGTTTCAGGTAAGAGTTCTAACCCGGATGACCTACCACCGAAGAAAATTATCAAGCCTACAAAAAACAAACCTTGCACACGAAGGAACGTATGTATAGTTTTCATAGATTTTATTATCAGATGCAGATAGAAACGTTTCGAAAGTGTTATTCGCTAAACCGTTCAAACCTATTTGTTGGGGACATCAACGTACGTTCTGTCGACGTGGATGAAACGAAATGGTCCGTTGGCGGAGTCACAGAGCTCCCCCTCAGAGAAATCACTTGCCGTGCGTCCGTCGGTGGCCGGCTTTGCCGCCTGCAACGAGGTCCTGTCCCGGCGCCGCGCGTCGCGTATCACAGCGCATTGATTTACGGCAGCCTCGCGCCGCCTGACTGATTTACGTCGCGCCCGACTTACCCTCTCGCGGCGCGCGAAGTGTTATTTATCGGAGGCGGTGGCGGGGGGAGGGGCGGGGCAGTGAACGACGGAGGGGCGCGTCCAAAGGCGCGAGGCCCGACTTAACAGCAGCAGCAGTCGCTTGCCTTTGAAGGAATGCTGGTGGGGCGGGCGGGGCGGGCACTGGACCAAATTACATAATTACACGCTCGGGGAAACTTGTCAACATCAACAACAGGCGCGGCGGCCTTGACTGCGGTAATCGATAGCGATGGGCGGGGAGGAGGAGGCCTTGGGTCGTGCGCCTGGTTGCCGCCCGTCCACCCGCGAGGAGCCGACGGGATGGGAGCGTCGCGCTGCAAGTGTGTGGCGGGTTGCCTGCCCGCAGGCGGCGGCGATGCGCTGCGCTGAGTTGAAAGTGAAAGTTCATTCGTTGTAAGTGGGCCACGCAAATTAACTGACATTCTAAGCATTCACTTGCTTTGTTTTAAATTTCTACCGATACACATACACAAGAAACAGTTGTTACTAAGGCCGTAATGGCCGTACTACGTAATAAGGCCAATGGGATTTCCTGGAGTTTGAATCTGTGAAGATCACCTGTTTGTCCCAGAATTGAATTCTTTGATTTGTGAATAATCTATTTTTCACAGGATCACTGAAAACTTCTTCTGTAAAAAACGATCCTCTCAAAACAGTATATATCTTTATCACTGATACAAACCTAATAAAACATTTACAATCTCTTGGGGTTTAGCGGCCCTTCAGCTGCTCAAATCATTGAGGTCCGCGAGTGATAGCGATAATGATGATACTCAGGGATTGATTTCTAGCGGAACGCGACGGAAATGCATTCTGGTACCTCTGTAATCATTATTAAATTACATTATAAGTATATAAGTATTTCTACTAAATTAATATTTTATTTGGGGAGCGTTCCAGAACCTAAAATTTTAAAAATCAAGCATTGATGATACTAATAATTACGTTACATAGAAATACACGGACCAAAACCGATCACAGCTCTTTCTAATTCAGTTAACAAAAAATCGAAACACCAAAACTAATAAACAGAAGAAAGACATCCATAATTACTTATGGATCAGGAAAATGTGAACAATTCAAAACTACAGAAACGAACTTTGCGACATAATTAAGGCCAACCTTTAGATAAATAATAAAAAATACTGTTAGGGCAAGCGGGCGAGCCGCTCTTGTAAAAAAGGCCACTCGTTCATTGGTTCCGGCAACAGGTCCGCGAGGACAGCCCAACTGGAGGATTACGTGCGGCCAAGCGGCGCCTCTCGAAACTTCTTCCGCCCGCCGCCACCGCCACCCTACGCCGCCGCCGACAGCGGACAAATTGGCGGCGGCGTCCGCAGCCACTTCGATTCGCCCGGCCACGGCGCTCGGCAGCCGGCGGCACGAGGCGGCGCGACGTCGCGCGCTCCCCACTGCCCGTGAATGCTGCACCGCTCCGTTGCTTGAATTGTTTCATTGATAGTTAGTGGTTCCGGGCGCGTCAACTACTAAGATCATTAGTCCAGTATGTATAGTGTATGCTTTTTCACCGGGAGGTGGCGGTAATCTTCCCCCACTAGATGGTGAGACCGGCGCCGACCTACCGTCGACCAGCGGGGTTTTCCCTAACAAGGTGTCTCTCACCAGCGGAATTCCGCCCAAGCCGGGACATGTTCTAAGTCCCCAACCGGTCTCCTGGCATGTGTGATAGGTTAGTGCATGTTAGTGTAGGAGTGTGTGTAAAGGGGAGAGAATAGGACAAGGAAGACGAAGGAAAGATCGCGCGCTGTCCGTAGCCCTGTTGTTAGGGTACTGCTCCGGCATTCGCCGGGTGTTGATCGAAGAAACCACGGAAAACTACCAAACAAAGCAGCCGGCCGCTAGAATTCTCCTCCAGACAGCGAATGAATTCGACCTAGCTGAAAAGCTAGTGTGAAAAACCTGCCGTCGTAGTGTGGAAAATCCTGCGAACTTGAACCTAGGACCTCCCGGTCAGAAGCGCTGCAGTGACATCAGGCAATGCTCTTAGTCACCGCTCCCGGTGATTGTTTTGTTTCCAAGCGCATCAACTGTTATGCTCATTAGACCTGTAAGTGTTAGCGCGTGTTTTTTATCACGGGAGGTGGTGGTGTTCTTCTCCGGGGGTTGTTGTTATTTCCCCAACCCCCTTCTTGAGGGGGTTTCCCCATAAGGTGTCTCCTATCAGCGCAGCACCATCCCAGCCAGGGCCAAATGTAAGCTCCCAACCGAACTCCCGACGTGTGTGTTGGTGTAAGCATGTTAGTGTAGGTGTGTAAGTAAGGGATGAGGATAAAAGGAAGGGGAAGGTAAGATCACGCTTGGTTCTTGGTCCGTTTGTTAGGGCACTGCTCCGGCAATCGCCTGATTTTGATGGGAGAAACAACGGAAAACTACACATCAGAGTATCTGGCCTCTAGAATTGTCCACCGGTCAACGGCTGAATTCGATCTTGCTATCGAGCCTAACATCCTGCCACCGTCGGGACTGGAACCCTAGGACATCCCGGTCCAAAGCACTGCAGTGATATCAGTTGATCCGCTGAGCCACCTCAGTCGGTTGGTGAGTTGACTCCAACGTATAAATGAGTTAAAAATTTGGAAAGGGAACATTTCGAATTCTCAGGTAAATTTCGGGGAAGACTGGAATTTTATAACGCACATAAAACATAGTTTAAGGAAATATGTGTTTTATAATATAATATTTTCTCACATGCATTTTTAAGTCTACATGTTCATATTTCACCTTTATTTTTTTTACATTTTACTTGACGCAGAATACATAATGCAATTTACTCCATGAAATGTACCTATCGCGGCACTCGGTTGTTTCATATAAAGGATACAGCGCCACGCCCACCACTCAGAGCTCCCCCCCCCCACCATTGCCCCAGTGACTCTTTTCAAACGAAAGTTATTCAGTATTTCAATTGTTCACATTATAAAAATTAACTATGAGTCAACAAAAAAAACTCTTTATATTCTGAATGAATGAAAGATAATTATTTATAAGAAAACGTTAAGACTGATGGGCACTGTATCTGTAGCCCTAACTCCCTTCCCCCACCACCACCACCACTCGTACAAAAATCCTGGGTATGACTCTGAGTAAATGTTACGCAATATTTGTAATAAATGTTTAATTATTTACACTTGTAAGATGATTTAAAGTTGCCATCATGAACTGTAAATGATAATCAAGAAAAGTGTAATTAACAGTTAATTAGAAAATCAAAGAAATTGTAATGAAATAAAATACAAGAAACACTCAGAGACGGAGAAATACGTACTAAAGTGAAGACAGTATAAAACGTCTCTTAAAAATGTCTCTTCGGCCTGCCTTAGGAGGTTGAAATGACGTTGAATGACAAAAGAGATGACGCCTGAGAACATTCCTGACATCGCCACAGGCAAGTAACCTTTCTCGTGAAAACTCACCACCTGCAACAAACGGCTTTGAGTCGGCCGTAAATTTTAAGCGTCGCCTCTGTCGCCGCGCCTTCTTCCCTCCCCAGCGCCACGCCCACCACTCAGAGCCCCCCCCCCCCCGCCCCCGGCGATTCACCGGAATGGAACCCTTCCCGCGCTTCCTTCTTCCGGAAGAGTAAGAATCGAGGGTTACGAGGTTGGCTGCTCCGGCGAACACGATTTTTGCCTACCGCCAAAGATGAAAGCATTGCTCGGGAGCACATGGTTCGGTGACAGGCATTTGTGGGCGTCGCCCCCTTTCCGCCCACGGGCCTCGCAGAGAGCGCTTTTGCGGAAACGAAATTATTTCGGAAACCTTGGATGTCATTGACATTGCTGTGATCGTTGGAAACAGACCAACGGTTTGTGACACTGACAGTTTTTATGAAATAATAAGAATTGTTTATCTGGGTTTAAACATGATCTTTACATACACTGTCAGAAATAACATTAAATTTAATGCAGATTTAATGTACGACAGTACATGAATTTTAATGTACCTTGCGCATTAAAGGTTTTTAAATTAAAATCAATGTTGATTGTACGACTGTTAACTTAACTTGTGTACATTAAATTTAATTTACATACATGAAAATTACTTTCTTGTACTTTTACATGAAAAGTAATGCAGACATCTCTGACAGTGTTCCAAAATATTTTATCCCTAGATTACACAGGCGACCTGTACCAAGCATTATTACAAAGGCGTAGTCTGGAAGACTACTCTGGTTAAAAAATAAGGAAAAACTCATTTTACAAAGAAATAATAAAGGCGGATTGAACATGTACATTTTAAAGGTTTTTATGGATACACCAAAATGACTTGACTCTCACAGCAGATGCTTGGTGCTGCCCACACATGGCCTTCGAGAAGCGACCGCAGGCGTATCGCGTCACGCGATCTTTGTTTTCGTCCCTTTATGATTGCTCACTGTTCAGAACAAAATTCAAAATGCAACAAGCCAAGGATTTTGAATTAATTATTTACAATATTACACAATAAAGCACCCACAATATCGTGACGTAACTACAAAGGCATAGTCTATTGGACGACGCGTGTTAAAATGATGTATCCCGGAAACAGGCACGCGCACAATACCGGAAACAGTACACGCGATGATACGTGTATTTCACACAATGAAGGTACACAGAGTTTCAGAGAGAGAGGGGGGAAGGCCACTAGGGCCGATTTCGACGCTAGTGGCATCTCACAGACGACGCCTTTTTAATCCAGGGTAAGTGCGTCTTATCAGTCACACGTTATTAATAACTTTAATTCTTAAAATGTAGGAAATTACACATTCAGAGTATCTACAATAGAATTGAGGGGAAAATTGAATGTTGCCTCTCGCGTCATTTCGATTCGTCTGTTCCGCGTCGGCAGTCTGTTTCTGAGTTTTGAAGGTGAAGCAAGCGATTTGCTTCGAAACAATATGTTTGTATAAATGTTGTGTCAAATATCAAAGTGTGATAAAGTGGAGTAACCATTAAAAATTTTACATTGTGTGCGAGAAACAAACTTGAGGGAAATTTCGATTAAAACAAAACAGACGTGTTGTATAATCGCGAGGCGTAATAAGGTTTCGTTAGCAGTCCAGGTGCGTGGAAGAAAGCGGAGGGCATATTTTAACTCATTCTGACGAAAATAATAACAGTGAAGCAATTCTGAAAACGTTTAGCTACCAAACTTTCATTTTTTTGTTTCAGCATGCTTCATTAATAGAAACGTTCTATTTATTTCAATATTAGAACCGAAGTTCAAGGTAGTGGACACAAACACAATGCTAATACCATGCGCCTAGAAAGTCTCTCCGCAACATCTTGTTGGTGAGAGTGTTAGCGATAGAAATTATGTTCGTAGGACGAGCGGCAGCTTGCAACAAAAGAAAGCGTTCGTTGCATACTCACCACATTCATAACAGCTGAAAATGTTGTCTCCTTCAATTATTTCCCAGTGATCTGCTAGCTAACAACATAAATGCTAATTTTAAAAGGTGGCTGGTTGCGAAAAGACTTTCCCAGCGCACTGTAGTACGAGGTGTAGTAAAGGAATTACGCGAAAGACCCGATGGAAACGTAACAATCGCGAAGGCAGGTGAACGCAATCTCGGCACGCTGGTGCGCAAATTCGTCACAAGTATTCACCGCAAGCCTTCGACTGCCTTGTCTCATTAATTGAACGTAAGACAGTTATTTCAGGCACAAAACAAGCGCCTCGCACGCGCTCTCGCGGGAGCCGCTTAATGAGCGTTCGCGCTCCGCGTGGCGCGAATTGCGAGAAATCCAGTTACGCGCGTCGCTGGCGCTCGCCCGCCCCCGTGGCCCACTCAACCCAAACCCACCCGTCCGTCCGTCCGTCCTACCGCCCTCCCTCCCTCTGACTCTTCCGCCCGCCCCCACTTTCGCCCGCCCGCCCGATCGCTCCTTCCACACAGACGCGCCCGCCCGCCCACCTACCCCAAACCTACTCACCCGTCCCACTCACCCAAGCCCACCCACCCACCCACCCACCAACACAAACACATACCACCCGTCCGTCCGTCCGTCCTCCCACCCTCCCTCCCTCCCTTCCGTCCTCCATCCCTTCCCCTTCCCCCTCACAAACACCCGCCCGCCCGCCCCCGAGTCCACTCGCGTCCGAACACCCATCCATTCATCCACCCAGCACCTTCCCGCCCACTAATCCATCCACCCACGCAACGCCCGCCCCGCCCTGCCCCCGCCCCCCTCCGGGCCCCCCGCCCGCCCACGCGTGCACTTTGCTGTCTCGTTTCCCGGCCTCTTCTTTCTCGTTTCCCACGCGGAGCAGGAACTATTGCTATCTGAATTTTATTTACGATACGAGTGGAAAAATTAACATTTTATGTCAAGAGTACGCCGAATGTTGTGTCATGAGTCCAACAGATTGGGTGGTGCAATTCAACAAGCAAAATAAAATCGCTTTCACCGTGTGTGTCATACACTATTTTTTAGAGCCTTAGTGACTTTCGTATTATTTTATCACAAGTACACAAATCATTTAATGATATATTAGGTCAATAGTAGTTGATGCGGTCGGACGTATTCTTTCGTCTGGCCGCATCAACTGCAATTGACGTAATGTATTTTGTTCTCTTCGTTGCATCCACAGATTTATTTGAACACTTAAATTGTACTTTTTTAGTTCTAGCGCTAAAAATTGAACTTTTAGCACTCGACACTTGGTCTAAAAGAACTGATTTTTATAGTGGCTGTCTAAAAAGAGATTTCTTGTATTCCTTTCTAGTAGGAAGGATGCCGGCTGAAGAGTTCACTTTATATTAACTTAACATTATGTATCATTTCTTTCATTTTCCTTTTACTTCTTTCTCAATTTCTCGTACGCGGATGCTAATATGATGTTTCTGTAGGTATATATTGTGACCGCCCGTTTTCTTAGATTCCGAAAACGTGTCACATACCGCCCTAAGAAAGCGAGGGGAAAAAATATTTTGAACGCGCCAACGCGGATGGATATTTGGAATGATAATTAGAATTTAGAACAAGAGCCGCCACCTTATACCAAGGGCGAGACCGGAGGTCGGATGAAAGAAAGAGTTCTTTCTGAAGGTAGCAGCGGAACTGGGCGGACGTATGGAAAACAGTACCCCAGGAAGTGACATTGCAGCGGACTTCAGATTTGCAATTTTTGAGAAAACTCTTCTAGAAGACCAGAAGAGTAATTATTCTATTATAAATTGATTTAAACATAATCTTAGAAGAAAGATAATAAGAAACGTTATGAATTTATAATGGAAGAATTAGGGAGTGGAGTTTTGAATAGATGGCAGTAATTAATAGCTTGCATTCATTTCTCTTTCCAGTTTTTTTCTCTTTCTCACATGCTTTTCTTATATTTAAATACTCTCTTGAAGTTGGTGCTCATATAAAAAGGGGTGATCTCTGGATTCATTTTCACTCTGAATATCAGTTGGTCATTAACTGTAATCGAAAATAAAGTAAAATTCATTGAGAGTATTCAAGCATATAAAACTTGAACGAGGAAGAAGGCGATTTCTGAGGAGCAACGGCGTTCTCAACGAGGCCACGACGCTTCAAGGCCGAAAGCAGCTCGGTGGAAAGGTGTAGAAGGAAGCAAAGTGGACTGCTCTACGCGGCCGAGAACACAGTAAGGTCGTTCCAAATAAAATGTTTTGTAAGGATAGAGTGATTCAGTTTAATAAGAAAGCTCATTCTGTATCTATCCGTAGAAAGAAAAGGGAGGGTAACAGATTTACCACGCTTAAAGATAAAAAGTAAAAGTACATTTGTTTCCGACTTCTAATCGTGAGAACAGAATCAATCTTTTCTTTCAAAAGGATTTCAAGATCAAATATTGTAATATAGTGATTAAGAGTTTGTGTAAGAGTATAATTATAATAATAGTAATTCTCTGGATTTTAGAGAGAAAGAGTTTCCTTTTGTTGTAAAAGTAATGTTAAGGGAAAAGTATTAATTTTTGATTTTCAATGTGTTTTCTTTCAAATTTTGTAAAGTAATATTTTAACGATTCTTTCAATTTCTGAAAGTGTGTTTGTTAAACAATTGGGTTGTAGATGAAAGTAGGAAATTGTGTATTGTGTTATTAGTGTGTTTTTCAGTCAAAGAGTATTCTGTATTTGATTTTTCTGTGTGCCATTGTATGTATTTGTCATAGCAGCAAATATTTTTGAATATATTCTGAATTTAGTGAAAAGTGATTCTCACCCGAGTTGTTTGTAATTTTTGCATACAATCCATAAACGATCTTACGACCCTGCCCCCCCTATTTTTTTATTTATTGTGTCCACACTGGGACGTCTATACTGAGCTAGTCGACCATCTGGTGATTTGTGTTCGCCACCCCCAAGACGTCTCAGGTCAGGTGCTGGCCTTACGGCTTGTACCGCACACGACTGTAGCTCGACAATTGGCGCTCAACGTGGGGCTCGATTATTGGATGCATTTGACAAACTCGATTTGGGTATAAATGAGACCAAATTTAGTGTAACTAAAATTACTAGTACAATTGAATCACAGTTCACTAAAATTTCTGACAAGGTTGCAGAGTACAAGTGTGTTGAGTAAAGTGTGTTATTTCAGGAGTGTTTTTTTTGAAAGGATATTTATTATAAGAGTTTTATCAGTTTCAAATTGTGTCTGGTATTTCTGTGTGAAATATTTTGTGAGAGTGTATGGTGTCTGGGAAAGAATTGATTGATTCTAGGCAGTTAATAGATTCAAAATGGCAGATAAGTATAACGTGGCTAGGAATTTACCTACCAATGGAAGGAACTTCTGAGGAATCAGATAGCGATAGGAAACTGGGGACAAGCACCAGGTACGATGATCGTGGAGAAACGCAGGAGTAGAACTAGGAACGGCAGGAGAAACTAGTGAGACGTCGCCGACAGAATCACAGCCAACGCCAACACGAGATCAGGATGAGGAAGAACAGAAACCTCAGAGGCTAATTCAATGATAGCAACGGTTAATAGGTCAATTTATGCAACAATTAGATGTGAGTTAGTCATGCAGGAGGAAAAAACAGAAACCATAAAAAATTAGGGTTACTTTGGAAACTAAACTAGAGGAGAACAAGGCTACTTTGGAAACCAAATTAGAGGAAAATAACTCGGCAATAAATGCATTGGAAACTAAACTAGAGAGAACAAGGTTATTTTGGAAACTAAACTAGAGAGAACAAGGCTACTTTGGAAACCAAATTAGAGAAAATAACTCGGCAATAAATGCATTGGAAACAAAATTCACGAATTCGACACGAAATTAGAAGAAATAATCGGAAGTTAGAAGAAAATTTAAAAGCACAGTTTACTGAATTAGCTGGAGCAGTGGAAGGTCGAATTTAGAGCGAGTTCAGCAAATTGCACAGGAACACGAACTTAGAAAAAATTCACGGAGCTGGGACTTGAATTAGAGAAAAGGTTGATCAAGTAACGAAAGAATTTGAAAATAGGATCGAAACACAATCGGATCTTATAACCGCCGTATCTGACAGGCAGATAGAGGTAGAACAAGGGTAGAAAAGTTCCAGAAATTAGTTACTGAACAAGTTCAGGTTCAAGCTAATAAATTAGATAGTGGAATAAAGGCTCTTTCTGAACAGGATGGCGTTCTACAACATCAAATTAATGCATATAAGAATGAAGTAGTAGAACTGAAAAATCAATTAGAAAATTTACCGAGTGGAGGAAGTATTCAGCCCACGTATGTTTCATTACCGTGTACTCCTAATTTCAGTGCAGCGGGAGATGAAAATCCATGTTATTTATGAAAGGTAGATAATTTCTTTTCTTTAAATTGTGTTCGGACAGTAGAAAACTCGAATCGTTTATCAGATGTTGCAGGGTAATGCACGAATCTGGGCAGATAGTTTAGGAGAGTTTCCCAAAACTTGCTGAACTCAAAGAAAATTTTATTCGAGATATTGGAATAACGAAACCCAAATCAATTTTAAAGTTAACGTAATGTATGGTACGTGGAAGAAGGTACGATGTCCATGCAGGAATATGCAACGGAGAAATTAGCTTATTTCAAATTATGTACTCCGACGATACCGGATGAAGAAATTGTCTGTTTATTAATACGTCATTTTCCTTCCTCGACGCAAAATTTGCTAGAATCTCTTACCAATGTCCACTGAAAATTAATAACGCAGCTAGGATTGTATGATGCCACTTTCGTGTATAATGAAAGGTTACAGAAAGCAAGGGCAAATGCTAATGGTCGGTAAATGGTCAAGATATGAGCAGCAACAACATAATGTAAGCAAACCAGAAACAGGAGAAACTTACAAACCGAAACATTCCAAGAAAAACAAACTTATGCTAGACAAGACAGGACCTCGTCTAGGGATAGAAATAGAAAAATTCTATTGATAGAGGTTTTCAACCCAGAAATACAGGACCAAGTACATCTCGCGGACATGAGTCGGAAAATTAGAAAGGTTTGTTTCGACACGCCATCCCCACAAACCAAATAGAACTATCTAGTGAAGAAGGTTGGCGATATTATCAATCAATTAATCTCATTTGATGATGAACTGTGCAACGATAATCTCAATGCATATCAGAAAAAACAGTTAACTGAAGTATTGCTAGGAATCAAAAGGTGTTTGCAAAAACAAGAATCAGTAAAGATTTTCAATTCGAAATAGAATTAACAGATAAAACACCATTCACGGGTTACCAATATGTCATTCCAGAAAAACATAAGGAAGAGGTGGATAAGCTCATTGCTACCATGGTCAAAGATGATATCATCATGAAGTCAAAAAACCTCTTATCTAAATCCGATAGTGCTCGTAGAAAAGAGTAATGGGAAGATAAGGTTGTGTTTAGATGCAAGGCGATTGAATCAAGTTACCTTACCGTACAGAGACAGACCGTTGCGTGTAGAGGATTTAACTAATCAATTATCCGGCATCAAGTGGTTGAGTTCAACCGACTTCACTGCATCAATTGCAAATAGCGATAGCACCTGAATGTAGACAATATACAGGATTTATTCACCGGGAATTTCGTATGTCTTCAAAGAGATGCCATTTGGACTCAAGAACAGTGCATCTGCTCTTGTACAATGTCTAGACAATATCATTGGCAGAGAGATGTCCAGCGATGTTTTTATCTATATTGATGACGTGCTTGTGTATTCTAAGACATTTGAAGAACACATGACTAAGCTAGATATTTTGTTGAAACGTCTGATTGAAAATAATTTACAACTGAATTTGGAGAAAAGTAATTTCTGCACTAAACAAGTTAAGTTCCTGGGTTATGATGTGACAGTTAACGAGTCAAAATGAATATGGAAAAGATGCGAGAGATAGATAAAATTGCACCAAAAAACACAGAAACAACTTAAAAGTTTGTTAGGTTGCGTCAATTATTACGCCAGATTTATTCTAATTTCGCCATGCACATTGCAATATTTTTCCGTTGCGGCGAAAGCACACTAGATGAAAGTGGGAATACAATCGGAAAGTAAAATTTCCACAGTTTGCGACCATTTAAAGAATGAAATAAGTGGCAAAATGATGAAACAAACAAACAGATAAAGTAACCGACAAGAATCATGTTAAAAGGAAAATAGAAAACAAGAGGGAAAGAGAGAAAGAAAGAAGGAAGATGAGGAAGAAGAAAGGAGTAGAATTACAAGAGGAAGAACAAGATTGCTCGACGTTCTAGAATCAAGAAAAAAGAAGACATAAATTTTAGTGAAAGATTTTACGGCATATGGAATCAAATCCCATAAAATCTTTTTTCCGAAAGAAGGGTTATGTGACCGCCCGTTTCTTAGATTCCGAAAACGTGTCACATACCGCCCTAAGAAAGCGAGGAAAAGAATATTTTGAACGCGCCCAACGCGGATGGATATTTGGAATGATAATTAGAATTTAGAACAAGAGAGACCGCCACCTTATACCAAGGAGCGAGACCGGAGGTCGGATGAAAAGAAAAGTTCTTTCTGAAGGTAGCAGCTGAACTGGGCGGACGTATGGAAAGCAGTACCCCAGGAAGTGACATTCAGCGGACTTCAGATTTGCAATTTTTTGAGAAAACTCTTCTAGAAGACCAGAAGAGGTAATTATTCTATTATAAATTGATTTAAACATAATCTTAGAAGAAAGATAATAAGAAACGTTATGAATTTATAATGGAAGAATTAGGAGTGGAGTTTTGAATAGATGGCAGTAATTAATAGCTTGCATTCATTTCTCTTTCCAGTTTTTTTCTCTTTCTCACATGCTTTTCTTATATTTAAATACTCTCTTGAAGTTGGTGCTCATATAAAAGGAGTGATCTCTGGATTCATTTTCCTCTGAATATCAGTTGGTCATTAACTGTAATCGAAAATAAAGTAAAATTCTTGAGAGTATTCAAGCATATAAAACTTGAACGAGAAGAAGAAGGCGATTTCTGAGGGAGCAACGGCGTTCTCAGCGAGGCCACGACGCTTCAAGGCCGAAGCAGCTCGGTGGAAGGTGTAGAAGGAAGCAAAGTGGACTGCTCTACGCGGCCGAGAACACAGTAAGGTCGTTCCAAATAAAATGTTTGTAAGGATAGGAGTGATTCAGTTTAATAAGAAAGCTCATTCTGTATCTATCACGTAGAAGAAAAAGGGAGGGTAACAGATTTACCACGCTTAAAGATAAGAAAAGTAAAAGTACATTTGTTTCCGACTTCTAATACGTGAGAACAGAATCAATCTTTTCTTTCAAAAGGATTTCAAGATCAAATATTGTAATATAGTGATTAAGAGTTTGTGTAGAGTATAATTATAATAATAGTAATTCTCTGGATTTTAGAGAAAAGAGTTTCCTTTTGTTGTAAAAGTAATGTTAAGGAAAAGTATTAATTTTGATTTTCAATGTGTGTTTCTTTCAAATTTTGTAAAGTAATATTTTAACGATTCTTTCAGATTTCTGAAAGTGTGTTTGTTAAACAATTGGGTTGTAGATGAAAGTAGGAAATTGTGTATTGTTTTATTAGTGTGTGTTTTTCAGTCAAAGTATTCTGTATTTGATTTTTTCTGTGTCCATTGTATGTATTTGTCATAGCAGCAAATATTTTTGAATATATTCTGAATTTAGTGAAAAGTGATTCTCACCCGAGTTGTTTGTAATTTTTGCATCAATCCATAAACGATCTTCACGACCTGCCCCTATTTTTTTATTTATTGTGTCCACACTGGGACGTCTATACTGAGCTAGTCGACCATCTGGTGATTTGTATTTCGCCACCCCCAAGACGTCTCAGGTCGGGTGCTGGCCTTACGGCTTGTACGCACACGACTGTGCTCAGCAATATATCAACGGATTGACATTTTCTGCAAGCTTCCATACTCTTGCCATTAATAAATAATAAGTATTATATTACATTAAATCATCAAGAAGGGTTACTTCCATACTTTTGAGAGAATTTTTGAATATCTTCGTGCACATTTCGATGTGATCACCATCGCAATGGAAGCACGACCTTCAGGCGTTCTAGTTCAACCTCAACTGCAAACGCGTCGGGTCGGCAGATAGCTTCCAACAAATCTGCAGATGGCGAGATTCCAGGAGTGCAGCGAAGCGCGGGGCGGAGGCGGAGGCGACGACGCGTTCGGAGTAAATATTGCATCGACGCGTTATCCCGCCAGCGTCCGCGAAACGTGACTTCGCGGAAGGCGCGCGTATTATTTACAGCGGCGACTGAGAGCAGCGGCGTCGGCGCCCGGCGGAGCCGTCGCGAGCGGTCCCCTGGGCGCACGCGACCGTCGCGCTCCCGGCATGCAAATCACGAGGCCAGCGCCTCAGCGCCCGGCGCCTCCGGGAATGGTCGCCGGGGGACAGGAGATTTGAACGATATCAACAATTTACATGCAATATGTCAACGTTTAGCATCAGCTAGTTCATTTGGAGATTCATGGCGATTCGTTTGCTCTCAAGCTAGTCAGCTAAGTCGAATTCAGCTGGTGCCTGGAGGAGAATTATAGTGGCCCATTGCCCTGATGGGTAGTTTTCCGTGATTTCTTCGATTGGATTGATTTCGGGAGCGTTAACTAACAAGATCATTAGTCCCAAAAGAATAGTGCATGTTTTATCGCGGAAGGTCCCCCACTGAATGGCCCGATTCGACGCCGACCTTTATCGGTTTGCGTGGATTTTCCCAGACCAGGTATCTCCACCAGCGAGGTAACGCCCCAGACATGACAAGCTCTAAGCTCCCGACGTATGTGGAAATGTAGTTCGTGTGAGTGAGTGTACGAGTATAAATAAGGGGCGAGGATAGGACAAGGAAGGGGAAGGAAAGATCGCACGCAGTCCGTGACCCTCTTGTTAGAAACTTCGGAAAACTACTAATCAGAGAAGCCGGAAGCTATAATTCTCGCTCAGTCAGCAACTGAATTTGATCCAACAATGTAGCTGGTGTCGAAAATCATACCACCGTCGGGATTCGAGGTACCTGGACGTCGACGACCTGTTAACGGGCACTGCAGCGACATCAATTGGTGCTCTGAGTTACCTTCGACGGTGTTTTTTCGATCAACACTAGGTGAATGGCGGAGCAGTACCCTAACAAATGGGCCATGGATCGCGCGCGTTCTGTCCTTCCTTTTCCTTATCATATCCTCCCCCTTACTTACATTCACACTTACGTGCATTTCACTGCTACACATGTCGAAAACAGCTCGTTCCGGCTGGGGCGGTGCCCAGCTGGTGGGAGATACCTGGTTGAGGGAGCTAGCCAACGTGTATGTCGGCGCCATATCTCACCTCTGCGTGGGAAGATCACCGCCATCTCCCCAGGAAAAACAACGTGGACAACACTTACGAAACTAATTATCTTAGGAGTGGACGCGCCCGGATACATGAAATCAATTGTGGTTTAGCATCAGCTACTTCATATGATTCGTATATTCTCAATTAATCGCGCACAGATCGCATTTAACGTGAATTAAAATATGCGCGAAAACTTCATGCTTTCGCTAGGACTATAACTACTAATACAGTTTACTGTAAATACAGGAGTAAAAACAGGAAGAAATTTCCACATGAGTTTTCATCTATATTTCTCTGAAAAAAACATTGCTTCTATAAACAGTTCTAAACTAACGTTTCCATCCTCCTTCCCATCACCTTTCATGAATTTATTCCTCATCAGGGCGAATCCAGTTTAAGAGGGTGTACTAAAATGAAACAATATTTTACGGACAAGATTCATTTGCGATTTTTAAAATATTTTTGTCCTATAGAAAATTATATTGACGTAACATTGTAATATGCAGTGCTGTATGCTTGCCTGAGTTGGGGATATTACTTTCTATGAAGTGGCGTTTCTTACTTATTCATTATTCGTCAATAGAGAAATAAGTACTCGTATCGTCAAGGCAAGAGCACTTGTCCCCAGGCGTGTCTTTCAATGGGCTCTTGATTCCACTTGAACAAATTTGACTCCTTGTAAATGAATCCTGAGTCCTGGCTTTATTTTCATGCCAGATCTTATATTAAGAAAATATATCGATGAAAATTGGCATTCAGATGGAGCGTGAACAACGTAAAGTCGTAACTTGATGATATGGTCTTATCGTTTCTCGTTCCCTTCCTCCGACGTAAGCGCCATGTGCACGTTGTGGTCTCTTAAATACTTTAGCCCGAACATTAACTACGTTTTTGTTAAATTAAGTTTTTGCATGTCCAGGAATCGAAAGCAATCTTGACGAATCGTTCTTCAATGTATTTTACGAAGCAGCAAAGGAAAAATGTATATACGTAATAAACGTTTTAACAGATAAATATGAATTCAGTGATCTTCTTCATACGCACTGCCGGAGAAAGAGGATTGCGTGTGAATATTCATAAGAATACACTCGAGAATCTATTCAAGTAGTTGCAGTGACATTTCGTTGAACTTTGTTCGTCAGTATTACACGAGTGTGTCACCCTCTCACGCTCATAGTTGGGGCTATAGGCCACACGTGCTATCATTGGCTGGCGAACGCCCGTCGCGATTTACATGCCGGAGACGTGAATTCGGAGGGCGCGGGGGCGCGGAGAAGGAATTTAAGGCGGGCGCCGCGGGAACATACGCCCGGAAATCCAATAAACGTCAATAGCGGCGCTGCGGCGCTGTGCTCGGGCGCGGGGGCGAGGACAACGGGCGCGGGAACGCGTGGCGCGGGGCGGGGGGAGGGGCGCGGGATCCTATACGCTCCCGGCGCCGCCCTCCTTTCTTCGTGAGACGCCGGCGGAGGGGCGGGGAGCGGGGGAGAAATTTGCAGAGACGCGCGCCGCGTCTTGGGGGTGGGGTTGGAGGAGGTGGAGGCGCGAGCGGTAGAAATGCATAGGGGTGACGGTAACCACAGAAAGGTTGGGTAAACCTGGGTGGGTAGGAGAGTGAGTAGTAGGTTTTTCCGGGTGTGATTAATACTATACTCATTAGTCTCGTAAGCGTAGTGTATATTTTATCTGCGGAGGCGGCGGTATTTTTCCTCTGCTATAGTGATGTCGTGCACCGGCATACAAGTCGACAGGCGGATTCCCCATCCAAGTATCTCCCCTCGGGAGCCACACCCTCAGCCAGGATAAGCTCGGATCAACTAACTGACCTCCTCATATTTGTGTGATAGTGCAGTGCTTACGTATGTATGTGCGTGTCTGTGTGTATATGAGGGGTTAGGGATCAAAGATGATGCGAAAATCGCAAACGGTCGGTGCTCGTTTGTTAGGGTACTGCCCCGACATTGGCCTTGTGAACTACGGAAAACTGCACATCAGATCCGCGGGCCGCTAGATTTCTTCTGCGGACTGTGGATAACTTAGCTAATAGCGAGGATGTGGCGACCTAGCTAATAACTAGTGTTGAAAATCTGCCAACGTCAGGATTGTAACATCAGGACCTCCACAGCAGAGTCACTATAGCTTCAATTATTGCTGTCACTGAAATGGTTCACTCGCTAGTAAGACATAAGCGACGACCATAAGGGCAGAAGGGTCGGTGAACCAGGAACGATAATTTGTTCGTGTCGACGCCAATCGGTGAAATTGAGCTATTACGTTTAACTGGAGACAGCTTCTAGTGGATCGAAACTATTTGGTAGCAACAATGACTTCCAGTAACGGTCAGTTAAATGGCTGTAATGCATGTCCAGTGACACCCAAATATGATAGAGAGATCGCCATTTTTGTAACCTGGTAGGTCAACAATAAATCAAACGGTAAAATAATTGAATGGTCAATTTCGTGTATGATCAGCTGCCCCTTATTCTCATTAATGAAATTGAAGTGTGCATTTCTGCCAACTGTCTAGGTTTGCTTGACCCTTAATGACATTACAGTAAGCAAGTTGGAGAATGATGTGATACATGTAGTTAAGTCAGTAACTAGTAAAATATATGCTAGAAAATTCGGTATAGATTCCCTGAACATTGACAGTATAAGGACACACATTCCGGCTGTCTGCAAAATAATAGAAAATGACGGTAATAAAACGGTTTCAGTTTTGCTGCTGTAGGCAGGGTAGAGAAAAAGAGGTGGCTCAAGGTGATCTCCGAGACGGACTTCTCACTGCACAGATTCGAGTTGGCCAACCTTTTCTCTTCCCTAAGCAACAATTCCCTCCCAACGCTCGCCCTGCTAGAAACCCTCCACCCGAAGTCAACGATCTTCACCCACCTGCGTCTTGAGGAAGACACTAGATCCAGACGGCGCTCTAAGAGAGCGGAGAGCCAGTGACGTACTTCAAAGACGGAAATGCAGAGACAGTCGTGGTTGCAGCAATAAATACGAAAAATACGGGATGCGGAATTACTAATGATCTTGAGCCGCTTTGCTTGAGCGTACTATCGAGGTCTTGATTAAAGTAGAAGATTAAAGAAGAACGTAGACGCTTTGTAAAAAGTCAAACATTGCTAGATATGACGGACGCAATTCTAGATGAGAAATCGCCGTCTGGAATGAATCGGCAAGAAGCAAACGTCAAGGGAGTTGTTAATGCATGGAAATAAATATAGGAGGCGCACGAAAGCATTAAAGGACGTACGCAACAGAGTTTCTGGGGCGTGCAAATGAACTGCAAAGGGGAAGAAGACGGAGCCCGGAGGCAGGGGCCGGGCATGCCTGCCTTTGCACAGCGCGAGTCATCGCCGCCGGCACGAGCCGCGAAGAATCCGCAGCCGGCGCACAGTGGGGCAAGGCCCCGAAAATCTGGCCACAATATGAAAACCTTATCCAGATTAAATCAAACTTTGTATACAATGGTTTCTGGGCATACCGATTACGATTTTAATGTCAAAATTGAAAATATCCAAACGGCGGGTTAAACATTAAATAACGTCTAAAAGTGTTTCAATCATTAGAATCATTAGACTGCACGAAATGCAAAATAGCAGCTTTTGCTGGCATTTCAATAGAAAAATAGTAGAGAATGACGTTTTTACAAATTTCGTTGTGGAACTCGGTTGAAGTTATAACTGTTTTCTACTTTAAAAAGAAAAAATGTACAATTTTGTTTGCTTTTTTTTACATTAACTTAAGTTTTTTAGTATTTGCAACACATGTTAACATTGTATTTATCATCAAGATTTTCGTCCATTTTGAATGATGAAAATTGCTCAAAACCGAAAACTTTTGCACGTATTCTAAGTAACGGCTCATGTTACGATCTTTGTGTCGTGTAAGAGCTCCTCGCTCAACGGCCACTATTCCAGTGATGACTCACTGACGTCACTGTAACGCCTCGGACCTTTACTAATCGTGAAATTACACACTCCGGGAACCAGTCTACCCAACTGTTTACTTACAATTCTCTAGATAAAACTTTTTTATATTTTGACTTTTGGCCAGCTGTTCGGGATCTTGGCCTACTGTGCGGCGGAAGGGCGAAAGCGGCAAGCGGAGGGAGTCGGCGCCGAGACAATTTTAACAAGTTTTTTTAGTATTTGCAATACAAGTAAACATTGTGCTCACGATCACGGTATTTGTACATTCGGAATGATGAAAACTGCTCAAAATCGAAAAAAAAAAAAAGTACAAGTGTTTAACGTAACGCCTGATTTACGATCTTTCTGTCGTGTAACAACAGCCGTGTTTCCAAAGATGCAGAGAGTCACTGTGACGTTTCGGACCTTTTCTAACCGTGGATTTAGACAGACTGGGAACCAGTCTATACAAATGCTTACTTAATATTCCTCAAATAAAACCTTTTTTTTTTTTAGACTTTTGACCTTTTTTTAACTTTTGGCGAGCTGTTTGGGATCTCGCCCCACTGTGCGGCGGAAGGGCGAAAGCGGCGAGCGGGGGGGTCGGCGCCAAGACAAGTCGGCTGGGCTGCGTCGGCGCGGCCGCATTCAGACGCGGGATTGAGCCCGCGGCGCGAGCGCGCGCCAAAGGAGCTTGTTTGTTAGCGGTTTAATAAGGCGACTGCTGCGCAAGAACTCCGCCCCCCCCCGCCCGCGCGCGCCGCTGCGGCCGCCGCGGGCGGGAGGCGGGGGGAGCCCGCGTGCGGGCCCTCCCGCGCATGCGCCCTGCGGGGGCAGGGGGAGGTCAGCGGCGAAAGACCTCGCGAGGATTCGCCTCCGTCGAATAGTCGGCCACGGTCTTTCATCTCCCCCGTTGAAATTGTGGACGAAATATTAGCTTGGTCGAATTCAGTCGCTGTCTGGAGGAGAATTCTAGCGGCCGGCTGCTCTGGCCGGTAGTTTTCCGAGATTTCTCCGATCCAGGTGAATACCCTCGCAAACCGACCTCGGATGGCGCTCGAACTTTCCTTCCTCTTTCTTGTCTTATGCTCGCCCCTTACTTACATGCTCTTATACTTAAATGCACTGTACTAGTACACATGCCAGGAGAACTTTTCGGGATCATGGAGCTTGTCCATGCTGGAGTGGTTCCCCGTTGGCGGGAGATACCTGGTTGGGGAAAACCTCGCTAGCCGATAGGTAGGTCGGCCCTGGATCTCACCATTCAGCGGGTAAGATCACCCCCGGAAAAAACTTGCGCTACACTTACGGGACTAATGACCTTAGTAGTTGATGGGCCTGGTATCACCAATCAATAAGACCAGAGAACTCACTTTCAGGTAAGAAGTTTGCGGGACTGGGATACGCATTTCGACGACCTGAATCATTTCTGCACACCTCTGGGGTAGGGGCGACTAACAGACGCGATCTGGAATAGTAAGTTGCTGTGAGAGACTTCGTGGCCCATAAGCAACATAGTGGCTGTGAGAGAGTCATGGCCCATCAGCGACATACACGGAGAGGTTGTGCCAATGCGAATCTCATCAGCGATCGTACCTGGGGCAAACGAACTGACTGACTGTCAATTGTGGCGGTAACGGAGGGCTGGCAGACAGACAGGCAGACAGATTGATTATTTCGTGTTTCCGTGCGCGTGAACTGCGTTGGTCATTAGTCCCGTTATTGTAATGCATGTTTTTTCTCTCAGGAGATGGCGGTGATCTTCCCCCGCTGAATGTGAGATCCGGCGTCGACCTACCGTCGATTACCCCTAACCAGGACTCTCCCACGAGCGGGGCACCACCCCAGCCGAAACAAGCTCTAAGCTCCCGACCGGTCTCCCGGAATATGAGATAGTGTAGTGCGTATTAGTGTAGTGAGTATGAGTGTGTAAAGGGATAGGACAAGGAAGAGGAAGGAAATATCGCGCGCGGTCGTGGCCCGATTGTTAGGGTACTGCCCCGGGATTTTCCTGGTATTGATCGGAGCAACCACGGAAAACCGATCACAGCAGCCGGCCTCTAGAATTCTCCTCCAGACAGCGACTGAATGTGACCTAGCTGAAAAGCTAGCGTCGAAAATCCTGACGCCGTCAGGACTCGAACCTAGGACCTCCCGGTCAGAGGCGCTGCAGTAACATCAGTTGATGCACTGAGCTACATCAGACAGCACCAGACAGACAGGCGACAGGAGACAGCAAGACACCGGGCGACAGGCAGTCAGACAAACACAGAGACATCAGGTGACAGGCAGGCAGATAGACAGACAGACATCAGACGACAGGCAGGCAGAATGGCTAGAGTGACGATCGCTCGGGTCTACGCAGAGTTGGCTCCACGTGGATCAAACCGTGCGGTAACCACGGAGGCCATTGGCGGACGCGTTCAGGCTTACGAGAGAGTCGTGGATCGGCCAAAGCCTCCGCCAGGGGAGCTTGCTCTAAGTTTGGAACGAGCGACGACGGTGCAGGGATCGCATCTCATGCGTATAAAGCGGCAGGTCGGACCATGCCGCCGCGTGTATGTGTGTGTGAGAGAGAGTCTGCTGGGTTCCCACTAACTGCCTTAAGGGTGGGTGGCAGTGAGAGGGAGGTAGGTGGATTTGGGGGACACGGACGGGCCTTCAAAAGAGGGGTGGAGAAGGGGCAGACTCGTGCGCGCGGGAGCCGAACACCCCGACCGGGCGAGCGCCTTCGACACAATGAAGGCGGACACTTTGCCTTTCTGGGAAATTGGGGAGTGGAGAGAGACTTGCTTTTGTGTCATTCTCGTTTGTTTCGGACACGATTCCGGTTTGGTCCGATCAATTTCATTCATCACATCCTTTTTATTCATGATCAGGTTTTTTCATCAATTAGAACTATGGGGACCAACCTAGATGGCCGAGATGACTATGAGCATGTACCAACTCATGGTTTTTGGTCCGAAGGGTCTCGGGTTCGAGTCCCGCCTTGGGCGTGGTTGTTGTTCCTTTGTCACTCGTGTATGTCTTGTCGCGGAGGTCCTCTCGTTCTGCTGAACCCAGATCAGAGGAACCCGCAAGTTGCGTTGATGTGTACTGTATATTTGAATATACTTCCCATCGGTACGTAAAGTGTAACAGGTTGTTGTCTCCATAAAAATCCTATAAAAAAAAACAACTACGAGAACCTTCGATAGCCAAGGGCCTAAAGGTTGCTCCCCAATTGCCCGCGAACGGGAAAGGAAATGCAAAGGCGAGGAAGGGAAGGGGAACGCGAGGTATGTGCGCTTCACAAAAAACGCCTACGGGAAGAGCGCTATGCAACTAGTGGCAAAAAAGAGAACTTCAATAAACATCTCCCGAAACCAAAGCACTTCTAGCTATGTTACTCTGTTCACTCTTTGCTTTGCCATCTGTGTTTGCGTGGCTTCTATACTTCAAGGATATTAATTTAAAAAAAATCGTAATAATGAATAAAAGTAGAAACTCCTATGAACTTATAAAAAAACAACTAACTTAACTTTTATCATTAAACGAACATCCCAATGTACTTTAACGAAACATATAAAAATATTTGGGGGGGAATTTTAAGTAGTAATAAGAATAGAAAAAAAGTATACTTTAATTACTAAAAAGGACTAAAACAACTCAACAATGGCTTACAAACCCCGCCTCAAGCCCTAATCCCGCAAATCCACGCTCTAACATCAATACCGCATTACAATAAATTTCTCTACAGACCAGTGCCGCACGCAGGTCGATCAGCTGGAAAGCGTCGGCGCCATTTGCTGTACTTTCATTGGTCGAGGGTCTTCTCGTCCCCTACCCAAGGTAATTGTTGATCAGCCTTCCTGTTCCCGTCGTGTTGCGAACGCCTGACTGACATGTCTGACTCAACTTTCTTTAACATGTCTGACTCAACTTTCTTTACGTTCCTGTTCGCCTTGCCATTCACATTCACGGACTATGGAGCGAACTTAACAGCTATGTCGCAGTCGGAAATGTAGGTGATTGGGAAGTGCAGGAGATACCGTTGATTGGGAGATCCTTGATGTGTTAAAAGTAATAGAATTTATGACCTCTGCCAGGATCGCACAAGCACTTCCCTGAAAACACTTCTAGGAAAATGCAAAAGAAATTGAACCTCATGCCATTGCCATCGCCAAATAACGAATGCGTGAAGCCGCTTTGAGATGCAATAAAAACCTGGTGTTTTGGCACACGATTTGATCGTGCAGTTAATTCCGTCTTGCTCGAAATTTGTCTCAGGTTTCTCTTGGGTCACCCAACTAAGGTTTGACGTCGACTCATGTAGTAGCAAATGAGTATCACATCGAAGCTATTACCGGTAGCGGTGGCTCAGTGCATCAACTGATGTTATTGCAGTGCCTCTGACCGGGAGGTTCTAGGTTTGAGTCTCAATTTTTCCTCTACCACCCTTTTCGTACCCGTATCATCCCTTTTAGTACCCCATACCCGTCCCCCTTACCCGCACCCGTACCAATCCTTTCGTACCTTTTCCGTACCCCGTATCCACTCCTCCCCGTTGGTGCATTGTCTTGCGTGGGGTCCTCCTCTGCAGTATCCGTTTCGCCGGGCGCCGCTTCCGCCCTCGCAGCGCGCCCTCGCGTGCTGGCGCGCGCCCCTTTGTCCGCCGCCGTTGAAAGAAGCGCTCGCGAGGGAGGCGTGCTGGCGCACGGGGGCGGGGGGGGCGGGTCTCTCGGGACGGCGCCTCTCAATGCGGCGCCGGCGCCCGCAGCCCATGCAGATGGCGCACAATGCGGCGCCGCGACGGGGGGCAGCGGAAGAACCACGTTCAGGGACATTCTACGTCTCTTCGTATTGAGAAATAATCTATTTTACTATAAAAATTGTATATTACATTGGTGATTGCGTCTCTTCACACTGAGAAATAATCTGTATTAATAAATTAGAATATAAGTATAAATTGACGGAAAACTGACTGGGTGAGAGGTATCCGCGAGAGGCACGCTCTAACCACCCCGGCTATTGATAAATACTCTACATTACTAACCTAGAATATGTGCGGAAATTGACGGGAAACTATGTGAGGGGCGACAATGGTGACTGGGTCTCTTGCATTGATAAATAATCTATCCTACTAATTTAGATATAGGCAGAATTTTGACAAAAAACTATCATAGAGCTGACAGTGGTGACTGCGTCCCTTGACATTGATAAATAATCTATGAGCATGTGAAAGATGACAGCTGTTTTGTTAGATATTTAGGAAGCCTGGAAAAATACCAAACCAGTGAAAATGCAAATATTTGATTATATTAATTCACAGTTTTTCATACCTGATGTAATACTGTAATAATCTCATCGACACTTCTTACGCCACAGCTGATGTAATGCGACGAAAGAAAGAAACAAAGAAAGAAAGAAAGAAAGAAACAAAGAAAGAAAGAAACAAACAAAGAAAGAAAGAAAGAAACAAAAGGGAAGAAAGAATGTCAACGTCAGAATTCACGTATGTCGTTTCAGACAGCTTTTTTCCCCCCTGCAAGCCACTAGTATGTGTTATGCAAGTTACTAGTATGTATTAGAAATGTAACGTAATATTTCAAGTACAATGGCACACGGTTCAGATTTATTATTTTTTTATATTGTATATTATACTCATGAAAAATTCAGTATATTCAAAATATTCATTGTATAATTAATTGTATATGCATAATTTCATGAATAAATAAATATTTATTAACGAATAAACTTTCTTTCTAAACTTACTTGAACTGTGAAAACACCAATGTCAGTCCAGCTAGCCATGCTCTAGATGTATCTGGTCTGATCCCGCTGTCTACTGTTTTAACGTGTTGTTTCGAGAGGCCTTCAAAAATATGTCTTGTTTAATCACTTTTAAAAACAAAATTAATCTCACTCTAAAACCATTTCACCACATTTTCACGGGAAAATCCCGTCATTCACTTTCAGTTTTCGGAAAAAAGAGAAGCACAGACTATTCCCTTGCATCTGACTGTTATGCACATTTCAATTAATCATTGAATCATTGAAACTCAACATAAGCTTGAAAATATTATTTAAAAGAGGCTACAAAATGTCGGTGCGCGGGCAGTGAGCGTAATTCGAAAAGCGCGACTATCTGTCGTCTCCGGAACCCCTCAGCAGCGCCGTCGAAATCTCTTTCCTCATCGCCGTCCTTCCGCTCTCCCTCTCTCTCTCTCCCCCTCCCCGCTTCTCTTAATAGAGCGCGTTCCGCTCCTGGGCCATTTCGACCGCTTCGCCCGGCGCGGAGGGAGCACCTTAGTATTCAAAGCTGTCTGCTTGCAGGTTCGCGGTAAACCTCCCCAAATATTAATTAAAAGTTGGCGAAGTCAAGTCCGAAATATTTTCCCAATCCCCTCGTTTCAAGGCTTTTTGTCATAAATAAGGCTGCATTTCAAACCAGAAATGATATGTATTATCTCTGTACTAGAAATAGACGCAAAACATGCAATGTTATTTCATTATGAGGACGTTGAGAGATTTTTTTAATGTTGGGCAATTTTCTGTCAATTTAGTGAAGTGAAAAACAAAGAATTATTGTGAATAATTGAAAGTATGGTAATAATACTTTTACGCGAGCGTTACCATTTGAACTCTTTTACGCGAGCGTTACCATTTGAACTCTTGTACGTCGAAAAAAATTAGCAGAATAACTTCCACACTCATATTGTAAAAACCATCCAATGATTCATAAAGCATCGTGCGCCTACGATTGTTAATTCACTCGTGTCTTTGAATTACTAGAATTCCATCTTGGAACTAAATAGGTACTATAAATTCTGTAGTGACAGCGGATATTTTGTGGTAATCCATTATAAAATATCCAGGTTATAAGAGATATCAACCACAATAGTAAGCTATATAAATTTACTAAAAGTACTATAAAACTTCCCTTTATACTACATTTCAATTTTCCACCATAGTCTGACACGTTTAGAGTTAGAGCGAATTTCAATTTGTTCATACCCTACAATTCTCCCGATATTGCTCAAACATTACTTTCTTTATGTGCCTAACTCTATGTAAACAAACGCTCATTCTTTGCACTAAGATCATCGATCCCAGTTAAACTCTTACGTAATGTTAAGAGAGACGATGCCCAATTTTCGCACGTATTTCTAATGAATGCTTCATAAATAGTATTTTAGTGAAATTTCATTCAAGATCCAATTCAGACGTTGTCCCGTTTCCAATCTGCCACCTCATTTCCGCCCCTGGCTGCCGCATAAATGTCTCATTTCCCAGGGCCTGCTTAAACTTGCAAGCGGGGCGGGGCCAGGTTCGCCGGTTATTGGCTCCAGCGAGGTGCATTCGAGAAAGCCGAGCGATTAGCGGCGCTGTCCGGGGTGCAGAGGAGCGGCTTAGCCCTGCAATGGCCGAACCCTTCTGCAGTTAGCTCCAACCCACTTCAGAGTCGATCACCGTTCCATCAGCTCCATTAGGATCTGAAGTTGCCGTGTGCTTGCTGATAAGCCTGGAAGCTAAGAATTCCCAATATGAAATAATTTTCATTTGACTGCAGGAAAATATACTTTCTGAATTTTGCACTATTTTATTTGTGAAACCGAATCTGAAGTTGCATTAATAATTATCTATTCTTTAATGGTAATTTGAAAAGCCTAAAAATTACGACATCAAACATCTGTTAAAAATTAGCAGACCCTTGAATATATTCCGAAGATCAGCGTAGCTAAAAACTAAATTTCATTTAACACTATTGATCAATTTGAAATAAAGTTGTCGTCTATTGGTTTTAATGCTATCTCTAATGTAATTACTTCATTCCTTTGGTTTAAAGTTATTGTTAAACCGGGTTATTCCCCTGGAAATATATGCAAACCCTCGCGGATTATGCTAATTATGGGCTGGCAATCCTCCTGCCGCCGCAAATGCATTCAGCCTCGCGTAGCTTGGCCATTGTGAGCTGCCTCTGCGGGTCTTTCCACTTCTTCTCCCCTCTCGAACATTTCGCAGAGCCAATCCTGCCATATCCACCTCATACCAATGGCTCAGAGAAAGTAGAACTACCTTTTTAATCACGCAAATTGTTTTGGAAAGCAATCCTAAATGAAAACCCACCATACTAGCAACCTTCCCTTTGTCTGCACGTCTACTTCGCCACATGAGCTCTGTCCCAATAACATTTAAATATTATCTGCTCTCTTCTGAAGCTTTCGGAGGCCAAAAAGTAATCAAATGAGACATAATACAATGTGCACTCGATACTATTTTTTATCGGCCTCTTCAAATACAAGAGCTATTATTGTCGACAACATAAAAAGTTATATTTATTAAATCAAAACTTTATCTAAATCAAATTTAAGATGACACCATTGAAATGTATCGTACATGTATCAATGAAATAGGACAAAGTAATAGACTTAAAAATACTTTTACTAAACAGCGGACGTAATGATTCTCGTTTCCGCATTGACTACGAGGCACTAAAGTGCCCTCTGGCATTCTCGTCAAAAACGAAGCAATTCGTAGTGGATATAGCTTCCAGCTTATTTATTATATCACCGCAGCCACAACTAGGGAAGAAAAAGGATCGCCTCCCAGGCATATTTCAGCGCCGAAGGATACAAAACCAAAAGGGCTGGTTGGAAGCGCCCTTAGCGCCGGGGGGGGGGGACAGGTTCGGATGCGAATCGCATTATCTGGCGTGAGGGCGAACGTGAATGGCGCTGAGCTGGAACTGCTAAGAAGAAGTAGCTGACTTCCTCTGCCGCAGGCCGCTGTCCGGCGACTCGATGGAACGGAACTGTCCGACTCCTCCTATGCTTATTGTGTTATCTAGGCCACGTGCATTTCATAAAGGCACGAAAAAATTCTTATATGTGAAATAAGTTTTATAATACTTCATTTCTAATGGGGCGATGAAAGCAACAGATACAAACATTTTCCAACATATCAATGTCATTGTTTTATTTGCGGATTACGAACTTCCGGAAACTGTACTTACTTATATACATGTGTATGTATTAAATGCAGTTTATTATTTTGTAGGTCACAACAATTTCCACGGACGTATTTAGTTTTTTTTAGAAAGTTATGAGTTTGAAGGAATCAATTATTCTTAATATTACCATGTAAATAATTTCTTTAATATTGACGACTTTGTAAGTTTTCTGTATACCATTCAATTATTATACGTTATGCTTATTCCAACACTGATATTTTAAGTCGATGAACTCGATTATTTAAAATTTAACAGAATGCTTTTGAATGTTTCATTCTCAACAACATAAATAGCTTCGCCCATTTCTGTATTTGCCTCGAATCCACTTTGGGAGAGAAGTCGCCAACGGAACGCCGCCGTCCTCCCATTGCCATCGCCTTCTACGACGCCTCCTCCCCCACCCTCCCTTTCCCCTCCCCATCCTCCCTCCCCACTCCACCCTTCCCTCTCCCTCGTCCCCTCACCCGACCCCAGCCTCTCCCCCTCCCCCAGTTGCGGCTGCGCCAAGCCGCCCAACCCGCATTCCCGCGGCTGCGGATCAAGCGAACTCCGCCCGTTAGCACAAAAAGGCCGCCATTACCCAGCTGAACCGCGGGTAATGACTCGAAATCCATTTTAAATAGGGTTTTTCTGCTAAATCGCGCGTCACATGAAACCTACGTTTTCAAAGCGTAAAATGTTCGGCGTCCGAACGATGCCACATTTCGACCAACAGTCAAAACAATTGCACGTTCATCAGCGGAGGTGGAACGTGCGCCGAACTATTCGTGCCTTCTTAGGAACGTGTGGATTAATTTGTGAATCGATCAAACACACACTTTCATCAGACGGACTCGCATAGGTTCTGAGGGGGCTTATATTATTTGATTTATAAACTACCACATTTCGCTGCTCTTTGGATTCGTAGGACATGAGAAAGCTGTTGGGGGTATACATATCAATTCATTGAATGTAGAATATCTACACTTACCTTCTTATAATGAATACAATCATTAATTACGTATGTATTTTATGTTTACTTTATGGAAGTGAATCAATATTCTGATTGAACTTTAATATAAAACATAAATTTCAATAATATCGTAGGCTTCCGCGGCCAGAGTTATGATCTGGGCTGTCCGGGTGACGCCGCGTCGAAGGCTGGGGTGCCGACGTTTCGACAGTACAGCCCTGAAGAGGACCGCGATATGTCGGTCGAAACGTCGGCACCCCAGCCTTCGACGCGGCGTCACCGGACAGCCCAGATCATAAATTTCAATGTTCTTCCACGATCTCCTGCACAACCCCTTCTTTCCAGTTGCTATCAACAAGAACTGTGTTTTCGGCCATTGCAGACGATTTGAGTTTTATGTTGTGTTTGCGTCGCCATACTAGCTGCGTGGATGCGATAGCTACAGTTATGAACGAAGTCAAAGAATTTTTTCGTCGCTGCATACCACAACAGTCCCCAGAACGGATAATGTATGTACAGGGATGATCTAGTGAAAACGTGCCTGCGCGCGGGTACTTGAATCTTTCTGCAGCGATTCTGACCGGAAAGTCCAAGGGTTCCAGACCCGACGGTACGGAAATTTTCAACACTAGCTTCGTCGAATACTTTTTTAAAAATTGGTTTATTTAAGGTCGCTTCAACATCTAAGGTCATTAGCGACCACTATTGCTATTAACGGTATGGTAACTATGTGGATGAACGATATGGTGATTGATGATAAGGGTGAAAGGACGAGCACAAATACAACCATGCCCGAGGCGGAACTCGAACCCGCGACCCTTCGGTCCGAGATCACTACAACACTACTGCCTTAGCGATCTCGGCCATCGGGCCGGCCCTTCGTCGAATACTGTATAGTGAAAATTTCTCGTTTCGGCTGCGCCGTAGTTTTCCGTGGTTTCTCCGATCAACACCGGGCGAAAGCCCGGACAGTGCACATTCAAATAGCCCACGGACCTCGCGCGATCTTTCCTTCTTCCATGTCCTATTCTTTCCATTTGCACACATCCACTTACACATACGTGTATTACTTTACCACAAATGCCCGGAGACCAGTCGACTTTATTCCGGTTGGAACGTGCCCGCTGGGAGGAAATCCCATACCTGAAGGTGTCAGACGTGTGCCTCGGCGCCGGATATCTCTATTCACAGGGGGAGCAACACTGCCCTCTCCAGGATATTACATTCACTACCCTAATGGCACTAATGACCATAGCTGTCTCACGTGCACGGAAATATTAATCAATCCACAGTTCTCTAATAATTGTGATGGTTCAAATAATATTGAAACGAAACATTCGACGCATCCCGTAGGTGTGCATTCCCGACCACTGCGTCAACAGCTAGCGTTCTCCTGCCCCCCTCCTCCCCCCTAACCGCCTCCTTTTCCTTCAACGGAACTCTGCCGCCGGTGCAGGCAGCGGGGGCGCCTGCAACGTCGACTGTTTCCGCCCCCTGGCGGTTCGCCTAGTGGAATAATCGGCTTGCAGCGGTGCCCATCCCCCTTCCCCGCTCTTCTTCCTCTTCTTAAATAAAAGTTGGCCCGCGCAAATAAGGGAAACAGGAAATTATGAAGGCCGAGCGACGCCGGCGGCGCCAGCAGCGCGGGGGGCGCGCCAGGGGCGGGCAACGGGTGAACGAGATTTGGGCGGGCGAGACACCGGCCGGCTGCCGGCGACATCAAACACGCCCCGGCCCGCGGGCGGAGGGGGACGGCTTCAAAGTCGCCGGCGCTGCCCCCTTCAGGACCCCCTCGCCACTACCTCCCCCATGTTGCCCCCCCCCCCCGGCAGCTCGCACGACGACGAGGGTGAAGTAGAGGCCGACTTCTCAGCGACAGTGCCATCGTCAGCACCGGCAAAGCTATAGTTTGCGTCAATTCGGAAGACGGGCGTCGCGCAGATAAAACGTGAGTCAACGGGCGACGTCCGAGACAAACGAAGCCATAACATACATGAACCTGGTTGGCTGATATAATGCACGTGACCCCAGATGGGCAGAAGGGCTGGAAATGCGTCCGCCTTCCCGAGACTGACGCGTTCTATAGAATAGGTGATTTATTTGAATCGGCGCCTCAAGGTCTCGAGCTGGAAGGGGAGGGGAACATTGTCATCCAACCGGTAGTTCCAATACTAATACCAATCGTAACGAAGATACCGATTGGTTGGCATTGTCCCCCTCTCCATTCAGCTCGTGGCGTTGAGTATATATTATATCGGAGTATAATTGCGTTGTCATTCGCCTATGAGACATGTTACTCCAACCACATCACAAACCTGACAGTAGTATTCAGTTGTTACCGTTGAAATTACCAAAGACGCGCAATATTCTGTTTTCCATGACCCAAATCAGACGATTATTACATCCTTTAAAAATATTGTTATTTTATGATTTAATTTTGGACATATCCCTCGAGTTTCTTGTCAATACACCTAAAGGTTTTTTCCAGCCCGTCAGTCGTCTTCCTCTGTGATTCTTGCCAAAATCAATTTTCGGTTTTGGATCATTTGAACTAACCTTCTGTTATCTTCGTGTGTATTCATAATTGTATTAGCATCACCATGCATCACAATCACTGAAATTATCTGTCTCTTACGAATGACATCGCACAGTCTGCATCACCATGTCAGGAGCATCCGGTAGTTGACAGACCAGATCGTCATTGCATCCCGCTGCTGCACGCTGTTCTTTGAGACGCTCTGTCATTTGTAGAACCACGGGATGTCATATTCCCCTTCTCTGCAGTCTGTACCCGCAGAAAAGATTCCAAGCCATCGGAGCCATAGCCTCGGTCGCAGCCTCTTGTTCGCTCCTGCCATCGCAGCTCTCACATTCTGAAGCGCCTCAGAGCACCAATTGATGTCACTGCATTGCCCCAGATAGGGAGGTCCTAGGGTTCCACTCTCGACGGGGAAAGGATTTTTTGACACTAGCTAGAGAGCTAGGTCGAATTCTGCTGCTGTATAGAGGAGAGTTCTGGCGGCCTGCTACTCGGATTGGTAGTTTTTTCGATCAACCACAAGCGAATGCCGGGTAAGTACCCTAACAAACGGGCCATGGACCGCGCGCGATCTTTCCTTCACCTTCTTTGTCCTTTCCTCACATCTTATACACACTTAAACTTATATGTATTACACATCCATACATACTGGGAGACTAATGGGAGCTTAGTGCTTGTCCCAGCTGAGGCTATTTTCGCCACTTTTTGGGCCTCTGCTGGGAGACACCTGGTTGGGGAAAATCCCGTCAGCCGACGCGAAGGCCCGTGCCGGATCTCACCATCCAGCGGGAGAAGATCGTCGCTAACTCACGATGAAAAAATGCAGTACAACTGTAATGACCTTAGCAGTTGACGCACCCGGAAAACACTAATAAAACAATCACAGCGCTGTCCCGTTCCATAATTACCGCCCCTCCCCTCGCCCTCGCCCCCTCACCCTCGCCCCCTCCCTCACCCTCACCCCGCCCTCCTCACCTCGCACCCGCCCTCACCCTCGCCACCGTCCCTCACCCTCGCACCCGCCCTCACCCTCGCACCCTCCCTCACCCTCGCCCCCTCCCTCGCCACCTCCCATCGCCACCTCTCCTCGCCCCTCCTCGTCACCGGCGGCCGCTCTTGTTTGAAAGCGCTGGGGGCGGAATCTTCGCTTGTTAGGCTAAATACGGCGCGGAGCGGCGCGGGAAGGCGGGGCGGGCGCTCATTCGTTTTGACGGCGCTCGGACGGCCATCGTGGATGCATATGCATGAGCGCCGCCCGCGCCCGGCCCGCGCCCGCGGCGGGAAATGTCACTTTATTGCTTGGGTGCGTGGCGGCCGAGGGGCACGCGGCCACGGCCGCCGCCACGCACTGCTTGGAGCTCTCCCCTCCCCTTCCCTCTCCCTCCCTACCTCTTCACCCCCTCCCCTGCTCACCCTCCCTCCCCTCCTCCCTCTCTCTCCTGCGTCCTCCTCCCTCCCCCGTTCCTCACCTCCTCACCCCCTCACTCTTCACTCCTCCTTCCCCTCCTCATCCCTCACTCCTTCACAGCTCTACCCTCCCTCCCTTCCCCCCTCTCTCCATTCATTTCTTAGGGTGTGTCTAGTAGATTATAGTGGCTTAGTTGATGCCGCGCACTTCTTGGAGCTCATCCATATTCTCCCCTCTCCCCTCCCTCCCTTCCACCGCTCCATTCGTTGCTTAGTGTAGATTATGGTGGCTTACTACTGAGCCTAAGAATGGACCAGTTTGAAAGGTCTGAAAAACAAAACTCATTTCTTATTACAATCTCTCTAAAACATGTTGATGTAATTACTTCGTCCTCTGTCATTCACCACTGATGTAAACTTTCATCCTTTTTGAGTTTTTTCCTTGCCGACCTAGATGGCCAAGGGGGCTAAGAATGGGTACCGACTCAGCGCTTCCGTCCGAAGGGTCGCGGGTTCTAGTCCAGCTGTGGGCATGGTTTGTTCCTTGTCTCTCATGTGCGTGTTGTTGCGGAGGAGCTCGCCTTGTGCTGACTTCAGATCCTAGGAGCCCGCGAATGTGGTGGTGTCTAGTGTATGGTCGAACACGCGTCCTATCGGTACGTACAAGGTAAACGGCAGTCGACTGGATAAAAGCACTACAAAAGGTGTTTTTATTTGAAGTTTCTCGAGTATAGAAACCTGATGTAGTTCTTGTTGGTATGTAATTACATTAGAAATCTCCTGAAACAAATGTAGCACGGACACCAGGTCATTTGTCAGGTTCAGATATCTGATTGCTTGCATTCAAGTTGCCAAGTCGGAAGAAGACAGCCAAAGTTCTCTCTGTGAGTCATGCTGCTTGCGAAGAAGTGGTGCTCTTCAAAAATGATCGGATTGTAAATCAGCAGCAATAACCGAAACCTTACACACTGTCCGAGATCATACTGAAAATTTGATTGCATATAAAATATAAAAAGTGAACACATAATGTAATCGACAATTGTTTATTCCATGACAAATATTCAGCAGCCGCTGTTGTATCTATCCCCTCTTGTTACTATTGATTTATCTACAGCGATTCCGTTTGTACATTGCATTTTCGGAATTTTCAATAACATGTCAGCATTAATCTTTACAATAACCTAGTCCAAATGGAATCGCTTGACATATTTCGTCATCAGGTTCATGACTCGAGTCTTATCATTTTCACAGCGCTCTCTCCTCTTAGTGCAACAGCTTGTCGATTCTTCATGTTGTTTTCTCTTCCCTGCTTCGGGCGGGCAGCGTCGGCCGTCGGACATTGCCCGCCCCGTCGACCCCCGGCCCTCCTGCGCCGCTCCGACCCCACGCCGCACAGGACTTGCCCCCGCCCCGCCCAGCCCCCGACTCTGTCCCCGCTCCGGAACACACTCTCTTCTCTTGTTGGGGGCGGGCAGCGTAGCCCGTTGGCCATTGCCCGCCACCGCCCCGCACCCGCACCCGCCGTCGCTCCCGCCTCCGACCCCGCCCAGACTCTCTTCCCTGCTTCGGGCGGGCAGCATCGCCCTGTGGACATTGCCCGCCTCCGCCCCGCTCGCGCCCGCGCTTCCACCCCTCCCCGCCCCGCTCTCGCTCCCGCCTCCACCCCGCCCCCGCCTCCGACTCTGCCCAGATTCCCTTCCCCTGCTTCGGCCACGCCCGTTGGACATTGGCCGCCCCGTCCCTCCCCGCCTCCGCCCCGCTCCCGCCCGCGCTTCCGTCCCTCCTCCCGCCTCCGACCCCGCCCAGACTCTCTTCCCCTGCTTCGGGCAGGCAGCGAGCGGCGCGGAGTAAGCAGCGCAAGCAGGCAGCGAGCAGCACGGCGACTTTTAATAGGGGTGGCGCTTCGCTTTCGCGCTTTGCTGGAGGCGCAGCGTCGTCTTTGGGGGCGGCGATCCGCGTTTCACTGGGCGCCCACCCCAGCGCCCTCGCGAGCGGCACGAAAACAAAGCGTGTCAGCGCTCGCGTCGCGCGCCGGACACTGCCCGCCCCTTCGCCCCCGCCCACGCCCCCTCCCCGACCCTCGCCCCTCGCCGGTCACCGCACAGTGGGCGGAGGGAGTGCTCTCGGGGAGCGGAACACGAGTGACTGCAGGCTTTGACTACGTTTATTCCATGGTTGGAGAAACTGGAAAAGATTCTAAAATTTCCATGTCTCAAGGTGTAACGCCTTCGGTTGATCAACGTACGTTCCTTAAACCTCACACGCTCTATTCAAAATAAGTCCATAAAGGGATTGCGGCAATAACTAGTAATGAGATATTGGAGTAAATATTTTAGTGCATAAGAAAGTGCTAACTGTAAGAGCTATTTTAAGGAATTGTGAATGCCAGAAAACTTATCATTAAACTGGAATTACAAACAAGATTTGTTCCAGATCATCGGAATTTTCTTAGCTTGGAACCTACATTTTGAAAGTAATTCAAGTATTTTTTTCGAGGGAATTGTGACGTTTTTTGTTTTCATTCATTAAACTGTACTCTTCCCATTTAAACCCACTCTTCGCTATTTATATCATTATTGACATTAATATTTTAGTTGAATAAAAAACCAGAATTAGAAATGAGAATCCGTATTTGAATCGGCTTTCTATATGATCTAATTAATTAAGGCTGGCGGAGAACATTCATTTGTCATATGGCGCAAATGATCATGAGTTCTCTATTGAGTGTTCCCGTGTTCTTGCCACCAAAACCATCACCATTATCATCTCCACCATAACACTAGCAATATCTGCATTTCGGTAAAGAACACATTTTCTAACTACGTCCTCTTCCACTCTCCTGCGTAGGTTTTTCTTCAATTCATTGATTAATTAGTGATTCAGGTTCGTCGACGGTTGTCGTTTGTGCTGTAAGTGTAGTGCATGTTTTATCGCAGGGGGTGGCGGTAGTCTTTCCCTGCTCGATGGCGAGATTCGGCGCTGACCTACCCGTCGGCTTACGGGGTGTCCTCAATCGGGTATGTCCTGACCGGTCTCCCGGCATGTGTGGTAGTGTAGTGCATGTAAATAAAGGGTGAGAATAGGACAAGGAAAAGGAAGAAAAAATCGCACGCGGTTCAGGCCCCGTTTGTTAGGGTACTACTCCAGCATTTCCCTGATGTTAATCAGAGAAACAACGTAAAACTACGAATTTGAGCAGCCGACCGCTTGAATTTTCCTCCAGAAGCAGACTGAATTCAGCGTATCAAATAGCTAGTGTCAAAAATCCAGCCATGGTCGAGAGTGGAGCCATAGGCCAGAGGTAACATCAGTTGCTGCCCCGAGGCAGCCCTGAGGCCTCTTTTGTAGTGCGCCGCTGCGAAGGGGAGTGTTTCTGCGTGCCCACTGTGCGCTGGCCGGGCGTTCGGCCGCTGCGGAATAAAACAAAGGTTTGGCCAAGGGGATTTCCGCCCCGCCCGGAGATCGGCTGGCGTTACAATGGGCCGAGGAGGAGCCGGGGATGCGGACGAATGCGATATTAAACGGACATCGAGCGCTCGCTCGCTTTCTTTGCTTGCGGAAAGGCTCGTCGGCGCGATTTTGCATGCCAGAGAGGACGCCGGTTTTAATGTCAAAAACCTGTTTGGGATTGGGCTTTGTGATATGTCTGTTTCGTATGGGGAACTTTTGCGTAAAATGGAGCTATAGCTCATGGTACTGTGGTTGTCTGTTTATATTTTTGTGAGGGCAGCTATTCGTGAAAGTTTTTGAAGAGCCTTTGTTCAATAAATATCAGATTTCATTGGCTAGCTATTGGAAAAATTAATGAGTTAATCTGAGATTTCTTCTCTTGTTTTCGGATTCTAGCTGTGTTTTTCTTCTGGGAAACGACTACTGATCGAAGAGAAAGTACTCTATTACAATATTCTGTTCTGGCATCCGTTGCAAATCTGGTATACTGCGGACACGAACTATCGGCGTTGCTCTATTGTTCAAATGTGACAGTTTTGGACTTAGAACCGGTTATTCTATACCGAAAGCCAGCTGCAACTGATATTGAAAATACTGCTACCATCGGGTCTGGAACAGTAAACATCCCTGTCAACGAAGCTTGTATTGCGGACTTGAATCAACCTAATCTAAGCTATCGCACCATATTTCATTTCATTCTAATTACATTTATTATACACAAAATCCCCTGTGTTGTATATGAGTTCCTCACGTTTGCTCCTCCATTTCTGGGCAATGGGGAATCCAATGTTTACTGATAATAGTGATTGTACTTGCGTGATAATGAATATCACGACTTTATCATCACGCCTCCATGTATCTTTCAAACAAAATATTGACTACATCACCTTGTTTTTAAAAATATGACAGTTGTTTGACTCTCTTGTGATTTGTTTGTGAGACACGTGACAGAACAACGTACAACATGATAGAAGTGCATTTCCCAGTGGAGTCGATACAAGAATGTTGTTCCCGTTAGACCGTGTATCGAACTGGCTTGGGCTTCGCTTTGAAAGGGCAGAGGGGGGGGGTGCACGGGCGGCCGTGCGCGCGCAGCCAACACGCGAGATGAGCGATAAGAGACGGGCGCTTGCCGGCGCTGCGGAGCTTTCAGGCGCATTGGCCTGCCGAAGGCGCGCCTCTGTGCATTTCCTGGGGCCGTGTACCGACTGCCTCCCACGGTCAGCTTTTCTCACAGCCCCTTAAACCCACCCATCACACCTGCGTATAGATGGATGTGGTTTCTGGTGGAGAGTTGTAGACGGCCACCCGGACCGTTAGTTTCACGGCGGCACTCACGTCGTTAGCTTCGAGGTGGAGGTAGTGAGTAGGCGATGCTAAGCTCCTGGTTGCCGGGTCCTGCCCGTAACCCACCAGTTGAGCCTCTGGCGCGTCGACTTTTGCGCACGATTGGGTGAAGGTGATTATACGGAATGTTCTGGAATTCACGTAAAAAAATTCGATGGGGCTCTTGATACTTACCGTGAGAGTCGTAGACGACTGTCCGGAGCCTGAGTTTCGCGGCGGCACTCACGTCGTTAGCTTCACGGTGGAGGCAGTGAGTGAGCGATGCTAATCCCCTAGGCCTAAGCGACTGGTGGGTTTCCGAGCTTGCCCGGTAACCCACCAGTCGGTCCCCTAGTGCGTGCGAATGGGTGAAGGAGATTCCTTGGAATCTCTGGAATCCACATAGAAAAGTATGGCGGGAAAATGATACCTACCGTCAGGTTGCTCATGATCCGGCGATGCGTCGTTAGCCTAGAGGTGTATGCAGTGAGAAGACGGGATACGGGCTCCGAGCCGCCTGAGTTCGGGTGGCCCCCAGTTGGGCTCTCGGCATCGTCGTGGCATGGCCATCGGGCCCATACTCTGAGCAAAGAAGAGGGACTTGTTCCCGGCGCATGTGAGTAGCGCATTGCATTAACTCCGGTACTAACCTGGATAGCTAGGAGCTCTGAGCTGGCGGAGCGGTCCGACCCAGACATTGTATGGGTAGGTTACTGTGAGGGGCAACTGCCTGCGGGCGGAACAAGATAACCGCCCAAAGGCGTATTTGTACGTCTCTGGAGGGTGCGGATAGAAGCTAGCGCCTAGGGACCCACCCCGGAGTGAATTCCCCCTGGTAAAGTACAAGTGCGTAATACCGCACGGCAGATAATACCGTCAGGTTGTCCAGGTTTTGGTGATACTCACGTCAAGGACCTAAAGGTGTAGGCAGTTAGGAGACGGGAATTGGGCCCCAACACCCCTGAACCTTAGTTCGGGTAGTCCCCTGTTGGGTTCTTAGCTTCGTCGTGGCAGTGACCTGATACTCTGGGCAAAGAGGAGGGACTTATCCCGGCGCATATGAGTAGAGCATTGTTTAGACTCGGAGCTAGGAGCTCTGAGCTGGCAGGGCGGCCCTTCCCAGGCGTTGTATGGGGAGGTTGCAGTGAGGGCAAACTGCGTTCCGGCGTGATCCGAATACCAGCCTGTCGACGTACTTGTGCGTCGGCGGGGGTGCGGATAAAGGCGAGAACCTAGGTGCACATCCCGGGGACTTGTGCCCCCTGGTAGAACATGAGAAATGTGTGGAGCAGTAGCCCATGTAGGGGCCATACATACCTCCCTAAAATGGCATAGCCAGACTGCATTCCGTTCTGTATTCCACTTTAGAATGAGGATTGATTTCTAGGTTTCAAGTACTCTGCTTAGAATCACATTAATCGATTTCAACTGATCCACATTTGTTTTCAAGAAACATTTGCACGTTCTCTGCCAGCGATGAAACTGCCGCCTACAAATTTGTGGATGTGAAAACCGCGAATACCAGCCTCTGCTTACCTCGCTGACGTAACAAACACAGTTTCGAAGATTCTGCCATGTTCACCTGTGTTCGCGATTTTCCCGTGATTGCTGGTGCAGAACATCAGTTGCACTACTTACAGATGCTAACAAAACTTTTACTTCTTCCGAAGCACTTGGTGAACGAAACGGGATGTAGTAGGCCTATGTGTTCTTAGGTAACGAAATTTAATAGGGGATGTGCTGGGAAGCAGGGATGAGGGAAAACTGACCTCGAGATGCAGTCGGGTGATTCCCTTTTCTGGTACGCTCTGACAAGTAGCCTGCGTTTTAACCCCCTTCTCCCAACAATACTTTTACAGAATTGGTTTACAGAAATAAAAGTGGTCGTAAAATCACTACTAAGTATAGCGACGTATTCTTTAGCTACGAAAAGAGGCAATTGTACTAATTCAAACTTCGATATCAATTGCCTCCACCTGAATCTTGAGACATATGCTAAGAATGGTTAATAATAATAGATATGAGCAAATAATAGATATTGATCCATATGCAAAAATGATGATGAAACAATGGTGGAATAAAGATTCTAGAAAAAAGCCTACTGTTTGTCCAGCACAAATGACATTACTTCAACCTAGTACCCAGATATGGCTAGTTGCAGGGCGCTCCAAATCACAGTTTTTTTTGTTTCTTTTGTGGTTATGTTTTGCATGCGCTGAATATAGAATTATTCTATTGATTGTTTTCTATTTATCATGTTTCATGCAACCGTATTTATTAGTAACACATTGTTCGTGAATAGGGGACGGATTTTTATGAAATATAATTTTTCTTTTCACTTCAGAAGATTATTTTTCGTATAGTTATTAATTTATATTATGATAACGGAAATGACCCATTTTCATGTCTTTTCGTCGATTTCGTCTAATAAGTCATTTTTAATTTTTCCTTTTTAAAACATTTCTTGCTGCTATAATTAATAGATTTTAGTATTATTGTAATGGTAATTGCTTCAAATAATATTTAAGAGATGCAAAAATGTTCTCTAAATTCTTGACTAGCCTTTTGGAATTCTTCGCTTAGAAATTGTAATAACAGCCGTGTGTGCGTTAATCTAAGATTCCCCTGACTCTTGTCAGCGCCATTCTCCGTTCAATCGATTTCAGGATAACTAAATATATATTTTTGGTAAAGAACAGTCCAGACAAAGCTTGCAAACAGTGCGTTCGAGCTAATGGAAGAAGCCTCGATTACATTAGTAACTTATCCAACAACTTGAGTTGCGCATGTAAATTGGTTTCAATCGAATTTATTACGTCAGTTTTTCTTTGTTTCTAGGACATTTTAAAAGCATTTTTGGCGATGTTTTAGGTCATTAAAATTCGTCCCCCTAGTCATGAAATATGGTAGTCAAAACCATTCCATACTGTCTCTAGGTCTACAGTGCAAACCAACGGTTTACAAACGGGGTTTACTTGAACGAAAGGAAGACGCCTGATTTACATTAGTAACATATCCAACAGCTTGAGTTGATCATCAGAACTGGTTTTGATCAAATTTTTACGTCAGTTTCTTTGCTTTTAGGATATTTTAAAAACATTTCAAGAGCATTTTATTGTTCATGTTTGGCGATTTTATATGTCATCAAAATTCGCCCCTTAGTCATGAAATATACTATCTCTAGGTCTATTACGAGTTGGCAACTGCGCACAGAAAACGTCCTGTGCTCTCGCTCCCACCCCTCTCCCCCACTCCTACCCCCTCCTGGCCGCCACCGCCTGGCGCAGCGGAAAGCCGCAAAGGGCCGGGCTGGTTGGCGCGCTCGTGAAAGATACGCGCCAAATGGATTAGGCGCCATTGATCTTCCGCAGCAGCGGTGGCGCGGCGGGCACCAGCTCACGAAGTTAGCGGCGCGCGCCGGCCCTTAAATGCATTGCGCCCTCGTAACGCATGATTCCTATGGCGGGAGATCGACGGTGTTGCGTGCGACGTAAATACCCTTATGAGACGCATTTGTCGCGCGGCAACGCAATACTGCGCTGGTAGAATTCTGCAGGTAGACTGGTTGTAGCATGTTACTCGATCTTCGTAATGTAATGTACCTCTCCAGCCATGTTGTAGTACAGCTAGATGTGGTCTTCTGTGAGGTAAAACGTTTGTGATGTTACACTTTGTTGCGTCAGATATACGATACCCCGTTTCCTTCATAGTTTCGTATCTCAATTGCAGATGAAATGCGTTGTCCAATTTTCGCAGGGAGAGAAAATAAGCAAAACAGATTTCAGAGGCCGTTAAGGATAATTTTCTCTACATGAGTCGTTTCATTCGCAAAAATACTGCAATAAAGTGTTTTTGTCATTGTTTATATGAATGAAACTGCTCACTCCACATACGCAAACCTATATCATTTTATTCATACATCATTCTCAATTTACTGACTTCACCATTTAATACATGTGTCATCAACTATGTAGAATGAATGTGAAGTGTTATGTTTGTGAAGAGCAATGCTATATCGACGGTTAATGTTATGTATTGAGGATATTATATATTTTAAAATATTGGAATATTATTATCTGACCTATTACTTGAAGGTCTCGGCTCTAGACACATTTTCAACAAAAATAATATAATCTTAGTAACATACTCGCCATATCCACCATTACATTTTGGACGAGAGTTGTGATACTGATGTAACAATTTTTTTTTTCATTTATTTACTTCTTGTTCGGACGTGAGCCCTTTCAAGGGCTTCAATACATGAGTATTATCATGATTAGGAATGGGCATCCTTGACTTTTTGAGCTTTACATCGCTGATCCGTTTGTTAGGTGTTTGATTTTGGATGGACTTGGTTAGGAGTTTATTTAAAATTTACTTGGTTTAATATTAGGCTATCTATTTGAGTTTTTTTTAATATATACTTACGGGGGGGCGAAACTTGTCTTTTGGGAATTTGGAGTGGATTCGGCAAGGTTGGATAGCATTTCGTCCTAGGTTGAATTTATTTGTTAAGTGAGAAATGTTAAGTGTAGTATAGAATTTTTTTGAAACTGAAGAGATGTGATTTTTTTATTAAATCCATACGTAGTTCCTACGGATCTGAGGAATTGGGTATAAACCACGGTGCTTGTATGATTTTCCTAAGACATTTGTTTTGAATCGTCTGAAGTTTCTCTATTGATGAGGGTGCTGCGCTTCCCCAAACAGGACAAGCATATGTTAAGGTGGGTAAAATGATTGATTTAAATATCGTAAGCTGACATTCAATTTTTAATGAAGATTTAATTAGTGGGTATAATTTTGATATTTTCCCCTGAGCTTTATTTACTAATGCATGGATGTGGGGTTTCCATGTTAATCTTTTATCGAAAAGCACACCAAGATATTTAATTGGACCATTAATCCATTGAATTGGGCTGCAGTTGATTGTTAAGTTGGGAGGAGTTTTTGGTCTACGGAGTGTGAATATTTTGGCTTGGCAGTTTTCTGGATTGATCTGGATTCTCCACTGATCTTTCCACGATATTAGTTCTTCAAGATTATTTTGTATACGATCCTGGGCTATGAGAATGTCTTCGTGAGCTGTGAATAAGGGTGTCATCAGTGAAGAGAGCTAATTTGGTGTCTGGCATACGTGGAATATGAGGTGTAAATGTTAAATAAATTTGTAATCTGAGGTAAGCCTGCTCATATGTTCCGAGGGGTTGATAATGTTTCATTGACTTTTACTTTGAAAGAAAGCTATTGATTATTTTTTGGATGTAATCAGGAACTCCCAGTCTACATAATGTATACATTAGTCCTGCAGCAGATCCTGTCATATGCCTGTGCAATGTCTAAGAAAATAGCTACTGTATGCTTCTTTTGATGAAAACTCTCAGCAATATTTTCCGTTAGTCTCAGTAATTGGTGCGTGCATGAATGGTTAGGTCTAAAGCCGAATTGCTCATCTGGGATTACGTTCGTTTCTGAAAAGTAATTTATTTAGTCTGCTGAGCAACAATCTTTCAAAAGCCTTTGATATGGAGAGTAGCAAACTGATGGATCTGTAATTTTCTCTCAATCTAGAATGTTTACTTGGTTTGCGAAAAGGTAGGATGATGGCGGTTTTCCATGCATTTGGAAGTGATTTGCGTAAGTTGCATTAAATATTGTCGTGAGTGCCGCAATAGTAGTATACTTATTTAATTCCTTAATGATTTTATTATTTACTCCATCATACCCTGGTGCTTTTCTCGTTTTTAATCTACTAATAACTTTTGAGACTTCTGATGGAGAGATGAACTTAATTTTCATTGTTACTGAAACTTGAGACTTTTTTACAAAATCTTCGATAATTTTATTGTGGGTTGGCACTGCTATTGGATGGGGTCGAAAAAGTGATCTGATCTCTAAGTGATCTGCTAGTATTTCAGCTTTTTCTTCATCTGAGTAGTATTATTGATTTTTAGGGGGGTGTATTTCAGTTTTTTCTCCCGTGATACGTCTGACTGTTGAACAGAGATGGGCTGAATTTGTGTCTTATTTGTTTTAAGGATTGTTGAAATTTGGAATAACTGAGTTAGTCTAACCGGTGTTTTACTATTCGCGATAGTTTGTTTAATTTAGTTCTGATATCATGTCTACGTGTTTCTTGCCAATATCGTCTCATATTTCGCTTTGATTTAATTAAATTTAATTGCCGTATTGGGAAGGGATTATTTTTGCAAGCACTATTTCTGCTTTTTACAGTCGAGGCTTGCTTTAATGATTCATTGATAGCTGAATTAAATTTCGCGATTTGAAGTTCAAGGTCTGGTATAGATTTAATATTTCTGGGATATGAGTAATTTTCCTGCATTTGGTATGAAAATTTGGGCCAGTTAATTTTTGTTGTTACATTCGTTTTTGATTTTATTTCTTCTATAGGTTTAAAAAATGTTATTAGATGTAACACATGTTTCTGTACCACAAAAACATTTGTGCGTTACTCTGAGTTAAGAACGGTCGCAGTAAAGGCTGCCTTTGAGTTCTTTTTCTCCTATTTCTCAGAATGAAATGGCAAAGGACTGCCTAGAGCCAAACTCTTTAATTGTTCTCACAAATTATATATTCATCAAGCGAAAAAATGATACCGTCATTAACAAAAGTATTATTGTCAATAATATATCAAGAATATTATATATTTTGTTCTTATATATTTTTAAAAGGAGAATGTTAAAAGCATAAAATCTTTCATATCGACGTTTATTGTTTAAGAAATCTACCTTTCTTTGCCAGGTCTTTGTCTCTCGTTAACTAATAATTTTGCGATCTGTTTTCTTAATTAATTGATGCTCTAAAAATACCTCTTTAAATTTTTTCCCTATACATAGTTATACTAAACACTTCACTACTCATTCCGCAATGAATCCTTTTTTAAAAAGTTGTTATATTGTATTTATATGTTAATGTAGACCCTCAATTTGAACAGAAATATTTCGAACGCTGGTTATCAGACATTTCACATTCATTTAGATTTTTTTCTCTATAAAAAGAGAAAATTTCTGTCAAACCAATGAATAAGTAGCAACCTTATCCTAAATCTATACGTAACGTTGCTTGTGACTGAACATGCGACATTTCGTGACGTCTCATTGACATTTAGCGCGGTGCATTTGTGGGCAATATCCTTGCGTGTTGGCGGAACCTCGATATTTATCGGCAACTTGCTACTGTGATAGAACACTGACAATTTTTTTGCGATAATATACAAAAAGAGTGTTCTGGGAGTGTAAACCCGCTCTTAATGAAGTTATAATTTCAATAATTTCTGTTGAATGAGCATCTCTTTGCTGAAAATTATCAATATACAACTTTTTGGTAACGTTTGAATATTTTTAATCTAGGTATATTATTGTTATTCAAACGAACGTTATATTTATAGTTTACAAGCGAAATACACGAAGTCAGGAGATAGTTTTGAGAAAACGTAACCCTTTTTTTTAGAAAAACATTGCAGAACCTTAATCAATAAACAAATTCATACTAATTTACAATCAAATTCACTTTCAAATAAAAATTCAAATTAGGTACTATTATTAAAATAATTAATTTAAATTATATTTATTAAATTTAAGTTAGTTAAATAATTTTATTGAAAAACATCTCGACTTAATTATTAGTAACTTGATCTAATGTAGAATAAAATTCAGAAATGTAAAATCAAACACTTGGTAATAATGTCTTGTACTAGAAGCATGTCTTACTTCTAAAGTTACCACACATTTTTTTCATTATTGAATGGGGGGAGGGAAATATATAAACTGGGTGTGTTGCATCTGAAGTAAAATAAAAAATTGAAGGAGGAGATTCTGCCATCAAATAATGTCTCGACGTAGAGTAGAACGTAAGTCCGGATAGTTCCAGTCTTATTGGATTACTAATTTTATACATTAAGTGATTGAACAATGCATAATACAGTTATAAATTTGTGGCTGCTAATAAGAAAGGATGTTTCCCGATCATGGGCAGAGTCAGCTCTAAATGTGTCACACAAGCCGCAGGGCGCTTTACATTACCTCGCCGAACATTTCGTTGAACACTTTAATTGGTTGAAATTTCAATTTTTTGTATGACATTTTAAATTCATATCTCCATTATGTATGTAACATATTCATAGTTTCTAAAACACATTCCGTTTTATAAATTGAACATTTGTACAACGCATAATTTCGTGAAAAATATTTTTTTTCTTTTCCTGACATTACATGTGAAACATCTCTACGACGGAAAGATACTTAAGATATCAAAAGCAGTAACAAAATATACCCAAAAGTTTATGCAGAAGCACATAATTTGATTTACAGCCGTTCATAAGACATTGCAGCACTTTACAGCGACATGTTTATGCCACCGCGTGTCCCGTTTCGCAGCAACGAGTGCGATAAGGGCAGTTGGGCCATAAAGCGGCCGACCCACTCACACCCTTCGGCGTCGCGTAGCCTCGGCGGTTTGATTGGTGGCGAACGCGGAGAGGAAGCAGTAATATGTAAAACGGAACGAAATGGTGCCGGCCGAAAGTAAAGCGTGACGAAGCATCAAATCTCACGCCCTGCGTTTCTTTGAAAGGCACATGGAGTGGGTGCTCGTAGCACACATTCCCAGTCAGGGCTGTTCCCCCGTTGTATTATCCTTTCATGATTGATTGATTCATTCATTTATTGATAATTCCGGGCGCGTTACAGGCCCGTAAGTGTTATGCATGTTTTATCGCGGGAGGTGATCTTACTCCGCTGAATGGTGAGATCTGGCGCAGACGCACCTGTCGGCTAGCGGGGTTTTCCTCAGCCAGGTATCCGCCACTAAAGTGGCGCCACCTCAGCCAGAACAAGCTCTAAGCTCCCGATCGGTCTCTTGACATGTGCGGAAGTATAGTTCATGCACGTATGAGTGCGTGTGTGAGTGTGTGTGTGTATGTGTGTACATAAGGGGTGAGGATGCGACAAGGAAGAGGAAGGAAAGATCGCGTGCGGTCCGTGGCTCGTTTGTTAGGGTGTTTCTCCGCCATTCGCGTGGTGTTGATCGGAGAAACCACGGAAAACTGCATTCTCCCACCGCAATAGCCAATTCCCGACCCTCTCCTTATCTCCAACTCAATTATCACCATCCGCAACACCATCCCTAACACCATCCCCAATATCATCCTAACACCATCCTGACATACGCAACACCAGTCCTAACACCATCACCAACACAGTTCTCATTACCATTCACACCCCCTTCCCTAACACCATTCCCAACATCATCCTTAAACACCATCTTCAACGACATTCTCAACACCATCCTCATCACAATCCTCAGGAGCATTCTCATGACCATTCTCATCACCATTCCCAGCACCATCCCCATATGCATGGCTATCTTGGTATCCCTCCCGGTGAGGGGGCGCGTGCGGACCCGCCGGCGGTCGCACGGAGGAGAGGCGTGCGGCCCGGGGGTCGGCCGGGGCACGCGACCGGCGCCGCGCACGCGGGGGACGTCCAGCATTAGGGGATAAATAATATATAAAGAGAGAGGGCCCTCTCATATGCATGGGAAGTATTTGTCAGGGAGTTCACTATTAACTCGAGTGATTCTAAAGGAACAATAAAAATAGTGACGTTCAAAATAAATAACTTTGATTTTGTTTCTGGCTCGGTTTTGAAACAATATCAAAAGCTGTGAGATTTATGAATATTACTATTCAGATTTCACTCAATTATTCAGTGCGGTATAATAAATTACAATGCATTGTAAATCGATCTATTGGCATCAATCAAAAATCCGCGGAAAAACTCGGAGCAATCTTTTAGAGTTATGGGTAATCACAGCCTTAAACTTTCTTATTGTAGTACATAATAATTCCACGATTAACTATATTTCCATTTTGAAATTTGAGCTCGAAATAGCGGTGCCGGTTCGTTCTAAAAACAGCACCTCGCCGTCACTCCTGTCTGTACTGTTGATGCCTCCTCCATTCTTTCCCAAAACATCGTAATAGTCCTTACCCCCCCCATTACAATTTCGATGATACCCTATTCTGTTTTTGGTGTCCCTTGCAAATATATAGGATCAAATTTGGAGCGTCATTTTCTGTGCGTAAATGTGACACAACGCTCCGCCGCTTGATGCTTGGTGCGGGGCGAAACGGGTAGAGCGGGCGGGGCGGCGGTTTGTGGCGGGCGGGGGGAGCGGGGTGGCGGGAAGAGCAGGTTGCGAAGCGGGCGGGACGCTGGAAGGACTGTGAACTATTAATATTCTAGAAGGGTTCGGCACGCGAACGTACGAAGCCTGAATGGCGGAACACTCAGGGTTTTGCCTTCTTCTTTGAAATAATTCGTAACTTTTATAATATATTTTAAAGAGGCGGTGGAAATATGAAATTTATAATCATTTGATATATATTTGCAAAGATTACTACTAAGTGCATTATATTGGTAGACGTGGTCCGTTTGGATGTGACTTTATAATTTCTTGAAAACTGATGTGAAGAGTGACGCTACATGTTCTTAGACAATAATTCGGATTGAATGCACCTAAACATTCAAAATAGTTATTAAACTCTTGTTTGCGCATTATTCCTGTATCACGTTGCACTGAAATAAGTACTCTAGGCCACAGCTATATTTTTGCTCCAACGGGAATAATTCATCGTAGAATAATTTTCTGCGATTCTCTGAACTGCGCAGAGCCGGCAGTTAGGAGCAGCGAGTTGCGATCTGTCGGTCCTTTGTGGACCAAAAGCGCTTGGCGTGGCGTCGAGGGTTGCCACCCCCACCCTCTTGCGCTTGCGAACTCGCGCACAAGCGGAAGAAACAGCTTGCGCCGTGTTTACTTTTCATTTGTCCCCCGAGCGTTTGTTACATAAGTTGGCGCCCATGTTCTGGAAGTCGCGGCGTGGTGGCGACACATCTGCTCCGCGCGCCTCCTACCACCGACTTTTCCCTCCCTCCCTCCCTCCCTTGCGCAAGCTCACCCCCCCTCAGCCGTCACCACCGCCCACTCCGCCCTGAACACGGCGCGCCCGCAGATTTTTCCGATCCACTCCCCCACCAACATCACCTGCCCGTCCCACTGGCCATATCTTCAGCCCATTCCTGCATTCCTCTTTGCTCTACATTCCTGGCCCTTCTTCCCCCTTGCAGGCTAAACTACCTCTTTCACATCATATCTGGGTTTGCGTGCAGCTTATCCTATCCCGTCCCGTATCACACTTTTCGCTCCATGTGCCCCTCCGCCAAACGTTTTCAACCATGGCCCACTGCCTTCCGTCCGCATTCATTCATTGAACCCTGTCATGTCCTCTAACCCCACCGCTCCGGGTCCGTCTTCCCTTCTGGGTACGTCACGTCGTCCTCCTCGCCGCTGATTCGTCTCACCCACACTCACCACCCATGCTGACTCCCTGCCACTCCCTCGTACCTTTGCTATTATCCGCACACGTTTTCTTGAGCCCTCGATTCGCTAGTTGAGAGAGGAGTGGGGAGTTTGGTTATTTTCACGAAAGGAATTTATATCAAATTTGTAGTTCGTTTGTCGATGCAAAATACTTTCTTTTAAACGGGAGCAAACGTTTTTGGTTATCAGATTTTATCTACAACGCTCGTTCGTATCATTTATTCGTACTTCAATGATTGATTGTTAGTGATTCTGCGCACGTCAACTACTATGATCATTAGTCCCATAAGTGTAGTGTGTTTTTGCTCGGGAGGAGGCGGTGATCTTCCCCCACTGGAGGGCCAGATCCGGCACCGACCTAACGTCGGCTAACGGTGTTTTCTCCAACCAGGAATCTCCCACCAGGGGAGCAGCACCCCAGCCGGAATAAGTTCGAAGTCCCCGACCGGTCTTCCGGCATATGTGTTAGTGTAGTACATGTTAGTGTAAGGTGTGTGTGTAAGGGGATAAGGACAGGACAGCGAAGAAGGAAAGATCATGCGCGGTCCGTGGCCCCTTTGTTAGGATACTGCTCCGGCATTCGTCTGGTGTTGATCGGAGAAATCACAAAAATCTACCGATTAGAGCAGCCGGCCGCTAGAATTCTCCTCCAGATAGCGACTGAATTCATTCTAGCTGAAAGGCTAGTGTGGAAAATCCTGCCGCCGTCGGAACTCGAACACAGGACCTCCCGGTCAGAGTATGGACCGATACTGAATCACTGAGCCACCGCCCCCGGTCTTAATTCAACCAATGCTGGCACGGAGTAGGGGTAGGTATTCTGGGGCTCAAGAAATCGTGCTCGTATAATACCTGCGCTCCCGCTGTCGTGTTTTGCGCCGCCTTGTTTGGCGTGAGTCTTGTCGCCACACGCCGACCTTTGGCGTTGACTGGCGGCCGTCGCCTCCTCCGCTCGTCCTTCCCCCGCCCCCGAGCCGCGCCGTCCCCCCCGCTCTGCGCGCGCTCTGGCAAACAACAGGGTGAGGGGGTGGACGAGGGAAGTGAGGGGGCGTTGTCAAACCCCAGAGACTTTCGCGCCCCGCGCTCGCGCTGCTGTGCGCCCGCCCGCCAGGGCACCCTACGAGGACCGCTACGAGGCTCAGCGGACCACCCTCTTCCCTAGCATCGCCCTAGCCCCCACCCACGCCCCTACACGGTCCCTTACTATTGCCTCTGGGACACAACTCCCAGCGCTTTGTTCGCTGTGGGTTGTTAGCACTCGCTGGCATTTCTTCAACTTTCTTTCTCGCTCTTTTATGTTTCCCGTCTTTCTTTCCTCGCCCACACGTTGATGGCATTCCACCCTCGTTATTCGTCGTACATTTCACCCTGTCACCAACTTCGAAACGTAAGATTTCAGTAGTGAAATATTTGAAACACTCCTCCAGTAACAACGTTGAAAACCTGGTGATTTATACTCGTATGATTCTAAAAGATCCAATACCTAAAGTCTGTAAGATATCAAAATAGTATTATCGTTACAGTGTTTTTCATCATGACTATATTCCTTTTTTCGTGTCGCCAACTTCGACGTCTTTGCTTATAAAACTTACGTGTTCGATCTGTATATTATCGTATTATAAACTGTTAATTGTAATACGCTGTGTACAATTGTTTATTGCCGGACGCTCACTGCTGCAAGCCACTTGGAGCAGCATAAAACGTCCACGTACGTAAAGCCGGAGTCTGCGGGATCAGTTCTGCGTAAGTGATTGATGTTTTCATTCACACTTCACCTTCCTTCCTCGTCTAGGCTTGGCAACTGATAATCTTGTACAAGTGTATTCTCCTAATAACAAGTCAATTTTTCTCAAGGAACTGTTTTGAAAACCTAGTACTTAAAAAATATAGATATATTTTTAATTTTAGTAGTAACCTACCTTCAAGTTGTCATCAATCTCTCTTGCTTCGTTTGCTTGTTGGGCTTTTCTCATTCATTTGGCCTGTGACGTTTTTAGCCAATAACTCAATCATCAGTTAGGAGTGTTTGTAACTCAGTAAGCCTATCTTGTAATTATTTTCATGAAGTTTTTTTTTTAATTTTTTCCTCCTGGAGAGGCGGAAATTTATTCAATATTGGAGATACAATATCGCTGCAGCCTTTTTTGGCTTTCGCAGCTTGGTACGGGCCTGTCTTCAAAATGCTAACTTAAAAACTAACGTATACATATTCACTTTGGGCTCTTTAGTTTTATACAATATGTTAATGAAAATATGTTGAAATAATAAGTTCTTTTGATTGTTCTTTATCTTCTATTTTAAGTTTTCCATTCACTCTCACATTCATTCTTAATCTCTGTGTACAAGCACATTCACTCACACATGTATACCACACATCACTTCACTACACTATCTGAAATTTCTGCATTACTTTTAATGTAGAGTGCTTTAAAGTAATTATCATGTATCGCCATTAAATTTACCTTGCTTTCAATTTAAGCATTAAATTTAATGTAAATGTACATTAATCTCCCTTTATTATACAAGGTACATTAATATTCATGTACAGTACAATCTACATTACATTTATTGTAATTTCTGACAGTGTAGTTACGCAGCACTTTTTACACATATCACTTTTTTGTCGAGTGCTGCTGTCGTCGTGCGCTGCATCGTCTCTTCACCCCTCGCGCTGCGCCTTTCTTGAATGGCCCCGGGCCCTGCTCCTTTGGGAGGGCCCTGGCCGCCCTACTCTGAGTACACAAATGCGCCTCCCCGATGCTCCACTGTCGCATGCCGACACGCCCCTCCCCAACACGCCACTCCTCCCCCCCCGACCAGCCGCTCGCTGCCACCCAAGCCCCGCCACACCCATCCCAGCTACTTCCGTTCCGCTTTTCCCCGCCCCACGACCCGCCTTGCCACGCTTGTTTTGCCTTTCTCGCTCTGCCACCCCTGCCACATCCCGTCATGCCACGACTTGCCCCACTCCACCCCACACGTCTGGCCCTTCCACCCCTCCCGCCACGCCTCTCCCGACGCCCCGCCCGCCACGTCCCTCCCGCCACGCCTCCTGCCACGCCCTCACCGCCACGCCCTCACCGCCACGCCCCTCACCGCCACGCCCCTCACCGCCACGCCCCTCACCGCCACGCCCCTCACCGCCACGCCCCTCACCGCCACGCCCCTCACCGCCACGCCCCTCACCGCCACGCCCCTCTGCCACGCCCCTCACCGCCACGCCCTCACCGCCACGCCCTCACCGCCACGCCCTCACCGCCACGCCCTCACCGCCACGCCCCTCACCGCCACGCCCTCACCGCCACGCCCCTCACCGCCACCCCCCTCGCCGCCACCCCCCCACTGCCACGCCCCTCACCGCCACCCCCCTCACCGCCCGCCCCTCACCGCCACGCCCTCACCGCCCGACCTCACCGCCCGGCCAAGCCCCTTATGGCCCGTCCCGGCAAGCCCGCTATGGCTCGCCCTGGCAAGCCTACCTCCGACTCGTCTGATAGCGCACTGGTCTAGTACACAGGAAGCACATTTCGACATTGCACCGGCATCCTCGTACAGTTCGACTCGCTGAAATCACTTCCACGCACACGGCAGCATGGCAAATGGATGGATTCTCAAAACGTTAACACCGACATGTGGCACGTCTTCAGGTGGCGCTCATGGCCTCTGCTGCGGCTGACACTTCGCCACTCAACCCCACTGTTGAAAACTGATTCTGCCACGGACATTGAGCAATTTTTGCTCGGCAGAACGTGCAGCAATCGACTGCAATGTCTATCTTCTGCGTAGAGGCATTAACGTGATGCGAAATACGAACTGCGCATGCGTACAAGATCGATCGTACTGTCGACTACTGTAACGCCTCGCCATGCAAAAACTCCCTAGTTATCTGCGTGCTTCTCTGGCCACTCGGTATGAGTCATAAAAGCGACACTGATTTACTGTGGCTGTGGCAAAGTACGTAAATAAATCCCCCCAAGCTGATTACTTTAGAGTATGACACCTGACATTCCACAGAAAATGGCGAGAGAATTGTCCGAAACGCTTATACGCCGCCGCAAATGTAGTTCGTGGTGTTGTTGGTATCGTACTACTGAAAGCCAGAAGGGTAACTGATTGCGCGATGTAGTAGGTATTGATTCAGTGGACAAAAAAGAGTCAACGGTGAACGAAGCTTTTGTACATTTGCGAGATTGGTATTTTGTAGTCCCAGCAGAACATTGATACAACTCTTTTGACAACTCTGAACTGACACATGTACCATTTAAATAACAACATTAAATTGTCATTATTGAAATGAAAGTGCTGAGTTTCTTTTTCTAAAAACATGTGGATTGAATACAAGCAATGGAAGAAAGATGCGTTTCTCCAACAACCAGCAACCACCACCTTTCCTATCTCATTTAGTTTTTCAATTGATCGAAATTTTAACTCAGTAAACCAATCTTTCTGCAAACAAAAGGTCAGCAACCAGATCAGGAGCAATCAAATCCACTAAGTTCATTAAATGGCAAAATGGAATTCGCTTATTTGCAAACGCTTTGGTTGCATTTACATAATATTGAATACGAGCTACAATAATAGTGTTTCTTTTTACAAAGTTTGCGCGGTTCATTTTATACCACTAATTTAACTTCTTTAGTATGATGTGGACATTGTAATTTACTGCAACCTCTCTGCTAAATTACGCAGTACATTTGCATCTCTGCATGAAGGTATTTCCTTCATTTATAATCACGCACAGGTTTTCACTTCTTCCTGACGTAACCACATATTTATGGCATGACTTCTAAGACGAAATAACACTTGCAGATTGAAATCGCTTGTCTTTCGTGTGATTGTCGTACACACAAGTTAATTACAAGAGAGAGAAGAAATACTACTTCCTAAAAAAATGTACCCTGCCTAGATCTTTACTGGAGTTGTATATTAGTTTTACAGAGTGCCTTATTTATTAAAAGATACAAAGCGACAATCAATGAAAAGGATAGTGAGTGTTATCGTTTTCGACATCCTCATTCTCTGTTGTGATGTTACTTGAATGAGCCGAAATCTTGTAATCACAAGAAATTATCATTGTCTAAGAATGTGATTTTCCAGGATAAATGGATTGTATATGAATGTGGAAGTTCATCCCACAGTTCAGACTCATCACTAGAAGAGTCTCCTTTCTGAAATTTTAATTATTTACCACGATTTCTTGGGCAATTTTCTCCGTTCCCTCGTCGTTGGACGAAGTATTGAAGTTATACACATTCTGAAAATGAGGTCTGCCAGATATCCTACGATTCAGAATTACTTTTAGTGATGGAATAAAGCGTCGTTTTATGCTTGACCTCGCAATACGTGTAATTCTGTCTACCGGTAAATTTATCATTCGAGCAAACGAGAAAGAGTTTTCTGAACGAGTGACTGCTGAGAGAGAGAGGGAGGAAGAGAGAAAGACGGAAAGAGAGAGCGAGCCTCTCTTTCCTTTAAGACTGTGGTTGGCCCAAGTGCGTTATTTTGAACATGTAATAAAGTATTAAAATCTAATTGAGTGTATATAGATGTGGTAAATGTAATGGTTACATACACTGTATTCACAAACACGATTAAATTAAATTAATTAATTTTAAATAAATTAATGTAAATTAATTGATGTTCAGTCGTTTTTATAGTTTTAAACTCTAAATCAACCAATTTCAATAAGGGATTTCAGAACGACTTTGTAACGCCACAATGGTTACTTTAACATTACTAAGAACATTACGTAGCAACAATTAAAAACGTTGTCCCTATTCCAAATTACTACAAGGTTCATATTGGATTCTTTGAATAACTCGAAATTACAGATGCGTTTGTGAATGAGTATCCCATGACATTCGTGAAGCGGGAGACTCCAAGATATTTGCACAATGATATTCCCTCTTTTCGAGTTTCCACTCTCATGTCATCGTGCAACCTTTTCACGTACTAATGAAATATGCTACAATGTTCGCAAAGCTGATTAATTCGCCGGCCATTGAGGAGCCATGTTGGCAGTTCGCTCGCTCAATGTGTACTTCATTAACTCGTTGCATATTCTCGTATTCGTAAATGTTTCAACTGTGGCGTTTCATGTACCGGATAGGCAGATCTGCGAGGACAACGCTGGCCTTCGCCGACACCGCCGCCCCGTGTCATTACAGTCAGATATATAATTCAACGCGTTATTATCGCAATGCACATAATGCATATTTATATATTACATTTATTGAGCGCGGGGACGCACCAGCGGTGCATTACAATCGGGCTGTATTAAAACGCGGCGAGCACAATGAAACATCGAAAATGCACCGCGCCACGAGGGTGCGGGCGGCCGCTTCCAGCTTTGGCTTCGGCAGTCACTTCGCCAACGCACACGTGCCCACGCTCTCCGTTATTTCCAACCCTGCCACCTCCCCTGGGTGCTAATCTAACAATACTCTCGCCTAATACAAGAGGAATAATTTATATTTTTTGCTTATTTCTGTTGATTGATGTTTCCGAGCCCGACAATTGCTATATGCCTTGGCGGTGTACCTCCCATTTTGGGTTGTACGACCCCGATTTACATGTGAGCTTGAGGGTGATGTCCACCTCTAGGTATCTCCCTAATGGAACACCGCTTTAGACTGGCAGCTCTTAAACGTCCGACTAGTTACTCGTCCTGTGTAGCGTAGTGTTCATGCGAGTTAAAATAGTCTGTGAGAAGGAAAGTCGGTAGAAAAAGAAAGAGGAAGGAAATATCGCGCTCGGTTCTTAACCCGTTTGTTAAGGCTCTGTTCAGGCGTTCGCCTGATATTATAGGAGAAACTACGAAAAACTATCGATGAGAGTAGCCGGCGTTAGAAATTCATTCCAACCAGTGACTGATTTCGACGAAGCTAATGTGCATTACTGGTGTGGAAAATCCGCCACCATCGAGGCTCCAACCCTATTACCTCCCGATCAGAGTCGCTGCAGAGAAAATAATAATATCTGATCATCTCAACGATTATCAACGATAATCTCAACGATGATATGACAACGGTTGATAATCTCAACAATCATCAGCGATTATCTCAACAGTGGTCTCGAAAATTAACCGGCTTTATGACATTACTGTGCATAAATCATCTCAAGTTTTCTAACACGGTATTTTGTCTGTGCGACAGTTTCTTTAAAAAAACTAAAAAATGAAAAGGGGCCGGTGTGGGGCGGGCCGGGAGAATGGCCCAATTTGGGGTCGCGTGCGTGTGGGCGTGCACGCGTGCGCGCGGGGGCGGGGGCGCGGAGGCAGGTGTGCGTGCCAGCGCCCAGAGCGGGAGGGGTCGACTCCGGCGGAGGAGTTTGGCCACGGCGAAGGGCACGCTGGCTGCACGTGTGATGGCGTCGGGGAAATTACTGGATGTAATACGTTTCTGCAGAGGACGACAAAAGGTTTTCGCATTCCGCAAGTTCAAAATGGTTGCCTTGGACTCAAACAGTTTTAATTAAATATTTTACTTTAAAAAAGGTTTAAATAAATCTTCCAATTAAAAGGTTTTGGAAATTTAAAAAGGTTTAAAATAATCTTAAAGTTTAAAAAAGGTATAAATTAATCTTGAAGTTTAAAAATTTAAAAAAAATTTTAAAAAGAAATTTAAAAATGGTTTAAATAAATCTTTTAGTTTTAAAACAGTTGTTGGTAAAGAACTTAAATAAAGAGAAACTTGGTATTATACTGGTAAATAAAGAGAATTTTTTAAAATATCGGCAATTAGGACACAATCAGAGAGAGAATCGGCACCAGGCACGAAGATGGACACACTCGAGGTAAAAAGAGTGAAGGACAGAATGGAAGAGACGAAAAAATCGCCCTAGAATATTTAAAAATAAATATATTCTATTTTAGTGTTATCTTATGATAAATACTACCCCGAAAACTATTTTCGTCGATGTAATTAAATTAGGAGATCCACTACTGTCAGTCATTTTCAATTTCCATTCCATTGTTAAGAAAATGTTTTAAGTAAAAAGTGTATTGATCGCAGTGTATCTTCTTTTTCCCACATAAATAGCTATTTTTATTCCTCGTCTTTTCAAAATAAAGAAACTAATAATTATTGTGATAATAGTAATACAATAATTGTGTTCACTTGCGCTCATGAAATTTAAGAAAATCCATCGATCTGTATTGAATTCTCCCACTGTCCATAGTTAATTATGCCTCTATATTCTGCAACGTCCCACCTCGCGTAGGGGCGCGAGTAGTTCTGTGAACATCCGCCGCATGGCGGGATGCGCTGCCAACCGGAAGATGCAGCGATAGTGGACAGCATATGGTAGGCGTGACAGCGGCCTGTGAGTTTGGAGTAAGAGCGTGTTTGGTGCGGTGGAGGATGATGGCTTGCCTCGGAGCGGTAAATAGTTTTATGAGCGCCCGATCGCGTGAACTGCCCGCATGGAAAAAATACTCGCAGAGGGTCGAGTTTCCGTGAATACCTGTCAGGAATCAAGAAAATTGTGATCGAAGTGAGGTATATCAGATAGTGTGAGAGAACGAAATAGGCACGTGACGTATTTGCAGAGCTTTTAGGGCCTCGCTTACATGTTTTGTACGAGGTTATGGCAACTTTTTATCACACGAGGGAAATCATAAGCTGTACTTTTCGTGTGAGAATTCAGTTCAGTCAAAATAATTTCGTCCCGGAGAATGAAATTAACTAGTAGCTTCTATTGGAATAGAAAAAAATAGTGTTAAGAAAATTAAAAATTAAAAATAGTGGTATTTTCAAATATGAAAGTGATAGATGAAAACAAATAACATTGATTATGTTACTTTGTAAATAATTCTTGCAAGATATTTAAATATTCATTTTAGGTTAGGACTTCACAATTTTCTTTTAGTACGAAGACCAGTATAAAAAAACACATGAATTTCCTAGCAAGACTCTAGGTTAAGAGTGATCGTCTTCATTACGTTCACATTGTGGAATCGGAAAAAATTATTGAACTTATAGAAAAGATAGGAGTGTGTTAAGCCACGCGCGCCCTGGATCGAAACGGGACGAAACTGGACGGACGGAACCTGGAGCTGTAGCTCAGAGCATCAACTGATGCCACTGCAGCGCCTCTGACCGGGAGGTCCTAGTTCGAGTCCTGACGGCGGCAGGATTTTCGTCACTAGCTTTTCAGCTAGGTCGAATTCAGTCGCTGTGGGAGGAAATTCAGCGGCCGGCTGCTCTGATCGGTAGTTTTCCGTGGTTTCTCCGATCAACACCAGGCGAATGCCTTCCCCTTCCTTGTCCTATCCTCTCCCTTTACACACTCACTTACACTAACATGCACTACACTACCACATATTCCGGGAGACCAGTCGGGAGTTTAGAGTTTGTCCTGGCTGGGGCGGTGCCCGCTGGTGGAGAGTTCTGGTTAGGGGAAACCCACTAGCCGACTGTAGGTTGCGCCCACTAGGACGGGACGAGAGGAAGGGGCCGGTCCGCCTTCCAGCGAGGGGAAAATCACCGCCATCTCCCGAGAGAAACATGCACTACACTAACGGTACTAATGAGCGAAGCAGTTGACGCGCCCGGAAACAAGAAAAAATCAATCAATCTGGACGGACGGAAGTTTTGGTGTAGTTTGCGCCCACTAGGACGGGACGAGAGGAAACGAGACGACACGAGACGAGACGGGACGAGGCGGGACGGACATTGTGTCAGTGTCGCACGTTTGGCTTCTGGCTTTCTCCCTTGTATTGTGTGATTCGGCTACATAATATTAAGTGAAGAAGCAATTGTGTTCTGTTTTAATAAAAAAAAGGAAGCAAGAAGTCGGAAAAAGGCCAGATTCTGGGATTCTGATGTAAACAGTACTTGACTGACAAAAGAGGAATTTAACAATTTATATTTCAACCTCATTGAAGATTATACAAATTATTTCAATATTTTAGGATGTCTCATGATAAATTTCAAGCTCTTTTTAATATTTTGAATGAGGAACTGCAAAGAAGGAAGAATTTTAGAGGGCCAATAGAATTAGGAAGAGATTAGCAGTTTTTTGAGGCAAGTAAACATGGCATTTATGTAAAAAAAATCTTGTTTGCATTGTTACTACAGAGAAATACGAAATACAATTTGAAAGTAGGAAATTAACTGCTAAGTAACTCTTTTAAGTGTTAAGTAACTCTTCTCCTTTTATAAAAATTAGTCTAATGTGTAACAGAAATACATTAAAACATGTAAAACACATTACAAGTTGTAATTAAACAATTATAAACTCAATAATTTCTTGGTGTTTCCAGTCTGGTGTGAAAGAAATATTTCATTGTTCCTTTTTATGAAGTACTTAGTATGAGTCTCATTTCTACAATCGAAGTTTCGAAGATCATCAGATTCCTTCGATTAACGTTTACGGAGATATTACCTACAGACAAGGATGGCAACAAAAAGAAAACTACGTGAAATTAGGTATGCCCTAATCTTTTATTGTTTATTGTGCACAGGAACTAAATTACGTAACGAAGCTAAAGTCAGAAGTGCACCGAAGAACTCTAATGACCAGTAACAAAACTGCCTCTGGAACGAAATGTTACTGCGGCAGGAAATTTAGTTTCTTTCCGGGAACGAAACTGTATCATTATAATTGTCCAGTTGGTAACCACGTGTATGATTCAATATTCAGTTGAGTTATTTACAATGCATGACAAAATTTTTTTGCTTCCGGTGTCAGATGATGTAAATGAAGGATTTTATTTCCACAATTGTACCGTGGGTGAGCACTGGGGTCAGATTAATGAAGCAACTAACGTATCAATATGCTTTATTTAGGAAATTGAATACAATTTGTTTCTCTAACCATTGCGTACGTTAGTGTTATGATAAATACACTAATAAATACGAACAAAAATTCAATTTTAGAATCCCATGTACTTAGTGCACAAAATATGAATATGTTCATTTTCTTATATAAAAGAGAACTACAGTAAAGTTTTTTAATTGCCAGAGAACTGCATATTACTTTTCCACATGATCATGTAGACTTTAGGAACTCACTAAAGAAATAGAAATCGACAATTCTGTGAAAGAATTCTGAAGGGACTTGTTTTTCCTGATTCAACCGAATGCATCCCTTCTCTTTTTCCACATCCATGTCCATTGATCTTGTTTCCTGGAAAATGTTTACTTGAGAGTTGTTTCGGGTCAGAGAAATATCTGCAGAGAAATATCTGCAGGTCACTAGGAATATTAATCCAAATCATCATGAATCCAAAATTCCAATTTTTGGAAGGGGGTAATTTTGATGTGATTTGCATTGTCATTGATATTTTACATAAAGTAACTACACTGTTATTTATAAAAGCACAGAAAAGAATGAGGCTGTGACTGTTCCTCCTTTGAAAAATTATTCTCTGATAATCGAAATTTGTTCATTCACATTCGATTGTTTTTGTTTGATTTGTAGGCCAGGGTTGACTGAATCCAACGCATTTTAATTTAAGAATCTACAACAACCTAGCGCAATTTACAAAACCACGGATGTCTACAAACGCGGAAAATGGTGCATGGTATAAAACAAAACTGGCCACTGATCAACTTTTAATTAACAATTTTAAAACGTTTTTGAACGACCAAAATTTATATACAAAGTATGGTTTTTTCTGAGGCGATTAAATTAATGAATCTAATTATAGACCACTTAAAATAGAAGGAACCTTTCAACATAGCACGAGTTTTGTTTTTCGTCGCTGCTATTGTTCATCTGCTCACCTTTCTTGCTTTAAGGCGGCTCGACACATTCCTTATTCGGCGAACAGCCAGTAACCACTTGACGAATTCCGAGTAGAGTGGATGACTTGCTTGCCGACTGACGAACATTCGGTGTTCGACCTACCCACCGCGTGTCGGTCTTTTGCACTCATCAAAGGGAGCGAACATTCGCCGAACACGACGGCTGCTTGGGATTAGACGAGCACTAAGCTCGCTGCTCGGCGAATGCCGAAAGTGTGGAGCCGTCTTTAGGAAATTCTTCAACGCTTTACTAAGCGTGCTTCTTTCAAAGAGGTACTCTAAACACTGATGAAAAAGGGAGAATCAGCGTTTTAAAAGACAGGATGTATTTGTCATTCAGGCAGCGGGCGCTCCCAAGAGCAACACGGTCCAGGAACCAAGTCTCGCCACCCTTATTAGAAGTATTTCCGATGTTGCCCGTACGAAACAATATTTCGTAAACATTCTTGACAAAGCACGCCTGACTTTTATGTTTGCCAGCTACCAATTCTGCCAAAGAATCTACGATGTAATATAAATCCCCGAACCACGAGGAAGTTTTCTATAGCATGATGTCCTCTCCCCCATTATGTCAATTAATGTTTGCCTCCTCCACCGCTAGCCTCCGTTCTAGTGGCAGGCGCTGAGCCTTTGCGCTGCCGCCCGAGGCATTCCCTCAAAGTCGGCCCAGTTCATCCACTCCCGGGGCCATCCACCCTCAGCCGCGGCGACGCGCGACCTGCGGCTGTGCGTCGGCGATAACCTGCTGTGGGCGAGGGGTTACCTGCCTCAGCCGGCTTTGCACCCTCCGCCTCCCGCGCAGCGGCACACTTTCGGAATTGGGAGCTCCCGCACCGCCTCCCCCGCCGGCGCCTCTGATAGGCCGCCAACGCCAACGCCGCCGCCGCCGCCGCCGCCGCCACCACCATCACCACCATCACCACCACCACCACCACCACCACCACCACCACCGCCGCCATCGTCAGCCGCCGCCGCCATGACCGCCGTCGCGACCACCACCATCACCATCAAAGCCACCGCCGCCATCGTCACTGCCTCCGCCACCACCACCGCTGCCGCAACCGTCACCACCACCACCACCGCCGCCGCCGCCGCCGCGCCATCACCACCACCACCACCACCACCACCACCATCATCATCATCATCATCATCTCCGCCGCCGCCTCCCCCCCCCCCCCCCCCCCCCCGCCCTCCCCCGGGCGAATGAGGGCTTGCCTGCGGCGCCGCCTCCGCCGCCGGGTGGTACCTTCCCCTCATGTCTGCGTGTGGCGGCAACTCCAAAGGCCTTGCTTCAGACCGGGGAGCGCACAGCCTCTCCTAATGTTCCCTCTAAGAAAATAACAAAAATTAATTAATTAATAATATTTACACTGAGAATTTGCTACATTATGCTTTTCACTTTACGATCCTGGCACCGTCTATTCAGCTGAAACACTCTAAAGGAGAACCCGAAAAGGTACATTTTTAGATCTGAAATTTTCTTGGTCGAAGTGATCATTTGATGATTTGTGTTCTGTAGGCGGAAGTTTTCATAGAAATATAATGAGTTTGACAAATAAATACATATTCATTACGTTACTTACATACATACATACACACGCATTACACTATCACATGTCGGAAGAGCAGTCGAGAAGTTTGAGCCTGTCTCGGCTGGGGTGGTGCAACGCAGGTGAGTGATAAATGATGGGGGGGAAACCCCTCTACATAGCTCGGCACCGGATCTCTCTATCTAGTGGTGAAGATCACCGCCACCTTCCGCGATAAAACATGCACTTCACTTTTGGAACCAATGAGATTAGCAGTTCTCTTCCGGGAACACCAATCAATCAGGTAATAACAAAGTACTTACTCACTTTCATTTAAATTTTTAGTTGAACACACTATAAGATATATTGTCGAAGGTAACTTCAATTAATACCCCAAAATTTCCCCACCTGGCCATTTTGCAATTCTTAGTTTAATGGTGAGTTAATGTACGAACAAAGCAAAGCTAGTAACATTTGAAAATAGACATTTTGCTCCCGAGATATAGAAAACTTTTTTGCATTGGCATACGAACTAATGATTTGAATTGTTAGTATATTGAAAAAAATAACCATTCCCCCCTTTTTAATCCACAGCCAGCAAAAGGGGGAGCCAAAAAAGGTGCGCATAGTGAAACTTTTTCCCCAAAAGGTCATGGGGCTTTGATTTCCCTAAGGGAAAAGGGGGGAATTGTAAAATGGAGAACTTTGACCCGAGATGAAGAATTTTTGAGGTCGCCCTTCCCCCCCCTCCCCCCGACTTGGCACCCGCGCACACACACAAAATCCGTTCCCCGTCATGCCGCACGCATTTCCCCAAAGGAGGGCGGGGCAGCTGCAGCCACAACGCGGAGTTAACAAAACCCCCCGCCTCATTTTTCCGTCGGTTTCCAAAACCCCCCTTTTTTTTATTTGCCCCCACGAGCGTGCGCGACAACGGGGCCCGGGGGGGACGGGGAACGGGGGGGGGAGGAGAAAGGGATGGGGGGGAAGGGAAGGTTGGGGGAAGAGGAGGGGGGGGGGGGGGGGGCGGAGGGGAGAGCGAGGGGGGGGGGGAGGAAGGGGAAAGGTGGGGGAGAAGGGGGGAGACGCAGGGGGAATAGGATGAAAAGGGAAAAGCCATCATGGGGAGATGTGAGACCCCGGGGGGAAAGAGACGGGATGACAAGGAAGGGAAGATATGCCAAAAAACCGGAAAACGAGATCAAGGAAAAAAAAATACAAGGAAAGAAAAGAAACGGAGATCGGAGGAGGTAAGTGTGTAAATTTTGAGGGTGATAGCCCCCGGGATATTTGAACATTAAAAAATGGGGAGATTGTTTTTGGGGAAAAGATATAAATTATAGAATAAACGAAGAAGAAGGAAATGTGGAAGATGAATAGAAGAAGATTGGGAGGTACTTGACAAGGGGGCTAGAATGAAAGATCAGAAACCAGACCCGGGGGGGAAATGGTGGCGTGGAGGGGGAGAAAGAGGGGTTTTTTTCCCAATTTACTAGAAGGGAAAGAGGAGGCTCGGGTCCGCCTTCCTTTTTTCCCGTTTCCCTCACTCCCCTCCCCACTCGAGCACCGCCCGGACGCGCTGCGTGAACAAACGAACCCGGCCCTTTCCTCTGCGACCCTGCTTCGCGACCAGCTGCGCCAAACCCTCCCCGCTAACACCCCCCCAACTCCCTTTCCCCGCCCTTTTCCTTCCCCAAAGGCCCCCGTGACCCCCCAACACCACGCTCCAACCCCACGCCCCCAACTGCCACGCCTCCCAACTGCCACGCCTCCCAACTGCCACGCCTCCCAACTACCACGCCTCCCAACTGCCACGCCTCCCAACTACCACGCCTCCCAACTACCACGCCTCCCAACTGCCCGCCCCCCAACTGCCACGCCTCCCAACTGCCACGCCCCCCAACCCCACGCCCCCCAAACGCCACCCCCCAACCCCGCCCCCAACTCCCGACCCCAATTTTTCCCCCCCCTCCCACTAAACACCTTTACACTGTCTATGCCCCCACTAAACGCCTTCCAACTGAATGACCGCCTCCCCATTACTCCCAACTGTCCCCCCCATAGCCCCTTTTTCATAATCACCCCTCCCCACCACCCGCACCCCAGCAACCCTACTAACACTTTCCCTCCCACTCCCAAATCCCCATTTCCCCCTTTTCCCACTACCACCCTTTACACTGCCCCCCACCCCACGCCCCTCACTACCACGCCCTTCAGTACCACGCCTTCCAACTACCATCGCCCCTACTACCTCATCTCCCCATTTCCACCGTTCCCCACCCCCCGGTCTTCATCATTTTCCATCTACCCCCCTCCTCGCAGCCTCCGCATCCCAGACGTCCAAAAGGTTCCCTTTCAGCTGCATTCCTTCATCAGCGCCTCTCCTTTCCCCGGCGCCTCCCCGCCACCCATCTCCAGCGCCCGCTCCCACGCCACCCCGCCCCTTTCCCCCCGCACAGAGCGCGAACGCAGCCCCCCGCCCCCTAAATTTCACAGCGCCCCAATCAAAAAGGGTAATTAAAGGGTTTTGTCGCCCGTGGGGCCCCGGCGCTTCCCGGCGAAGGCCCCACCGCGGAGAATTTTGGGGGGCGGGGGGGGGCCCTGAAAAAACCCACCCTTTCCCCTCACCCCCTCCCCGCGACGCACGCGGTGCAAAACCCGGCGTTTCCCTTTCCGAGCTCCTGCTAGCCGTGGCTCCTTACGTGCTTTTGTTGTCCTGTCGGGCTTTGGCCAAACCGCGCTGTTTTATCCTCGGCCACCCGTTACGCTCGCTGTGAGTGGGAAAACTTTCGACGGTTCGCCCAGGTTTTCCCCTGGAAAATTTCATCCTAATGTGTCGTGGTGACGTTGGGACCGTTTTTCCCCCACGGAGTTTTTTTTCCAAATTTTAACGCTTTTTCTGTCGCCGTCTGCTGATTTTTTGTAAATTTTTGGTTTTTGAGTAAAATTTTTTATTTTTATCCACGCTTCTCGTCGTTCCTCACCCTTTTTTTTTCCGTTAAAAACCCCCAACACTTTTTTGGGTGGAATCTGGTGACGCCTGAGTATGTGATAAACATAAAAGAGTATCAATGTTTCGTGAAAAATGCTTCTAAAATCACATCGTGCTTATCCCATTAAAATAAGTCACAACCAACTATTACGTCTATTTTTGAAAACCCATCCACATAATACCCATTTTCCCGCAATTATTCGTTTTTTTTTACTTTTTTAAAATTACCATTTCATAAAAAAGTTTTCAGAACAATAGCAACACTTTTGTAAATACTCTTGTAAGATATCAGATGCGAATCAACATCTCCGTTTGAATTTGGGGCCCATAATTAAAATAACAAACTGAGCAGGGAAAAATTTGAATAAAAGCTAAAGACTCCCCCTTCTTCTTCTTTTTAATGTCGTCATATTATTTCTTTGTCATTATTTTTCTAGAATTTTTAAAAATTTTCTCCAATGCTGCAGTTTCCAAATAGCTGTATTGTTTTCGTTGCTGCGCCCCAGTTCAACCACCCCTTTCCCCTCAACCCCAAACCCCACCATTCCCCCGGGTTTAACTCCCTTTATCATTGGCACCCTCCCAGGCACTGTTGACCCCTTTCCCTCCCCTCCCTTGCGGATTGTTCCTGGCAATACACAGTGGGGACTGTCTACGAAGTATCTAGTAAAAGACATACATTTTAAAAATTGTTAATCTTCAAGTCTACAATATAAATACTATATATAACTGTATAAGAAACAATTTTGAGTACTGAGGAGACTTTGAACTTGTAGGCAAAATATTTAAAACCAAGGGTTTACTGGAGTTTACCTGTTTGTTTCTCAACCCCTGTAATAAAATGGCAAACGGTTATGTAGTTTTTTAGTTTAAAATGTTGGAATTTTAGAAAGAAATGAACTAAAAGATTCAGAGACTTTTGAAATGAAAAAAAATTAGTTTATGACTGTTTTAAAATATTATTTTGTTTTTTGTAAATTTTTTTTAAAGTATTTTAGAAAAAGGATGATAGTGATGTGCCCTTTATCAAACCCCCAATTTCCCCTTATAATAAAAAAAAAAAAAAAAAAAAAATAAAATAAAGAAAGAAAAAAGAACTATTTTTAAAATAGTTAAATTTCCGGGAGAATGAATGACAATGGGGGCAAAGGACCGAAAGACTAGATACTATACTACAGGTGTTTTTTGGGCACCACAATAAAAACTGGCATGAGACAAGAAAGGGAAATCAAGTTAAACTCTCGATAAACCCAGATTAAAATTGATGTCAACTCAACCCGCAAAAGTCGTAAAGAGAGCCCCTACAAACTAAATAGAACGAAGTACCCCCAAAAATGGAACGTCCAAAATTATGAGGCCATCTGAAGTGTCCAGTATGACCCTTTTGAATTTTCCCATGTAGGTATCAAATCAGAAACTCAATGTTGAAAAAAGAAAATTTGGGTTGACCCTTTTGGGATCTTGTGTGGGTTCTTGAAAGTGAACCCCGTATCGTGGAGTACACTGTTATTGGGTCAAACACTGTAAAACCATAGAAGAACTGAGCACTAAAAGTTATTAATATTCGAAGGTATTCAAATCAACTTTTCAGATAAAAAAGTTCGGGGATTTATTCAGATATTGTAAAACAAAATTTTGTATTTTTTAGAAAAATGTGACTTTAACATTGTAAAGTGTATTTATCTGTTGTAATTATATTTTCTTTTTTTTATTTATAAGAAAAAGTAAAAAGCTTTGATTTGTAAATTTTTATTCCTGTAAAAAAAAAACTTTGATAAAAAAGTAATAATAACGATGCCTAGAAAAAAAAGTTATTTAAGAAGGAAAAAAAAACTTTTCATAATCATATAAATATCCGAATTGCCCCTTTTTTAAAAATTTTCGGAAATTAAATTTTATTTATTTTTTTAATATAATTATTGCCAATTAGAAACTTGATCCATGTGGTTGGGCCAAGGCCTTAAGCCATTACAATCCACATTCTACGAGTTCTAACCTTTTTGCCTTTTTTCACCCCCAATGGTCTCTCCACCTTTAAAGCCGCAAAGAGACCTAATACGGCTGAGGGAAAACCGAAGGGGGAAAAAATCCGTCAGGCCGAGTAAAACCCTACCGGTTTGACTATTTATTTTTTTCCGGGCTAGGCATTCTCCCCTTTCCCGGTTTGGCCCCACCGCACCTGAAAACAAAAGCACCACAGAAAATCGTCGCACCAACGCCCCTGCCCTAACATTTCCATTCCACTTCCTTCCCCCCTAAGTGCTTTTTTATTTTAGCTGTTTTTTATTTTATTTTAATTTAATTTTTTTTTAATTTATTTAACTTATTTTAATTAATTTAATTTAATTTTTAATTATTTTGATTAATTTTAATTTTAATTTTTTTTTAAATTATTTTTTAAATTTAAATTTTAAATTTTTAATTTTATAACTTTTTTTAATTTATTTAACTTATTTTAATTATTTTGTTAATATATATTTTTTTATTTACTTATTTATCTACTTATACTTAAAAATTGACTAAATTTTTAATTTTTTTTTTTTTATTTTTTTGTACTGTTTAAAAACCCAACATAACTTACTGACTAACTTAATTTTTGTTATTTTTTATTTATTGGGATATTTTTTCCAGTCTAGGCCTGCTGTACCAACCACTGCTGTTTTCCCACTTTTAATTTCCGTTTTCTAGTTCCGAACCTTCGAGAAATGTTCCAATTTTTTGGGGGTTATTTTTTATCCCCTGAATGTTTTGGGGGGGGTTCCTATGTTGAAGTAATTCCATTCCCATCCATTTTTTCCGTTTTTCGCATGCAAATTGGATATGGATCCACACTGTCGATTTTTTTTTTCCCTTGTACTTTCCCTCACGCACCTGAACAGAAATTTACGTCTTCGTATATGCTCTGCAACACTTTAAAACTTTCTAGAGCCCAGCCATTAAGTTTTTTTCCATGCTTTCCCATTGATAGAGCGGCCCTTGAAATCGCCGTACATAAGGGCCCCCCTTACGCGCAAGGCCTGTTTATAGGTATCTAAACAAAGATATTGTCAGTCCAATTTTCCCAAAGCCCGCTTGCAATTTGATATTTTTTGTGCTTTTTTGCCCATTCACCAGTCCCCTTATATTTTAAAAATAGCTTGCTAGCGCTGGAAAAAACTAATTCCCGGGTAATTTTGTGGGCAATTGTATTTCCATTCTTAAAAACTGGTTTGGGGGATCGTGTACTCCCCGTTTCTGGGAAAATCCGAATCAACACATTAAATAAATTTTTTCTGGGCTATGTACAATTTGAAATAAAGGGCGGGAAAGGGCCGGCCGCCCCGCCTTTTTTATTCATGGTGATAGCCCTATTTACCATTCCAGGTTATCGGTTTCCCAATTCAGGGGCATCCGGGCCGGATAATATATATCCCTGTTTCAAATTCGCCCGAGCGCCCGTAGTACTGCCCCCCCCGTCTGATGAAAGAATTTTCACTTTTAATTGCAGTGATCTTTTAACCCCCAAAATTTATTTATTATGATTGTTTCTTAAAATTGTCATTCTTCGTCCACTCTCCCCAAGATTTCCGATTTTTAATTGTGGCCTGTTTCCCCCGAGTAAAAGTAACTATTTTCGCTTCCCAGTTCCCCTGTTTTGAACACTTGGTACCATTTTCACGCCTGCTCACCCGACACCCCCGTAAACCATCCCTTGGGGAACCTTCCTCCTCCCCCATCGCATGCCCTCCCGCGCGAAAGAGTCTCCTTCAAATTCTTTGTTTGCCTTGGTGACCCTCCCTTTGGGCCCCCCCTACCGAGTTAAGAATAGCCCCTGCAAATTCCTGTCGCTTTTCCTCTTCCATAAACCGTCGTCTTGCATTGTAAGTTTGTTGTTGCTAGCACGCCTGTGGCAGTTTGAGCATTTATCAAAGAACGCACACAGGCAAATGGTTTGATTCCCTGAATTGATTCCAAAACTAATAAATTGTTTATTCTTTCATGAACAGAGCATAATCATTAATACCCCCATTCCCCCTAATGTTGTTCCCTTTGACCTGTCCATAGTTGCATTTAAAATTTCAATTTAAAACTTTTGCATAATTCAAAAACCCACCCATTTTTGATGACGGTTTTGCTTTTTTTAGAATTACTCTTTCTTGGGCGAACTGAAAATATTCCCCCTCGGCCAACTCGATTTATGTCATAAACAGTAAACAGATTGATACCTTTTTTCAAGAGTTAAAAAAATTGATTTACCAAAAACCGGGGAATAAAACGGAGCCCGGGGGGATTTTTATAAAAACAATTGGGGGTCTTAGCATTATAGTCTAATACAAAGCAATTGTGGGGTTTTTAATTTCAAAAAATTCACTAACTCATCCTGAAATATGACGCAACACTCCGGGAAATTTTCCCTTCCCCACGTTTTTTTGTTTTTAATGGCTGAAACCAGAACAAAACCACCCCCCTTCCACCAAGTTTCAGAGACCAAAAATAAAAGTGTTTATAAAAATGGGAAATCTTATTTGAGCAGAGTAGACCTTTGATTTCCAAATCCATTTTTTATTCCCGCCTATTTGGGGCCTGTTGTCCGACCACCCGAGCTTTCCCCGTTTACGTTTGCGCAGCCATCGCCCCGTAAGAGGTCCTCTTCAGGCTGTCAGCCGCAAAAGGCGGGGCCGCGAGGCCGGGGCCCCCCGGAACGTGAACGGACCGCCGACGGAACGCGAACGAGACCGCCTCCGCCGCGATGCCGCGGGGGCAGAGGTCGTCCGCGCCGCCTCAGCACGAGGCGGCCGGGCGCGGCCCGCCGAAGGCGGGGGCGGGGGGGGCCGGGGGGCGCCGTTTGCCCGGAAGGTCCCCACCGGGCCCGCCGAGTTCACACCCCGTCGCCCCCCCCCTCCCACGCCCGCGGACGGGGCCAGCCCACCCAAAGAAAGGGCCCTGAAAGAAAAAGTCGAAACGAATGACGCCTGCTTTTCCCCTCGCTTCGCCTCCGAAATGCGGTTAACGCCACGCGTTTGCCGACTGCCCAGCTGGTCCCCGGGCGCGCACCCTGCCATTCCGGGAGAATCCCCGGGCCCCACGCGCAGCTCCTCCCCTTCCTGAAAGAGGCCGCCCAAATCATTGGGCTGTCCTCTCGCCCCCGCCCTCCGGGGCGGGTCGATATCCTGGGGCCCAACCGACCCCAGGTCCGCAAGATCCAGGGTACCCTCTCCCAGTCCGCCCAAGACTCGTTCCGCTTCTTGGGGTGCCAGTAACAATAATTGCGCGCGACTGGCTCGGAACCACCCGAACCAGTGCCGGGGTCTGCAGGGCTGACTGAAGCCCTGCCGACGTAACCTAGTTTTCAAAATCATTTTACAAAAGTTTTTTATGGTTCCCTTTTATAGCCGATGATACGACGTTGTAGGGGGGGACAGCCCACCCCACCGATCGCCAGCACCGCCATCACCCCCGGGCCCCCCACGCTGCAAGGGGCCCGCCCTGCGGTCCCCGCACCCCCGCGCGGCAGGTGCCCCCACCCAGCGGCCGATAGCCGCGCGCCAATGCTCCGTCGACACCATCCGCAGAGAGCCAAAAAAACGCCGTCGGTTTGCGGAGACAAAGAGGGTTTTAAAAACCGAACCGCACCTTAATTTCCATGTCTATTTACCTCATCCAAAAAGGGGTTTTTTTCAGACGAGACGGGAACGGAATAATCAAATTTTTTTTATTTCAGTTCAGACCAATGATCCAGGTGTGATATTTTTTTACCAAGAGGATTGGAAAAACTCTGGGCTACCCAAAACACTTTAAAACCTTTTTCCGCCTTTCCCGCGGTTTACCCAGCGCCCCGTCCGTCCCGCCGCCTGCCCGTCCTGTCCCCGTCGCCCCGGGGCTTTTGTCCTTAGCCGGGGACGTCCAACGCAAAAGGCCGCTTGGCGCCTCACCCGTCCCTCCCCCCGCCCGCCCCGGGCCCACGCTCTCCCCTGCCACGGCGCCCTGGGCCGCCCCCCCCCGCGCCCCGCCCGCCCCCGCCCCGCCCGCCCCCCCCCCGCCCTGCCCCCCGCGCCGCCCCGCCCCGCGCCCCCCCCGCCCCCGCGCCCGCCCCGCCCGCCTCCGCGCCCGGCCCCCCCCCACGCGCCCGCCCGCCTCGCGCCCGCCCCCCCCCCGCCCGCCCCCGCCCCGCGCCCGCCCCCCCCCCCCCCCCCCCCCCCCCCCCGCCCCCCCCCCGCGCCCGCCCCGCCCGCCCGCGCCCGCCCTGTTCCACGCCCCCGCCCGCCCTCCGCGCCCGCCCGCCCTGCGCCCGCCCGGCCCCGCGCCCGCCCCTGCCCCCGCGCCCTGCCCCGCCCCGCGCCCCCCCCGCCTGCCCCCGCGCCCGCCCGCCCCACGCCCTGCCCTGCCTCGCCCCCCGCCCTCCCCCCGCGCCCGCCCCGCCCCGCGCCCGCCCTGCCCCCCTGCTCGCGCGTCTTGCCGCGGGGACGAACGCCCGCGCCGCCGCTAACAGGTGCGCCTGGCACGGTGGCGGCGGCGGCGGCGGCGCGGCCGGAAGCCACCCGGAAGGCCGCCGGAAACGCACCGGACCGGAATTGTACCTGTCGGCGACGCCGCTCGCCAGAGGAGCCAGCCACAATGCGCGAGGCTGAGATTTAGGGCTTTAGTGAAGGCAGCGCGGAGAGAGTTTCGTAATTATTCCTTGTCCGCGGAATTTCAATGCGGCTCACGCAGGGCAAAGATAAAATTTTTTATTAAAAGAGTTGGGGAATTAAAAGGTTTATTAAATATTATTTACTTTTTCAAAAGCTTATAAAACCTGAAACTGATAAATTAATTATATGTTTATTATTTGCATCAATCCTTCATATCATTAATTCTGAATCTCTACTGAAGAAATTGAATTGGTAATTGGTAAGTTGATATTCAGAACTTTTAATTATTAATTATACAGGTGTTTCAATAAATATTGCAAATTTTTAACTCACGTACAGAGATCGAAAATATCATTCTGAGATTTGATGCTTTTGCCGAACGTATGTATGCATGGAGTTGCGTAGCAATCAGGGGCAAATGTTGCGCAGCATATGTTATGTGCACGGCTCGAATTCTGATGACCTAAAAATACTTTGAAAATGGCCCATAAAATGACTTAACAATAGGAGGGAAATGACGTATAGAATGACTTAAACATAAGGTGAAAATTACCTATTTCAAAAAAATTATCAAAATGTGTATTAAAGGGTTTATGTATTCAATTAATTTTACAATTTTAAATAAAATTTATTTCTACAAATTTGTAACATAGTCTTTATTTTGGTAAGAAATGTAATCTTTAGTTCCAATCTTCCAACCGTCAATTTTGAAAGGTCGAGGAAGTTACGAAAGATTCGTGTAATTTGTAGAGTTCGAAAACAGAGTCCACTACAGTAGTGAATTTCATCATAAACTGATTATACAAAAAAAATCTTTGTTTTAATGTGACATTGTAAATTCATGAAACATTCACTAACAAAAAACACGAAAAGGAAACAATGTCTAAAATGACAAAAATGACGTAAAGGTCCAACACAATGACCTAAGAATTGATCTGAAAATGGCAAAAAATGACGCAATAAATAAATATTTGTATCACTTATATGTCGTGATAAACATTATAACATTAAACAATATATATATATATATATATATATATATATATATATATATATATATTGGGAAAAAAAATCTTTTCACACCTCTATAATCTAAAAGTTTGTAACATTATTCTCAGACATCCTGTACTTTCTTCAGATAATAAAAGTTCATGTTTTTGAGACAATGTTTATTTGGTTTATTATATTTCCTGTTGCAGCACTCATTATAAAAGTAATAAAGCATAGATTTAAATTCATTAACATTTGATCTAAACTTCCTCATATTGAAAAACGGTGAATTGATTTTAAAATCTTGTGGAATCAATTCCGGGACTGAAATGAGAAAAAATATTCTGAAACCTGTACCTGATGCTTTTATTTACGAAAATGAATAATTCACTTTAGGTCGATTTGCTTTATTACCTCGTTACATTGACCCTGCACTTAGTTCTCCACACGTAAAGTATAAGAAATTCAAGGGACGTCTATGTGCCACTTATGATTAAGGGCGGATCCTGCCCGGATCATTTTTGTTGTGAGTGGGGTTGTTAAATAATAACCATATTTGTTATGTTTGTATTGTTGCTAAATAATAAACATATGTGTTATTGCATTGTTTATTATTTTTGTATTGTATATAGATACTGTGGAATATTACTATTTACATAAATAATTAATTCTAACATAAGGATTTAAATCAATTTTGCCAAATAAAAGAAGGAAAGAAAGGAAAACTCCAGGTCTTGTGAGGAGGGAAAATGCCCCATGCCACGCATTTCTTATGAAAATGTCAAAGAAAAATGCAAACTAATGAGTTTTTCCCGTTGTTTGACCTAAAACCAAACAGCGTCGCCTTTAAACAGCGCTCAGCCCAATGCAGTGCGGGGTTCCGCCGCGGGCCGCGCCAGTGTTTTCGTTCAATAGCAGAGCCGCGCCCCGCGTCGTTTGACGCGCCTACCGCCGCCCGGAATTAGTTCCCATTTCAAACCCCCGCGTCGCGAAGACAAACATCGCTCAGTTCGTTTGAGACGCCCTCTTCTCGCACAAGCACCCGGGGACACTCTTTGCCGCCCCACCCCACCCTCATGGTCCTCGCTCACACAGCCGGGTCGATCTGGTCGCGTGTAATGGAAGAAAATCAACTGTCACTGAGAGTCAATATTTTTTTACAATTTCGCAAAGCAAAAACAACACGGTTCCTCTCGTCAAAAATGAAAACTCGTTTGCGAGTGAACGCATAATTAACTGGAATCGCTTTCATAAAATACACGCCACATATCTACACGCTACAATTATTTATTTAAGCTCTCTTCAAATATTGGCTTTATAATGGATGGCCGATGATTATGCGGAGGGCTAAAAGCAGGCAATAAAGGGCAAACAGAATGTAATCGAGCCAGCGGCTGCCCTCTGTGGGATAGCAAGCGCCATTGGCAATGTTTCAGGGAACATAAAGAATGTACTTTATAAGCATTTACTTATTCACCATAAATATAAGAGTTGCTTAAAAGTTTTTGTTACTTTTCAGCTGGATGTTATTTAAACTCACTTGGGAATACACGTGATTACATGTACTTGGTTTTAAATATGGATTGAAAATATTTTGAACTTATTATCACTTCCCGTAGTATACTGACAGTAATTGGCCAGTTTACACTACAGAATTGAAATAAAATTAAAAAGCAAAAAAAAAGTACAACCATTTCCTGCTTATGTAAACTCCCGTATTTTGATTTTAAAAGACGTAAAGAGATTCTTTCTTAAAAGTTAAAAATTATTTTTCTTCCTCTTTACACTCAATTATTAAAATTGTGTTCTAATATCTTTCTCATGTAGTTTTCTTTTTTTATGTTTTGCATTCTTTGTATGAATGACTTGTACTTCAAAAGATTATAGGAGTTGAACTCTCAATGTTATGCAGTTGAAGTGTTTATCGCAATGTTGTTCACACTTTTCTGTAACAACTTAAAATCTAATTCAATCTGCGTAACTGTAAAAATGAAGAACTGCGGGAGACTATTGTCAGTAGTCTTTGCTCCATAGCCAATTTCCGAAGAACTAGAAGCTTCTTCGTAGTATTTCCTTCGCGGTGCACTACTCGTCGCCAGTGTTCATTTGCTGTCTATCCTTTCATTGGCTCTCTCTGAGGCGTGCCGTGCCAGCGGCTTAACGAACCTGCAGCTGAGAGGGAGGGTAGCGTGGAGGAAAGGGCGCGGGTGGGGGAGAAGGGGCGGCGTCAAAGGCTCAAAGGCGCGCGAGGTTGCGGCGTCGACCGCAATCGATACCCGATTCTCGATCGAGCTATCAAACTGTTCGTAACGCCATGGGAGGCCTGCAAGAAACGGTGACGAGGTGGACGACTACAACACATTGCACATTGTAACACAGGTACTCGTCTGGCAACTCATATTGTTGGTCATCGTTTCGTGTCATTAACCGCAGGAACACCAAGGAGATGGCGAGAGATTTTGCCGACCGTCTGGTTTTAAAGAACATATTTTGTGCTGTTGGGTTTATGATACCCACGTTTTTTTCAGTTGACAAAAAGACAGACATATGAGGTCTTCCAACAGGGCAGTTCTGTATTTTAGAAATGGCATTATTGCAGAAAAATAATTGTTAAGACATCGGTAAAAGAACGCATCAAATTAGGTCATATTGTTTAATGACAAGTTTGGAAAATATACAACCTCTCTACAATAGCAAACTTAAGCATATATAACCACTTTACATTCGAAGCCCATAGTATATTCCTGTTGTAAAATTCTCAAAATGAAAACATCAGGATGAAATTTCTTCTCATAACTTTGAATATAAAAACATTATTTGAACACATCATTAGTGAAATTTAGTTGTTTGTATATTTATATTTTGTGTTTGGGATTAGGTTTTAAAAAGAGAAAAGGTATGTTTATTTTTGCCACACCTTGATATGGCAGAGGACTTCAGTATACTGTAACGGTTTCCTGAAATATTTCCATATTTCAAATTGAAATGGTAGTAATTCTAATTATAGCGAAATATTCATTCTCATATTTTTGAACAGTAAACGCAGTATTTTTTTCTTTTTCGTTTACTTAAAAGTAAAGAACAGGCCGCTTGGGAAACTGGCTTAGGTGGATTAAGGCATTAATTGGTGTTGCTGCAGTGTCTCTGACCGGAGAGTCCGAGGATTCGAGTTCCGCCGTGGTTTCTCCGATCAACACCAGGCGAATGCCGAAACAGTATCCTAACAAATGGGCCACGGAAAGCGCGCGAACTTTCTTTCCTCTTCCTTAAGCCTTATTATCCTTCCTTGTGTCTTTCCTTATCCTTATGCCTTACTTTCAAACGCTTACACTTACTTGTCCTACATTACTACCCATGTCGAGATACCAATCGGGAGTTTAGGACTTGTCTCGGCTGGGGCGGTGCCCTGCTGGTGGGAGATACCATGTTGGGGAAAATCCCACGAGCTGACTGGTAGGTCGGGGCCGGATCTCACCATCGAACGGGGGAAAATCACCGCGATAAAAAACCGCGATAACGGGGAAACTCCCGCGATAAAAACACGCACTACACTTAGGGTACTAATGACTTTAGTAGTTGATGTGCCCTGAATCACTAATCAATCAATCAAACGCGACTCGCGATGAGCTTACTCTTGTTTTCGGTTTCTTTTTGTCAAATACACGCCATGCTCTCACTCACAAACCACTTTCCACTTGCCACATGCGAATTAATCTCTATATTTACTCGTTTAATACAGTCCTATTTTCAACAATAAATGATATGGGGTTTAAAATAATTAAAAAACTTTTTTTTTAAATTTCATTAGCCCCTTTTAGGAAATTTTTAATACAGAAAACAATTTAAATTTTGTATCTGGGATTAAATTTTGGTTTAATAGTTTTTTAATTTCTACTTTCAATATTTTTATATTGGGTTTTATTACTTTCTGTTTTGAAAACATTTTTTTTTAAATTTTTTGTACAGGAAGGAAAAAAATATTTTAAACATTTTTTGATAAAATTTAGGTAGTTTTTCAATAAAAGAGGAATTAAAAATTAGTTTTTAATGATTTAAAAAATTTTCAGAATAAAATTTTTTTAAAATAATGTAATCAACAAATTATGTAACCTGATAGATAAAAGGGGGGACCCAAATTTTGAAAGATTTTTTTTTATAAATAAATTGTAAAGGAATTGTTTTTTTAAAAAAATAATGACAAATAAACCCAAATAAAAACAATAATAAAAATTTTTGAATGAAATCGTATGTCGTCGTTAAAGGGTTTTTTTAAAGGGAATGATTTATTAGATTTACCTTTTATTTTTGAAAATTTTTTTCGGGATTTTTTTAGATTTCTTGTTCTCCAAACCCTGTTTTTACGAAATGTTTGTCAGACTCAAAGAAAGGTTGACGATTGGAAAACAATTTGAAACCTCTTTTTGATTTTATATCTAAAAACATTTTAAAAACGAATTATATTCAAGGGAAACAGGTTCTTTTCGTTATTAACTGGATTCCAAAATTTTAAATTTATAAAGCACGAAGATTGATGTAAATTATGTTAATGGGGAAGTGATGTTTATATAGTTTTTCAATACTAAATGTCAAACCCCGATCCTAAACGGAATGAAAGAAAATCGGGATAAAATTTTTAAGACCAGTTTTATGGAAAAAAAGGATAAAAATACCATCATTAAATTATCAAGAGAGAAACGGTTGGCGAAATTTCCCATATACAATTTTTTACAATAAATGTTCGTTTAATAAAATGAATTATAATTATTCATAAAATTGGAAGTTGTTCACTCGTTTTTACCCGTACATTCTGCAATGTATTCAATATGTATTTTATATTGATGCATATTATAGAAACGAGGAAAAACATATATTTAAAATATATAGAAAGGGGTTAAAATTTTGTCCCTGTGCTGTAAATTTTCTAATTTTCCCCCGGGAAGGGCCCAAGTAAAAGAGGAAGAGATAATAATTTAAGAAAAAAATACTATTTGAAAATAACAAGGGGGAAAAGGGTCATTTTTTCCCAAACTTTTTTAATTTGTTGATACAAAACCGAAAAAACCACAAGAGGCATTTTTAAAAAACGATTTAAACAAAAAATTAAAATTGTAATACTTTTTAACATAAAAAAATTTAATGTAGATATTTTTATTTACAGGGTTCATTAAAATCGCTAATATTTGAAAAGAGATTTGTACTGATCAATTTCAAATAGGGTTAAAAAAATTCAGGGTTTTGGGTTACCCAAATTTTAAAAAGAAACGATTGCATCGTTTGTAAAACACATGATCTCATGTTTGCAAAAATTTTCAAAGAAACGAAATTTTAGCACTTTTTTAAAGATATTTTAATTTAGAGCACCTGAAAATTTTAAAAAAGACAATGAATTATGTTTGATCTAAATCACAAAATAAAAACATTTCAATATGGCAAAATTTCCCGTTTTGGAGGTCGGGCCCTTTGGAATAAAGGGAGACGACTGCAGAGGAGCGATACAGGGGCCACAATCGGAGCTGAAAAGGGGGGAAAACCCGAAGAAAAACAACCTAGTTTCGATTAAGAGGTTGACTGTTTATTTGAATATTTTTCCCTAACAATTGCAACGAGAAAAACAAGTTTTTAATTTGAATTCAGAAAACGACGACTATGCATCATTCTATTGGTAGGGGCTTTTGTGAAGCAAAAAGGGATTGAAAACCAAACCCTAGTCGTGGAATTAACCCATTAAAATATATTTATTTTAAAAAAGGGGAAAATTGTTAAATAAAAATAAAGAAAGACGGTTAAGGCATATTTTTTTTATGAACCCCGGGGAGATTTATCTCGAGAACGGATCATCTATCTTTCTTTTAAAAAAAAATTCGCTTTTGGGGCCGTAAATCAATGATGTGAACAAGATTTTTTTTTTGGGGGAAAAAAATATTAGAATTATTTTTTTAAAAAAACCCTGCCAAACTCTTGACAAGTGGTAGTTTTTATTTGTTAAAATGGGGGATTTTAGAGGAAATAATTTTAAACCCCAATTATTTTATAATTTTCCAGACTTTGTACATTTGAACTTTTATCGGGGCATGAATTAAGATTTTTCCGCCAAAGTAATGCGTTCCGACAACTAAATAAAATGCAAAAAAGGGAAAACCGGGAAATCAAACGAGGGGAGAGGTTGCGCGGGAACAACCCGAGCGCAGGGTCACAAAGGGGGCCGCGAGCCTGTGCGCCCAGGGGGTCCCAAAAAGAGCGGGAAAATCCCAGCCACGGGATTGGCCCCAGCGATAGTTCGCGTCACGGTTGCCTTATGAGCACGTCGACCCCGGGGGCAGGTGAGCGCGCGGCAAAGGTTGGAACGGAGGCGAAATTTTAACGCACAGGGGCGTTTTTTCCGGGTGAGCTAGTTTGAAATCCCCTGTCGGGAGTCTTTCCCCCCGTCGGACCCAACCGTAACCAAACGCTGACTTATAAGACGCTCCGGGGGAAGGTCCCAAAACCGCGGCCGCGTCTAGTTTAACTTTTCTGCGCCGCACGCTGCGGATCCCCCGGGGTCTTGGGGGGCTTTTTAAAAGCTTAAGGGGCGTCGGGAAAGGCCCGCGTTTTAAGAGATAGCCTGGGGAGGGGGTGGCGAAAAAATCATTTTTAGACATTAAGTTTTTACCAGAAAATCAATATAAAATCGATATTTTCCTTGATGTTTTCTTCAGATCGATATGTTGTTTCAAAAAAATCTTTTTTTTTATTTTTAAGTTTTAATTTTTAAAAGACGGTAATAGCAGAAACACAGAATTGTTGTTTTGCGTCATCCTTGTATACGCTGCACATTATGGGGTCCGAAAACCCAAAAGATTTTTTTTGAACGCCATTTTTTCGCCTTTTGAGAGAATATAAAAACCGTTTTTCAGCTACACGACCTCCAAATTTTTTTTTTCTCTTTGACCGTACCTACTTGAACTTTGAACGACTTACTTTGACTGCACCTTTTTAGACCGCCTTTTCTTTGACTATTTTCGACTGCACCTTTTTTTTGACTGCACCCTTTTTTGACTGATTTTTTTTGATGACCTCTACATACCTTTCTTTTATCATTTTTTCTTTGACTGCACTTTCTCTGACTGCACCTTTTTTTGACTCGTACTTTTCTTGACCGACTCTCTTGACCTATACTTTTCTTGACTGCACCTTTCTTGACTGCACCTTTCTCTTGACTGTACCTTTTTCTTGACGGACTCTTGACTATACCTTTCTTGACTGCACCTTTCTCTTGACTGCACCTTTCTTGACCGTAACTTCTCTTGACTGTACCTTCCTCTTGACTGTACCTTTTCTTGACTGGACTCTCTTGACCATACTTTCTTGACCGCACCTTTTCTGACTGCACCTTTCTTGACTGCAACTTTCTTGATCAATTTTTCTGACTGACTCTCTTGACCATATTCTCTTGACTGCACCTTTCTCTTGGACTGCACCTTTCTCTTGACTGCATTTTTCTTTGACCGGACTCTCTTGACTCATACACTTTCTTGACTGCACCTTTCTTGACTGCACCTTTCTTGACTGTACTTTTCTTGACTGACTCTCTTGACCGTACCTTCCTCTTGACCGTACCTTCCTCTTGACCGTACCTTCCTCTTGACCGTACCTTCCTCTTGACCGTACCTTCCTCTTGACCGTAATTTTCTTGACCGACCTCTCTTGACCATATCTTTCTTGACTGCACCTTTCTTTGACTGCACTCTTTCTTGACTGTACACTTTTTCTTGACTGACCTCTTGACCATACCTTTTCTTGACTGCACCTTTCTTGACTGTACTCTTTTCTTGACTGGACTCCTCTTGACTCATACCTTTCTTGACGCACCTTTCTTGACTGCACCTTTCTTGACTGCACTCTTTCTTGACTGTACTTTTATCTTGACTGGACCTCTTGACCATACCTTTCTCTGACTGCACCTTTCTTGACTGCACCTTTCTTTGACTGCACCTTTCTTGACTGTACCTTTTTCTTGACTGACTCTCTCTTGACCATGCCTTTCTTGACTGCACTCTTCTCTGACTGTAACTTCCTCTTGACTGTAATTTTTCTTGACTGACCTCTTGACCATACTTTCTTTGACTGCACCTTTCTCTTGACTGCACTCTTCTTGACTGTAACTCCTCTTGACGTGCCTTTTCTTGTCCGGACTCCTCTTGACCATACCTTTCCTTTGAGCGCACCTTTCTTGACTGCACCTTCTCTTGACCGTAACTTCTCTTGACTGCACCTTTTCTTGACCGGACTCTCTGACCATATCTTTCTTGACTGCACCTTTCTCTGACTGCACTTCTCTTGACTGCACCTTTCTCTTGACTGTACCTTTTTCTGACCTGACTCTCTTGACTCATACCTTTCTTGACTGCACCTTTCTTGACTGTACTTTTTCTTGACTGACTCTCTTGACATACTTTCTTTGACTGCACCTTTCTTGACTGCACCTTTCTCTGACTCACTTTCTCTTGACTGAACTTTTCTTGACCGGACTCTCTTTGACCATACTTTCTCTTGACTGCACCTTTCTTGACTGCAATTTTTCTTGACTGACTCTCTTGACCATACCTTTCTCTTGACTGCACCTTTCTCTTGACTGCACCTTTCTTGACTGCACCTTTCTCTTGACTGCACCTTTCTTTGACTGCAATTTTTCTTGACCGACCTCTGACCATACCTTTCTCTTGACTGCACCTTTCTCTTGACCGCACCTTTCTTGACTGTACCTTCCTCTTGACCGTACCTTCCGCGGGCGCCGCCCGCGTCAGCAGCTCGCCCCTGCAGCGTCCGCGTTGCGGCGACCGTTTATGCAACCTGCTCGACTGCTCGTCGGCACACAGCGAATCGGAGCCCGAAATAGCGCGCACTTTCCATTCGCATGCACCGCCGTTGTGTGGCCCACGCGCCCAGTCGCCACTCGCGGCGGCCGGCTGCGCACAGTGTCCTAGAACCAACACTCCTGCGGCAGTGACTAGAATTTGGTTAATGCTTCTAGTCAATTGTGTTATACTCGTTGAGTTGGCATGTAGGGTGTAGATGGTTTTTAATTTCTTCCACTCAATTGGAATGAAGAGTAAGTATTGTAAGCGTGTGCCGGTAAACAGAGAAGTTTAGACTGAAAAATTCGTATTTCCGGGCCTTAGTAACGAAAAAGGGGATAAATCTTGTTCGCCTACATAGTAAATTACTCCCTCTAACACGTTTAGTCGGAATCCATGTTTTGTGGGACCTTGTACCGAAAAAATCGATTGACAGGAAAACGTCTGTCAGTCCGTATTAGAAATAATGCAAGAAAGTATGTGTTGTTCCATTATCACTAGTTTTAAATATACCATGGTGCACTTCCTATGGGTTTTTAAGTCCAGAACAATGTGCATACCAACCATCAAAGAACTTCTTCACCTTGTGGGTCACATGTTATCGTTTAACACGGCATTTTCTAATTCTCAATTCGGCAAGTTGTACGTGAGATGTTGACCATAAATAATTACAAAAAATGTACTTACGGAAGAGAATCTCGCTATGAGATCGAAACGTCTATTAAAAATATTAAACTTTGACTGGAATTCATTCATTCAGAATTGCGAAATAAAAAGTACGTACACGTACACACCTTTCAGGTTGCAAAAAAATACTCTGTTACATTTTAAAATATCAAGATGGTGGATATAGTATGGGAAATGTTCCTGAAAAATAAATTCAATGTACCATTAAAGTGAGAAAATAAATTATTTTTCTTGTTACATATTCAATACCGTCTCGGTGGAATTGTGCTTTTAATCAAATGGAATTTTTTGGCAAACTACTGAACGTGGGCGTCTACAAATCCTATTTTGTGTACGAATACGAACTTCGTGTACGTAATGTATGTAATTTCTACACGGACACTTCACAAGTACTGTAATAAATGGCATTGTACGTACTTTTGTATAGCAGTTTGTCCATTTTGTTAATATTATGGGTAATTGAAAGTGCTAACTTAAAGAGCATAGTCATCGTTAAAATTATCTACAAGTTCTTACTTTTTATGAAAATAAAATAAACACACATTTTGACTTATCCTTCTTCTTACCAGCAATGATCCGTTTTTTGCGATTCAACTTCATCTGAAAATTGTACATTAAAATTTCAATGCTTGTGAAACGTTTCTAAATGCATCTAATTCATTAAGCTAATTTTTCGTGTTGAAACGGATACGTTGAATTAATGCAAGGTTATTATGCAAATAAACTCCAGTTCAATCGTCTTTGAAAGTTTGAATTTCTGCCGCCCGACGGTTGATTCTAGACCACCGTGCGCCGGGGCAAAATCAACGCCATCGCCCCATTCGCCGCCGTTTAGGGCCCTCGGCAATCAATTGCCTTCGCTAATGTTGCGGGAAACGGCGGCATTTTGCTGTTGACTTTCGGCATAATGCTAATACCGCGCCGCGGCTGAAGTGTGGATATTGCGTCCCCTCGACGCGGCAAGACACGCCTGTTAAATTTCGAAATCACCTGCCGGTCGCGGACGATTGTGTTGGCTCAGCGACAGAGCACAAACGCACGGCGCCGGCGCGGGAATGGCATCGAGGGTAATCTCGTAAACATTGGCACTGCGCACGCGGGCCCGACTGCGCTGGGTCTCTCCTCCAGGGAAATATTGCTGTTTCTTTATTATTAAAAATGGGGCCGTCGAATGAATTTGCGGCATTTTGGAAGCAGCGAAATATTTATGAATAATAATAATACTGTAACAATAATAATAACGTAACAACAATATAATGTAATAATAATGTAATAATAATGTAATAATAATAATCAGTTCCTGTACAATGGCTAGAAGATGGAGATTTATATGCTGAAATCGAAGGTTTCGTGCTAGCCATTCAAGATGAAGTTATTCTCGAAGTTACAGGAAACCTGTTCAAAAAGACCCCAAGGTCCAATCTGATAAATGCCGCAGATGTGTGGATGGAAAATATAGATCACATCATTTCAGGATGTGCAACCCTCGCACAGACAGATTACACAGTACGCCGTATCCGGATTGCTTCCATTATACACCAACAAATTGTAACCAACCCTAAATTTAGTCGTCATCATCATGCCCCTTACTGCACATACAAACCTGAACCTGTGTTGGAAAATTAAAAGGTCAGAATTTATTTTGATCGCACAATTTTGAAGCACAAAACATTAGAACATAACAGACCAGATATTGTGATGTCTCAAGATGCCAAAAACTACTTTTCGTATTGATGTTGCTGTCCCTTTCTACAGGAACATGCAAAAAGCATTCTCGGAAAAAATAAGGAAGTACAGCGATCTGGCATATCAAATCAAAGATCCAGGAAACAGGATCATTCTCCCAATAATTATCTGCAGTAATATATAGAAATATATATATATATATATATATATATAGAAATATATATATAAAATATAATATATATATATAAAATATAATATCTTATGCAACCTTATAGAAAAACACGACCAAGAAAATCTTAAAACACTTGATATCCCTCCAAGGTTTTTAAAATTAATGCAGAAGTTTGTCATCTTAAATAAATCTTATAACATCTTATGCAATATGCTTAATACATCTTATAACAATGTATGAATAGAATTGGAAGCTACAGAGCGATCGTTTATAAATTAATGACCCAAACAAATGCTAAAATGTAAATCACGAGGAAATCAGTGGATAGACATATGAAAGGAAGGAAGGTGTAAGTGATGTGAAGCTAGTACATTCCCTAAAACCAAAGAAAAATGACATAAAAAAGCTTATAAAAACCAGTTTGGGTGAACAACTCAAGCTGTTGGATACGTTACTGATGTAATCTGAGCTTGCAAACTTTGGGTTTGGATTGTTCTTTACCAGGAAATCTCTGTCTAAACATTAAAATTTATGAAATCAAAAAATTCATTAAAAATGACGGGAAAATGTAAAAAATGACTTATAGACTTTTCCCTTCTTGTTAAACGAAAAGGAAAAAGAGTGCAAGAGTTTCTAAGTATCCGAGAACTGGCTCATGCTATTATTTTCCCAGCGAATCTAAAAGCTTTCGCCCGTAGTAACGAACTTTTTCTTGTTTAATTACATGCAGGTGAAGTATTCCTACAGTACTCTTTGTTTTTCCCCTTACTCAAAAAAATCTGTACTAAGAATACGTATATGAAGTCATAAAGCTTGGAACCGTACCAGACATCAATATGGTTATGAAAAAATTACATCGTAAGCTTAACCATCGGAAGAAAAGGTGAGGAGAGGATCCGCTGCCTTCCACCGACACTCGTAGCCCCCTCTCTCTCTCCCTCGCTCTTTCTCGCCCTCCCTCGCTCTCTGCGCTTGCTTCCTGCCCTGCTGCTCCTTGCAAACGCTGGAGGGGTCCTGCGCCCGGTGCCGAGCTACAAGGCGCAGATGTGAGCGATGCCCAGGGAAAGGAACATTGGCAAGGCATGAGTAGGAGACATAACAGAAAGAGAGATGGAAGAGAGATGCTCGGTGATATTACGGGTGCTGTTGTAAGATGAAAACGAATTGGAAGGTTTTTCTTATATTTTAGAAAGGCAAAGGTTGAGTTTTTCTTTTGCGTCATGATTATGTGAAATTCATATTTCATGCAAAGTCAAATGTAGACTACCCGTGACAGGAACATCATACATTTTTGAGATTTATATCGTCGAGGTTGACAGATAACAAGATAAAAATGGTGTATGCTCTGACAATCATGTTCAATCATAACATTTTAAAACAATTATTATATACGAGCATGGGCAAGATGTGCTGTCGATGTATCGTGCTGTTTCGAATAAAAGACACTGAATTGAGGAATTCACAGCGAGCGGAAAAAGCGAGGCAGTATTTTCAAAAGAGGAGCTAGCAAGAAACTAGCATTCAAAGCTCAAACGTTAGTTCAAACATTGTATATAAATGTGGCCTAAGGCAGGGGAGGAAAGTGGGCGCAGAGAGGAAGGCAGAGGTGTAAGGGGCGCGGCACCAGGGGCAGCCGCAGGCGGCGCGGGAGCGGAGGCGGACATGAGCGCCATCCCTCGAGGCGACGGCGGCGACGGCTCCCAGGGAGACGAAACAGCACGTGACTTTATGTCTACCGCTCCCGCCAGACAGGGGCTGCCGCGATGTTCCCGAGTTCTAAAGTTGAACAATAAAGGAGGCTTCGTAGGTAGCTCGCGCTCGCTACCTGTGAGGTCAGAGGGCGCGGGGCCTCCGGCTCCCTCGGAAAAGAGGCCCGAGTGAAGAGCCTTGGGGAACCCCGCACTCCCGAGCGGTGGGGAAATGAAATGCGCCGAGAGGAAATGAGTCGGATGCAGGATGCGAGAGAGAGAAAGGAAGCTGCAGGAACAAATAAGGCCATAAATACATCCCGGAGCAGACAGAGCAAGACGCATAGAGGAGTTAAAAGTTAACGAAATCAAGAAGAAAGAGGCAGGAGATTCCGCTCAGTAGTGGTTCGTGGGCTCTCGGGAACAATGACGGAGATGTGTGACGATTTTTCGTGGCCACGTCGTGAGGAAATGGAAGGGACGAGAGAGTTCGCTTCTGCACGTGATAACGTAGGGGGAAGGGAGGGGGAAGGGATGTGGCGAGGCGTGGGCGTCGGCGAGGTGCTAAATCAAGACCCCTCCCGCCAGACCCTACCCCTCCGGACGCCGAAGTTCCTCGTAGCAGTGCCCGATTGAAACTGCCGGAGACCATAACCACGTGGCTTAGAGTCTGTCTTTAAGGCTTTCCACAGCCCGCGAAAATTCTCGCTGTAGTAGACACGTGATAGGAGATGTATCGAAATCAAAATAGTTGTATACGTCTGCTTTCATTAACAATACTTACTATTCCTTAAATAAAAAAGAAACATTTCGCTTATAATGTCTCCTCCTCGCCGTATCAGTTATCGTATAATAAGCACTAATGCCACAATACTTAGCTAATTTTTTATTGATCTTCTGAAAATATGCAGATTTTGCAAATATCTGGGAAGCCGTTTAATTTCTTATGAACGAGAAGAGAATGGAAGGAAATAAAATTTCCTTCAAAATTGTTCTTCACCTTTTTTCAAACAACTGTAGTTTCAGAGTGTGTGGATGGCGCAAATAGGGATTTTTTAAAAAAAATGAGGCATATTGATATATGTAATTGAAGAAAAATGTAGTTTTTATTGTATTCGCCAATTTTATTACTTTTACTGCGAGTATTCCTGTATTGTGTGCGAGGAGAGAGAGTTTAAGGAAGGGGAATAAATTAGAGTAAAGTTGGACAATCATTCCCCTTTTCCCATTACACCAAACTTCTTTTAGCTTTATCAAGCAATTGTTCGAAACTGATCGATAATGCGTCACCAATCGCTGTAAATAGGTGATAAAACATTTACAATAAAGGAGATAGCCCAATACACCGATTTACATGGCTTAATTGTATTATTAATTAAACTTGTGATATTTTAAAAGTAACACATACTTACGCTTTTTTTGCGAATCTCTCGCGTTTCGTTACTTTTTACATTACATATTCATGTATGACATAGTTTATTGCATTTTAAACCACAAAATCTCTTGTAAAATATCTGGTAATATTTATCGAAAGACCAAAAGTTTTGGATACACATGAGTATAAAAGTATGCAATTTCAAAATTCTCAAGATTTTTTTCAAAATGGTTTCAAAGTTTCTAAAAATTGTCTTCAAAAATAAGTTGCTCTTGTTATGATATTCCAAATACTTAATTTTCGTTCAAATGTTAGAGATCCAAAATGTTAAGAAATCGTGAAAAAATAATGTATTATCTTTCATAACAAAATATAAAATAGGAATATTACTGTTACGAAAAGAAAACTATGATGTTGGCTGAAATGTTCCCAAAATTTTGTTTTCCATATTTGGTGAATAGTTAGTGGACCTTTTCAGTCTTCATGGCAAACATAATGATTTTATATCGCAATTGTGGTATTGTTTAGTAAAGTATACAGTATTTTTAACCATATAACGCATTTTAAACTTAGAGATTTAAAATTTTAAAATTATAATATTATCTCACTACTAATTTATTTATCTTGAGCTGTACACACCACTCTTCTTTTGACATGTAAGTAAATTGCATTTTATTTTTGTATCGAATCTCTTTCTTAAAGAAAGAATATAAAGTGACGGATATGATGTGAAATTGTAATAATGTCTAGAAGTGAAATGAGAACGACCTTGTATTTACCGTTAGTTATGAGTAGGGGACGGATTTTGATGACCTAATACATCGCCAAAAATGATAAATAAAATGATCTTTAAAATGCTTTTAAAAATGCCCTAAAACCAAAGAAAAATGACATAAAAAATATTATCAAAAACAGTTCGATTGAACAACTCAAGCTGTGGGATACGTTACATGTAATCAAGGCTTCTTCCATTAGTTCGAGTGAACTCAGCTTGCAAATGTTTGGTTTGGATTGTTCTTTATCAGGAAATCTCTGTCTTAGTTATTACGAAATCGGCCGAACCGGCAATGGCGCTGATATCACATTTGTCAAAACAATGTGTGAGCCAACAAATCGAATAGGCTACTGAGTAATTCTGTGAAGAACATTTGTTGCATCTCGTAAATATTATTTGAAGCAACCACTTTTTAAATTACATTAAAAACAGATGAAATCAGCGAATAATGCATTAAAAATGACGGGGAAATGTAAAAAATGGTTTATGAATCGAAATCGACAAAAAATGCAAAATAATGATCTATAAAGATGGGTCATTTCCTTTTGTCATAACATAAAATGAATTTCTAAACTAAACTGCATTGTTCTAAAGTGAAAAGGAAAAAAAAGACGTTTTGTTAAAATCCGCCCCTAGTTATGAGTAACTAACATGCACTACACTATAACACATGCCGAGAGACCGATCGGGAGTTTGGAGCTTGTCCTGGCTGGGGCGGTTGCCCGCTGATGAGAGATACTGGTTGGGGGAAAATCCCCGTTAGCCGACGGTAGGTCGGCGCCGGATCTGACGATCCAGCGAGGAAAGACCACCGCCACCTCCCGAGCAAAAGCATACACTACACTTACGGGACTAATGACCGTAGACGTTGACGCGCCCGGAATCACTATCAATCAACCAATCAATCATAGTTATGAGTAAGTTTACATTTCGAATAGGGTATAACTGATGGACTGAGTAAACCAAACACACACACACACACACACACTCAGAACCGACGACACACACACACACACACACACTCAGAACCGACGTTCGACACCGAATTTTCAGAGCTCTCGTCGGGAAACCTGTCGCGCGGAGAAAAACTCGCGCACGTGACCAACATGCGGATGAACGTGCCCTGAGCGGAAGTGACGTTGATTGCACGCCCGTTTTTCCGAACGGCCACATCTGGTGCACTGACACGACCAACAGGCGCAGCTTTCTTACCCCGCTGGAGACGGATTGCTCCAAACTTCGAACATTGTGTCTTCCGCAACGTATCAAATTGACATCAAAACAAAGCCATTTATTTTCTCACTTTGGGTATGAAATATCCTACAAAGAAATCTTGTTAAAATGTTCAGAGTTGTATTGAGAATTTTTCAAAGGCGACGGCAGTTGAAAGCCTTTCTGTTTGTGTAAAAAGGGCACGATAATGCCCATTTTTTGTTGATCCTCAGAGTTTTGCAAATGCAGCTGATTAAACTGTTTATGTACAGTAAAACTCAAAGAAAAATCTCCACAATTCTCTCTTTTTTGTACCGAAAACAGAAATGTAAAAGGATATGGAGCAGACAGTAAAGACTGCCTTATTCTGAAAAAGGAGTTTAGTTGAAATAATTCCGTGTCTACGGATATTTACCTGCTTTGTGGAACGTTTATTGCAAAAGTATAGAATCCAGTGATCACGTATTTTATATATTTATTGAAAAAGGCTTTTCCAAGAATTGAGGTGTTTATCATTTACGAGTATAAAAAGGATAGAGTGACTGAATCTCATCATGCCTAATAAGAATATTTCTGGAAATGGAATGATTAAATGAGATAAATATATTTTAGATAACAAATTAATTTACCTATTTCCTGAAAATGAAGTCCTTCACGACTATCTCTACTGTCTACATCACTAGTAACACTAACAACTCTCTGACAGGTAGCCGTGGTGTGTATGTGGTTTTGTGTTTCACTTTCAGATGTTTCCTTTCATCAATTTTTGCATTGGTAGATGTAACAACGTATAAATAATCTCAAATACGTTCTGTAATAATCCTTTCTTCTTCGAATTCTAGTATAAAATATTCTTATATGTTGGGCTTAGAAATAGTAAATACAATACGTTGAAGAAACGCAACAATTTTACTAAAAGGATTCCCGCATCTACTGAGAATTATCATTATTGTAGGCGCAAGGAAGCAAACTGTAGGATGAAGTGTGTGTGATTGAGAAGTCCATTCGGCTATCTCGCGTTTCGAAACGATTGAACAGCTTTTTGGAAACGACTGCTGTTCGGTGCCTTCATAGCATCACAATGGAAATTGCATTAATATGCATGAATGAATTTTTCACAATATTAATTTAATTAATTACGTTGTGGAGCGTTTTTGCACATTTTTGCTGAAATATCAGTCAACGTCGTTGTGCTAATTCAGGGCTGCTAAATGAAATTTCCAGACTTCGACAATGTTCTATGAGTGCGCATGTTTGAAAATTTTAGATCTCAAAACATTCATTCTATATTAATCTAGAAAGTGTTCATATAGGGCGGTAGTAAAAATATAATTCATGAAATGTATGAATAAAATCAAACAATTAGTTACATATTTATGGTAATATTCAAGATGACCTCCAAATAGAAAGCTAATTTGCACAGCAATATAAATTAATATGTGAGTGCACAATTTTGCTTTTTCGTATACGTAGGTATTGTACGGTGTTTGTGCACGTAATATAGAGAAAGTTATGTAATGCTTAGGAAAAAAGAAGGGATTCTAATGGTTTCTAATTATGTTTCTCGAAAACTTAGAGAAGTGTTGGGTAAAAATGAGCTTCAATATGCGCCTTTTTAGTTACAGTCAAACGCCATTTTCTTGAAACGGCTCCAAATTTTTCAATGAAAATGTACCTATAGGATAAGATTTTCCACTCCTACAATATTCTTAAGGTTCGATTGTAGTGTTAGGAATCCGAAAAATTGAGCAAAGGTAAAAAAAAGGTGTTTAGGCGAAAATAGATGGCAGCTGAGAAGACGGCGGGATAAAATCGAAAAGGCAGGCTGAAGAGAAAAGGAAAGTAACTAGTATGAGAATATCTGTGCTATTTTTTCCTTAATTTTAAATGTGAAAGATGGTATTAGGATGGTGTACGGTTCATATTGGCAATGAATGTAACCTATTAAAAATAGTAAATCATTAGTGAATATCTTTGAACTTGCTAAATGAACATTTCCATCTTCATTTTTCCGGCTCCCAATATTAAATCCATTTTCATATTTTTTTTTCTTTTAAAACGTTAATTACGAAAGATCCAATTGTCATTACTCTGAGAGACGCACTAGGAAGTGTGTATTCATAACTGAAAGCCTTTCATATGCGCAAATCGAGAAGAATCGGTCCTGAAGCCTCTATGAAAGCAACATATCCTAAAAAGGCGTCGACCGTTTTGAATACGAAAAGGACGAACTGACAGGCGATAAGACACTCGTACATCAGTACAAATGTTGAGCGTTCCACCGCCTCAGAAAGCGTTCTGAAAAAGAAATGAATTCTTTTATGAAACATCTTTTCTCCTGTAAATGCGGGGGCGTCGTCGTTTGAATCAGTATGCCCTCTCAGGCGTTTTCCTTCCGGCGCCGGGCCACGAAATACGAGAGGCCTCGAGGCACCGCGCCATTTGGGTTCACGAGCGTCTTTCGGCGTCGCCCCCGGCGACGAGGCAGGCGGCGCGATGCGGCGCCAGGCGCAAACTCGGGCAGCGTGTTACTCTAAGCGCGCGGAACGAGGCACGTAAAACGCGGCGACACGGCCGCCTTAGGCTCCGCCCTTCGTCGTTCTTCGCCCTTAGCAACACCAAGGCCACGACCTGACTGCGGCTGGCGACCCAGCCTTCTTTAGGGAAATATCACGACTCGTGAGTTTATTTATTTAACGTCAAAAATATTCATAAACTGTGTGTGACGTACTGTCCCCACAGTACTTTACTTTTTACAGTTTATTTATTTAACGTCAAAGGTATTTATAAACTGCATGTGTCGTACCACAGTGCTTTACTTCTTACAGTAGTTCTCCCCAGAAGTGTATTTTGTGCATGTTTTCTTAAATTCGGGGATCTCTATAGGGTTGAATTATGAATGAAGATAGAATCGAGCGGTTTGTGGCAAAAAAATAGACAAAAAGAAGGGCAAAAGCAATTTGACAAAAGAAGAAAATAATATACTATTTTAAAAGGAAAAAAATCAACAGATTTTGGCTTTTCCCCATCGTGTCCTTCGTGAAAGAATCGACGTTCTGCCACGAGAACATAAAAAACTTTCATTTAAGAAGGCTGAGGTACAGTAAGGTGATCCACTCATTCCTCAACTGATGATTCTGGTGAATACCTTTTTCAGAATCCATTTACATCAATATTAAATTTTCAACTTGGTCTACCAGAAATTTACATGAACTTTGAGAAATCAAAAATATAACGTTTCTTTTTTAGTAATTATTTTGATTTTATTATGTATTAGATTTTTAAGGAATAATGTTACTAAAATTACAATATTTTATTATCTAAAATCTATTGTGGATAAATATGAGATTATATGATGCTACCCATGATTTTTTTATTTTAACAATTTTTGTTAAATTCTGAGACATTCCTGGGATCGTCCTGCTTTTTAGTTTGTCTTTTCCTGACGTTCTCATTTAAGTTCAGGAACTACCAAAGAGCACATATTATTTTTCTATTGAGCATTTTGATTGAATATTACTGAAAGTGTGTACGTTTACATATGTTACAAAACAATGTTTTCGAAGCCAATACGTTTTGTCTTTTTAAAAACCTTAAAACTAAAGATCGTATAGTGCTGTAGTTTTTTAATCACAAAAATAAATATAATTTTTAATTCAAAAGCATTGTCTGTCATATCTTCTCCCGAAAATAACATTTTTTCATTAAATGTATTGTTCATTAAATAATGAAATCTACTGAGCTCAGTTGTAACTAATAATTAAGAATCGTATCTCAAATATGCACAAGAATTTACATCTGTTTTTAGACATTGACGTTAGTTTGACCGGTCCGAATGTGTCCAGCATTAAAGCGGCCCTTTTGCTCTAAAAGAAAGTGTCTTCGTGTCTCCCTTGAACGACCTCCCCCCGCCCCGCAACCCCTTGGCCAAACAGCCCGCGACGCTCCATCGCCGGATGTCTCAAAGCGTCCACTTCCGGAGCAGCCTCCCGCCCCCTACCCCGCCATCATCATGTCCTCTTCCCTCTCGCACGCACTCCCGCTTATATTTTACGCATAATCCAGTCTCCTTGTCCTCTGCCATCTTTCATCTTCCCTCGGCGTACTTTTTTTTCTAACGCCTCTTTTCCTTTGCGCGTCCTTCCTTCCCCCTTCTCTCATCTAAGAATCCTTTAGATCTTCATTCAAGCTACGCCCTCTGTAAACAAGAGCTACATAATAGATGAGGCTTTGAGATGAGATTTTAGACTTAAAAGTATGCATCCCGCATAGCACGTTGATTACCCGTCCCTATTGGCCATTCCGAAAACATCGCCCCCGCCGCGAGTATGGGCGTGCATCGATCGAGGATAGGGTTCTCCCTCACCCCACCGGCGCCACTTCGGCTTAAAAATAAAAGAATGGGCTCTTAGGGGGAATTTACTGCGAAGGCGCCGGCCGCGTTACGCCGATGAATATTAATAGTTCCATCACTGTCGCGAGCGCCGCGGCAGATGCGGTGGGGCGGAGCGGAGCGGAGCAGAATGCAGTGTGGAGGGGCGGAGCGGGGCGAAGCGAGGCGGAGCATGACGGAGCGGAGCGGATCGAGGCGGGCATGATGTAGTGTGGTCGGCGCGGGGCGGAGCAGGGTGGAGTGTAGTGGGGCGGAGCGTGGCGGGACTAAGCTAGACGTAACAAGACGGAGCGGTGCGGGGCGGAGCAGGCCGCAGCGGGGTACGACGGAGCAGTGTGGGGAGGAGCGAGACGTAACAAGGCGGGGGAGGAACGGAGCGGGACGGGACAAAGCAGATCGGGGCGGAACGGGTCGCTAGAGAGATGGCGGATCGCTGAGGAGCCAGGCTCACAAGAACAGGTGGAAGTTTAATGAAATGGTGGTCGGGCTGAGAAGAGAAAGGTACCGTGAGAGCAGCACTCCTCTTGTCAGTACGTAGAATAAATCTTACGTAACTCCTATTTTTCTCATTGAGTTCTCACTTTTTTTTATTAGTCCTCCCACTCACATTTCATGTTTATAAGCCCACTTTCATAGTGGCCTTGTTAGCCCTGATTTTTCGTTTTGACTTCATACTTCCTGCTCTTTTTTTCCACCACCACTTAACCTGTGCCACTCGTGCCCACAGCATTCCTGCTACTCTCTGCAGTTTTCTGCACCATCCCATCTTGCCATCTTGGAAAAAGAAACAAAGGAAGACAGAAGGGATATAACATGCATATCACTCAAGTCTAATGAGCGTTACATTTGACGCTTGGGAACACCAATCAATGAATCGTTTTCGTGTCCGTTTGGGTTCCGGGCTGTGCAGCCTCTGCTGCGCCTCTGAGGAGGCCGAGGGGGCGTGGCCTTGAGCACCGCGCTGCTGCCTCTTGTTTGGGCGTCTCATCTGCGGTATCGCCTGACAGCTCGCAGCCTAAAGATGATGGACTGCTGCACTCCTTCCCTTAAGCTCTTTCTTGACACCGACCAGAAGCGTTATATGACCCCCTAATCGGCAGGTGCAAGTTAATTGAGTGTTCTGAGAATTTTCAGATTATATGGAGAGAGGGCTTGAACACTTTTACGTTAACACGAATAATAGCTCTTCTATTATGGACAAAATTAGTCTGTAAATGTTCATCTATATACAAACGATGTACGATGTGGTGATGGATAAATAATTTCAGACGTTTAAATTCTTCACTAACGTCTTTTAAAATTTGTTTTTGAGGGTGAAACGGCTGCTCGTTTTAGCTGGTGAAACGGATGGTACACAAGAAAAATGAGAGAGCTCAAAAATCGTCATATTTAGTTTAAATGTTTATAAAACAGGTTATGTAAAGATAGTTTTCAAAACATGTTCATAGAATAAAACACTTTGTCTTGGTGGTCTTGGTGGTAAAATAAACGACTACTTGCGGTATAAAATCGTTTCCAGTTAAAAACACGAAATTTCATACATCACTTTTCTTGTGCCAACTAGGACATCTAGGTGGCTGCCCATTAGGAGACTTCAGCTAAATACTGCCTTCCAGCTACCACGTAACAGTTCAATGAAGTAGTTCAACAACAGTTATAATTAGTTCTAGAAAAATAACTGTATGATACTCGATAAAATGGGTATTAATTAATACACTCGATTGAAGCTCGTGATACTCCCTAGTTCCTTCGTATCGGAATTTCAAATCACAATCATATATTAATATTAATCATCATTCCACATTATACTATTTTCTGACTATAGACGAAAGTGATTATAATTATCCTGAGACCACTGACCCCTGAGACAACTGATACTCAATACACTAGTACGCTAGTACTCAATACACTGTAAGTTCTACACACGGCGAAACTATTCCTGTATTTTGACAGAGGGTTTGTCTTTTGCAGCGCGCACCCGACCAAACGAAGAGTGGTGCGCAACCTGCTGGAGCAAGGCCGCCTGGAGATCACCACTGGCGGCTGGGTGATGACGGACGAAGCCACTACCCACGTGTACGCCATGGTTGATCAGCTCATCGAAGGTCAGTGTGCTTTGTCCAAGTCTGAAAAGACCATAATTTCTTTATGGATTGTCTTTGCAAAAATATATCACCTAACCCTTTCTTGGAAACGGCAAAAATCATTATTCAATACTCTATTCCGGATAAAGTCATCGATACTTTCTACGTGGTTTAAAGATCCAGTAATTTTTAATGCCACTCAAAACTTTTAAAAATATATTTTCTTTATTGATTCATCTCAAGTACGAGTTTTGAAGTTACTACGTACAATTCAGGATCTTAGGACGCATTGTTTCAGCGCGATAATTCCATTTAATATAGTGCATATATAACTACATTAACTCTACTGCACTCCATTTGCGTGGAAGTAGGCATATTCTCCCACCTGGAAAGCTATATGTATAAATAGACTTACCAATAACTTTCTTAAGTAAATGATTCATTAACTTCATTTAATTACTCAATGTTTCCGAACATCATCTCTTCCAACTTCCTGTCTGCACTGTCGAGCGGAATGAGCCTGCGACTGAGGCAAGCAACCCGCGCATGCTACAGTTGCGCGCACGCGCCGCGACGCAGTGGCGCATCGCACTGGAAGGCAATCGCCTGAAGATCCACCTGCTTCAGGGATTTTGCAATGTGGCACCGTTGTGTTGCTTCTGAAGATGATTCACTGCATGAGGCGAGACTTATGGTGGGGGTTTGACGGAGGACTGTAAGGGAGTGGTGGGGCTTGGAAGTAGAAACGGGAGCCTTAAATCGGAAAATAGAAAAAGTAGGATAGTTTAAGACTAGAGTAGAAAAATGTGTAAGTAGAGACATGAACTAAGATCTCAGAGATGTAGGGATGTTGTGAAGGTTGATATGAGGAAAAAGATATTAAGTATAGTACATTTCTGCTTAGATAAAGAACTAAGGAACGTTCCATTTATCCAATGGTATCCTGTGTATTGAGAGAACTATGGTACTAGCTATGGCCCTATGAATATACAATACTTTGTAAATCATGTAGTAATGTAGACCAGAAAAACTAAAATGTTAACTGCCGCAATCTGAATTGCAACAGTTAGGCGCTAAACTGTGCAGTACTTATCACAGTCCTGAGCTGTATGGAGTAAACATTGCATTTCTAAGCATTTAATCTGCGCCAATAACTCTCCGAAGTGGCTGGTGACACCCTTGGCTGGCTGAGGGTGCTGGCAACAGAAATAATGTTCGGAGCACGAACTGCAGCTTAGAACAAATGAAAACGTAAATTGCGTACTCACCACAATCTTAGCAGACGCTGGAAGTGTTGTCTCTTCTCTTGTCTCTCAGCGATCTGCTTGTTACGAACATATATTCAATTTTTAACAGGACTCTCTGAATCCGATCTGTGCGTTCTTCCCATGTTAATTTTGTTTCTAATGTTAGTCCTAGATATTTGATTGGTGTTTGGTTTGGAAGCCATTGAATGTGAAGTGCGGGTGGTGGGTTGGGTTTGCGAAGGGTGACAATTTTGGCTTGTGATTTTGAGAGACTTTCCTGGCGCACTGTATATCTGTTAACGGAACAATCATATATTTGAGCTGCAGTGCTATCGATTCTAGAACTTTTCTCTGGCTTACTAAGGTTTTTCCCTTATTCATAAAGCGGCGCTAGAAAGGGCAGGGGGTGTTAGCAGAGACGCGGGGTAGAGATTGTGAACGTGGAGGTGGTTGGGCTGGCGGAGGCCGCAGCCCCATCAGTGTCTCCTGGAGTCGTAATTTATCGAAGCTCCGCAGAGCGACGCTGCGTGCGAGGCGCGGGGGGGGGGGGAGGGGGGAGGGGGGGGAGGGGAGGGGGGGGCAGCGGGGGGCGGGAAGGGCGAGGCGGGAAGGAGAGAGAGGAACGGGGCAGGCGGGGGGGCGAGGGCGGGGTGGGATAGGGCGAGGCGGGCCGGGACGAGGCGGGGCAGTGCAAGGCGGGGTCGGCGGCGCGGCGCCTGGAAAATGAGCAGATGAGCGACGAGGCGCGAGCGGCGTTAAAGGATCCGAAGGCAACGCTCGTGCCTGCTGGGAAGGGCGTCTCCGAGGTGGAAGGGAAATACCGACGCTGTTCACTGACCTTGATGAATGCAAATATTTCAAAGACGTGTGGGGATTCCCTTTGACATGCATTCTTTCATGTGCATGTTATCCAGAAGAAACTTTACAAACTTTTGAGACATGCATAAATTGTGAACATGACAGTGTCATTCTCTAAAAAACGTGTGAAGTTTGAAACATTTATTCTGAGACACCTGGAGAGAACTTTTTCATAAGTTCTGAGGGTCAATGAGAGAATTGCTCAGTAGAGAATCTAGTATTATCTATTACTGTTTCATGCATGGACTGAGAAAGTCGCAACCGGCGGAGGAAAGCTATGAAAATGGAAAAGGAAAAGAGAGGAAGTAGAATTCTGATGTTGTCATCCACTGTTTATAAAATTGACTTTGTCTTCGTAGGCTCCTTCTCATTATTAATAAAGAAAAAAGGAATGACATGTTGTTCGGCACCTCCGTGTGGGAAGAGAGATGCAATGGAAACAGGAAAGTCGCAAAGGATGAGAGTAGCGGCAGGACCTCTCATCCAGCGCGTAGTTGGGCCCTGTGACTGTGCATTGGTTAAAGAGCCGTGTAATCAAACCGTTTCCCGTTGCATCGCCCCCTGGCGGCAGGCCCCTGCGCGCGGAAATAACCCCGGCGCCGCGCTGCACGGCAGGCTGGCCGACCCCGCGGCTTGCTCCGATTGCTCGCTCGCCCTACGCGCCCTTGCTTCGCCTACGACCTGCCTCAGATCTGCGCTGGAATTGTTTTCTTTTTTATTCTTCATTTTTCCTTTCGCGCCTTTGTAAGAATAGAAAGTATGGTAATCGAGCGACGAAAGTTGGCGATTTGCGACAGAAATATTCTTACTGCTGGGCTCTGGTAACAACAAATTGGATAAGTCCTCCGCCTGTATGCAGTAAATTACTTCCTGTAACAAATCCATGTTTTGTATGTCATTGATATCGAAAAATCGATTGACGGCAAAACGTCTGCCTCTCCGTCTGTGCGCCCGTCCGTCCGTCCGTCTGTGGTCGACGATGTGCCTTTCAATCGCCTCGGCCACCACTTAACTAAGGAGCTGACTAGCCGTCTTTGAAGTTACTCGATATGTGCATTTCGTCACGTAAGCGATCCACCACGTGGGACGGGCTGTTAGCTCAGAGCAGCTGGAGTGGCTTGTTTTTTTCCATACTTCCACTATGTTGATAAAGTTGATTGATGATTATTAGATTGATGTAGGTCAGGTTACCTTGAATTTTGTTCTCTTTTACATATTTATTCAATATCAAACGGGCATTCAAATAACTTACACGCTCTGTCACTCATTGTTCTGAATTTGGATTTTATGTATTTTCTGTCATGGCACCAGGGTGCGCGACATCGGAATTCACTGTCGTGTATTATGTACTTTTGTCCCTCTAATCCAATTTTATATTGTTACACGTCATATTTCACAGTCATATAATAAAGACAGAATTCATTGTCATGCAGCCACCACTCCCTGTGTACATAGTTACGATGCGTATTTTCAAAGAAACCGAAATTGTATGCACAGAACAACTTCAACATCCAGCAATAGGGATGGACAAGAACAAATTCGCCACGACCTAGTGAACGTAGGCCGTACACGTGTCGTGTGTGCACGACTCGTCACACGTGGAGGGTCTTGCGACGAGGGTTTCGTTAGGGCTGACGAGTTGAATGGCAGGAGGAGCCTGCGGACCCTCGCTTGTCGATCCCTTTGCATGCGCGTCTGTTTCTTTGCTCACCACTCACGATCGGAGTGCTGCTCGCGGGAGGGTCCTCTCGGGGCGGCCGCCACGAAGGGTCGTCAACATTCGAAGGACGCAAGCGCTCCGTCTCGCTGACGTGCGTCTGCAGAAAACGAAACACTGAACTGAAAACGAGGAATACTATTTAAGGTAGCTGTCTACCTCAAAATTATGGAGAACCGTGAAATTTCATCTTTTTCAATTTTTATACAGTCATGTGCTCTGTTTTATTTTCTCTTAAATGCATCCAACCGTGTCTTTCTACATTTCTTAAATTTTGAGCAAATCATTTTTTCCGAAATGATTGCGCATGTGCCACGTTCCCTATTGCCAACTGTCAAACCCTTAGTGAGTGAATTTCAGATGCATTTTCCTCTATTGCGAAAGTCAAACATCACAAATCAAAAATCATAAAATACTGCTATAGTTCTTCATGTAGCTTGCAACTCATGATTTGCTCTAGAGATTGGACAAGAACAGTTAATGTGTCACTAAACGATTCAGATAAATGAACTGAAATCTCCAGAATATACTTTTAAACAATATTTTTTCTGAAATAATCATATCTTGACTCTTGGATTTCACAATAAGTTCAATCCATTTTAAATAGTCCAGAATTTAATATTTTTTTGTTTTCGTTTATTAATAATAAAGTTAATTAATTATTTTAAATCAAAATGTATTTTAGTTTAAAGTTTTAGTAAAATAGCTTCAAAATAATTTGATTACTACTTGTCACAACATATTCTCGATGTGGAAATGAAGCCTTTCTTGCGAAAGTTTACAATTTAAAAAAATACTTTGAGTTAAATTAAAAATGTTGAAATTTTTACTGAAGTTTTGTATCATAAAGGTCTAGTATGTGTGCAATTGTTAGATTTTTAAATGGTCCCTAAAAGAGATATTACATTTTGAAAATTTGGAAAAAATTTTCAAGAGGTACGTTACTTACCAATGGTAGTTTACAAAAATTAACTGCAATTTTATGTGTAAAAGCGCAGAAAAAATTAATTCTTAGATTCTATTCCTTCTTTGAGAAATTACTCTCTGAAAATTGAAATTCACGTTCCGTACATTTAGTTGCAAATGTTTCTCAAATAAAAACATAGAAATTAGGTAAATATTTTGTTTTGTTTGCCATATTATACTGAATCAAATACCTTTTATTCTAGAATGCTAAAACAACCCAGAGCTCAAAAATTTGGAAAAGAGTACATGTTTACAAACGCGAAAAATGGCGGACGGCGTCAAACAAAAACGGCCACCATTTGTAAACAAGATTCAATAAAAATAAATCAAAGTTGTTTTTGAACAGCTAAAACAGAAGGAAATTTATATACAATTTTTTTTCGAGATGAGCGACCAGTCCTGGACCATTTAAAATGGATTGACCCAATATCTTTATCATTCTAGTTCATTCTCTAGAAAATACATTTGTGTTTAATTTACAAAAAGAATGATCAAAGTTCATCAACTTGTTGTGGAGATAGGATGTCAGAAGTAAAAACATATGGTCCCATGCTGAAGGAATATGTTCCCGCGCCCGCCTATTTCTTTATACAACGATGATGTGTAATAAATTAACAATTTTCTAAATATTAACAGTTCTCGCTCATGGGCGGACAACTCTTTTACCACAAATAATCTTGTTAAACGTCTTAACGTGAACATAGGAAATTAATGCAATTAATGCAGTCTTAAGTAAGAGGATTACGAATTCAAGATACTTTCAATTTAAAAAAGTCTAATTTTACTCTCAAATGAAAATCTGAAATCTGCAATCCGATTGATGTATTATTTCATTTTAATGGATTTTTTTTTGCTTTAGTAGAGGAAATGAGAATTGATTTAGCTATATTTGAATCATGGGTCAGGTGTCCAGGGACGAACCGCCACCTTGGGGCAATAAGTACAACCCATACTTTTAAACCTCGCGCCAGTTGCTCAAGGCGAAGAGTCCACGAACTGTAGAGAGCTGTTGTCTTGCCCCTGACCTTGTCATGCTTGCACTAATGGATCTGATTAAAACTAATTAAGAGTTGAAAATTGAAGAGTTTGTACCAGCATGTTCATAGCATCGAGCCTCTTCCATGTGGTCAATTTTGTAATTTTACCGGACGTTTTATCATACACGTACAACGTACATCTTAATCACAACCAAAATAAATTGTTTTCTTGAATAGATAAATAATAGGATTTTTAAATTTACACAATTAATGAAATTTTATGTAAAATAATTAGGGACAAGATAGCATAGTGAAGTGAACACATCAACATTCTTTAACACTTCAGGCTAGGACCGCCTTACGTAGTTCAGGCCATCAATTGATGTCACTGCCGTATCTCGAACTGGAAAGTACTATTCTAGTCCCAACGGTGACAGGGTTTTCAATACTAGCTAAATAGTTTGGACGAATTCAGCCTCTGTGTGGAGAATTCTGTCGGCCGACTGCTCTTATCGGTAGTTTTCCTTGGTCTCTTCGATCAACACCAGGCGAATGCCGGAGAAGTACCCTAACAAACAGGCCACGGACCGTGCACAATCTTTCCTTCCTCTTCCTTGTCCTATCAACACCCCTTTTCATACACATATTTACACTTACACGCACTACTCTACCACACATGCCGGGAGACCGGTCGGGAGCTTAGAGTTTGTTCCGGATGAAGCAGTGCCCCGCTGATGGTAGATACCTGGTTGTGGAAAACCCCGCTCTCCTACCTACCGTCCCCGAAACCCCACTGGCGGACGGTAGGTGACCGCCACCTTCCAAGAAAAAATATGCACTTCACTTACGGAACTTATGACCTCAGTAGATTTCCATGATGGTGCAGGACTCTCTCTCGCAGACGAAGCGCGTGTGGGGTTGGGTGCGGAGGGGGAGGGGAGGCCCGAGGTCGCGCACATCGCGCGCTCCGTGACGCGTTTGTCGATAGCGCGCGGTCCGCGCCGCGCCGCGCCGCGCCAGCCGCTCTGTAAATATCGCGTGAGCGCGTCGCGCCGCGCCGCGCCGCAAACGCCTCGGTTGCCCCGGGTCGCGCCGCCTCCAGCCGCCCGCCGCGCCGCGCTGCGGACGGAACAGGAATCCTGGCGTCGCGTCGCTCGCGTCGAAGATTTATGAGTAGGGAACGCAATTTATTGTAATAAAAAAGCTAAATATGTACGGTCGATTCCGGTTACAGTGACCTCGGATGTAATGAACCCTCGGTTATAGCGAACTTAGGTCACTGGTCTGGTCCTGTTTCTCTTACATTACAAACAAGCATAAGATTCGGTTATAGTGAACCTAAACTTCGGCTATAGTAAACCTAGGAAAGAAATCCTGGAAATAAATTGAACCTCACATGTTATTAGGCGAGTAAAAGGGCCTTCGGAGACTGGGACGGTGTTGCAGCCGTGCAGGAGACATTAAAAGGTGTGAAGACTGCTTTACCATACTAGAAACAGAGAGTAATGCAGAATCAAGTGTGGAGAGAACACGAACTCTGGAGAAGGATCTAGAGAAATTATTAATGAAAAATCTACGAATCGAATAATTGATAATCATTGATTTTTTAAGGATAAATAAAGACATTGAAATATTTAGTTCGTCTTCTTAATGAATTTTGCTGTATCTCTATATTAATAAAATCAATCATTGTGAAGAAATTCTATTTAATTTTGACATCATGGGATATAGTGAACCGAACATGTTAGTCCCCAGTAGTTTACTATAACCGGAGTCGACTGTAGATACATATGTGTTTATATTTTCCGATACATGTAAGAAAAATATAAATTACGTAAAACAAAAATTAATTATTGTGTTTAAAATTGGTATACACAAGCATTTTCCGAGTAAATAACTTCGTGGATAAGATTGTAACATGGTTTCGGAGCGGCTGAATGATTGTTCTACCTCTACAGACGCAATTGTACAGTTGTCACCATACATAAAGAAAAGTTTTATTCCAATAATAAAGAACGTTCGTTGTACATGATTACGAGTAGCCGGTGCTCAAGTGAATAGAAATACCCTGTAGCCAGTAACGGATTGCAGAGGGGGAGGAAGGTTAAAGGACTCCCCGCTCCCAAATCCCATAACGCGATATGAAAATGACCTCTAAAAGCTATTTGTTAGTTTTCGACCGAGTTACGCGTTGGCTCTGTGAAACAGGTGATTGAAATTACTTCTGCCTCACAAACATCCGCTCATCCTTGATATCAAGAAGCAAAGAAGAGGAGGGTAAGTTCGAGAATTTACGGCGAAGGCCCAGCCACGCCACGATAGTTGTCTTCTCTTGACCTCCATTTGGAAATTTCCGGATTACCTCCCTCACTTTTCCACAAATAATTACATTTTTCTTATTTGAAGTTCCAGCTTCTAAACATTCACTTCATAACCAAAAGCAGTAAACAAATCTAAACTACACAACAAAATACTTGAACTCACATATATAATTTTTGTGGAGTTTATATAATATTCCAACACCATCAATAAATTGTCACGTTGTAAAACTTATCCTATTTTTATATTTTTCTTCTGTTGTATTCATAAAGAAAGTTTTCAAAATGATCTGTCAACTCGTGACCTTGAAGGGAGTCACTGTTTTAAGCTGAGTATAACATGCGAAAGTTCATGCACAGGTACAGTAGTAGGTAGATCTGGAGTAATAGTTACAGATGTCGTAACGTAATTGATGAATCGTAATCATAAAAATAAATGAAAATACTTGTATTATTCTGAAACAATTACCAGTTTTTATAATTCTGAAGACGACAAAAATATATATGTTTAACATGCCCTATGTGCTAGTAACATGATAAAACTTATTTCTGTTAAATCAATTCATCATACGACTGATACATTAGAAAACTAATGATCCACCAACGTTAAATTATGTGTAAATAATAAATTGACGATGCACTGAGCCACATCACAAAACAATATTAGCATCATTATTTTTTCTCAAGTGATAGAGATTATGGATCCTGAAATATGAATAATAGAAACCAAGGACTCCCAGATATTATTTGCTTAGACAAAAATACTTTTAGACAAATTGCTTTTTGCTTTTATCTTTTTGAAAAATATGCAAAACTACAGTACAGATTAGTCTTAATAAATAAATGATCATTCTTTAATTATCATCCACTGCACTAAATTTCTTCACATATATAAGAAAAAAGTATACCAGCATTGATGTGCAAACAACTTTACAGGTTAGTCTTAATATGTAAATGATCATAAATTACACACCACTGTTCAAACATCCTTCGTATATTGAAGAAAACATTTTACTGGATGGACTGAAATCATATACACATTTTCCATTTCACCATTTTGATACTAAGAACGTGTAAATAGTCAAATTGAAAGTCCTAATGAACTGCTGCCCTACTACTTAGAGAATTATTCACATTTCACCCCTTCTTGCAGTATTATTTTCAATGGGGCGAGTGAGTACTTCAGCAAATCGATATTCCCTCTGCGTAGCCGATTCAAAATTTTAATAGACTACCCATCTCTTGGCATTTGTAATCTGTTTTGACAATTGTGACACTCGTTTTGTCAAACAATTCAGTTATCACAAATTTCTGTAAATGAAGACGTTGTTTTGATTGTATAAGATCTATATATTGTACATTCTACATTGTATATTCTGTACTGTATATTATTGTACTTTTTATTCTCTCAACCTACCTCAATTATTAAACACTTTCAAACTCACAATGATTTCTTGCCACTTTGTATATAACACGGACAAAGAGCAATACAAGAACATTGGCATTCTTTGCCTCAATTGTAAGTCACTTGGTACCTTGGGTCTAATGCCTCAGTAGAACGAGTTTTTTCTCAGATGAATTCGTTATGGCCCAAGAAGACGAGTAGCCTCTGCAAAGAAACACTGAGTAGAATGTTAAGTATTAAAACATGCTTTAAGAATGTGTCATATTCTGATTTATTTTATCTCATTTCCAAAAATCATACACTATTGGATAAAGTGCACTGTTTAAAGAAATACTCTATAGGAAAAACAGTGAAATTGAGAGTTTCATCCAACCTCCACGCTGGAGAGGTTATAGAAAGACAACTGAATAAAGCATTGAAAGTGAAGCATTGATTCAGAACTATGTAAATTAATTCAATTGAATGATAGTTGTTTCACACATCACACTTGAAGTTATTTGAAGTGTTTAAAGCAACTGAATGTGTTACAAAACCTGTTTCAACAATAAATAATTGCGAAATTCGTTTAGTTGTTAAAAACAATATATGAGATATCAGAACATAAAACCATTTCACATACTTCAAAAGTAACATCAGTCACAGTGGAAACAAAAAAATAAATACCCACCAAAATATACGAGGCAAAGAACTCACTGAGTAGACAAAACACCTGGACGTTAACATACCCTAAAACAGGTGTCACTGCCACTGCCACTGAATAACAGCCTAGAGCGAATACATTTTCTTCAAAGAGCATCGCAGCACAACTCTGTTGTGAGATCGTGAAAAATTAAAACTTCCGATGGGATAACGGACCCCATCTCCTTTGTAACTCAGTAGCTGTTAATCTCTTATAAATTTTAATCAAACTGTAACGGGATAGTAGCAGCCAAACGCGGAGAATCGAAGGGTGGATTTACGGCGCAGTAATTGATGATTTAGTCGATTATGTGGGATCTGTGCTGTTTTGCCTGTTCGCCTTTCACGCCATTATAACGAGCTAAAAACATGGATGCTTTCCCCGGATTCTAACGAGCAGCCCTTGCGCAGAGCGGTTGCCGCTGCCGTGGTAATGTGCGCTATTGAGGTCGGCAATATTACACCCACGTGATGTGGTAACATAATATTCCGCATAGTCTTTGATTACGTTCCACGTAATGTCAGAGTACAGTGCGGTGTAGTCAGGTTGTCAGAGGCACTGGAAGCAACGAAAATACAATGTTGTGCTCTGCGAAGTGCATAAATGGAAAATAATATGAAGTGCAGCTACAAAAGTTGTGTCTAAATAGTTAGATTTATTTAAGATGGAATTGACTTGATTTTCATGATTGCTGCAAGATTTTATTGGTTTCATGTGTAGACGCGTTTGTAAAGGTTACAGAAACGTAATGTAAAGGTCAGTTTACCACGCATCACATTTGGAGTATTGCCAATTGGCGCACGCTGTACATTTACATTCTAATTTCGAAATCGTTAAGTGAAGTAATAAGAAACGTATATTAATGAAGTACATTTAATTTTTATTTCCATTTCCATCGTTTCATTATGAATTGAAATAATGTCTGCAGCGAAACTTAAATAATTTTACCAGCAATTTGTTGGTTTGACTATCAGATCGCTCCTCTCCAATAAAATAATAATCTCAAGCCTTTTATTAAACTCATTAATGTTCCCTTGTTGAATGATAACGTATATCAATATTTGGATAGTTTATATTTTTATGTCAACTTGTACTTCTAATTTCTGTCTCAGAATTATTTATAAATGAAAAATCTGTATGTTAATTTCAAAGGCTGGAATTTGATTGTAGCCTTAATGCTACACAAAATTATTTCAAATGTGTAAATGAGATTTACTTTATGAAAAATAATAATAATTAGTCTTCCTTCTATAGTAATGAATGTATACAAATTAAAATGAAATACACAAGGTAATTTTTATACTGTTTTTGTGATAAACGTACAAGTCACTAGCGAGTACGGTTCAGGGCATATACGAACCCAAAGCTTTGCCAAACGAGGCGTTTGATCTACTAAACTCGTCTCGTAAAATTGTCACCCCCCAAGCGACAACAACAAAAAAAGGCGCGATCGACGCTCACAAAGAACGCGTCTATTTGTTCCAGAACATTTGCGTGACACACCCGCGTCGCGCACAGCTCGCGACGATATAAACACGAACATTCTGAAGCGTCCCAGCTGGCCATTGCTGTGTCCACCCAGAGAGAGATCCGGCGTCACAGAACGCGAGCGCCGGTTCCTCCCTCCGGCCGTTACCTTCTGTTGTGGACATTCCATTACCACGCTTTGAATGCTGATTTTAAAAATACAATGCGCCTGCATTACAGTGCACAGCGCCGCGAGCGGGGCCTCATTGGAGGAGAGGGGAGACACAAACAGGCACGGTGAAGAGGACACGTGAAGGTAGACAACTGCAGGGAGTGATATTGTTCGGTTGATCCAGTTTCTACTCCAGTTTAGCCTCGCCTACGATGGCAAAGGAGCACTTATATGATATAATAGTCAACAACACTGCTGTGCCTTTTATGTTTAAAATGAAGCTTTTAAAATAAACAAAATAAAGCGTTTCACTTATAATGTAAAATTGGTATAGCCAAACCAGTAATCTAAAATCAGGTCAGTAACTTAATTTGTTTCTTTTTCTTCTTCCCATATTTGACAAGATCGTTCTCGATAATCATTTTTTTTAATATGTTAATTGTGTAACGTGCCCAAAGAAATGACAGATGCAAACGATGCAATCAGAGCAATCGAACTGCGAACTTGATCCCGGCAGGGGAAACAAACTAGCTCATGTGCACCACAAGGAAATGAGTGGCATCTGAGCATGTTTTCCCCCACCCTACCCCCTTGCCATCGTTCGCTTCTTTTGCGCTCTCTACTATTAATCCCTTCTACAAAGAAGCTTATTGGAAAATATAATGCATAAGACGACTTCAGTTAAGAATTAGTTACCCAGTGATTTTTTCGAAAAGTATGGAATTATTAAGGATATTTCTATATTTACACAGGACTATTGTTAAAACTACACTCATTCATGAAAAGATAAATAATGTGTTACTGGTGGCTACTGAACTAATAATCTGCCCTCATAGCTGTGCCTCAGTGTATAAACATTAAAGAGGAAAGCATTGTCGAGCTCAGCCACCAAATTTGCTTGGTACTTTGGTAGGAAATCGGTAGCTACAGGGAGACAGATGTGAGGGCTCGCCGATTGAAGCGCAGCGGGTAGCGATGGACCCGGGCATGAGACGACAGTGACGGTGGCGTGAGACGGCGGTATCAGCGAATCAACTTGCTCTTGTGCAGGAAGGGGAAAACAAGAATAGTTGGTACGATGCCTCGCGCGGAAACAGGGTGAAAGAGAGTGGTTTGCCGAGTCATCGGGAACAGCAGGCGCTTCCAAAAAAAAGGTGGAATAGGGGCGTGGCGACGTCACGACGTCCGCGTAGTGGACGGTGGTGCTGCGGATATCCGCGTGGCGTCAGCTGGAGGCAGCGCCCGGCGCTGGCGGTGGCGACCGGCAGGTGGGCCCGTCCTTCGTTGCCGGCGGCCTGGCCCAGGGGACAGTTAGTTGCGCGTCGGGCCGCCAGGCGGGCTGTGGTGTCGCCTGCGCCGGCCGCTGCGGTCACGCGCGTGTCCATCCGCGAAATGAGAACGCCTCCCCCCCCCCACTCCACGCCGTCGCTCGCCCCCACTGCCCCCCTCCGACCCCCATCACCCTCGCCCACTCCCGGTTCACCCGCCTTCCCTTCCCTTGCCTCCGCCTTCCACACTCACCCCCCCCGTCCCCCGCCCCAGTCCGTCCCGCACTACCATCCGCCGTCCCCCACTTCCCCCACCATCTCCCATCGCCTCCCGTCTCCCACCGGTGCGGCGACGGTATCGGCCCCACCGTCTGTCCACCCCACAACACCGCCTCCCTCCCCCATCACATACCTCTCTCCCGCCTAATCGCCTCGTCACCAACCCCTGCCTCCTAGACCCACCCACCCCTACCCCGTGCGACACTGAATCGCCCCGCATACGTCCGAAACAGCCTGCAACCCCCTAAATTTCTTCCCTCTCCCACCCCCGCCTGACACCGAGAGCTGAGCAAGGCAGCGCAGCGGGCGAGATTTAGGGCGGAGCGCCTCACGCAGAGCGATCTTCATTTGCGCGCGTGTCATTCGTTTGCAGTAACTCTTCGGAACGGCGCCGCGTAATGGCGGCAAACAGTTGGTGGCGAGAAAGCTAATGGTTCTTTGAACGGCGCGCTGGAGGATGATGGTTCGAAAACTGGCTCTGGCGGAATCGTATAGGGTTTCTGCCAAACGGATTTCTGTTTCAGAAATATATGTGAGGTATATCGACGTTTGTTTTTCAAATTTTAACTTTTTTATTGGTTGAAATTTATCTTTTACCTAGTATTTATACTTGGAATAGTTATTTATATGACGTCAAAAATAGGTAACAACTGTATGTCACGTTTGGTGGTAAAGTACGATATTCTTGTTTTTGCCACCATTCCTACTCATCTCTTACCTAATCGATTGATGTGTTTTTACATTCTCGACCGTCACATTTTTTGTACGTAAGAAGAGTATTTAATCCATTATTGAAAATCGGAATTATTGGAAAACCATATGAACATTGATGAAAATTATTTTACCGGCGTTTCGCCGTACTGCGAACACCTTAATTCTTTGTGAAATCGCACAATCCTGCAACACGGATTGATGACTTACCGAATGAGAAGGAAATATTTTGCCTATTAGCACGTAACATATATCACGTGAGAGAGAGAGAGAGAGAGAGAGAAAGAGAGAGACGGAAATACAGAGAGAAGATCTGATAGATAAAAAAAAAGAAAGAAGGGAGAGTCGACCTTGTTTCGTGACTTCATTCAGCACTGCTCGAATTTTTTTGCATCCTGAATGTTGATACACATTCTCTGATAGACGGAATGTTGCATAATAAAGTACTTACATGAAGGTGCAATCCCGACCTTGTCCGCCTCACCTGGCGTGTACGCGAGAACAAGGCCGTTTCAAGTGAAACAATTCTACAATCTTAAGAACTCAGAGGGATTTCTGCACAGAACCTCATGATTCTGTTCACCTCCAAGCTATATTTTGTTGTGTTCTGACAAGATAGAGGGAAGGTGGTACGTGGACATAATAGTATACGTACATGAATGAAAATTAATCATTATTTAATTTCATGGCTATATATATATATATATATATATATATATATATATATATATACTATTATATTCACCTACTACCTGATCTCTATCTTGTCAAATCAACACAAAATAGCCTTCAGGTGAACTGAATTAATTAATTAATTAAGAATTAATAAAGAATTCTTACTTAAGAATGAATGAAAATACCACAAAAATTAGTCATTCTTTAATTAATGGCTATAAAGTTAACATTTCATAATTAGATCTAAATACCAGAGATGGATTTTTAATTAATTTCCAATAAATCCTTTGAATATATAAAAAACATCAGACTCGGTGTAAACGTTTTCTTTATAGGCACACACAATTACGAAGAATGGATGTTATTTAAAAGTCCTACTCTTATTTATATTCTTTAGACTTCCGGTGCATTGTCGAAACAACCCTTTTGATTTCAGTCACTTCCAAGAGAAGTACTTACGAAGTAGACGACTTCTATGAAGTTAAGCGCCTTCACTTAAAGCAATGTCGGCCACGCACCATTGTCCGCAGCCTTAATTCTCGCCACTCACCAGACGTGAAGTTAATGCAGTCTTTGCTTTAATAATTAATTGTTCTTTCGTTCCAAAGGAAACTTTTGTCCGAGTCCTACTCGCTTAATACCACTTAATAATGCGTGGTTGTTTCAAACCACTTAACTCACCTCCGCCAAAACGGGCAAAGTAAGAGATCATTTTTTTCGTTTCCCTTTTTCTTTCTTTTCTCGTACCCCCCCTCTCCCCCCCCAGTCGCGCGTCGGTGCGCCACCGCCACTATTTCTGGCGGAGAAGGTGTGGCGAGCGAGTTAATAAATATGCTAATTTAACCTGCAGAGAGAAGCAACATCATGAAACTTCAACAGTTGCTTTTTAAAATATATCAGCTCCAGGGCGTGCGGCGGGGCGTAGCGGAGCGAGGGGGGGTGGCGAGGGGGGGAGGATCTCGTTCAGCAGCGGGTCGCGCCTCCTTCATTCGCGTCTCGTCCTCTCCTGCCACCCCTTTCCGCCCGTGGCTCGATTCCCTCCCCTCCCCTCCTCGTCTTTCGCCCCATGCGACAGGGGGCGGCAACGGGAATACGGATGCCCTTATGACGTAGAATAATCGACGGGATGATTTTATTAACCTATGTTCTGTATTACTCTAACATTAGCTGTGAGAGGATATTCAATCGGCTTTAAAACATCAATGGTTTTGGAGCGCTGCATTATTAATTTTTAATTTTGATTTTTTAATATTTATTGATAATGATGCCTTAATTTTGAACATCAATATTTTAAAACATGTATTTTTGTTGTATATAACTTCATGGGACTAAAAATAAGAGAATAGAGTTCTACTCGTGATGTCTTTGAAATACCTAATTGTTTTAGTAGTAATTAAATAGAATGCTATTAATTTCTAAAAGGAATTCGGTAACTTTCTTAGTCAGTGCATGAATGCCAGAGACTCCAATTGCAGAAGAGACCGCGATATACTGAAAACTACAGTTCAAATGTAGAACACTATAGTTACACTTGTTCCTAATGAAAAGCATATTTCTCGTCTAGTACTTTTTTCCCGAAAGTAGTGACTCTGCTTTGTAGAAATTAGATTGTGTTATTGTACGAAAAGGGCGAAAGTAATATGTTTGATTAGTTACTTAAATTGAAATTCAATTAGTTCTTGTCACCATTGGAGAGCAGTAGACATTTCATGTGCCCAATCGCAACAGAGGCATGTGAACTGGATGCAGCTTGGAGGTCTCCTTTTCCGACCCCTGCGGTACGCCCTCTGGCTTTGCATAAAGCGTTGACTCCCGAGATCCGGCGATAGCGCGCGTCCTTGTGGGAAGAAGGCCGCGGCCGGGAACCTCGTGAGATTTAATTTTCATGGAAATTCTTCTATGTGCGCTGCGAAGCTATCCTGCAGGTGTAAATCCGAAGGAAATTGGGTCTTATCCGCAGCCAAAAAAGGGAGAAACCTCTCTCTTTTAGCGAGGGTGGATCAACGTAGTATTAAAGATTCAAGCCACTTGCAACTCTTCTAAGGCGTTGAAATGGTTCGCAACTTTGCTTCGTGCTGCACATTATCGTGTTGAGCGCTACAGTGGCATGCGTGTGTGCGAGATGCAGAGTTCATACGCAATGATGTGCTGCATGTCAGAGATATCATGTTCTCATTACATTAGAATCAAATCTAATTGGTCACGAATGAAACGTTGTAATAAAAATTCAAAATGTACGCAGTAATATTGTTATTTATTCCCATAATTTGGAATCAACTTATCCTTTTAACATTCGTGAATGTATTTGTTATGTAACATTTATTCATCTAAACACTGGAAAAGAAGCTCTGAAATTAAGTCATATGAATTATCTGAGTAAATTTACGTAGCATGACACTTTTACCTGTGGTAGTGGAACTTCCGCCATTTTCTCAGAATTTAGTATCCTCGGGCACGGCTGTGGTAGCACGCAGTGTCCAAAATAACTCTTGAAAATTAAGCCGTTATGAAACGGTTCTAACGTTCCCGAATGGAAATCAGCGCCGTCTCACCATGCAGAGTTAAAATAATTGGCCCTTCCGGAAGATAAAACCTTTACCATTTCATCCTAAGGGAAAAATTGCTTAAAAGAAAACTCTGCATCCCGGAGTAACATTTTTTACGCCGGGCATTTTTCAGCGCGCTCAGTGTCTTCTCTAATACGTATTCGCGAATCCCTCTTGTTCCGCTGAATTCCGCAGAGAAACAACTGCGAGAGGGGAAAAAAATTAGAGTCGGGCGCGGCTGGGGGCCGGCGTGTCGGAGGAGGGTGGTGCTAGAGAGCGTGGGGCGAGCCGGCGGGTGGGGGCGAGCGTCTTTGACGGGCTGCTGCTCATTTCCTGCAGCCGAGAGTTATGAACTGGCACGTCCGGCGGTCGCGGTGAGGGAGGCGGAGGCGGTTGAGCTTCTGGCGATGAAAGGGGAGGAAGACGCGAAGGCATGGAAGACACTGGCAAGGCCGCCGGGGGCGGATGAAAGATGATGGCGGAAGAAGACAGGGAAATTGAGACGACGTTCGACAGAATAAAGAAGTAGGAGAATAAAGAAGAGTGCTAGAAGCAGGTAAAGATTCATGGCTGAATTCGAAAACTCTACGAAAAATATACTACCTTGATAGGACAGTGGGAGAGGAGATAGATAGTGACAACAATATATACAGCTGGGCATTTTGGATGAGGACTGAAAGTAATGTGGAAGATAGAAGTGGAGGCAAAATGTTGGAGAAAAGTTGTTATTACAACTGAAGGGAATAACTAGTAATGAGGCAGCTAAAGAAAAATGAGCACAGAAAAACGCAAATGTGGAAAGTTACACAAAAATGTTTGATTAGAAGACAGAACTGAGAGAAGTTCTGATGTTGAAGATTCGTGCATCTTTAAAAAATATATTTAATTAAATATAATATTCTCTTTGAAGATACCAATATGAATTATGCTATGGGCACAAAAGTAGAGAATTAGAAAACAATGATACGGAAACGCTGAGAATACTTAATGGTTTTGTGACAAAAGATTGTTGGGATGCTATGTAAGAAGAGTAGCATTTACGTTCACAGGAACTCCAAAGAGACACCCAAGTGGCGACAAGACACAGCGGCGACAGTAACTACAGCGACTGGAGAGGAGGTAAAAGAGACGTGGACAATCACACCCAAGGTAGATACAACAATTGAGGTTTGTTGCGAAGGAAACGACGTCAGTGGCAAAAGAGGAGAACGCAGTTGCGACGAACTTGGCAGGAAAGGCTGCAAAATAAAGGGGGCGTGGGCAGGGTTGCGGCGAAGATAGCGGCGAGCGACGGCCGGTGCAGCAGGCAGAGGGTGACGGGGAGGGGTGCTGAGGTCCGGCGCAACACGCGCCAGCGGACTCTGTACTCGCCGGGCGGGGCGGGGTCCGGCGGGGAACGGTGGACTGGGGCGGGGCAGGACGGGACGCGACGGGATGGAACGGGACAGAACTGGACGGGACTGGGCGGGGCGGGAGGAAGACGGGGAGGGGGCGAAGCCCTGTGGAAGAAGCAGGACGGAACGAGGCGGGCGGAGCGGGATGGAAGGGCGGTGCGCGGCGCATAGGAGAAGGGGCGGGGTGGGGCAGGACAGGACAGTGCGCGGAGGAGGGGCTGGGCGGTGCGGAGCGGACGGGATGGAGCGAGGGGAGGGCAGGCAGTGGACGCGCGGCGAAGGAGACGGGGCGCGGCGGGGGCCGGCGGGTCCGGGATGGACTCGCAGGATCAGGGGACACCTCGGGGAAGGCCGTCTCTGATAAATGGACCCGAGCGAGATGATAAACGAGGCCCCATAATAAAGTCGTTTCTCCGCGCCGCACCACGCTTCGTCGCGCCGCGCGCCTCGGAGACCGCAGTGACCCTCGTCCGCAGCCGCCGCGCCGCGCCGCGCCGCCTTCTTCCCCGCCGCCACTGTCACCACTATCGCCACCACCCCGCCGGCTCCGCAGCGGCTCTCATCGGGAGGGCCTAGGGTTCGACGCCGACGTTGGTGGAAGTTTTGTAACTTAACGGGTTACCGTTGTCAGTTATCTTCTTCTAGCAATGGGGTCTGATTGTTAGTGATTCCGGGCTCGTCAACTACGGAAGTCATTCATTCCGTAAGTGTATGCTTTTTTATCGCGAGGTGGCAGTGTTCTTCCCCCGCTGGATGGCGAGATCCAACGCCGACCTATCGTCTAGCTGTTTTTTTCCACAACCAGGTATCTCCTAAAAGAAGGGGCACCGACCGAGACAAGCTCGAAGCACACGCCCAATCTTCCGGCATGTGTGATAGGGTAGTACATGTTAGAGTGTGTGTAAGGAATGAGGATAGGACAATGAAGAAGAAGGAAAAATCACGCGCGGTCTGTGGCCTGTTTGTATTGCTCCGTATTGTATTGCCCGTTTGTATTGCTCCGGCATTCGTCTGGTGTTGATGAGAGAAACTATTGATCAGAGCTATCGAACGCTAAAATTCTCCTCCAGACAGGGGCTGAATTCGACCTAGCTGAGAAGCTAGTGTCGAAAATCCGTCGTCGGGACTCGGCCCTAGGACCTCCCGGTCAGAGCCACTGCATTGATATCAGTTGATGCACTAAGCCACCTCTTCCGGTGGGTCTTATGACACAACATTTTCTTAAATGTGGTTGCGTTTTGTTTCCGTTTATGATATGATTTGAATGAAATGCCACGTGAAAGTATTGAAGAAGTGTGTTCATTTTTCATTTGTGGACTTTCCCAACCTTGACTCATGCACCGGTTCTGTGAAATATTAATTCAAGAACCGCCAACTGCGCATTAAAATTTTCACGAAGTAAAATCGTTATATTCCTTTAAGATAGAAAAAAACTCTCTTCCCAATTTAGATATATAGTATTTATTTTGTTTAGATGATGCCCTATTGAAAACCCGACGCAATATAATAGTTGTGCTATTTAAAATTATTAGGCGATGCTGTGCAAAAGGGGAAGAAATGCCATGCTCGGCTTGAGAGACAATCTGTCGGACATGTGTCGACGGATGTATTCACAACTGTATAATAAACTGCATTAAACACGGCCCACAATGCGTGTGTGTATTTATTTATTATTAACAATGAAAATCTCATTATTGTTTCATGAGGCCAACAATCCGCTTTACCCAGACATATAAATGACTTTCAACAGAATTTGTCAATGGTTTGAATGACTTTCAACAGAATTTGTCAATGGTTTGAAGGGGGCCATTTGAATGTTTATAAGTGAATTGTATGGTTCTTAAATATTGCGTAAGTTTATAAAGAAATATTTAAAACTGTTATTCTAAGTTGTGAATTACCAAAGGAAGGGATTTATGATAGACTAAATGAAAAAACAACTTATTACGGATCATTGTGTACAGTTCTAGCTTCCATTTACAGGGGTAGCCTAATGATTCTTCAACATCTCATAATGGCTTCTATAGAAATAAACCTCAGGTTCTATGAAGAATTATTACAATGTACAATATCAACCTGAATTAACAGCGGATCAAAAATAGCATCCTTAGAGCAAGAAATGATGTTTCTCTTGCAGTAGAACATGCAACGTCAACAAATTCTTTCCTATCAAGAGCAACTTAATTTGTCGCACAAAAAATTCAGTACAATTTGATCAAGTTTGGACAAATCGAATGAGGAAAATTAATTTTGGAGACAATCCTAGATACTGTTTAGGCGCTACTGCTGTTCACCTCAGACATTTTTGAGAAAAAACTTTTTTATGGGCGACCCTTTTAGGCTCGCATTAAACGTGTACTTTCGTCAGGTCATTGAGATATTTACAAAATTACATAAAATTTCTCTTTATCCTAATATCCTTTTCTTTAAAATGTATATTTTCATAACATACCGTTATGACCACCGATGATCCTGCTCTCTTATGACATGACTCTATTTCCATTTTTGCACAGCTGCTTGTTCTGTTGCATCTTTTATCTTGGTCCTGTTTCTTATTTCCGTACCGTTTCTTGTTTATTACGTACGACTTATTATGTGCCATTTCTTATTTCCGTATATATTATATATTACATTATATATTGTAATGGGGGTGACTAGTGTGCTTGTATCTATACATATGGTTCTGAAATGCAAAAACTCTACGAGAACATTCGTGATTCGGACCTGTCCGCAACTTTTTTTATTGAATCAAAACCCATTGCAATAATAGTGGTGCAATAATACAATTAACAAATTATTTGTAAAGTAAGGCATTTGCAACGCGATTTTCTGTAGTTATGCATTAAATATTTTTCTGTTTCTAATCTACATTTTAGGAGACGGAACGGGAAAAAACAGAAAACATATTCATTACGGGAAGGAAATATTATTTTTTCACTAATTATATATGTATACTAATATTTATCAAATGGATAACTTTGAGAGAGCGTATCGTGGTTTCTGCTTATATATTTTCATCTCTCTTTTGAGAACATTTTACAGTCAGCATCTATTTGATATGATTTAAACGATAATCTGTTTCTAGAAAATGCAAAAGTCTGTAGTCGTATTGTCTTCATTCACGAGTACTTTGAGAGTCTCACATGCGTATCAAGAATTTATAGCCGCCAGTGCCATTGTATGCGTTCCGGGCGCAGTTGGATGAGGAGCGGCCTCCGCTGCAGAAGACGGAAGGGCAGGCGCTCGGCGCGCGCCGAGGCGGCCGCCGCCGCAATTAATAATGCACGGGAAGTCGGCGACGACGGCGGAGCAGGCGACGCGACGCGGCGCAAAGCGGGGGAGCGAGACGAGGGGCGGAGAGAAAGGCGAAGCGAAAGGCGGAGCACGCCCGCGCACGCCCCGCACCCACGCCCACCCCCTACGCTCGCGCCCACGCCTATAAAGTACTTACACTTAATGCCCACGCCCTTGCCTGCTCCCACGCTCACACCCGCGCCAACGCCTGGGTCCGCGCTCATGTCCCCTCCCACCGGGGGAGATGGCTCAGCCCAACTGTCACTGCAGTCCTTCTAACCTCGAGATCCCAGGGTTCAGTTTCGACGGTGGCAGAATTTTGTCAGCAGGGTCGAATGCAGTCGCTGTCTGGAGGAGAATTCTTGAGGCCGGCTGCTCTGATGGGTAGTTTTCCGAGGTTTCTCCGATCAACACCAGGCGAATACCGGAGCAGTACCATAATAAATAGCCCACGGACAACGCGCGATCTTTCCTTCCTACTTTCCTTATCCTATCATCACTCCTTACACACACACTAACATACACTACACTATCAAACATGCTGAGAGACTAGTCGGAAGGTTAGAGCTTGTCCTAGCTGGGCCGAGAGATACCTGGTGGGAGGCCCGCTGAGTATTTGACGAGTCTGGAAATCAACCCTGAAATACTCAATCAAAACAATCAATAATCAACGTCCATGCCTGCGCTCACACCACGATGCAGCGGGCGGAGTGAGAACAGGCACCGCAAAGCGGGGGCGAAGACGGGGGGGGGAGACTGGTAACGGGACCAGCAGTCCAGGCTGCGCCAGGGCGGGAGTGAGAGGAGGGGGTTAAAAGGCCCGGGAGGCGCTGCGGAGGGAGCTTTTATATCGCATTCAGCGCCGGATTATAGCCGGCGCTGCGCTCGCAGACAAAGGCGGCGCGAGGGGGCGGGGCTGGGGATTTGCGATTTAGCGCCACCCGCCCCTTCCCGCCTCTCGCAGCCACGCCCCTTCTCAGCCGTCCTCGCCACTTCCGTCCTTTCCCGCAATGATTTCCCCGTCTTTCCTTGTATCTCGTAACGAAGTGTACCATCTCCTCTGCTCGACCCGATCGCATTGTTTGCCGATGTAAATGAAATATTAGGTACACTGGAGTCTAATTTCTGAGAATAAAAAATTGAAACTACTCAAATTTAATGTTTTTGATATTGTATTTGATTACTATTTATTTCGCATGTGTGTTTTTGCCATACTTTTTCTCATATCATCCCTTGTGATGCGTCTTCCTGTTCTTTTTTTTCTTTTATGTTGGTCACACACTCGTTTTTATTCACGCTTCATTCCCGGGATTCACAAGATGTTGACTGCAGATCTTCTCTCCATATTTGCCTTTGTACCTCCTAATCACTTCATTTGTCGCCGTATCGTCCAAATTTTTATACGTACAACTCGATATAAAATGTATCTTCGCCTCTTCGCTGTGTCACGTGCAACGCTTCCTCTTTTCCTTCCTGCTTGCTGCTCGGACGAAAAGGACGCCGTTTGCCAGACTGCGTCGTGTGCCGGACTGTCCTTTCAGTCCGCGCCTTCGCTTGCTCCCGCCGTTCCGCGCGGAAACTCCCAGCCGGCGTCCACGCTGTCTGCCCGGGCGGACCGCCCCTGTCGCTCTCACTCGGCCGCTCGCCCCCTCCTCGCCCCCGCCCCCGCTGCTCTCTTCGCGCGCAGTGAAAGCCTCCGAGGGTTTATCTGCCTCTGCAGTCCGCTGCAGAACAATGCGCGAGCGGGGAAGGCAGTCGCGACGACCGCTCGGGCCTCGTGGCGCGCCGGATTTTTAATGAACGGAGGAGCCGCCGTGATTAGCTAAAGACTCTCGCCTGCCGTCAATGCCGTCCCCGCTCCCACTATTACCATAACCGCCAACGTCGGTGCTACCCTTAACATTCCGTCACTCGCGCGGCCATTCGTAAAGGTGGTTCCACACATTCGTTATTCGGCGAACAGTGAGCAACCGCTCGCCGAATCCCGAGTAGTGTGGATGAGCTGCTTGCTATTTGCCGAGTGACGAACATTCGGTACTCGTCCTACCCACCGCTTGTCGGTCCTTTGGACACATCAAAGGGAGCGAACATACCTCCGAACACGTCAGCTGCTCGGGATTGGGCGAGCGCTAGCTCGCTGCTCGGCGAATGCCGAATGTGTGGAGCCGTCATAACACGAGTACTCGCACGTTGGACCCCGTCTGACGCACCCATTATGAATTTTCCTTTTCTATTAATATCATTAATGCACTTTTCTTATTTATCTGTGCTTATATTATAATTAAATACACTATGGAAAGAAACAATAAATAAGTACCTACGAACCATATTTGAAGCTTCTATTATATTTCTGTCACTCGCGTGGCCATTCGTAATACGAGTACTCGCGCGTTACACTACGTCCAACGCAAGCACAAAGAGAAACTCATAAACACAACATTTGATATATTTAACTCTCTCAGAAAAATATCATTTTGATCAAGTATGCACGAACACCGTTTCATATGCCAGTACTCGCATGTTGGATTTGGAAGAGAGGAGAAAAAGAGAAGCGAAAAGAGAGTGTAGGGGAAACTAGAGAGGAAAAAGAGTGAAAAGAGAAGGAAAAGATAGATGGCAAAGAAAAAGAAAAAAGAAAGGAGAAGGGAGAAAGTAGAAAAAGAGAGGAGGGAAAAGAGAAAGAAGAGGAAACAGTGTGAAGGGAAAAGGGAGAATGAGGAAATAGAAAAGGAGGCAGTAAATGAAAGAGAATGGAGAAAATGACGGGGAAAGAGAGAGTGAGGGAAGAGAAAGCAGGACGTTTGCCGGGTTCTGCTAGTGACCTATAAAAATGGGTCATTTCCTTTTCTCATAGCATAAAACGAATTTCTATTGTTCTAAAGGGAAAAGAAAAAATGATATTTCATTAAAATCCGCCCCCTAGTTATTACTATCGGTGTCATGAATCATTATCCACCGAGCCATCCCAAACACTAACATATCTATGATCTTTATTCCCATAACAACCATTGCATAATCAGGCTCTCACTCTCTCCATTCTTTCGGTATCGTCCCCTTCGTCAGCAATGCCCTACACCAGGGCTGTCCAACTGGCGGCCCACAGGCCGCATGCGACCCGCGGTGCCAGTGTAGGCCCGCCGAAGGTTATTCGTCAAAAGTGAAAGTCCCCTGCAATCACGTCGGGCGAGAAGATTCTGCACCCAGAACACGCGCCCTGCTGGAGCCAACGCCCCTTCAATGGAAAAATATGTTTTTACCTTAGAACGTTTAGATTTAAAGATGTTTTTCTAGTAAATTCAGAAATTAAAAATCAACCCAATGTGTTTCACTGCGTTATGCATGGCACGTCCTGGTATCACACATGACTCAACCCTCCCCCTCCCCCGCCATTTCAGAGAAGTCAGAAGTGGTTCGCCTGAGTAATAGAAATATGGCCCGCAATCATATTATAATAATATATGATTGCGGGCCGTATTGATGATATGAACGAAACGTGTGGATAAAGAGGGCATAAATGCTTGAATGGTATGTTCAAGGAAACGAGCGACGATAGGAGTGAGTTTTCTTATACATCATGAGTGCAATTATACCCCTTTATAAACATGTTACGTTCAATTTTTTTTTTTTTTTTTTTTCGTTTCTGTTTACTAATCATTCAAATTTTAAAACATTCCAGCATATATTTTCCACCCACGGCATGCATTTCATGACGTAGTATTGCTTCTGAAAATATATATTTTAGTGGGCCTTGCATTTTTTTTGTTTTCACGAAATATTTGCAAATGGCTGATACTGAACATATGCGGATAAAATATTAGAAGCTGACGAAGCCATGAAAACATTACTTCCCACGAAAAGTAAAGACAGGTATTAGAGAGATACATGTATAAATATTGGAGGGGGGAAAGTAGTCACTTCTGACACAGTTTTAGTAGAGCATACTTTTTAGAACTGGTAAACATAACTGACGTGTGCATTTTTTACATTCGTAATCCTAAGACCAAATGTTCTACTTATAAAATATTTAAAATATTTCTTTTAAATATTTTATGTTGTTCCGTAAGTCAGCTAGCTTAACTTTTACTTCCCCATTTTAGTCCTATTCCTACGTTGTTTATATGTAGTTGTTGTAGGTAAGTAATATGTGATGTACTTTTTTGTTCATGTTTCATAGCCGACTGCAAATGCCTTTGCTACGTCTGGGTTGTAGCTACACGATTTTGCTCCTTTGAATTCTGATTGGTAGCTACGCCTTTTTAATTGCAAGGTGGACTTTTAATTGCACGATTGCTATTAGCGTAGAGATAATCAACGATTTTTCATGGAATTAATGATCATATTTAGTTAACTAAACGAAAAAGGTTTTAATTGTGGCCCTTGTGGCTTTGCAAGTTGGACACCCCTGCCTTACACATTTGACAGTCGCGGAGCATTTGACAGAGGCAGGTCTCTCCATCGCCATACCAAGGAGCCTACTTACTAGGGCGGAAGATTCTCGTCGAGGAGCAAATCTATTTAATTCAGGAGTCTCGCTGAATCTGCGTGGGCGTGCCCTTGTCTCGTTCGAGCTAATGGAGAGAGATTAAAATTCCACGAGAAAATATGCAATTCATAAAATTTGCAGCATCTCAGCTTCGCGTTCGGGTGGTAGTGTTTTCCCCGGCTCCTCCTTGGAGATGTTACTTTCGCCGTACTTTCCCCTGCGAGCCGCTCTCGGGGATACGTAACAATTAAGTAAATCCGCGAAGGCTAAGCGGGGCTAAGTGAGGGGGCGGGGCCCGAGTGTTGACGCAGGGTGAGTGCCAACCCTCTCTGCTTGGGCCCTTGCAGGCTGCGAGCGGCCCGTGGCCCCATGAGGCCGCGAGCGACCAGCTAAGTGCATCGCCAGCAAACACTGAAGCGTCTGTCGGAGAGAAGCCACTTTCGTTATGGAGTTCTAGCTCCACACTTATAACAGGATTGTAACGTTTCTATGCGGTGAATTAAAACACACATACTATTTTAACAAAGACGTTTCTTAAACATGCACTAAAATACTTAATTTATGTACAGATAGTCTTCACAGTCCTTGTGCTCTTCACTTGGTTATTTCTTTATACGGCACACTGCTCTTGATTATTTATTTTCACTGTTCACTTCTTTTTGTACTGTCACACAGTCCTAAGAACTCACCACCGTCCGATGCACTGACTACAGTCCACTACGCTGGCTACAGTTCGTCACTGACCAAAGTTCACTGCACTGATGTTCACCGACTTCACCGTTGTTGGCCGCGATGCACTCACTTCACAGCTCAGCTTCCACTTCAGACTGACTTGCCGCCGCCGCTTCCACTTCAGACTGCACTACAACCATCCAGTTCGGGAGAAGCCGGCAGATGATGCAATCCGCGCAGCCAATTCCGGCAGATGATGCAATATTCGTTACAGTATCTAAAACTCCCAACAACGTTAGTGTGAAGCAATGTATTTTATTAAAACGGAGAATTATTATATTGAGCTGATTCCTGATTATGTGAGTCGAGTGTGTAGGTATGTAATGTCCACGCTCTGAATACAGAATCCTGAGTACCTGTTTGCGCCTTTTCTCACTAACTGCGTGTTTGGAGCTTACAGGAATTTAATGACTGAGAACAAGTATTTTTCTCAATGAAGAGTGACATTGACTTTGACGTTTGAAAAAATTCGTTTACCTAGTTATTGATGTTTCTGGCTGGTTTGTACGTATGTCCTGCAGGCATTATCTCGATATTTGCATATTCTACTCTGATCGAGACAGTCTCAGACAGAGATAACCATACAGACTAGATTATTAAGTGGAAACAAACAAGATGGAGTGAGTCTTTCCCCAATTCTCCCAGTCTAACCTTACACGCGCTGAAGAGAAACCCTTTGACTCATGCTGTTATGAGAAACAAATATTTACAAGTAGGTATAGATGCTAAACGATGATTACCCAATATCATTATGATAAAAATCGCCGGATTAAATTGGGTACAACCTGTGCGAAAAATGTAGTTCAAGTCCGAAACTCTACACAATGTCTGAGTATTTTCGTTCAAAAGCCCTCTGGAAGTTCTATACATGCTTAGATTAAAATCTGCCCTGCATGATACCACACGCAAACTTTACATTAACGCATTCACAATATACCCGTTCCTCATGAAACTACCTAATCCCAAGTGTAATCCTTCTCCCACAGCATTAACAGCATGTCAACCCCGCATGTAAATCTCGCTTAAACTATTCCGTTCTGTGGGAAGTACCCACTGCTATTTAATCTCCAACTAACCGAGATTGTGAACTCGTTCTCCTCAATGGTTAATTAAAACCCCACTTTTTTTACAAACTCTTTTGTATGGAGACTAAATGCTTTTCACCTTATATGAGAGAGATTGTCACACCTTATAATAGCGAAATTGTCACAACGATATGTTCTATTTGTTCCTTCTATGCTTTCCGAACAATTAATTTCTGCATCAAAACGTAATTAGAAATATACGCGTGAACCTCACAGAAAACGACACTAAAACATGAACAGATTTAGATCGAAAAATGACTAGCAAAATAATTATCAGTTCATAATAATCGACGTACTTATGGATAAATTGCCTACATAGTCTAAAAAATATATTTGAAGGTTGCAAAATCGTTCACATGGAGATTTTAGAAATTGGTACTATTTTGGATGTTTTTCATTAATTATGCTATTGAAAAATCTATTATGTTCTCCGTAAAAATATTTTAATTAACAGAGTTGAAAAATGTATTCTTTATAAAAGTAAACGTTTATTTTTTACTCGTATGTGGACGCTTTCGGGTTATAAAACATCCGGGTTAAAAACCTCTTAAGTTATCGTGCTACATAAGACATATTATCGAAACATGTTCCTAGAAATTGACCTAATTTTAATTCAACAAACAAAACTTTTCGCTGTATAGAACACCATTTGTTCTGTTTGTGAATAAATTAGATGAGCTACACATTTTCTCCTCGAAGTATTTCCTTCCTTATTTCTATTACAACTCTCTACAAATGGCAGCATATGTAGCTATGGAAACACCGGAAGACCGGATTGCGTTGTAGAACAAAATCAAATCATGTCTCCCTTGGTGTCCCTCAGGGCTTTCACCTGAGACCAAAACCTTTCCATCAACACAGTTCGTCGAAGAGAACATGAATAGCCGCCTGCCTTCCAGGGGCGGGGGTGGGGGAGGCATAGCATCGGCGCTCGGAGCCGCGGGCGAGGGGGCGATCGCCCGCGGCGCCCAAGCCAAGTTTTATGCGCGGAATTTCAGCGGCGGGCGATAAGGACGCCGCCTCCCCAATGCGTTGCTGGCCCGAGGCGGCGCACATTGGGGCAAGACCCCGAAAAGCTGGCCAAAATATGAAAACGTTATCCAAATTTAATGAAACATTGTGCACTAGGGCTGGCGGGCACGTTCATTACGATTCCAATGCCAAAATTTCAAAACACAAAACAAAATGGCCAATCAAATATAGCAGATTAAAAATTAAAAACATCTCAAAATGTTTCAATTTTTGTTCTCGAACTCTGTAGAAGTTATAGTTGTTTTCCAATTTTAAAAATAAATCACAAATTTATTTCATTTTGTTTCAATATTAATTATTAAGTTGTTTTAACATGTTTTTTAAAGTACATAACCGCCACATGACGGGATTAATCAGCGTGACAGTGTTGGAATGTTATTCACAGAAGCTCGCTCGACGTAGTAGTCAAAATAAGCAGTAGTCGAAATAAAAATACCTGATCGTATTCTTATGCGATCACCGCGATGTTGCCGTTTCCGCATAAAGGATGGTGGAGGGGAGAACGACCACTGCGGAGAGACTTTCTGAACGCTCTGTATTTGTAATACATGTAAACTTGAACTCACCATCTCGTATTTCGTTCATTTTCAATGATGAAAGTTGCTCGAAACCGTAAACTTGTGCACGTGTTCAAAGTAACGTCTGATTTACAATCTTTGTGTCGTGTAACAGATGCTCGCTCAACGGCCGCGTTTCCAAAGATGCAGATCGTCACTGTGACGTTTCGGACCTTTTCCAACCGTGGAATTAGACAGACTGGGAACCAGTCTACCTAAATGGGAACCAGTCTTACTTAAAATTCCCTAAATAAAACCTTTTTTTCGACTTTTGGCCAGCTTTTCGGAACCTTGCCCCAATGTGCGTCGCCCCACGCCGCGCCGTGCGGTGGCGGGAGGCTGAAAAGAGACGCTTCCAATCCACCGCAGTTTTTGCGAGAAGGGTGGGAGGTGCCGCCAGGGAGAATGAACGGGGGGTGAGGAGGGCAAGGTGGGGTGGGCGAGGACAGAAGGTATGGGGAGAGCCGCGTTGCCCGGCTGTCGGAGGAGGCCCACAGGAATAATTGGGTTGGAAGGTGAAAGTATCACCTGGGTTCAAATTGTGTGATGAACTGAAAGATATACTCTCTGGTTGACGTGGAAATGTACCATAGAAAGGACATGTTTTTTTTTTTTTTAGGGAAATCAGAAAATTACCTTTCCTACTGAACTAGCAGATTGGAAAGAATACGAATACTTGAAGTTAAACCAAATTCGTAAATTAAAGATACAGCAATAGAAAATAACCTAAACAAAACGTCGTTTTGAATGTAATTTGAATGTGTAAAATATAAATGGTTAATAACATTCTTAACGTTGTTGATGACAACTGTCATTAAAGCCAACTTAGCAGAATTGTGTTTATAAAAATATCAAATTTGACTTTTTAAAATCATTATTTCTTTCAATATCACATCATAAGATAAGCGCAAGAAGAAATGATGATTTAAGAAGTGAAGCAGAACATCGACTGGAATCTATTATTCAGTGTTGTTTGAGAGTAAGATGTAATATGATCTTCACAATGAATTATAAGATGTAATATGATCTTCACAATGAATTATGGTTAAGTTGCAAAGATGTAAAACGCTTATAAATACTGAGAAGCGCCATTCAAAGAAGACAGGCGAACACGCTCACTCTTATCATCGAGCTTTGATTCAATTATTTATTGTATTTCTGAGACAGCATTCGTTTGAGAACTCGACTCCAGTTAATTTTCTCTCTATTTACATCTCATACATTACATCCCGATTGCATACCATAAAACAACCTTCCTTTTCTTCCCATACGTGTACCAAAAACATCTTGACGCCCACAAATCTTAAAAGTTCCGGAAAGCCTTCCCAAAAACGTCCTTTTCCGATGATCGACTTCCCTTTCATTATGCTGCGCTTCGAAACGTCATCGAGAAATGGAGAGCCATACGACCGCGACGCAAAAAATTGCGTTCTCCGCAAGACGGCGTGTAAACTCGACTATTGTAATGTCGGCGCGTCGTGGAGAGAAAGAGGACTATACTTCACTGGAGCTTTTTCCGCCCTCGCAGTAGTCCCTTATCACTCGCCGTCGCAGCGTAATCTAGTGCTTCTTCGGCATAAACAAGCCATTAGCATAGAAATGGAGTGGGAGGCCCAATGACGGGGATTGGCTCTGGGGTCTGAGAAGGGGTGCGCTGAGCAGCCAATGAAATGGCGACCGTCTTCGGTATCGCTGGGGTCCGAATGGATCCAAAGTTGCATTTTTTTGTAATCGCCGTGTGCGAAGCCCGATTTGTCGTTCTTTTTCATGTGCGAAACAGCTTTGTTGGCACATAGGCGGCTAAAATTAATGCAAATTTGGCGCCGTACTTTGAAATCTATCATTTATAACAATTCCTTGTCGCTAATTAACGGCAGTGGGCATGCATTTTATACGTCCCGCGTTGGACTTTTCTCTAGACTAATATTTTTTCTTTCAAAACCGCGAACTGGCTTCCAGAGAGAAAGGCAAAGAGGTCTTTCGTATGAAATGTTTTGGAAGGACAAACCGCTTTGAAAACTTGAACTGCTTTCATTGGCGCTCCCGAGATTGCGCCAGATACTGAGCCCGCATGTCGGCGCTTCTGAGAATCAATGCATTCTTAATAGGACGCCACCAGAGTAATTGTTGGAGAATTTTTCAGCCGAGCATTTTCACGGAAGATCGCCTCGTCAGTTAAAAGGCGTAGTAGTAATTCAAATCCTAGCTGCATTGAAAAAAATAGATTTTTGTCTGTTGCTAGCGGGGGCTGCCTTTGCAGCTGTATATTCCGTGCAAAGAAGTGTTTGGCGCGGAAATCTTGCTGACATTATATCCCTCACGAATCACGTCAGAAAGCAATCTTCTGTTCGGGTAACTCCTCAACAAGCTTTTTTTCATTTTAACCATTAGCATGCGAAAAAATACGAAGGGTGTGTGAAACATCTGTCGCACTAGGCATCTTAAAAAAGAGTTTACGCAAGACGTGCGTGAGGTGATTAACACACTTGTTACTTATTTTACTTTGTACTTTCTCGCAGCATGAGAGATGCTGCATGAATAAAACGACAATTTTCGGCAGAAAAACTCTTATTACAGAGCCCTGGTAACGCCATAGTGGATAAATCCAGTTGCTAAATTTAAAAATCTACAAACTCGTGGTGTAGTCAGAATCCACGTTTTGTGAGTCCTTGATGCTGAAAAATCGAATGACGGCAAAACGTATATTTATTCGTCCATCCATCCGTCCGTCTTTCCATCTGTCTGTCCTTCTGTGAACAAGGCTAGTGACTAAACCATTAAGCCAATTTCCTCCGAAAGTTCCCCAATCGATCTGGCGAGATGTCGAGGCCCGTTGAATTTGAAACCGATATTTTAATTTTTGGGGGTACTGTACGTGAGACCCCAGAGACATTTCTCAAAGTTGCAGAAAAAATGGCTCCATCGTTTTTCACTAAATTTTGTTTTTGGATAGTGTGAAGAACGTTTAAGGGGTCCCATGTTCGTTGAAAACTCTGACTTTTCGAAAATTACAAAAGTTCAAAATTATTTCGGCGTCTTCCGACTCCTACAATTATGAAGATAGTGATTTTTCCCGCAATGAAATCTGTTCTTTAAAGATAGATTTTGAAATTAGGTCTTGAACAAGTTTTCGAAAATTTGAGTATTTTTCGCGTAATTATGCATGAAATTGCTGTCGAGAAAGTATGTGCTGTTTTAGTACCACAGGTTTATTTTACCTCATTGATAAGCCTTTGACTTTAGATATGTGTGGTTTCCGTAGTTACAGAGAGTTTTACAATGTGTAATCCAGTTTGGGTCCATGGAAAGTGGGGTTTGGAGGAGTGGAATTATGTAGTAGGTGGTTGAATAAGAGAAAACGTTTCAGGAGAGAACTGTTGTCATGTCACGTGATATCTGGAGAAGGTATTGTGGATTCTCGGGAAAAGTGAGGAAATACTTCGTAGTGAAATGGATGATGCATGTGGGGCAGATGGTAGTCTGTGGAAGGAGATTTGCTAAATGTTTCTCTCTGACATATATTTTCACCATGGTTTCCATTGGAATGTAAAGCAAAAGGTCCCTTACTTATGAATTAATTTCTAGGATGGTATTTAGTTACTGAATTCAAATGGTATTTTTAAAAGAAATACAATTTACCCTGAAGAAAGATAAAGAGGAATACCATACGACATTTATCGCAAATATTAATTGTTCACTGAACAAATAGTGCACTGATTAACATGTCAATCCCGACAAAATATTTAAAAACACAGATTCACAATAAAACTGCACGTGATCAGAAATATTCATTCTCAAACGACAAACACCCTTTTACATTTCTTCGTGAAGCCCACATGAGGGGTAACTGACGGCCCTCTCCGATTCACGTACACTTCCACACACACACTCACACTTCTGCAAACAACATCCCTCTTCCTCCCTCTAGATTAAAGGGAGCCACGTTCGTCTCTCCCAATGTCCCCCTTTTATTTCTGCTTCAACGCCTTCCCCCTCCCCCACCTCCCCTCCCCGGGCAACTCGATTCCCATCCGCCACCGGCGTGGACGAGCAGGCGCCGCTAAATCCATCTTGTGCGCCCTCAATAAACCTGGTCTTTATCTTCTCCGCGGTGTAACTCTGCGCCACTTTTCGAGCGCGCGCTATCGCCACGCCTGCTGACGCCATTGTGGGGCCGGGAGCGGTGGCTCAGTGCATCAACTGATGTCACTGCACTGCCTCTGACCGGGTGGTCCTAGGTTCGAGTCCCGACGGCGGCAGGATTTTGGACACCAGCTCTTCAGCTAGGTCGAATTCAGTCGTGTCTGGAGGAGAATTCTAGCGGCCGTCTGTTCTGATCGGTAGTTTTCCGTGGTTTCTCCGATCAACACCAGGCGAATGCCGGAGCAGTACCCTAACAAACGGGCCACGGACCGCACGATCTTTCCCTCCTCGTTCCTTGTCCCATCCTCACCTCTTACACACACACTTACACTAACATGCACTACACTACCACACAAGCCGGAAGACCGGTCGGGAACATGTCCCGGCTGGGGCGGTGCACGTGGAGATACCTGGTTGGCGAAAACTCCGCTAGTCGACGGTAGGTCGGCGCCGGATTTCGCCATCCAGTGAGGGAATATCACCGCTCCCTCCCGATGAAAAAATATGCACCTCACTTACGGAACTAATGACCTCCCCGGTTGACATCCCCGGAATCACAAATCAATCAATCAATCAAGCTATTGTGGGCGAATCTGCTTCCGCCGCGAACCCGCTTGGGCGGACACCGCCTCCGCCACCCGAACCACTCAGCTCCCACTAGGCATGTGACATCGAAGTCGATGTTTTGAACATCGGTATTTTATATCGATTATATCGATCGAAATATGTTTTAAGTATCGATGTTTAAAAACATCCATTTTTTTGGTCGATGTATTATTAATATCGGTGTTTTAATTTTGAACATCAGTGTTTGTAAATATGGATGTTATGTTATCGATGTCACATCTCTAGCTCTGACTTAGATTATCTGATTCGATAATTCAAAAATTAGAGAGGCTTCTTTCTTCAGCAAAACTCGATTTTTCTTTTTTGACGAAAACTCGATTTTATTCATTTTTCACCCTTGGTCACTTTGGTCTCAATAATATTAAATTTGTGGATATCTGCAAATTATTATAGAATTTACAAATTATCGATTAGAGGTAAACAGACCACAATAACCACAGACCACATCAAACTCTTTAAACATTCATCTGTAACATGAATTACCACAATATCTCGACGGAAACCATAAGATAATATAGATTTTTTATGATACACTTTTTGATTTGAAAAATTTCGATCACTTAAAAATATGAAACAATAATATCGATGTTAACAAAACATCTGCTTCAAAATATCGATGTTTAATACATCAGTGATTTTATAACAACATCAATGTATTGAAAACATCGACATCGGTGTCGTCTCCCCAGTTCCGACCGTGCGTCGCTTGGCGTTTCAACACTGCTGCTGCTGCTGGTGGTGGCGTCACGTTTCTTTGCTTTATCCCCACCGCCACCCCCACGACCTTTCATCCTCGTAGTTTCGTTCTCTCGCTCTCATCCCAAACGTCCTACAACGGCTGCTGCCGGATTTCTGCATTCGCAACTTCCGCCACCTCATTCAGCTGTTTGTTCCATACCACACTTACCACTCAATGGCACTCGTTTTATTGCTTGTATCATTCATTCCTTCTCTGTCATCTGCCTGTCGCTCCAGTAATTAACCACTAGTTTACTTCAGTTTACCTTTGGTCATTCTTCGTACGCCGTACGTTTAGTACCCTGTTAAACTTTCACCGCAAATGTCAAAACTGTGGAGATAGTAACCACTTTTCTATCACCACCACCCAATTCAAGGATCGTAACTGATCCCTATTTGGACCACAAATATTCTGATGTCGCTACTACCACTCGATTTTCCGCTATCTTCGGCAGTATCTCCATAACCCTCAGATGTGTAATTTCTGCGACCATTACCTTACTCACCGTTAACTTCATCTTCGCCTTTTCCACTCCCGCCCAACAGCACATACGCTTCCTCCTCCAAATCTTTCACCTACTTTTCTGCATCCGATACAGCGGCAATTGCCTCCCCCTGCCCGGAGGGCGGCGTCACCAGAGATAAAGAGTGGCCGCCTCCGCCATTGTTGGAACGCGCAATGCGGTGCGGCGGCGGGGCCAACAATGGGAGAACAAGTGAGCGTCGCCGAGTGACCACGATAAGGAAATTGCCCACCTAACTCTGGTCGCACGAGTTTTCGCCCTCGGCGGCGCTTTGTTCGGACTCGGCTTAATTACGGCGGCGGCCGGGCGGGGCGAGGGCGGGGCGGGGTGGGTGTCGACGGCGTCGCCGGTGGCGCAGTCGCGCGGCGGCAGAGGGCATTTTTATGCTATGTTGCGGCCTTCGGCGCCTGGGGTGCGGGTCGCAGAGGGAGATGACGGCGGCGCTGTGCTTTGTGCGGCTGACGTAAATGTGCGAAGCGCTGTGTTCGTGGATACGTAGCAGCTAAGAATGGATCGTAACGATAATGTCTCCCTTCAGACTAGGTTTTGTGCGAAAATAGAAACTCGTGGGTCAGATCAGACTTTTGCTATAATTTCTTCAGCTCGATCAGGGAAATTGTGATTTGCGGGAATCACAATGAATGTATTAGTGACGATATTTTTGGTGAGGATTTCACCAATATATTTTATTATTTTTATATATTGAAGACATTTTGCATTGCCTTTATCTCTGACGAGCATACCCATGATGAAATTCGAACAGTTTTAGTACAAACGAGAAATATACATAAATATTTTGTGAATCTCGACATTATTAGCTCACAGTTTAAATGCCTGTACATGTTGAAATCGTCATATTGTGGTATTGGTACTTAAAGCAAAATACGTGCGTAAATTTTAAAGCAAACTTCCGTGTAAGATATTTAATTTTACTTTATAGGGCGTACAAAATTACAATTCCAAGTTACTGTTCTTTTGCTAAACATTTTTTAGTTACAAACTATTTTAAGTGTACAAATGCAACGCATTCTCGACAATACGTCAGAGCGACTATCAAATTACTTGCATACTCTTCTTTCTTAATGCAATAGAAGGGCTATGTTTAAAGAATTGAAACTACATACTCTCACAACTACTCACTAAAAGAAAAAAAAAAAATTTTTTTAAAAAAAAAAAACTATTTTAATTTGTTGCTAAAAAACTTGTTGATATGCCTGCGCCATAATTGTTTTGTCAGTATTATAAATTGAAATTAACATTATCTGCAAATGTGTAATTCTCGTCCGTTTCATAGAATAGACATAGAAAGGTTATCTTTTATATTTTAATTTAATAAAGTCACTTGCACCAGATAGAGATCAATTGACAAAATATACATTTTATCGTGCTCACTTCTTCAATCTATTTTCAGTAAATATTCTAAGAAAATTGATAATGTATAATTGAACCACAACCACCAATGACGTAGCGAAACGGATGGGGAAGATTGTAATTAGTTCTGCCACATGTCTAATGGAAGTATTTCAGGAATTCGTTATGTTTGAGTATCTTTTCGTGTAACCGTTACACTCCTTAAAAGACAAGAAAATGTAATTTTTCTGTGTATTTCATTATAATTTTTATTTTTGAATTTTCGTTTCGAAAACAGCACACTTTCAATCTAGCAAAATTGCTGCTGAATTACCACACAAAATTTTTCGAAGACTAGCACCCATATTTTTTCAAAACAACAAATAAAATATTCTCATTTAACCCCGCCACAAAATAAATATTTTAACAAGAACGGCCTTCATGAATACTGCATACACAGACACAGTACGACAGTTATTTGCATACGAAGAATATCAAACAAGTTACGTATCTTGTCGCGTATGTGTATGTCGCGTATGTTTGAAAATTAAATGGGTACGCGCTGTATGAGAATGCGATGAGGAATAACGTATGCTCCTTATTCGATATGGAATACCATATAAGGAATAACTACAAAATTTGCATTTTTCATTCAAAATGTTATTTTGTTCAAAGTATATATTTTGTATTTTTCTGTTCTGAATTCTTGACTATTTAAAGAATCCACAGCTCGGAGGCTGGATCGAAAGGAGATGGCGGCGATGCTGAACGGCTTGTTGCGTGTTGCAGGTCACCAGTGGGTGAAGAACAACCTGGGCCTGGCGCCCAAGTCGGGCTGGTCCATCGACCCGTTCGGCCACGGCGCCACCGTGCCCTACCTGCTGCGCGCGGCGGGCTTCGGCGGCGGCACCGTCATCCAGCGCATCCACTACGCGTGGAAGCAGTGGCTGGCCGAGAAGGAGATGGGCGACGTGCTGTGGCGCCAGAACTGGGACTCGGAGGGCGTCACCGACATGCTCGTCCACAACCAGCCCTTCGACATCTACTCCATCAAGCACTCGTGCGGACCACACCCTCAGGTCTGCCTCAATTTCGACTTCCGGAAGATCCCCGGAGAATACACCGAATATTCCGTGCGGGCGGTGCCTATCGACGAACACAACGTGAAGCAGAAGGCGGAATTGCTGTTGGAGCAGTACGGACGGACGGGGTCTTTGTTTCCTCATAACGTCGTTCTCATGCCTTTGGGTGACGACTTCCGATACGACCATGACATCGAGTGGGATCAGCAGTACAAGAACTACAAAATGTTATTCGACTACATAAACCAAAACAAGGACAAATACAACGCTGAGGTGTCTTTCGGTACACCGTCAGACTACTTTGCCGCCGTCAAAGAACGGACTAACAATTTCCACACGCTGAAAGGCGATTTCTTCGTCTACAGTGACATCTTCTCGGAGGGCCGTCCGGCGTACTGGAGCGGTTACTTCACCACCCGCCCGTACTGGAAGATTTTAGACCGCGAGCTGGAGGCGAACCTGCGCTCGGCGGAGATCCTGTACACGGTGGCGCTGAACCGCGCGCGTCAGAACGCCTTCAACAAGACGATCCAGCCGGCGCATTCGGCGGTCGCCCGCAGGCCTGGCCCACGAGGGCATCCAGGACACGGTGTTCGTGCAGGGCCGCTGCGCGCAGACGCTGCTACTGCGCGACCTGCGCGAGATCAACAACAAGGCGACGGCGCTCGGCAAGCCCCCGCAGCCGCACTTCAACTTCCTGCTGCCCGACACGGACCGCGAGTCGTACGAGAAGCTGGCGCAGAAGGTGGGTGCCGCCCGCGCTCGGACGCTCCACCTCACTCTCACTTTCTCACCACGGAGTAGAGGGAAAGTTATGTAATGCTGCGCGAAAAGAAAACGCGAATTTTCGGCAGAAAAACTCTTATTACAGGGCCCTAGTAGCGAAAAAGGGGAAAAATCCAGCTGTTAAATTTAGAAACAAATTCTCTAACACGTAGTGTAGCCATGTTTTGTCGGTATTTGATGCCGAAAAATCGAACGACGGCGAAACGTCTGTTCGTGCGTCTGTGAACAACGTTAGCGGTTAAACCGTTCAACCGATTGTCTCCAAAATTGATGTTCCCTAATCGATCTAACTGATATCGCGGCCCCTTGAATTTGAAACTGACATTTTAATTTTTTTGGGGGGGGAGGGACTTTATATGAAGCTCCTCGAACATTTTCAAAATTATCCAAAAAATGGTTCCATCGCTTTTTATTATTTATTTTTTTTGTTGTTGAATAGTGTGAAGGACGTTTAAAAGATTAGTGCAGGTCTCATGTTCGTTGAAAACTTCAAAAGTTCAATTTTTTTTCGGAGTCTTCCTACAACTAAAACATTAAAGATAGAGATTTTTTCTTAATGAAATACGTTCCTGTAAAATTTTTCAAAAGTTTGAGTTCTTTTCGTGTAATTTTGCGTCAAAACACGCGCGAGAAAGTACGAACTGTTTTGGTACCACTAGTTACCTTTGCGCCCTTACTTCAAATGAAACTATTGTAATCGTGCGCCAGAAGACGGCGAATTTTCGACAGAAAAACTTTTATTCCCGGGCCCTGGTAACGAAAAAGTCCAATTTTGTTCCAAAAGTATAGTAAATTACTTCTTCTATCATATTGTGTAGTCAGAATTCTAGTTTTTTGGATCCTTTATAACGAAAAAAAAATTGACGGCAAAAGTCTGTCCGTCCGTGCTTCTGTCTGACCGTTGAAGTCCTATGAATAGTTTAGGAGTTAATGATTTTCACAGACGGACGGACGCTTTGAAAGAAAATCACTTTTTCAGTATCAGGAGCCCGCAAAACGCGTATTTCCGTTAAAATTTCGATTTCCGTAGCATTACATAACTTCCTCTATACTATGTATACTACTCCTTACATAGTGCGTATACGAGCAAGTATTAGTTCCTTTGAGAGCCATTTTTCAGAGGAACATTTTTAACCTGAGAGGGGCCTGAGACCGCAAAGCCATTTCGTGCTCAAAGAAAAATATAGTGTGTTTCCTGCTCTCTTGTCAACTATATTTATGAAATGTTTACTATTGAAAATAGACAATTTTCTAAATGTATTTCACTTTTCTTGTGCTTCGGCGAAATGTCCTTGTTCAAAAGATATCTCGTCCTTCACTGACGATATATTTCGGTGAAATTGTTTTTTAATTCTCAGTGAACAAAATATTTAAATTATCAACAACGTTAGTGTAGTTGGAATTATCGTGTTTAATAAAAAATAAGATATTAGATTGAAATGATTTAAGTAAGTGAACAATGTGTGATGTAATAAATGTCTACCATTCTATTAGACACTGAATACCAGTTTGGGCCGTTTCTCACGAACTGTTTGTATGTAAAATACAGGAATCTTTCAGTTGCAAGCAATCTTTTCATTGCATTGATAAATATTCTCATAATCTTTTAAGATTTAGTGCTGTATGTAATAGGATGTTTATATTTTATACTTTGATTTAAATATAGTGGCACTTCAAGGTCACAAGTTGGACGGAGAGATGGATATTGTCATCCAATCGAAAGCTCCAATACCAAAAATGTAAGTCGTAAGGAAGCTCCCGATTGGGTGACAATGTCCCTCTCTCTGTCGAGATCGTGAACTTGAAGTGCCATTACGCTTAAATCAAAGTATACTATTTCTTCGCCTTGGAGGTGAATGGGCCTAATCCTCAATGAGCATATTTTGAGATACAGCGATTTGCACTTGTAAAAACACTATTTTTAATTCTAGAAAGTCATCTTTTCGGTTCGACTAACTATTTTTTTGTTAAAATTTATTCAAAAATTTAGAGTTTCTAGATTCAGTAAATGGGAATAACCCCAAATTAAAATGTTGTAGTTTAGAACCCTTCACCTCGAAGGTGAGGATTTCTAACGCGCCATGCTGCTTCCTGTGAGGGGAGTAGTGCCTTGCCCGGTGCAGCGAGTGAGCAAGGCCTCCTGTTGCAGGTGCCGCTGGTGGTGCCGCGCAACGAACCGCGCCGCATCGTGCTCTTCAACTCGCTGGCGCAGCAGCGGCAGGACGTGGTGAAGGTGCGCGTGGCCACGGCCAACGTGCGGGTGCTGGACTCGGACGGCAACGAGATCCCGTTCCAGATCAACCCCGTGTGGAACATGACTGGCTCCTTCGGGGCCGCCAAGAGCACGGAGGCCGGCGACGGGCCCGAGCCGGACGACTCGGCCAAGAGCGGCAGCACGGCGGCCGGCGCGGGCGGCGGCGGCGGCGGCGGCGCCGGCGGCATGCAGATGGCGCGCGACCTCTACGAGGTGATGTTCGTGGCCGACCTGCCGCCGCTGTCGCTGGTCACCTACGTGGTGGAGCGGGTGTCGGAACGCAACCTGGAGGCGCGCTCCGTGGTGTACTGCGCGTCGTGCGGCCGCAGCTCCAGCGATCCGAGCTACGTGTCGCCCTTCGAGATCAAGGGCATGCAGGCGGGAGACATCCAGCTGGAGAACCATCGCATGAAACTGTTGTTTGATGGGCGGTCCGGATTCCTGAAGGCTGTTACCAGAAAGGCCACTGGGCGTACTACACAGTGTGGCCTGCAGTTTGCTGCCTATCCCTCCGCGCAGTTCCATAGCGGGGCGTATCTCTTTATGCCCGATCCTAATTCAAGGGATCCGGAAAGGGAGATTCTGGCCGACGAGTCGTCTGGTCGACGTAGCTTGCAGATAGTCATCACGTCCGGCCCCATCGCGTCAGAGTTAACCGTTGTGTACAGCTCCATTCTGGCGCACTCCGTACGGATCTACCACGCTGCGGGACCGCTGAGTGAAGGCATTTACATTGAGAACATTATCGACTTCGAGGCCCCGCCCAAGAATCGCGAGACGGAGCTGTTCATGCGTGTAGTGAGCGACATTAGCAACGGAGACCCACCGGAATTTTATTCCGACCTCAACGGATTCCAGATGCAACGCCGTGTTAAAGTAGAACGTATTGGTATCGAAGGCAACTATTTCCCGATCACCACCATGGCGTACATCCAAGATTCGACTCGGCGTCTCAGCCTCCTGGTGAACCACGCCCAGGGCGCTGCCAGCTGGCAGCCCGGCTGGCTGGAGGTGATGTTGGACCGCCGCACACTCTACGACGATTCGCGAGGCATGGGGGAGGGCATCGTGGACAACAAACGCATGCTCACCAAGTTCTGGCTGCTGCTGGAAGAGATCAGCGAAGGCGATCCCAAGGACAAGTACTCGCGACCCAGCCTGTTCGCGCACCACCTGTCCAACGGGCTCCTGTACCCTGCCAACCTGTTCGTGGTGGAGGGCATCACCGACCCCGGGGGCAGCAGCGGTCAGGCGGCGGGGGCGGGGGCGGCGGCGACGGGCAGCGGGGGCGGCACGGGCGCGGCCAAGGGCTCGGAAGGGCGCGACCTGGACCTGCACAAGAAGGTGCAGCTGCTGACGCGGCCCTTCCCGTGCGACGTGCACTTGCTCAACCTGCGCACGCTGTCCGACTCCACGTACATGCAGTTCCCGTCGTGGTCGGCGCTGCTGGTGCTGCACCGGCAGGGCTTCGCGTGCGGCGCGGGCGCCGGAGTCGTCATCCCGCAGTGCTCCCTCAAGGGCGCGGCGCCCGGCGGCGGCGACGGGCCGTCGCTCGCCTTCCACCCAAGGACTATGTTCCGCGACGTGAAGCTGCACGCGCTCACCCACACCTCCCTGACGGGCCTGCACGCCAAGGCCAAGCTCAAGGCGCTCGACCAGCTGCAGCTGCGGCCCATGGAGCTGGCCACCCTCAACGTCACGTTCGTGCTGTGATATCGAACCCGGGTCCTCGTCCGGGGGCGCCCCAGACTCCGTGCACCGCGTCCCCTCTCACGGACTGTGAACAATAAACTCCAAGTGCTTTGATAAACGAACTTCCAATGTTTGGGGAAACGGTGCGCCCGCTGTTCGCTGTTCAATGAACCACGTGATCTAAGCATAAACATTTATTTAATGTAAAGTCAATATTTTTTACAAATGAAAAATGAAAGAAACTTAGGGGAAGAGATTGTGAAATCTGAAATACTGTGGTGATATTTTCCAAAACATGACTAATGAGAATTTTTAGGGAAATAAATCTTTTCAGATTTAATGTTAATTTTTGTTCATGTGAGTGAGTGTGAATGTCCATATCAGACTATGATATCACATGCAGGGAGAGCGATATTGGTAGTTTGAAATACTGTAATTAAGGAAAATGTTATATAAAATAATAGGGTTGTAAATAATTATTAAGTTATGTACCTAAAGGGAAGGGAAATATATGACTTCTGATTAAGTTAAAATTTTCTTCATTTTAAAACATCATCTCATCTCTCCCATTCCTTATATACTACTTATTCCTCTTTATCTTGTAATAACTCTTATAATATCTCTTCCCATTTTGTTACAACCTTTGAAGTTCAATAGTACAGTAACAGTTACCTTAATGCAACACACAATACACAGCATCAAATGCAGATTTAATCCTACTAAAATGTACTTGCATTTGTTAATGTTACAGACCTTCTTTCTGGTAATAATTATAATTGGTTTATACCATTTGATGATTTACAGCACGTACACACGTGATAAATATCTCTTTCGATTTCTCTCAACAAAGCAAAACATTTTTTTTATTATTTCAATGCACCTAGGACTACATTGGTGAAACGCAGTGAATTACTAAACTATTTTTCGTATATCATTCATTTACGTGAATCGTTACTATTTGATTTTTCAGATTTACGGTAATTAAACAATTTTTTTTAATAAAGCAACAATTTAAACAAATATTTAATAGTTTTTATGTAATTTTTTAAAAAAGGGACGAGTTGGGAATATGAAATATTTAAAATTTATTGTTATGTATTTTAAAGCACATAAAAAATGTAACGTAAAAATACCCGCCGTAGGCGCGACGCTGAGCTAGTGAATTTCTTGATATTTCATTCAAATCATAAAGCAAACATATAATGAATTGACGTTTGTAAATAACCCACAATTAGTTCAAGAAGTTTGATATGATAAACATAGTACTATAAAATGAGACTACGAAGCATACAAAGTAATGTCAGACTGATCATAGTGTGTGGTAACAGAACATATAGATTCAATTTTGTTTGGCAAGCACCCTCAAGACTCGTTTAAAATTTCAAGTAAGTTTCAGGTCAGACATACATACAGTTGAGAAGAAAATGCTGGTACTTTACTTTTAGTCCCCGTGTGGCCCAATGAGATCAGTCACATGTAGAGATGAGAAGAAACCGTGTTGTTTTTTAGGAATCAACAGTTAAATTTAAAGGTACATTAATAATTAAATATTCATACATTAAACATAGAAAAGATCTTCTGTAAGTAAATGAGATAATAGAATTGAAGGGCTCAGTAGAACAATATTCCCACATTTTTAAAGAAATTGAGTTATTGGCATTAAATAAAACTTCAAATATTATTTCAGTCGAGTATGAACTTATATGCAACTGTACTGTTTAGAAGTGTACTGAGTTATATTATGGAATTTGCAGTAACCCCTTAATATTTGAGAATAGATCAATGTGAGGTAGGCCCTTGTTCTACTGAACTCTTCAATTATTGATGAAGTCTCTTTTAGGGAGGGCAGAGCATAATGTCTGAATAGAAAAAGAGTATTTTTAAAGAATTGTAATGGCGGTGCCTGACGCCCATGGCTGAGCGAGTAAGGCGTGCGAGGCGACGGGTGAAGCGTACGAAGTGGCCGACACCAAGTAATCAGCTACTAGGTAAAGTATCACGTTTGTGAAATCTTAAAACCCCCGGAATCAAGAATGAAATTAATATCCAGATGAGAGTACTTTCCTCCTTACGCAAGTGTACTTTATTTTACGTTTAAATCAAACTATTGAACCGAGAATGATTCAACTACATTTAGATAACAGTACTCTAGATCCAACACCAATGAAAAGTATTGAATAATTTTGTTTTATATATTTAGTAATCATGTCATGGAGTTAACGTGGGGGAAGGGAGAGAATAAAAAGCAGTACTCTGCCAGGGTAAGTTATCACAAAGGCCGCTGAAGAACCAAAGTCTCGACAGCGAACAAAGGGCCCCGCGGGAACCTGGGCCTCGGTTGCTTGTGCCCGCCGCCACCAGGGGCGCAGCGGACGCAGCGTTTGGCTATATATGACGCCAGTAGCGCTGGAGACAGATACGTGGCAGAGTCCCTAGATCCAGAGAGCAGCGCAACCTAAACGGCCACCGCCGGTCCGCCAGGCAGTTTTCACGACTTAACGAGAAATGATAACACTCGGAGGCAGTGTGGAAATTTCGAGTAGTTTAGCATTGGCTTTTCGTAGATAGGTGATTCTCAACTCACTCACTGTACCGCACAGTTCATCTCGACATAAAATGGCGGAATCGGCGACGCAAAGGAATGCGCTACTCTCAATAGTAGGGACTCTAGCCCAGGGCGGGGTGGCGCCTCTGCCCCTGCGTCACAGAGAAAGGGAAACGCACCCTTCGCTCGATAGACACAGCAGTCAAACTAGGGTAGCAGATCTGGGAGGAGCTGGCCCCCGGCTGGAGAGCGTCTGGTGGAAGCTCCAGTTGTTCCGGCCAACGCTTCCAGCCTCCGACCGAGCCCGGCAGGGGAAAGCGAAGCCAAGACCCACAGCCCTAGAGTGGCCGCCCCGCGCCACACCCCGCCACACCATGCCATGCCGCGCCACACCGGGCCACACCACGCTGGGCCCCGCCACACCGCGCCGTATATCTGACAAAACAAATACATAGTGGAATGAAGGATTGTTCGATGGTTGCAATTGACACTTGTTACAGTTCAAACAAGTTATAATGGAACCACGTTGAAATGAAGCAGAAGTCAGCTTATTTTGTACAGCATTTTGTATGTGTAATTACTCATTGTTTCTCATTTCATTGTGTTTTGGTTTTGAGTTTAATTGTTTTGTGAATTTATTGATTGTAATATTTTGAAAATTAGTGAAGATGAGAGTAATACTCCTGAGCTCAGGAAGCAAAACAGAAACATTTTCAAAGCTATAGTATTAAATAAACATATTCAATAAATATTTATCAGAATGGAAACCAAGGGTTCATACATATCAAACCAGATTATACAAATATCAATTACCAGAAGAGTTTGAAAATATTGAAGTAGGAATTTTAGAAGTAGATGATATAGCTGTTATTCAAAGAGAAATTCCCACCCTTGAGGTGCCTTTACTTAACAATTTAGATGATTGGTTGAAACAAATTCAAATGCAAGTACATGAAGTAATACAGATGAAGATAAAAGGAAATGTTCATTAATTGTTGAGAGTAAACATGAAAAATCTCTAATAAAGTTACCCAAAACAGTTTAAATTCTCAGGTGAATTTTCCCAATGGGAGAATTTCAAAGCGGCATTTCAAACCGTGGTTATTAAAAACAATTCATGAACAATGTAGAAAGACCGTATTTAAAGAGAATGTTGGAGGGTAATGCTGCCCAACTTATAGTTTACCACTCATAGAAGAGAAGAAATAAAAGAGGTCATCTTCGTCAACATATTATGTTGACGAAGATGACCTCTTTTATTTCTTCTCATAAGAACGTCAACAACAACACATCAGAATTCCCACAATTCACTCATAGAAGAAAATTTTGATATAACTTGAGGTATGCTTAATACCAGATTTGAGAATAAAGCCCTGATTACAACTCAAATAACAAGTGTTATTTCTCAGACAAATAAACTGAAACTTTCATCAGCCTCCTCACTGAGGAAAGTTTTAGATACTTTGAGGCTAATATTTATACGTTAAAAGAATTGGAGCATTCAATTGAGAAATGTTATATATTTACTGTGTACCTTCTCTCTTCAAAATGATATACACAAGCAAGACGTGAATGGGAAAAGAAGAATACGTCTGATATATTACCCACTTACAAGCAACTAGGTGAATTCTTGGGGCATTATTATAATGTTTTGGACAAGATACGACAGTCTAATCAAACTTCTGCTGCCAAAATTATTAAAGCTAAAACAGAGTTATCAAAAGAAGTATCAAGGAAATCTTATAATTAGTACTCCATAATGATAGCCATTAAAAATTGTTCCTTGTGTGCTGAACCTCGTCAATTATTTGCTTGTATTGCTCTTAATTGCAATTGATATTACAAGTGCTATTTATTTGTTCTGAAAATCTTGTTGGGACAACAACACCTCACTGCGCCCTACTATTTTATGATCATTTTCTCAATTATTTGGTGGTTTATTGACTGATAGATGATTCCTGGCGCGTCAACTGGTATGATCATTAATACCGCAAATGTAATGCATGCCGTATTGCGGGAGGTGGTGTTCCTTAGAGCAGCCGGCCGTTACACTACTCCAGCGCCAACGTACACGTCGGGTGATTGATGGATGATTCCGTCAACTGCTACGGTCATTGGTCCCGTAAACATAGTGCATATGTTATCATCGGGGCGGGGATATTCTCCCGCTGGATGGTGAGATCCGTTGCCGACCTGCACGTGGCCTTGCGGGGAATTTCCCTTTCCAGGTATCTCCTCATCGGGGCAGGCTCTCAGCTCCCGACTTGCCGCGTGGCACGTATACCGTTGTGGATGTCAGTGTAAGGGCTGATGGTAGAACATAGAAGATGATGATTGAAGAGGAAAGGATAGGATCCGTTGGTTAGGGTACTGCTCCGGCATTCGCCTGGTGTTGATCGGAGAAACCACGGAAAACTACCGATCAGAGCAGCCGGCCGCTAGCATTCTCCTCCAGATGCGGATGAATTCAACAGCTATCTAGCTAGAGTTGAAAAACCGCCTCTGTAGGACTCGGAGCCTAGGACCTGCCGGTCGGAGTCCCCGAAGAGACAGTGGCAACGTTGGCTCACCCGGTCAATGTATGTACGTTGTGAAAAGGTAAATAGGGGTAGGTCATTAATTTTAATGCAATGTTTTTAGAAACGTATTGACTGTGCGAAGAGTAATTTTCCTTCTCATGGAGTAATATATCATTATATTTTCTTTCATCCTTATATTTTGTATCGCAAGAAGTCAAGAATCTATATAATGCTGACAGATGCAAAATTTATGACAAATATGCCAATCAGGAAAACATTTAAACTTCACATGGTACACTTTTCTCAAACAGAATCAGCCATTTGACTTCGGCTTCTGTGTTTGTTACAGAGTTCAATCTTACATCAGAGTTCTACTTAGTCGCCTTTCTGAATTAAAAAATAATCAACCTGTTTCCTCTTTTTTGTTCTCTCTCTCTCCCCTGCCACTCCTTTTCTCTACCCTCCTCTCTTTCTCTCTCCATCTCGTTTCCTCTTTCATTCAAAACTTCAGATACAGTAAACATAGGAGTACTTTCAAGGGCAGGGGGCCCGTAGCTCCTGAAAATGTTGAAAGGCCCTGCAGCCCCTCCACATAAAACATTAATTTCGTAAATATATTCAATCTCTAATTTTCCGCTTTTTCAAAATGACGATTTGTAGAATTGTGTTTCATTTGTAAAACGTGCTTTCCAAGACATTTGGCAACTCTGCCCACCCCCAACCAGTTTTTTTGTCTGTCCACACCTATGTATGTACTGAACGTGCAAAAATACATGGGGGCCTATCTGTCCGTCTTGATGCTGAAAGCATTTCGCTCCTCCCAACACGAGGCGACAGGGACGGCGGGGGTCCCCGCGGCGGTAATTGGATTTGCCGGTAAGGTAGCAGGCAATTCGATTAAGCACCAGCAGACGGAGCGCGGCGAGGGTCGGACCGGGTGCGACCGCCCTCGCTGCCAAAACACTTCACATGTCACTTAGGGGTTATTCCGCCTCATTTAAGGTGACGATATCGGTCTTTAACGTCTCCTAACGTATTGCCTCGCCGCGTTGACCCGCGCTGATTGGAGTGAGAGGATAATGGCGTCGCGGCGGCGTCGACAGACCCCGAGGGAGCGGGGGGGGGGTGTCGAAGCGTCACCCGCAGGTCCAGGCCGGCCAACTCACCAGCCCTGCGTCACCCGAACGGCAACAAAGTGAGCAGGGGAGGGCTAATGGCGGGCTGTCGCTCTAAGGGAATTATTATGAAATGGGTTCGCCGCTTAGATCCCTTGCTACCGGCAAGGGGCGTTGAAAGCATCGCTTTCCGCTGGATTACAGAAGTTAAACGACGTGGGTCCAAGCCTGTAACTTCCCAACGACTTTGCAGATATCGGATTGGAAAAGACCTCTAAAACGTTTATTACTAGCTATTTTTGGCTCCATTTATCTTCCTAATACTTATAAGCAATAATTATTTATGGGGTTGCAACGGAAGTTGACAATTGCGAAACGGGAAACATTCCCACGTAGAAATTGTTAAGCTTCCAACAGTGGGCAAAGAATTATTATTTTACAATACCATCAGTGGTTGATAGTGAATACGTATGGGAATCATTTTCCCGGTACTAAATTGTCCAGTTCTGATGAAGTTACCATCATTAAGTTCATTTGCATCATTACCTACATAATTAGAGACTCGCACTTCAACGTATAATAACGATAACGGCCATCTTTTCCAATGATTCTCAACGCTGGTCTTTCGGAAGTGTTGACGCCTATCTCCTAATGCCCTTGGATCTAAAGACTAAACTTGGATTTAAAGACAATATTAATATTGTAATGATTTACACGATCCCCGATGGTGTGCGTTTGGATGATGAACAGTTCGAAAACATTTACAGCAAAGACGCCATAGTAAAAAATGAGGAAGAAAATAAAGCGAACCCGTACTTGTGCAAGTTTGGACCATAGACATTAGATCCGGCTTTGATTTAGGAACATTTTAAAAGTTATCCCAGTAAAATCGCGTCAGGCAATAAGAAGTTATTGAAATTTTCGTATTTCGTATATTTGTGTTAAGGAAAATATTAATGGAGTCCATTGTTGGAGCGATGAAACGCGTATAAAGAAGAGGGTTTTCGAATACTGCAAGAGAACGCGATTAGATATCAAATTCAGACTTTCGGGGCAAAGAAGAAAATTAGCTGCATCATGCAAAATTTATCCATTTAAATATCTTGACGGAAGTATCAACATTTTAATAAAACAGATAAATTAATTCAAGCAAAAGCTTAGCAAGAAGAAGCGATTAGCAAACAATTGCAGTGCGTTCCATTTCACATTCAAAAACGGAAAATAAGGAAAATAAAAGGAGTTTGACCAAAGGAAAACAAGAGGAAAACATCAAATTTTAGGAAATTGCGGAGAATTTTATTAAAACTAAAACGGAAATAAAGTGTTTCGGAAAACGTTAGAAATTAAATATTTTGAGAGAACCAGGTGACGCGATCGTCAGTTATCGAGCGATCGGAAAAGTGTTGAAGCAAGAATAACAATGCTAAGTTGGAAAGATTTAGCAGAACGTGCCTGGACTGGTGAAGGGAGGACGTGTGTTCGCGTAGGCGATGTTTGAAAATTTTGTAAAGTGCGGAAGTAATGGACATAATTCGAAATAGTAACTGGGAATACTTTATGTACATTGTTTAACAGTTCGTGAAGAGGAATTTCATAAAAAAAAGGGGGGATTTTCGGAATCACTGTGAAATTCGGCAACGCCGTTGGACTTGCGAGAGCAAACGGTAATGAGCGTGGCAGTATGAGAAATTTTGCAACGGTGGGGAGCGCGACGTTGCATTTATAATTAGAGGCGCGGAATTCGATTCGGGATTCAGAGATTTTCTAATAACTTGAAAGGTTTATGAAAAAGGATGGCAGCGTGAATTCCGACAGGTTGAGTGAACAGTGATGCGTACGCGAGTGTTCCGGAACTGGTGGCGACAACGGGAGGCGCTGTTGGGCGTGGATAATCACACCAGACACGCGGATTCGTCGCGGAAGCAGCATCATACGTGAGCAAAAGTATTTTGACATTTGTTTTTTTTTTTGCGAATTGAAGAACGCTCTGTCGAAGACCAAGTCATGTAATTAATAGATTTTAATACGTAAATCTCAACAGAATGCATTCTGGGTTTAATTATATGTGTGAATGGCATTTGTTTCTGTTGTTGAAAATAATCTGTGTGAATAGAGAGTATATATCCATGTATCGTGTATTGTGGGAAAAGGAATATTTATTTGTTGTTGTTCTTTGTTGCTGGGTTATGTTGATGTGTGCAGTCAGAGGCACCAGTGCTATTACAGCACTAAATATTGTAAATTGAAAGGGAATATGAGAAAGGAGGTAATATGAATAAATTTCATGGCCATCTTTGGGGTCATGATTTGTAAAATCAATATGTTTTCGTTATCATTCAGTAGCACTAGAACTGATCCACGCACGTGAGCGCAGTACCTTGCTCGCATCTGTACAGACGCACCGCAGACCACGCCCAGGTGAGTCAAAAGGCCAGTAAGCTAGCAGACGGGCAATTGTGAGTAGGAGAATGGAAGGTTAGTATATGTGCAACCCAACGCGAGGCTAGTGTTTGTTTGTTTGTTCATAAGAAGGGCTAGAGCAGAAAAAATGTATAATTAACTAATATAATAATAGCGAATGAAAAACAAGAGAAAAATATGTTCTCAAAACACGAGGCTTCAAAAATGTATAATTAACTGTTTTTAATTTAATATTCCATAGAGAAATACTAGTGTGTCCAATTTGACTGGACATTACATTAATATATAACAGCGGTATATTTCCAACTTGTGCGTGTCCACGGGTCGAACTCTGAAGTTAATATCGAATCACCCTGTTAAATGGAAGGTAATATGCATGAATTCGTACATTGCTAAGGTCATGTGACTGATAAAACTTTCCAAGAAGAAAATATTGTAAAAGTTATAGATGTTTTATTTCTTTAGATAATCGGCTATCATGAGGCGTTTATTAATTAATGTATTCAATGAAGGATTCAGAAGTTACATGGAACACCATATGTCAACAGTGATAGTCTAAGCAAATATAAAGGATAATATAATTCCGTATATTACAATAATTGCCAACAATTTTTTTTTTAAAAAATCCTTGCCATGATGTGTTACAAGCATTGTGGTTCCTGATTAATACGGAAAGTATTGTAAAGAATATGAGAGAAAAATTATTGACCAAATATCCTAAGTATGTTGTGTATAAAATTACACGCTGTGCGATAGTTGTTATATTTTGCGGACAAAGGGTTAACTTAATCTCAGTCAGGGAACATGAGAGAAGTACAGCGCGCCAGAAAAGTCTCTCCGCAGTGGCACCTTACTGGTGAGAGTGCTAACGACAGAAGTTATGTTGGTAGCACGAGCTGCAGCTTGTAGAAAGAAAATTGGGTACTCACCACAATCATTATAGATGCTGAAGGTGTTGTCCCCTTCACTTGTTTCTCGGTGTTCTATTTGCTACCAAAATAAATGCAATTTTTAATACAAGACTCTGACTCAGCTCAGTGCGTAGAGACCTTCCTGTCGCATTGTATTAGTGACAACTCTCAAAGAATTGATTTTAAGTTTCAATTATTTTTTTCAAGAATTGGTATTAAAACATTCGCTCTGATGTATTACAAAACTATTTGCCAAGGTAAGTCGGCTACACATTTTAGTTATCCCTAGTGTTTATTATGGGAAGAGTCGACTTACTGCAGAAATAAAATGGAGAACAATTATTTGAATATCTACATTCCCTGTAGAAGAACGTGTACAAATAGTGAAGCTACTTTTATGTCCAGAAGCAAAAAGGGGTCATCTTAACATCGGCTCAAAGGAACTGCGAAATTGGACGAAAAACCTATGGATACCGGGGTCATTGACATAGAAACTGAGATACAGTACTTGTTAAAGACATCTTTGGTCTTTTAGAATTATATAGCCCAATTTTTCAAATGGTAACTAAAAGCAATATCATTATTTAAACCAATATTATTTTATGCTCAATATATTATCTAATTGTATAGAAATGTGCAGCAGAAAATATTTTACCTAGCACATAAACTTGTGTATCAAATTTAAACGTTTAATGCCATCCGGCAAAATGTTACAAAATAATGTAGGTACGTGTATCTGAATTTTTTGAAGGGAGTTGTTGGTACAGACACCCAATGAACTTGTTGCTACGTCTAGTATTATAGATATATCTGTATTATTTGAAAATATGTTCCCACTCTGAATGAGGGTTTTTTATTTTTATTTTTTTTATAAAAACTTTTTCTTAAAGCAGCTCCACACATTCGTTATTTGGCGAGTAGTTAGCAACCGCTCCCCGAATTCCAAGTAATGTGGATAAGTTGCTTGTGCTCGACCTAGCAACCGCGTGTCGGTCTTTTGGACACACCAAAGAAAGCGATGGGCAAGCAGTAGTTCGCTGCTCGGCGAATGAAAAAAAGTGTAGCCGCCTTTAAATCAAGAAGCAGAGCAATAGTATATTTCTTAAGTAATTAGTTAAGTAGTAATTCTATAAAAGTATGCTTACAAAAATCACATGGGTGGGATTTGCGTATTTACTCGTACGATTATTTCTTTTAATCTAACAGTCTGGGAGGTATGGAATATGTTTCCCCATAATGTCATGCCGTATTTCAGGCACGAATTCAATTCATTCGCGAAATATACACAATGATCAGATGAAGGCCGCCTGAATTTGAACGAATTCTGAACGCGTAGCATAATGAACTTTACTGTATGTATTAGTCATCGTTTTTCAATAACAGCATCATGCAACAGCACCTTTTCCGTATCAAGAAATCGTTCATAAAATAATATTACTTTATTTCATTTATTTTTATTAATTTAGTCAAAACAGTGACTTATGGGGGAGAAAATCATCTGCCCACGTTTTTTTGAGTTTCAGAAGCCCTTCCCAACAATTTAACTATTAATAGTTGAAACATGGAAGAAGTTTTTAAAAAATAATAATGATAATAATAGTAGTAATAATAATAATAATAATAATAATAATAATAATAATTTGATGATAATAATAATAATAATGATATGATGATGATGATAATAATAATAATAATAATAATAATAATAATAATAATAATACAATTTTAAAAATTATTTTTTATTTATTTAATGGGAATTTATTACAGCCAAATTAGAAACTTGATCCAATGTGGCTAGGCCAAGGCCCTTTTTAAGCCATTACAATACCTACATTCTACCGAGTTCTAACCTTTCGCCTTCTGTATTCACCAATGGTCTCTCCATCGCCTCAAAGCCGCGGAAACGAGCCCCAAAGGGTACAGTTTAGGGAAAAACCCTGAAGGAAAACCTGCCGTCAGAAGCCGAGTACATGCTACTCTATCCGGTTTTAGACTATTTATTTATTTGGCGCGGGCGTCAGGCATTCCCCTTTCCCAGTGTTTGGCCTCCACCGCACCTGAAAACAAACAGCACCACAGAAAATCGTCCACAACGCCCTCTGCCTAACATTTCGATTCCCGCCCTCGCCCCTAATGTGCTTTATTTTGCCGTTTCCTTTTATTTTATTTTAATTTAATTTATTTTTAATTTATTTAACTTATTTTAATTAATTTAATTATAATTTTTTTAACTTATTTTGATTAATTTAATTTTAATTTATTTAACTTATTTTAATTAATTTAATTTTAATTTATATAACTTTTTTTTAATTTATTTAACTTGTTTTAAATTAATTTAATTTTAAATTTTATTTAACTTATTTTAATTATTTTAAGTTAAATATATATATATATATATATATATATATTTTTTAAATTGACTTTTTATCTACTTATACTTAACAATTGACTACAATTTATAACTTTTTTTTTTTTTTTAATTTTATTTTTTTTTTGTACTGTTTACTAACCTAACATAACTACTGAAAACAATTATTGTTAGTTTATTGATTTATTACATATTTCTCTCAGTCTAGGCTCTGCTCGTACTAACCACTGCTTTTTTCCTCCTTAATTTCCGTTTCTCTAGTGGCCCGAACCTTTCCGAGAAATGTTCCTACTTCTTTCATGAAATTGCTCTTTTATCCCCTAGAATGTTTTGGGGGGAGCGTTACGTTCCTATGTTGGAAGGTAATTTCCCATTCCCATCCATTTTCCTCTCCAAATTTCGGTCGCCTGAAAATTTAAAAAGGATATGGATCAGTCTTCCCTATCACCGCAAAGCACACAGATGCCATTACCATTCGAGTCCTTTAATCTACTTGCACCCACCCCCGACCTGAACCAAGCGTACCCCCTCTTGCGTCCTTTTGCAGTGTGTTTACGTAACGTTCGCAACCATAACGGACTCGCGTGAATTTGCGCAACTAGCGAACGTTTTTCGGCCCGTTGCGCAGGATCTCTTGCCTTTTAATATCCGCAAGTCTATCCGAAATTAACCGTTCTATTCCGTGTTCCCTATCTCCCACCATTTCCGGAGAAACGTCTCCCAGACCTGAACTTTCCCAGTAGCAGTTTAATTTTATACGACCAGTAGCGTTGGTTGCTTCCCTGAACTCCCCCGAAAACATCTATTTATAAGTGAGTCAGTCTGTTCACCTGCTATTTAATCAAAGTTTAATGGGTTTCATTTTAAAATCTTTCCAAATTCCTACACCAAACCTCTCTTAGGACTCCGGCATTTGCTGCGAATCTAGAGACTCCGAGAATTAATTTGAAATAATCTGTTTCGACGCTTTCTGGTCGACCCTCCTATCCACTCCCCAAATTTCTGCCCATAATTCATTGCTGGGAGAACTAGCGATTTAAACATCGTCCCCGCACCCTTAAAAGGCAATTCCGGAACCCTGCGCACTGCAAACGATTTCTTTGAGCGCAAATTCTTCCTTTACTGTGCGCCGCCACTATGTGATTACTCCATCCACCATTCATGGAAAATTTTGCCCCAAGATATGTAAATGTTTTTCCCCGGTCAATCTCCTCCTGAGCGTAAAACCATTTCTCCTTATTACCCAGATAAATCCATTCTTGAAGACAACTACTTTGGTTTTTGAATATTTACTTTTAATCCCCATGTTTCACTATACGTTTCTAGGATATTTAAACTTTTTGTAAAGCCGTCAATAGTCCCCGAACATAAAACTAAATCATCAGCATATAGTAGTCCGGGAATGTTCAGGCCTAAATTTTCCCGGCGCAGATGTACCCGCATCCTGTAACCACGTCAATAAATCGTTTATAAACAAGATAAACAATGGCGGTAGAGAGGACAGCCCTGTCTTGCTCCTACTGTCGATTTTTTTTTCGCGTTGTACTTCCATCACCACTGACACAGAAATTTACGTCTTCGTATATTCTGCAACCTTTAAAACTTTACGTGAGACGCCTAGCTCATTAGTTTTGCCAAGCTTTCCTATTGATAGAGTCAAAGCCTTTTCCCGAAATCTCCCAAAGCTGCAATATAAGTGGCCCCTTTTACGCGCAAGCGCCTGGCTACTAGGGTATCTAACACAAGATATTGTCGGTAGTCGACCTCTCTTAAAGCCTGCTTCAATTCTGATATTTTACTGTGCTTTTCCGCCCATTCCTCAGTCGCCCGTTAGTTTTTACAAAATAACGCTCAGCGCTGGAAAAAGACTAATTCGCGATAATTTTGTGGGCAATTCGTATTACCTTTATTCTAAAGACTGGTTGGAGGATCGCTGTTCCACGTTTCTGGATACGATCCAGAATAAACTATTGCATTAAATAAATTTAGAATACTCTCTGGGTCTATGTGCCACAATTCCGAAATAAATTGTGTCGAATGCCGCCCGCGCCGCCTGCCTTCTTATTATTCATGGCTAGCATGGCCCTATTCACTTCATTCCAGGTTATCGGTTCTCAAATTCAGGGACATCCCGGTCCGTGATAATATATATCCCTGTTTCAATATTCGCTATTTCGAGCGCCCGTGAAAATCTGCTCCGCGTCTGATGAAATTGCATTACACATTTCTTTTATTACGCAGTGATCTTATAACGTCCCAAATTGATTTATTATGATTGTTTCTTAAAAATTTCCTCTATTCTTGCTGTCTCACTCTCCTGCCAAGATTTCTTCGTTCTTAATTTGGCCTCTATTTCCTACGTGTAACAAGTAACTATTTCTCGCTTCCGCAGTTCACTGTTTTTGAACATTCTTAAGGCCTACTTTGCTTCACGCCTGCTCACCCCCACCTCCTCCTAAACCATCCTGAGGTCATTTCCCTTCCTCCTCTCCCCACATTCGCATGCCCCCCCCTGCGCGAAAGAGTCTCCTTTCCCAAATTCTTTGCTTGCCTTTCCGGGGACCCCCTCCTCTCTTTCCCACCCCACCGAGTTAAGAATAGCCTCTGCAAATTCCTGTCCTTTTCCTCTTCCTTTTAAACCGTCGTCTTCTATTTGAAGTTTGTTGCTCCCTTACGTGCCACTGCCTGTGCAGTTCAGTAGCATTACTGCTAAATGAACCCCACAGGCAAATGGTCGGGTTCTGCCCGTAATTCGATTCCAAAATCTAATAATTTTTTATTCTTTCATGAGACAACAGAGCATAATCTATTACACTACCTCCATTCCCACTAATAAAAGTTAGTTCCCTTCATTATCCTGTCCATAGTTGCCATTTAAGATTTCGAGATTAAATCTCTCGCATAATTCTAACAATTCCTGACCCTCATTATTGATGACTGAGTCTTTGCTTTTCTAGTTGGGTCTCGCTTCCCGATCGAACTCGAAAATACTTCCTGCTCATGACCAATTCTAGCATTCTGTCACCTAAGACTAGTAAATCAGTATTCGGATACCTTTGCTTCAACGAGTCTAAGAAATTATTGATTTCACCAAAAGCTTCTGGAGAAAAATAACCGAGCCCTGTGGGTGACGGTATATAAATACAATTGCGAGTCTGTATTTTTGCATTACTAGTCTAATACAAAGCAAATTGTCGGGTTTGTTGTAATTTCATAAATAAATTGCTAACCTATCCTAAATATGCACACCAACACCTCCGGGTACCTACCCCTTTCCCTCTACGTTTTTTGTTTGCATGGCTGAAACAGACACATTTAAAAATCTCACCCTCCTTCCACCAAGTTTCTACGAGACCGACAATATCAAATGTGTTTATGTACCCATGGAAATCTTGATTTCCGAGCTTAGAGCCTAGACCGATGTTCCAACATCCTATTCTTAAAGCCTATTCCTGCCTTTTGGCGACCTGGTCCCGACTCACCGCGAGCTTCCTGCTGCTGCGTTTGCCGCAGCCATCGCCCCTCAGAGGTCCTCGCTCAGGCTGTCAGCCGCAAAGCGTCCCGGGGCTCGCCGGTGCCGTGGGCTCCGGCGGGAACGTGAACGCGACCGCCGACGCGAACCGAACGAGACCGCCTCCGCCGCGATGCCGCGGGGTCAGAAGTCGTCCGCGCCGCCCGGCGAGGCGCAGCCGCGGCGCGGCCGCGGGCCCGGGCCGAAGGCGCGGGCGAGGCGGCCGCGAAGAGGCGCCCGCGCCGGAAGGGGGTTTCCGCCCTACTGGGGGTTTTGCCCCTCGCCATTCACGGGACCCCCTCGCCCGCCCCTCCACGCCCGCGGACGGGGCCCCCAGCTCACCAACACGTAGCTGCGCCCTGACACGACAAGCTTGTCGAAACGAATCGACGCCTGCTTTCCGCTCGCTTTCGCCTCCTGCAAATGCGGAATTAACGCCTTACGCGTTTTCCGCACTGCCCCGCTGAAGTCCTCACGGACGCGCACCCTGCCATTCCGGGAGAGATGCTCCGGGCTGCACGCAGCAGCTCCTCCCGCCCCGAAAGAGCCGGCTTGGCCACAATCATACGTGGCTGTCCCTCGCGCCGCCGCCCGGTCCGGTCGCGCGCTCGATATCCTGGAGCTCCCAACCGACCCCGGCTGCTCCCCAAATCCAGGATACACCTCTCCGAGTCCGCCCAAGACTCGTTCCGCTTCTCTGGGATGCCAGTAACAATGATATTGTACGTGCGGCTGGTTCTCAAAGGGAATCCACCTTGCCCAACCAGCCGCTCGTTGGCTGTCTGCAGCGACTGCACTGAAGTCTCTGCCGACGTAACCCCGGCCTGCAACACATCGATTCTATCAATAAATTCCTTATGGGTCCTATTGATAGTCTCGATGATATCGACGTTAGTAGGGGCCGGGATTCAGCTCCACCCACCGATCGCCATGGCACCGCCATCACCGCCGCGCCCCAAAACGCTCGCAAGGAGCCCCCCTGCGCTGTCCCCGGGGACCGCCGCGCGGCGGTAGCCCCTCACCCATCGGCCGATGCCGCGCGCCACTGCTCCGTCGACACCATCCGCAGCGGGTAAGCGCTTGAAAAACTACGTCCGCTCAGCTCTGCGACTGGCGAGAGACTTTAAAAATTAATGAGATTAACATTTCATAAAACTAGACATTTTCGTTCCCTAGTTAAAGAAAAGTTATTTTTAACGGTAAACAAACTGCATATTTGACTTTTCAGCATTCCTCACAAAATAGCTCACCTCCAAGCTCTACTACCAGTACAAGCAAAGGAAGGGTCAACAAAACGTGCGCATAGGGGAAGCTACATGTACGTCAGAAGCAAATCAAGGGGCCATCTCAGCATTTGCTCAATGGATCAGGGAAACTGGACAAAACCCCGATCGAGATGGGGTCACTGACCCGGAAGCTGAAATGCACTACTTGTTACAGGCATTTTAAGCTTTTTTAATTATACAATGCAAATGAAAACTAATTAATTATACTATATCGTTGTTTTGTAAATATAAACACCGGGAGCGGTAGTTCAGTGCGTCAACTGATGTCACTGCAGCGCCTCTGACCGGGAGGTCCTAGGTTCGAGTCCTGATGGAGGCAGGATTTTTGACACTAGCTTTTCAGCTAGGTCGATTTCAGTCGCTGTCTGGAGAAGAATTCTAGCGTCCGGTTGTTCTGATCGGTAGTTTTCCGTGGTTTCTCCGGTCAACACTATATCTGTCCTTCCTCTTCCTTGTCCTATCCTTTCCCCTTACACACACACTTACACTAACATGCACTACACTACCACAAATTCCGGGAGACCGGTCGGAAGCTTAGAGCTTGTTCCGGCTGGGGCGGCGCCCCACTGGTGGGAGAGTCCTGGTTAGGGGGAAACCCCACTAGCCGACGGTAGATCGGCACCGGATCTCGCCATCCAGCGGGGGAAGATCACAGCCATTTCCCGAGAAAAAAACATGCACTACACTAACGGGACTAATGACCAAAGCAGTTGACGCGCCCGAAACACGAAAAAATCAATCAATCAATCAATTAAAATGAACATTATTCTTTTTGATGATCAGTGTAGTCCCTAATTTTATAGAGACAGTTATGCAGCAGAAAAGATTTTACTTTTAACTTGAATTTGTACCGATTTTAATTCTTTAATGTCATCTGGTAATGCATTGTGAAGTAATGTACATGAAGTGTATGTGGATTTCTTGTAGTGAGCTGTTGATACTGACACTTGAACATGATTTTTACGATGTGTGTTGTCATTATAAATACGGTATCAGTATTACATGAAAATTATTCCCACCGTTAAGTCAGTTGTGACAAATACCACAGATTCGTAAATAAATAGGCAAGGCAATGAATGTTCAAGCTCAATGAATTTTCATAGCACAAATAGCCGGTTAAGGCAGCAAATTTCCTTCAAGTGCTTCGTTTGTCAGCCTTTCGTGAAAAACGTCATTTTTTACATGAATGCAATCTAGGACGACGCCATGTTTCCACAGTTCACGTGAATTTAAAAGTCTGTCTAAACTACAAGATAAAGAGTGAAGTGCTGGTAAGCACCAGAGAATTTCACAGCGCTTTAAATCTAATAGTATTGGAGCTACAGCGTATCAAAGATGACCATTATTGTTCGGAAAAACGCTTCTAGACGGCACAGTTATCAGCCGATTGTGGCAAATGCTGGCATATTCTGAATACGGATCAAATATTGAAACTAGTGCTACTATATGTGTACTACTAGTGCTACTACTAGTGCTATAATAATAAAAAATAAATATTTTCCATAGTTTTGAAGATTCGGGAATTTTTTCCATTTCTTTTGTCACGAAATGTCAAAATTCAACGACCCCCAACTGCTGATTTTTTGCAATTTTCGACATGTAACAGATTCTTCCCAAAACCTGTCTTATTAGGAAAGTTAATGCTAAATCCATTGGTGCAAAGCACATTTCCTTCAGATGTCATTCGCGAAATACTTCGCCAGCCATTGGCGAATTTACTTACATGAAAAAGTCATTTTCCACATAAACGCATAGTGTGACGTTGCCACGTTTCAACACTACATGAGGATTTAAAATTCTGTGTAAACTAAAAGATTAAGAGGAAGAGATGTACTGATATGCACCACAGTAAATCTCAGCGCTGTAGATCAAGAAGTATAGGAGGTACAGCGTGTCAAACTGACCATTAATTTAGTACTCTTTGAAAAACTTGAGTTTCGTATAAGCGCCTCGAGAGGGCACAATTATCGACCGAATATGGCAAATGTTGGCATTTCCTGAATATAGATCACATATTGAAACTATTTTGTGCCATGCGAATTGAAATATCTTCCGTAGTTTTGTAAATAGAGGATTTTTTGCCATTTCTTTTATGTCATGACGTGTCAAAATTCAACAACCCCCCACCTGCTGATTTTTGCGATTTTCGACTTATGTCAAATTCTTCTCAAATCCAGTGTCTTCGTAGAAAATGTAATGCCAAATTCACTGCTGCAAAGCACACTTAAGATGCGTTTGCCAGCCATTCGCGAATAACTTATGTTGAAAACGTCATTTTTAATGTTGAAAAGTCATTTCCCACCTAAAAATGCATTCTAGGAAGTCATGTTTCGCCATATCATATTAATTTAAAACTGTCTAACCTAAAGGATAAAGAGTGATGTACTGGTACCCGTGTATATCTTGGAGTTGTAGATCAAATACTACTTTAGGAGCTACAGTATGTCAAATTTGGCCTTTATTTTTGAACTCTTTGAAAAACTCGACTTTTGGAAAACGCCTTCTCGCTGTCAGGGTATACTCTGATGAAACCTGCGACATGTCAGGCGAAACGTCGGCCTCTCAGCCCACTACGCGGCGTCACCCGGACAGCGAAGAAGTCATCGACTCGAGCCGCGGAAGCCCACGCGTACTTTTGGAAAACTCCTCTAGAGGACAGAGTTATCGCCCAAATGTGGCACTTTTTGAATAATCAAATATTGAAATTAATTTGTGCCACGAGAATTGAAATATTTTCCATCGTTTTGGCGATATAGGGATTTTCTGTCATTTCTTTTATGTCATTTCATGTATCAATATTCGACGCCCCCTCCCCCACCCCACTTGTTGATTTTTGCTATTTTCGACATATGCCGGATTCTTTTAAGAATATTATTTTATCAATGTCATCAGACCTAAGGCCTTAGCTCAAATATTCGTTCCTCTTCTCCAGTCCAAGCGCGGTCCCTTTGCCTCGTCCTCCCTCTCTTCGCCGATTTCTAGATTCCATTTCCATTTAATAGACCTAAGGCTTCCCGTTCGCAAGAACTGCAGCTCCCGAAGTCTGTGGAGCAAATGCCGCAGCTAGTTACATTGGGCTGTGCGGCAATTTAGTTAACGCATGCTTCTGTATTCTTCCCACTTTTGAATTCCTCTTTTCTTTCTCTTTTAAGTGAACACCGAAGAAATACTGGGGCATGAGGTCTGTACAGGATCAAAGAGTTTTCTCACAGTAACATTTTGCTATTATCAATACTAATAGTGTACAGATAGATTCCATTCGTTCAGAATGGAAGTTCGGTGCGGGAACTATTGAAACTATTATTTACTAAAAAATCATAGTTTTACATCGATTACTGTGACTTATCGAAAGTTTTATATTAGAAATTCTTTCAATAGCGGCATTACTGGGTTGACTTCCTAACGCGTCATTCCTTCCTAATTACTAAGTTCCTTCTTTTTTTTTTTTTCTTTTTTTTTCTCAGGGAAATATGAAAAATATAAAACTCTTCATTTTCGGTATTATTTTGAAGCATTTATTGTTTGAAACTGTTTGAATTTCTCTGCTTTATCGCATTCGCGTATACTTAATATATTTACTACGTTTTATTAATTTCACTTCGTTTCTCCGTAAGTTTACTTAAAAATTTTTTTTTTTAAAACAACGAATTCTTCTACTTCCTAGAACTATGATTAAAAACAAACTTTGCAGTTTGTATACTCCATTCAATACGTCTTTTAGCAAAAAGTTATATTGACGGTTCAGATTGTGTCATGGATCTTTATAATTGATTCTACATTTAAAGATATATTACATTATAATATATTTAGACATTTAATATACTATTTAATACATAAATTATATATAATACAGCATGTTATATTATCAGTGTACACAAAATTATCGCAACCCAAAACCTTGAGAATTAAAATTAGAATAATGGATACGTTAATAGAATACTTTTAATTGTCATTCTTCCTCGCAATCGCAATAAAAACCATGTGCCCAGAATGCTCCCAGAGCTGACGCAAACAAGGAATTCAACATATTCTCCACCTGCTTGAACATCCGCCATTAGAGGTGAGCCCTTTTCTTTCTTCGCCCTAAGTAAAACATTTCCTCCTCTGCATAAGAAGCTAACGGCCCTAACCACTTTGCAGGGCTCCGCGCGCGGAGTGCCCCGAACGTGCAGTCGGAACTGCCGAGCAGTTACATCGGGCCGCGTAGCAATTTAGTAATTACATGGTTTCGTACTCCGCGCAAATTGTAATATTCGGACTCCACTCCCGCCCGCGCCTCCTTTTGTAAGGCGATGCGACGCGTCGGTCGAAATTTCCCGCCCCTTTTTTCATTAAAACGTTAACTCGGGCTGAAGGATGGAAATGGCACCCGTTTTTATTTCGAGAGTAAATGGATTCCGTTAGGCCGTTTGTGCCGAACGGTTGTGTTGGAAGTTCATTTTCGCCTCGTTGCTGACGGGGAATTTTGTTATAGGTCTCTACTCGAGAAAAGCTGGTAATTGGCTCCGATTTTAAGCTCTTTGGCTGCGAAAGAATTCCGAAATTACGTCATCATGTCTGTTAGATTTTATTGGTATTGCTTCCTTAATCTGTTTATATTTGATGAGATATATTGATTTGAAGATTCTGAAATGTCATATGATCGTACCTTGATTTATCTGGGAGTAAACGCCATGGCAGTGCTAAGTTTATACCCACCATACGGTTGCCCCATGGCAGCTCAGCCTCCGTTTTCTTTCGTAGAGCTAAATAGTTTCTTAAGAACTAACATAAATTGACAGGCAGGTTCAAATGTCATAAGTATAAATGGTAAATTGAAAAAAGAGATGTGACTTATATGCATTTGCATATTTTTTCTGTTAACTAAAACATCCCGTTTCAACAAATTGTATATGTTTTGAGGCATTTAGAGTCAATTTAAGCTATTTTTATTTCGCATATTTTCGCATATAGAGTTTATTTCGCATATAGACATTCAGAGTCAATTTAAACTATTTTTATTTCGCATATATCACCATAGTGGCATATTTTTGCATATTTGGGTCACATTTGCGTATTTTTGTTGCATATTCACCCCTCATCCGAGAAAAGAGCATATTCACTCCTGGCGCGCGCGTGCGTGTGCGTGCGTGCGCGCGTGCGTGCATATTTCGCTGCTCTTATTGCATATACATCACAGCTCTACTTATAAGATACGCTTTTGTAATGTTACGATACATTATTTATAGTGAAAACTGATTATTCAATCATTCGTATTTTAGTACAATTTGAAGGGAACATATTTTTTCTGTTGTATATGAAACAAACATTTGATACAGACGTGTAGCAGTCAACTCAAGACAAAGGCTGCACTCACTTGGCTGAATTCCTGAGGTTGAGTCATAAATGTTTAGGTTCCGACGGGAGGAATGCACATCGCTGGTTGAATCGTCAGATATTCATGAGCAAATCTTTTAACTTTCACTGCGCATTTTTGTGCAATTGATTGCAAAAATTGTCATAGTACATCATACACAGTTGATAAATAACTCTAATATTAAGAAACTAATTAAATTACCGCCTCACACGAAGCACAGGAAAATAAAACTTTAAGGTACGGTATGGTATGTTCGGTAGGTAAGGTATGTTCTTTAGATCGACCACGGTGAAGTACCCCCAAAAATATTTTAAATGAAAATAAAATCTTTTCTTGACGACAGTAAGAAACAATTTGGCCCTACAGAACATTAAATAAAAGAAGTTTGAATTAGCACAGGCTCTTATGGAAAAACTTTCGCGGGAATAGGTTTCTTTCAGTTATTGAAGAAGTTATACGATTAATGTACTTTTTCCTTTTATTCAATACACATTAAATGTTTTTAGGGATCAGATGATATTAAATGGTATATAACATACCACTCCGGGGATTATGAGGAGTAATTTATGAAAAACTGCTGAGAAATTCATCGCAAACGGAAGTACTGTCTCTCGGCCAGTACTTCCTATCAAGCTATCAGTTCCACTAAACAAAACAGCTGATCACCGCCACCATCTGGACGTTCAACGATAATCAGTTTCTCAAATATCGAAGCAGCATTGTTGCGAAAATTTCAATTAAAATTTGTGGATTCTTTAAAACGAAATACTTCAACCCAACAAGAATAGAAATTTAGTAAAAAGTAAAAAGAGCGAAAAAAAGAGAATTAATATTGGCATTTTCAATTGTAAATTATAATTAAAATTAAATTAATTATTATTCATATAATTTGTTCAATTTTTCTCGTGACCCAACGTTGGTGTAAAATCTGTATATGTTTCAATAATTTCAAGGAGAAATTACGCAAATACTACTGTTTTTTTTTCAAAACTTGTGAGACCTTTTTTAAAGAGCTAATTTTGTACAACAGACCTTCAGGTAAAATTTCTATCGTCCATTTTGTAGTTTTGAATTTCTTGTAAATTTTTTTTCAATTTTTTTTTTTTCAAAAATGGTACAAGCACCATATTTTATCGTCACTTATTACATATGTAGAGAAAAAATTTGGAGAAAGTTTTTTCGCCAATTACAAGCCCAAATTACGCAAAAATTACTCGTTTTTTAAAAATTATATACATGACGTTTCTAAAATAGCTTATTTGGTACAACAGCCGTTGTGTGTGTCAAAAATCTCAATCTTGAATTTTGTAGTTTTAATTTATTTATTTATTATTTGCAAATTCTAAAAAATCAAGGATGTAAACGGAACTGAGACCTACACCATTCACTTAAACGTCCTTTGCAACAAAATTTAATCAAAAAATTTGGAGCCATTTTTTAATTTTCAAAATGTCCGAGAAGCTTCATTTTAAGTACCCCCCCCCCCAATTAAAATAACGGTTTGAAATTCCTGTGCCATGCGTCAGAACGATTGGGGGATATCAATTTTGGAGAAAATCGGCTGAAAGGTGTACGCTCTAGCGTTCTGCAGACAGACAGACAGACGTTATGCTGTCAATCGATTTTTTCGGTATGAAGGACGCACAAAACATGGATTCTGGCGACATTTCGTTTTTAAAGTATTTTTTATCTACATTTAGCAATTGTATATAACCACTTCTTCGTTACCAGGGCCTGGCAATAAGAGTTTTTGTATCGAAAATTTGCCGTTTTCCGGCCCACGATTCCATACTTTCTCTTCCTATAGTTAGTAAGTGCGAGAAAGTAAAAATCGAACCAAGCCGAGACGCACGGCCGCGCGCCACAGAGCGTCTGCACGCAGAGCGAGTCACAGAAACTAGTTCTTCAACTCACCAAGAGATGGGGTATCGCGCTTTTTCTGGCGACTAACTTATCCCTTTCCGCGCCTTGCCCCGCTGGGCGGGCCCCAACAAAATTTGCAGGTCCATGGCCCACCCAGTTACTCGCACTCTTCTCAGTATCAATCCTCTATCCTTTGGTACGAACCAGTACTTTATGGTTGTGACATCCCATTCACATCCAAAAGCTTTAATGGTTTACTTTTCTTCGCTGGTTTGCTTAATGTCACTTGAAATATACTTTATTTTCTTTGCTTCTGCGCAGATGTCACTAGATGAATATGGCAATGGCGTCGACCTTAAAGCGTATACGTCTAACAGAGAGCGAAATTAATGAATTAGATTTTATTACTGCTAGTAGTGACAAATCTAAATTAGATTATGAAGGTAATATTTTGTGTTTTAACTTAATTTCCGTGCATCATAGTCATTGTCGAATTTTCTCTACATGTTTTTGCAATATAGGCTAATCATTTTGAGTTGCTAAATTATTATACACAGCCGGTACTGGTAAAGTAATATTTTGTGTTATAACTAATTTATTTTTCCGTGCATGCATAGTCATTGTCGAAGCTTTCTCTTAGCATGTTTTTGCAACTAATAGTGCTAATCCATTTTTGAGTTTGCTAAATTATTATACCACAGCCGGTACTGGTAAAGTAATATTTTGTGTTATAACTAATTTATTTTTCCGTGCATGCATAGTCATTGTCGCTGCTTTCTCGTAGCATGATTGAGCAAATATTAGTGCTAGAGACATGTTTGAGCATAGTACTAGAGCCACTACTACTATGAAGATAATATTTTGTGTTTTAACTAATTTATTTTTACCATTTACTAATCCTGCTGCTATTCCCGCTCCAACCGCAAAATAAATGCTGCGACGACGCTGGGCACTGGAACGTCGGGCATTTAAACAGGGAATCGGTTCAGAAAGGGTTAATGTTAACCTTCACGGTTCACGGTTGAGTCCACTCGGCAAGAACTGAAAAAAGGGGGAGTTACCAGAAAAAAGTCTTAAAACATTTTATTTGAGTACATGCCCAAGCACGAGGTAAATCCCCAAGTTTTCGATCTCCCAGACCCTGTGCTAACTCCGGGGGGTCTAAAAAACGCTGTATTTTTCTGACTTTTTTCGCTTCTTTTTTCTTCGTAATTCTTTAATGGCGCCATTTTGTGTGTCGACCGAGTCTGTCTCCGTACTTCGCAGGGGCGTGGCGTGGATTTTTAATAGGGAAGCGGCATATTCTGTTTTCAACCTACGTCGTTCACGGTGATTCGAGGAAATATGTAGATAAAAGTACTTTATTAATGGAATCTTTAATGGAATATTTCGTGATTAAAGTATTTTATTCTCAGTATTGTTAATAGAAAATAAAATACTATAGAATAGATTTGAAAAATCTTTCTATCTGTACTTGGAAATGTGTAGTTACTTTTACTCGTCGATAAAGACACCCAAGATATATTTATCTCTCAAGGGAATAGAACGAGATGACATTCTGAAGAGATGTTTCATCCGGAATCTAGAACGATCTGTTTTGGTAAAACATTATTTATCAAATAAACATAGGTTCTCCTCATGTGTTGCACTAGAAAATTTCACGGCATATTGCCATCATACTGCAGTGAGTCCTGCCAACAGAACAATCTGGAAACCTCAATGCTAATTTTCTCATTAAAGAGTAGGTTCTTTACTACAAGGTAGTTTCCTCAAAAACGTCTTTATATTTGATGAGAAAGTCCCAGTAACTGTGAAATCCTGTGTGACTCTCAATTTTAATCATCATAACCAACAAAATATCCTAAATAATGACTCAGGAGCATGTTGCTTTTATATGCATTTTCTAACGTTTCTAAATTTAACGAGTCATATTGGAAGAATCAGTGATGATAAGTATTAACTTTTATTTTAAAACAATTACATTTTAAAGTGTAGTTCAAGTCGTCTTGGTTTTTGTGCATACACATCAATTACATCGTCGAAAACGATGGCCTTGTCATCATCATGTCTAAAAGCTGACTCTCGATATTTAGTAAGGCAAGCTGGAAAGTCTTTCATCACTTTGTGAATTTCGAAGATATTTGTACTCTCCGGAGAGCAGAAAATGATCTCTCCGCCGAAGCACTTGTAGCAGGTATAGTCAGAATCAGAGCGGTCAGAATACAGGTTTGGGGAAAGACATCTTCTAGTTCATGATGCTTGATATAATCATTTAATTTACTGACATTCTTGTGGAACTCACAATCAAAATATATGGCAGTGAGCTCACTTCTCAGTCGCACTGAGTCACAATGCTTTCCATAAACGTCCTCAGTTTCACTGAAAGTTCATTGGGAAGGATGATAACTTAAATAGAATCGGTTAAGAAGGCTTAGGAATTTCAGTTTCGACGTGTCAGAAAATCTATCGGATACATGACATATTAAGTTGTCTATAACTTCTAAAAACAATCTCTTGTACACGTCCTTCTCATTTGTATTTTCTACTCTGGCTCGCTTGATGCACTGAAATTCACCCCTTTCTCGGTTGCAACCTTCCAAAAACAATCAAAAGTGTCTCGAAACAGCTTCAGATATTTCCCAAAATCTTCTATCTTTTTCATGCAATACATGATGTCACTGATCTTATTTTGTAAAATGTTAAATAAAGAGCTCATTCAATAATCGAAGATAATAATTCCTGCAGATCACTGAAAAGATTAAAATGGCCCGCAGGAGTCACTTGAATTTTCAATAATCGAAGATAATAATTCCTGCAGATCACTGGTATGAGTTTTTACAGTTTGGACAAGTCTGCTGGTGAAATTCCATCGCGTTGGTGCAGCTGATGGCAATCGCCTTTTCACCACAGTGTCCAAAGCTTCAATTCGCCTAGTAGATTTAGAGAAGAATGCCCCTAAGCCTGACAAAGAGGCGAAAATATCTGCACTTCCTTAATACAGCTAGCCGATTGTCCTAAGACTAAATTTAATTTGTGGGCATAACAATGCACAAAGATTGCTTCTTTACAAATTTTCTTTAATTTGGCCTGAAGTCCAGCATGTTCCCTGCCATAACAGCTGCGCCGTCATATGTTTGCGCTATTACTTTTGTTTCGCACTTGTACGTGCTAATAACGCCTTTTGCATGTTCTAACAAACCAGATGCGGATCTGTCTTTGCTGCAGTCAGTGAAATGCAAGAATCTTTCTTGAACGCCATTCTTCGAAACATACCGCAACACGCTTGTGAGTTGCGACTTCATGGTCACATCAGTTGTTTCATCAAATATTAATGCCACAAATTGAGCATCAGAAATCTCCTTTTCAATTTCTCTGTGCATAACTTCCGCAACTGCCGCGATAACATCATTCTGGACGTCAGGAGATGTTCCACGAAACACGTTGTTGCTTTCGATAAGAGCCAAGAGTTCAGGATTATAATTACCCAAAATTTAAGAATTTCAATGTAGTTGCCTCGATTATGAGACTCAACAGTTTCATTATGTCCGGAAACGCCAATCCCAGTTTTCCTAAAAACAAACCACTCTGATAATATGAGTCAACATTCCTCTGTTCTTTTTAACTTCTTCGTTGTGACGTTGTACAGACAACCGAAACTGCTCACTGAGACTGCATTCAATTCTTTGTTTTCCAAACAATTTGAAATTTTTTAGGGATAGGATGTGAGAAACTGAAGTTTCATGGCGAGCTTGTGCTTTGTGAATATTGTGAAGATCATCGAATCCTCCTTGCGTCCATACTGATTTCTCCTTAGAAAACAATAAACATGGCCAACAGAATAATTTATTTGTATTTCTGCACCCACTTATCCACGGAACATTCTCGTATATTTGTGCCCGAAAATGTCGTATGAAATTCTTCTTCCCTTTCGAACGACACTCAATACGAAGTTCTGGTGTAGGTTTTCCAGTCGCAATAATTTTTGATTTTTCCTCAAAAGAAAGGGTTGAAAATGCATTTTGTTTTAAATGTTCAATTGCACATCCACACAACGGAGACGCCGATGCTCCATCACCACCGTTCGAACTCACGGCGCGGGGTGCAGCCGCAGCCCCTTCCATAATGCTCTGGAAGCGCCGGCCCGCAGCGCGTCCGTCTGCCTACAGTAATCTATGCAAGGAACACGTTCGAACAGTCACGGAGGAATCTCCAAAATTAAAAACAAAATGAAGTTGTCTATGAACACTGATACTTACACGTGCCTGGATGCTTGGTTCACGCTTTATTCACAGTTAAGTAGTCGCGTTTCAATCACAGACCTTGACAAGTAAAACACACTTTTCCTTCCGAACGGAGTCTCCTAAGGGCTGCGCGTCTCGTAGCCTCGCACAGGGTACACAAAATTTCATGCGCCGTCCGCCGTATTCGAACTATGAAAGCCTCGATGACAATCCTCTGGCGAGGAATATACGAAGAAGCGCGGAAATACAAAAGACCACGTATGACCGGCAAATAGAAACTACAGAAATACCAACATTTCATCGAGTTTGATAAGTGGACTAATGCATTTAAAATATAAAATGTGTAATGGAAATTTGTAAGGGAAGCGCCGCTTCCAGCGCGTCTATGGACGCTACGCCCGTACTTCGTACACACAAAATGGCGCCATCCCAGAACCTATCACTACGTTTACGTAATGTGGTATTTAATCTATGTTACTTGGAGCCACTGATGATGGGGAAAACATTCCTGAAACCTGTATGGCTGAATTTTCTGCATAGTAAATTCATATGGTCTATTTCTGATGGTTGATGCCTGTGATATCCTGAAATTATAATCATGGAGTACCACATATCTCTATTACCACTATAGAACGTATAATATTTTTATTTTTTTCTTGTTTCATTAAGCTCTCAGTACGTGACTAATACTGTAATCCATTGTTATTTGGTGTATATGATCATTGGTCTTATTATGGGAATCTGAATAGATAGGGTAGTAATAAACTTGCGAATATTAGTGGATAATAATTTTAGAACAGAATTTTCCAGCTTGTTGGTGTTTATCATCGTGCTTTCTTCTCCATAACAGGGCGCCTGAATTCAGGTTTAATTCTCCATAACAGGAAGTGCTTGAATTCTAACCATCCCTAAATTCTCGTACCCCTAACCCAGTAATGCAAGCACGTGTAACGCATTAAGATTCTAAAAATAAACACAACAATATAAACATATCAATATGTGTAAAGGAATACATTGCACTAAGAAATATGAAATTTCGATGTCACTCTCCCCCCTTCGTGAATTATTCACTACGAAACCATTTGGCAGCATCATCTTCACAAGCTGCTGAAAGATACAAGCAAACACAAACCCAAAAGCACTACTTGTCACTCCACCCCCACCCATGTGCTGCGCAGCTGGACTCGCATATCAGCCATCCCCACGCGACCGCCAGCGTAGCGTACGTACCACGACGGTTAGCCTGGGGTTTGCCACTTGTCGGTTTCGGGGGATTCAATTATTCAGCAACAAGCGCCCGCGTGAAAAGCTAGCCGGCCGCACGGGTGGAGAAGGGGCCGGTGTTCGGAAGAGAGAGACGTCCAGCAGCATGACAAATATTCATTCCTTCTTTCCAGAAATGCTTCGTGGACGATCTTTCGGGCGCTGATACACACGATATTACAATCATTTCATTACACATTCCCTTTTCAAAAAATTAAAACTAGTGCTGCTACAACAGCACATAATTTATACTTCACGCAACACTTACATAATTTATACTTCACGCGAAGAAGGACACGAGTTCTCCAAAATACTTCGCTTCCTTATCAGTAATTCAGAGACGCGGACCCATTTAAGAAGCACATTCTTCTGCTAATCTATATTACAAATTTCTAATGTGCGTAGAAATTGAATAAAGCAACCTCCGGCCTTGCGAGAGGAGTCTATGGTTTTGGGAGATACCCAGGAGCTCGGGAAAAATACAAGAACGATGAAACAGAATTTTTACTTCTTAAAATTCAAATATTTTATTGTTATCCGCCCATTCTCAAGCTTCGCAGACGATTGAACATATATGACACATTATATATCATGTAATATGTAATGTTTCAATAATATATTATATAATAGTACATGATGTATTATATATTCATGGTGTATATATTGAAAAGTACCCACACACTCATTGTATTGGCGTGTGCGTGGAATTGTCCACTACGTTTCGCCTATCTTTTAAATTAACCTGAAGATCAGATTCAAAGATGTTACTCGTAACCAATTTCCGAATTTGTAAATAATTTGGGCGCCAGGAAAAGGCTACACTTGAATCCCTGATTCTGATCTATAACTGACTTTTGGGTATATTACTAATAAGTGTAAATCCCGCTATCTCAGTTGACGGGTTCTTATGAAATAATTGTTGCTACTTACTCCGCAACCAATTACTCAATCTGCCATCCATACGGAGTTGCGAGGAATCTGAAAATAATTCTGAAATGTCTACTCTAGGATTGCACGTATTGTCAAATGAGAATCGGCATTCTTTCAAACTATGAATTATAATCTATTATGAATGCAAAAGTTATCAAACTATCATTGATTATTACAAATTATTGTTAGGTCATGACCATTTTTCTCATTATTGCAATAACAGAGTTAGAGAACCTTTTATCCTTTCTTGCATCTTCGCGCGCACGTAGCTCGATGTCGCCGTGTAGAGTAGACCGATATTCCTTTTTGTTGTAGTCCACGATGATCAGCGACCAAGTCGAAACTTCCTCCACCCACTTCACAAGCACTGCCTATACTCTTTTCTCAATGGTGAATTTACTTTCCAGTTCACTCATGAAAATATTACAAGTCGGAAATTCTAAGCAAGTCTTAACCAGAAAATATTCAAGTTACTTTGTTACTCATGAAAATTCATGGTAAAACACGTAAATTTTACACGTTCCAATTGCACACCTAATACGGGAATATTCTAAGTTTAAGTTCAATGTTCTCTCTCACGAAATATCACAAGTCCCGATTTGATAATTAACCTCAAGAAATTTTCTAAGTTCCACAAATATCACTCGAACTTAAAAAACGCGCAAGCGATCCGCTCACCACCACGACACGAGGCGGAATGCCATAATTCCCAATCTGGTCAACCCCTGGTCAAACAAAGCTGGCTGTGTGTTTTTCTCTATTGTTTAGACAAACTCCACGATACATCCGCTAACGTCACCCTTATTATCCTATTTTAGAAGCAATCACAACGGTGCACCCTGCACCTGCTTCTAAACGAACTCGTTGTTTGTACGCGTAGGCTTCCGCGGCTCGAGTCGATGACTTCTTCGCTGTCCGGGTGACGCCGCGTAGTGGACCTCTCAGCCCACTACGCGGCGTCACCCGGACAGCGAAGAAGAACTCGTTGTTTCGTGTTGCTACGGTGCCTCCCGTGTGTTTACCTCCCAGCTCACACAGTTACTAAGGTGCCCTCGCATCTGTCTCAGGACGAACTTGCATTGCTATGGTGTCATCTGCGTATCTGCACCATACAAACCCACGTCTTTTGCAATATTTACAATATTTCAACCTTTATTTGCCTAAATAAATGTCCGTCATTTTTAGTATGTCACTATATATATATATATATATATATATATATATATATATATATATATACTGTACAATATAGTGTATTTACGAAAGCCAATCAATAAGCAACGAGACAAATTGCTGCAGCTAAAAAGCTATTTATTCAATTAATTCAGTACTTTGTCTCCCTTTCAACATGGACTCCAGGAACTTGCACACTTGTCCCATCGTTCTTCTAATTTTCGTATGCCTCTGCAACAAAATTCCTTCGGTTAATCTCGAAGCCATTTTTGCAGAAACTTTAACTTCTTGATTCGACTGAAAATGTTTTCCACGTAAAGCCTCTTTCAGGGATCCAAACAAGTGTGGCGAGATCGGGGCTGTAGGGGGATCTGAAAGGATCTCCCACTATTCCCGAGTATGTGGGCGTGCGTTGTCATGAAGCAAAAACACAACTTCAGTCAAAATCCTAATTGTGGTGCCACAGCAACCCAATTAAAAAAGTTATAATTTAAATTATTAATCCTTGAAAAAAACAGGAAATATAATTACAAGATCGGTTTTATTTGCTTACTCATTTTCAACACGAAATTAATACCGAAAATCGTAAGATTTACTCAATACATGACAGGCACACATCTTTCTTAGGTTCACCATAAATAAGTATTTTACAGTTGCCGCAAAAAGGGTTTTGTTTTTCTATCCTTTATTCTTGGACATTCACCACAACTAGCTTGTTTTGGTAGTCCTTTTTTTAGATCTGTAGTGATTTCAGGCGATGTTTCAATTACAAATTTCACACTTCCTAATACACAGATGGGGTGATACATTACCCCAAACAATGAAAAACACATAAAGTAGTAAAAGGACTTGTACACCACGTGCACAGGCGCAAAGATAACCTACTCAAATGAGAATACACGGAGTGTCACGAAAAAAGCTCAACCCCAGAGCGACTATCATCAATTCAATGTACTTCTGGGGTGCTCTGGCACTCCTCTGTGTATTCCAGGGTTAAATGCCAAAATTATCACCTTGTTTGTAACAAGGCTTGTTGGCAATAAAGGTCTCTGCCCACTACACTGTAACATACCATGACCGTGCTAGGAACGTGTCAGACACGAAAAGCAACACGATACGCTCTACTGTGCCCACTGCAACGTATACAACCCGTTTGATGCCCGTATGCAACTCGTATGTAACTTGTATGATGCCCGTATGCAATCCGTTCACTCTCGCATGCGTGTCAGTGTTGCGTGGACGTGTTTCAGTCAGTTTCAGACATTTTAAAAATAGGAATGGCTATTTGAAGCTTAAAATTTAGACAACTGGCAGTGATTGCCGTAGTATTGGATGAGGAAGAAGAACAAAACCAAAAAAAATCTCGACGCTACTGGATTCACAATTATATAAAAGAACGGATAACCGAAGGAGAATATTAGACATTATTCAGACATTTAATTGATGATGAAAAGTTTTATCAGTATTTCCGAATGTCTGCGTTGCAATTTCATGTATTGCTTAAAAAATGAAAACGACATTGTCAGAAGAAACACCAACTTCAGAGAATGACTGTCTTCTAAAGAAAAGCTTGCTGTGTGTTTAAGGTAAGTACAACAATTTGTTGAATATAAAATAAAATGTTTATTAAACTTCAAATATTCAGAATCAACTATCAAATTGTCACTATTGCAAAACATGTTCAGAGTGTTCATCAGCAGACATGCCCCAAGGTTCAGGAGACTGAGGCATGGGTGTAGCACTTGCTTGAACGTATGAAGAAGTCGATCCTGGAGATGTAGTATATGCGTATTGAGGTGTAGTTACTAAGCCATGCGGTGCGAGTTGTTGTAACTCCCTTTCGGAAACTAAACTGAATATTTTGTTTCTTACGATTGCTTGACAAAGCGAATTTTTTTTTACTGTTTCTGATATATTCAAAAAGAAACGATCAAGTCCATCGTGTTCACGTTGTTGTGGAATATTTTGCCCGTCTAATAATCTAGACATCAACACAGCCGATGCTGACTCTACAGGTAGAATCTGAGCCCTCTTTATTGCCTTTACCTTTTTTGTTTGATTGAGTTGTGATTGAGGGAAATTATTACAGACACTGGAGTCATTTTCTTTACAAATCTCAGTGTCGTGCGAAGACACATTCATAGCCTCGGTACTGGAAATCGGGCTCTGGTCTTCAGTTGCTGCATCTTTATTCTGATACTCTTCCTCATAGCTTGTCAGCTCAACAGACTCCAATTCTTTTTTTTCGACAAAAAACGAAGCTACAAACGACATTTCTTCCTCGAACTTCCATTTATTTTATTTTCATGGCTGCTTGTCCACTTTTGTCTTTTTTCTTATTTAATGCTCTTCTGAATGCATCCCTTAGCCCTTGCCACCTTTGTTTACAGGCTGCATCTGTAAAATAAGAAAAATACAATATCAACTCAATTACACAATAAAGTGTGTTTATCCGTACGGGTATTTGTAAATAATAATTAATTAATTAATATTTTGTTTACAGGTACTTAGTAACTGGTGATTCGTTTACAACCATTGCTTTTAGCTATCGTATGGGAATTAGTTCTGTGAGACGTGCCGTTTTGGAAGTCTGTGGCGCTATAGTAAAAAATATGTTGCGAGAATGTATTCCCACGCCTTGCACTGAACAATGGGAAAAAATATTGAAGAATTCTGGAATAAATGGAACTTTCCTAATTGTGTAGGCGCTATAGATGGAAAGCATGTTATAATTTTAGCACCTCCAAACAGTGGTTCTTTGTTTTTTAATTATAAAAAATCATTTTGTATTGTACTTTTGGCTTTAGTTGATGCTAAGTATAACTTCATAGCCGTAACCGTCGGTGCTTTCGGCAAAGATAGTGATGGTGATATTTTGTCAAAATCAAAAATGGGCAGAGCTATATTCGAGAGTAAATTTAATATTCCAACTACTAAATTTTTACCGGGCAGTGATGTAAGTTCACCATGTGTTATATTAGGCGATGAAGGTTTTCCTTTAAAAACGAACCTACTTAGACCTTATCCATCACAACAGTCAATTAACGATGAAAAAAACGCCACTTCAATTATCGACTTTGCCGAGCACGACGTGTAGTGGAAAATGCCTTTGGTATTTTACGTCAAAAATTTCGTATTTATAATAGACGTTTGTATTTGAAGCCAGAATTTGCGGAAAAAATTGTACTGGCAACGTGCATTTTATATAATTTCATAAGACGTGGAGAAACAGTAATTTTTCCGGAAACAAATTCTCCTGTATATTTTTAAAAAATAAGACACCAAGGAGGTAATGCAGTTTCTGCCACTTTTAAAGTACGCCATCAACTTGCGGATTTCTTTCAAACGAGTCAAGGCCAAATGTACTACTAATCAATAATGTGTACTACGATGTACTACTGCGTACTACTATGTTCAACTATTCAAATAAATTATAATAAACATACCTGGTTGTTTTAGTTGCTCCGAAATTTCCTTCCAAGCCATTTCTTTTTTCACGATATCCATATATTTCGGGTGTTGAAGATTATATAAAAACTCATATTTTCGTACACATTCTATTAATTTTTCATCCTCCATTTTACACGTCTTTACGCGGCTATGCGTCTCGTTGTACTGGCTACGCGCTTACAACAGGCAACCAACGCGCTCACAACGGCCATCATACACGGTTGCAGCACGTATACTCACCGTTTCGCCGTCTGCGCGCACCGGTTTGACAACGTCGCGTGCCATGCACGGAGCGTATTGGCACCGGCAAAATATTCTCGAAGACTTTCTTTGCCGGTCCGTGCATGACACGCTACGGTGTTGGACGGTGACGGAACGGTCTAGTGGGCATCGTCTCATACTTTTCAATACAAACTATTCTTATTTGCCTGACACGTTCCTAGCACGGTCATGGTATGTTACGGTATAGTGGACAGAGACCTTAATTGGCTTGTAGCCACTGAGACGGATATACGAAGCATAGTGGTTTTTTTAATATTTCATAATTTATTTACCTTCATCGTGTTATTTTGGGTAGGTCACCGTTGGCAATTGTCACTTTATACCTCTTTCAAAATGTTTTCAACACTTCTCGCTCTCGATGCAACATGGCGGCCAGTGTCTGGTCTAGTATTTTAAACGAAGTGGCCGTGTTGTGGTCACGTGGTTCGTGACACAAACTGGTGCTGCGCAGAACAAGCAAAATCAGTGTACCGGAGGGGCCCACCATTTCTTATCACCAAGACGCAACCGCCACCATTTAATATCCTCTCACGGAATAACAAGTCGTGACATGATGAAGATTGTCAAGGACATTAATATTATTTTGGGCTCGAATATTATTTTGGGCTCCTCAGCACATACAATACCAGACCTCGCCAATTCTGCTGAGAAATGGTCACAATTTGTGTTTCTAGGATTTCAAGGGCAAGTCATTAAATAACACACAATATTACGTAGAACCAACGTTTCAACCTTACATTTGACATGTTTGGAACATATTTGGTCTGCACCAACTGAAATCGTATACTTTCCCAGTTTACACACGGATAATAATGTCTTAAAAAGGGACTCCCTATTCAGCAATTAAATGCAGGAAAGGGAACCCTGAATTACGTTTTTTGTTGTTGTTTGTTTCTAACGTTTCCAAAAGACCTAGAAAAGGAAAACTAAAAGTTGTTCAAAAGCACAACGGAAATGTTTTTACCTCTTAGATATCCTTATTTACAATTTAGATTACTTAATTTTTTAGATATTTTCATGAACAGTGAAGAAATATCTTTGTGGTTCCTCATGATTCCACTGTTCACTGTGAGAAATATTTTAAAAAATACATTTGTATAATGTTGAAAAAAAACAAAGAATAAACATAAATGGTGATAATGTCATTCAGCGCATTTAGCACTATCTCTACAATAAGTTTAAAGAAAAAAATTGCAACCACTTTTGAGGAAATTGCGTTCGAGGTTTCTAACTCGCGTAATTTTAATTTTCACAGAAAAGTAATGATTTTTCGAGAAACTTGGTGAGCTATCATTTGAAGCACAAGTATGCACAAATGGAATAAAGTAAAAAAACACCCTTATGTAAATCTTAACGATGTGAGAGATATTTCAAAAATATTAAAATTGTGTAATTTTTGAAAAACCAAAAGAATATATCAAAATGGCGGTTAGGTCATCTTACACAGAAAATTTAACACTACCCTCAAAAGGAAAAAAATGGAGTGGTTTTTGAAAATATATATTTTTTATTTTAATATTGACCATACTTCACTAAACGTTTTCGAAAACGACTAAACTTTTCTAACAAATGTACAAAACGTTAACGAAAGAACTAATTACAGAGAACAAATTTCATTTTAAGAAAAAATCTTCAACGTTGTAATTGAACGAAGAGCTGAAACAATTTCAATAGTTCCCAATTTTCGAAAACTCGTGTTCACAGTGAACATTGGACCTATCTCATCCCCATAAATGTATTTCACTCTTCTTTTATAAGAAAAAATGTTGAGTCATTATTTAGAAAGTTTTGAAATTGATCTTGAGCTTAATAGAAAGTAGAGTAAAGATGTAAAGATTTTTTTCAAAATTGCAAATCTTTCAGTCGGGCTAGTTTGCTTGGGAATACTCATTTTGGAAAACTTCCTACAAATACTTTAGATAGTTTAGGCGCTAGTGACAGACGGACGGACGTTTTAAAACAATTTTTTCGGTATCAAGCCACCCCGAAACGAATATTTCCGTTGAATCTCGAAATTGCTTTTCCGCAGCGCTACATAACCTTTTCTACACTACAATTATGTATTACTGCGTATAGAAGATTGTAAAAATCAAACAAAAATTCATGGCATCAAAACCAGGCAAGAATTTATGCGAAGAGACTGTCAAAAAAGTAAGGGAATATCATTGTTCAGATGCTGTTAGTAGAATAATGCCCGGAAAAAAGATTATATTACGTTGAGGATTTTGGGAAGAAAATATCAAGAACAGAAGAGACTCATTCTTGCAAATTTAAATGAAGTATATATATAAATTTCAAATATTCATATTCTGATCTGAAAATTTGCTTTTCAAAGAGTTCATCTCTTCGGCCCAAAAACATTTTAGCTGGTGCAAGTGGAACATGCACTGTTTGTGCGTTATTCGCCAGTAAGTAAAGCTTATGCTTGATGCTCTGAAGTTACCAACATTATTACCACACACTGACTTAAATGTGTCTTCTTACAAAAACATGCAGGTGTACATAATATGCAATCCACCCCGAAAGTGTTAATTTTTTGAGTGCTCTGAATGTCCCGGGATTTCTACAATGAAAAATATTTTTGAAGAAACAATGAAAGAAAATGTTATCGAAACAATTTCGTTCAAACAGTGGATGAGAACTGATAGATCAAATTTAGAGACAATTGTGAAGTCTAAAGAATTAAGATTTTATTTATTGCTTAATGGCAAAACTTAGTGAATTGACTTATTCATTCACTTCTTCTCAGCAAAATAAATACCTGCGAGATCGTGAAATATCGCTTCAACCTGAAGAATGTACAGCTTTGTGCGATTGTTTCTGGAAAATTTTCCGTTGTCATTGAAGATTAAGTGAACAGATTTCATTGGAATAATGCGAGGCGCTGCAGTCTTTTTTGTCTACTTCAGATTACCTTGTTCAAATGAATCGTTGATTGACAACTAAGTTATTCTTTTGGACTCCTTACTAGACGACACAGTTTCTGTGCAACTTTTCCAGCGATAACTGATTCACTGTTTGAAACTAAGAATTGGAAATTTCCTCCACAGGATTGGGAATTTTTGGGACGGATCTTCTGCTCAATATAAAAACAAGAAAACTTTCGTCAATCTTATATTTCATCACGAGGACTTTGGAATAAATGCGGAAAGGCACTTTTTCGCATCATCTCATGGAAAAAATGCCTGTGATGGATTAGGCGGGACTCTTAAAAGACTTGCCACCTGTGCAAAGCCTGCAGAGGCCCAGTACAAATCAGATCACTAGAAGAGAACTATTTTTTAAATACAGTTTAAAATTAAATCAGTTAATTTTGAAATCTTCTAAAATATATTTTTGCTTCTTCCAAAAGTATCAAAAAGCCTCATTTATAAGCTTTAAAATGATATATGAACAAATTTTTTAGCTTTGAAAATGACTTGAGATAATAGTTTTTGTTTAGTACTGCGCGCAGCTATTTCGCAATTCTTCCGAACTTCAAATCATAATAAAAGTGAAACTGTATTTGCTACGGCCTTCATTAGTGATCATTTTATATATTTTAAGAGGTACTTCAGGAACATAAAGTTTGAAAAAAATATGAAACTGGAGGTTGGGACTCTTGTTGATTGGTCGCTCTTTACTGTGGTCCATAAGGACACCATGACGTCGCATCGGTGTGTTGCCTGGTTGCAACGAGACACCAGAGGCATCGCGCGACGCCAATCATTATTTTGATTTCAAAATGGCCTCGTACATCGATATTGCTGCAATATCTCGACAACTGAATGACATTAAATCAGAAAGTTATATTTCTAATAATGAATATTTCACGATTTTCTGAGGATTGTGCATTCGTGCAACCTGTTCATGAGCATCCACTGATAGCCTGAAAAGACTCTAAATGGCAAGTCAGCCACTTAAAAACTATTGTAATGTGTTGTGGTCGCCCGCGCGCATTCGTAAGTCCCGCCACCGAGCCACGGCGGGAAGCGCGCGGGCCGTCACGCCAGAATGGGCGGGCAGAGACTCGCCGCCGTTCTCGGCGGCGGGCCCAGCCGGCGAGCCACGGCCCCTAAGGGGCCATTAAGCGAGCAAGTCAGTCTGGATCCAGTCAGTGAGAGCGGAACCGTGGCGGAGGAGCGCACGGGAGCAGCGAGAGGCAGTGGCGGTAAACCTACCACCCCTCTTTATCTACGCCGTATGGAGACGACGTGACGCCCGGCCTAGTGGAAGCGCGGGCCCGGAACCTGAGACACATGGATCGCCGCAGCGGCCTTACCCAAGAAGGGACGTCAGCAGAGGAGGCAAACAGAGGGGAATATTGTATCAAGAGAATTTGCCTTGTATAAAAAGGATAAATAAATAATGTTTTACAAACACCGTGTATTGTGGATATAACATAATGGATTAAATTATAAAAAATAACGGTGTTGTGTCGTGACAAAATTGAACGAGCAAAAATGTAAAAAGAGAAAAAATTAAGAAATAGGTAGTGTAGAAAATGATGCCAACATGGCTGCCAATCATTTATGTATTATTTTGGGATGAGAATATATAATGTGACATTTATTTATGATTAGTAATCCGTTAAAGTTTGACAAAGTTTTTAAAACATTAAAATAAAAACAATTCCCTTCTTTCATCCATTCTGAAGTTTTGTGCTAAAAATAAAGTATAACATTTCAGTAATAAAATATAATTGAAGAGATTACTAATAATATCGATTAACGGCAACAGATGACCTCCCTTCCTGGAACAGTTCCTGCGACTGGGATTTAGTTGACAATGGAAGAAGTTCTGTTTTTTTGGTAGATTTGAATTTATGACTTTCGGAAGATGTTTATTTTCGTGCATGGATAAATGAGTGTTGGATATTTCTTGTATGTGCCGCTGTGAGAAGACGCTTATTACATACATTTTACAAATTTTGGAGTTTTTTTATGGAGTTTTTGGAAGTTGTTTATTTTGATATGGACATTTTACAAATTTTGGCGTTATCCTTTTGACGCATCTTCTGGAAGATGTTTATTTTGATATGGACTTTTAAACATTTTGCAGTTATCGTTTGGACCCAGTTTTTGGAAGATTTTTATTTTGATACGGACATTTTACACATTTTGGAGCTATCGTTCTGACGCAGATTTTTGAAGATGTTTATTTTGAAAACTGATTTTACATCTCCAGGCCTAAAACATTAACTACATTTACTGGACTAATGACCAAAGCAGTTGGCGTACCAGGAAATATCAGTCATTTAAAAAATAAATCAATGCACTACATTATCGCTAGATTATAGAATATTAAAATAATGCATATAAATATTTAATAATTCGACATAATTTATCATGAAGAGGGGAGATAACTAAAGGAGGGGTAACCCCAAAGCCCCCTCGGGTGACACCATCGGTAGCGATGCCACCGCACCACACTGAAGCTCTGAAAGCTTGTGCTCCGATGGGCGCCATGCCTAGATAATTCGATAGGAGCATTTAGATCCGTGGAATGTAACAGTGCTTGCCTGACCTACCCGTTAGCGAGAAATTCTCGCGATGCCAGGTCGATTTTGACTAGTGACGGCCAGTATAGAACTCTATTGGTGGTGCCAGTTAGTGACGTGACATCGATTACAAAAACATGGATGTTACAAATTATCGATGTTCAAAATTAAAACATCGATAAAAACATCCATGTTTTTAAACCTCGATACGATATAAAGTTGGTTTAGTTATCTCAAAATACAATTCGTGGGCAACAAAATTTAATTTTACAGTGGCCGTGTTTATTAAGTTAAACCGAAAATAAACTAAAAATAATCTAAAAGCAAGAACAAATAAAACTACTAAGCCTGAAACCTGAGTGCGCACAGTAATCTCAAGAGGTCAGATCTTCCTGAGTTCGCCGAAGGTCGGTACAAGAAGAAAAGGGAGTCCCATGGCGTACGCCGCCTCCATGTGTGAAATGCCGGTACAAAGAAGGATGCACGCAGAACCACGGCTTGGGGTCATCCTGAGGAGAGATAGTCTGCCCAATGAAGATGGTGCTATTAACGCAATCTACGGAATAGAATGTAAACTACGGCGCCAGTTCGATTTTGTCTCCGTCTCATCCATAAGAGACGCATTGAAACCAACACAGCGTTCTTTATGCAGCGTTAAATAGGAAAATACTGTGCCAATCCATAGTTGGCTCAACGGTTCAGAAAGAGGCCGGCAGATAGCACTCCGCCCGGGACGTTTGAAAAGAGTTGAGCATCGAAAGACTAAACGCTCTTTAAACAAATTACTAGGAATAAAACTATTTTGAAGAATCGATATACACACATTTGTAGTGGAAAAAAATGTCCCTTTTTTTATGCCATGGCACACTGGCACTACCCAAGAAGGCGCCACTGATTTTGACTACCGCCTTTCTCAGCAGCATTCACTGCGGGCGCCTCGTGGGTTCATCCCTCCACTTCCCCCACCCCTTCTTCTCCGGCACCACCCCTGCGCCTTCCCTCGTAGCCGCCGCCGCCGCCGCTATTCCGTCAACATGAATAATTAAGCAACGTTGCACGCTGTTTGAAATTGGCAAACCTCTCAACCTCTCTTCACCTGCCGGGCAGAGCGCGTCCTGCAGATACGGACAGCATCTCACTCTCTGCTCTCCCTCCGCTCCTAACACCCTGTCACTTTCCTACTCCGCTCTCGTCTATAGTTCAGCAAGTTTAAAGAGTTCTTTCGAGGCAAACGCGCCGTCGGGAGAAGCTGGAACATGCAGTAAGATCGCGGTGGAGAGAAAATATTATAAATGTAAGATAGCACCATAAAATAAATTACATTCAGTTAATTTTATTTTATGTTTTTGTCTAAAAATGTTTTTCAGCTTCTTTAACAACATAGAGTAAGTTTCGACAGCAATAATAATCAATTCAACTATGAACTTCAGTAGCATTTGTGAAAGCAATCCCTTTTATCTTTTTTCCGTTTTTCAATTTACATTTGGACAGGTATGCGCCATGTGCCCTGTACGTGATAAGACGGCGTTTGCGGCTACTCGGATACATTTTGTGCATCAAAGAGTGTAGGGTCTTTTTTCTTCCCCTCCTAATTGGAAAAATTTCGGTCGAAGTTTGGTTTCCGGCTTGAATAACGTGTGAGGATAGCGAACATCCTGAACATGAACAATATCCTCAGCCCTAGAATATGCATCAAGTAATGCATTTTAGAAGTGTAATAATCGAAGTTGAAAAAAAAACTAATGCTGAGGTTCATAGCAGTTTCTGTCGAATTCCCAAATTCAACCGGAGCTCTGTTAGTGACTGCTTTCCCAGCACCCTGTTACATAAACTATTTTCAAGCGACGGCTTAAAACTCAACCCACTACGTTGAAAATAGTGAGTGACACGAAATATGGGACTCGAATCCTCTGCGATTTCTCGTGAAAAGCAGGGGGAAAAGCAGAAAGTTACGTATAAATGGACATTACAAAAGGAATGATTTTAGGCTTCAAACTGTAAACAAAAGCTGATCGTTCTGTCATCAGAACGCGGTGAATGACGCTCTGAGAAAGTCTGATTTTGATCTATTAAAGCAATTTAGATCGCTCTAGCGCTTTTTCTGTGAAGCATGGAGCCGGACAGAAGTACTCTCAAATGTTCATATTTAACGTATTTCTCGTTCTTGATGAGAAATTCCTGTAGATCATAACATGTTGCTCACCTAGTGAACATAAGGGACTGAGTTGTAAGACGTCACGTTAAAAATATATTTCAGTTACATTAAAATTAATTTTTAACAAATCAATCAGTATATTTTTTCGCCATCCATAACCCCCCTTAATTACCTCGTACCAACGGCCCTATAGACGGCACAGTTTCATAAAGCCTTTTTTTTTATCAAAATGGAAACGACTTCAAAGGGCCAGCATACCAGTATTATGAGTTCAAAATAATTTAATGCAGAGGTTAAAGTATCAGAGGATAATGTAACTTCTTAGACAATTTACAGGTAATTTTAATATAAAAATATATTTATACAATATTATAATATATTTAATATATTTTATAAAAACACCAACGTCTGTACAAATTGCACATGTGTCACCAAAGCTTCCTTCTGATAACTTCTAAATTTTCTATCTGCTAACAAAGCCTTCCGCAAGCATGTCTCAGAGAAAGTCATCCAAATACTTACTCGTAAATAACTCGCAGAAAAATCTCCACCCGTGACAATAATTGATCATAGTATCTTTGACAAATAATCCCTTTAACCTTACAACCCAACCTTTTTCCACATTTTCTCTGTTCGCATTGTAATTCGTTTAATTCACGATTCCTGTCGTAATTATTTCTATCCAATATCATTCAAATAATAATTTCAATTCACTTTTTTATAATAGATACTTTACATTTCCGTTACCGTAAATGTACAATCAGAGGCTTTTTTTTTTTTCAAGATCCTCAAGATCATTCAAGATGGTGTATTCGCAACAAACTGATTTCAACGAGCAGGCAACTGATAATAAAATAATATTAATAAGTAAATAATACGTAATTACTACCTTTCGTCCGTTTGGAACAGCACACTAGATTAACGTGCATTTACGCAAACATACATAGAAGTCATAAAATATTTGATCTTATCATTTTAATCATGAATTAGGGCGATTTTAGTAGTTATAATAAGCTGAAACGATAGATCAAAATAACGGGAGCGTATACCTGAACTAAATACGTAATATATTATTGATAAACTTTCGATAAAAACAGTTTATACTGAACTCTTAATAAAAAATAGAATTGATAACAAACCACTATCACCTTTTCCATGCAAAAAGTAAAATTTCCTTTTCGGGGTTCTTCAGCTTCTGTTCCGCCTGCACCTTGAGAGAACCCAGGTATCGTCAGGTTTCCCAAACTTTCTTCTCAACTTGTCGTTCACGGAATCTTCTTGGAGTTGCCAGACTCTACATGGCGAGACACGAGCAAAGCTGGCTTCCCCCAAGAAAAGCGCCGTTTACTTTCGCTCTCTCGCCAGCGGCTTACTTAAACCAGGGTCCAGGAAAGAACGCGTTCGCCCCGAGCCACGTCTTTAGAGGTAATGCAACATTGAAGGCCCGCGGGGAAAGTACAATGGCCCGACGGCCCGGAAAGAAACCAAGATGGAGGAGGCGAGCCAGAGCGAGAAGGAGCAAGGTAAGAGATGGGCCGTGTATTTAGATAGGGCCCGCAACTGATGAAACAGCTGATCAACGCTGTCGGCGGGAGGAAAGTGGGAGAGGATGAGAACGGAGGGGTCGGAGGGCGGATGAAAAAGTGCTGAGAGGATAATCGGAAATCCCAAGAACGATAAAGAAAAAACTCGGCAGTGCTTTCAAAAGAAATCCAAGCATATTTGGGAGAGTGGTTGAAGACTTTAGGAAGGTTTTATTCGATCAAACATTTCTTTTAATAATACAATTTCATATTACGTCGAAGTTGGTTGTAAAACTAGTTGAACATCGAGGCCGTAGAGCTGAAGTTTGATTAAAAACACATACATTCTTTCACGTTGTCTTTTTTACACTTGAAAAAATTGGAGATCCCGAGAAATTGCATAAGACATCATTTAAAGCCCCAGTGACCACTTACATATTAAATCATGGAATATATCTCTAATGCAAATATTAACGACGAAAATGTGTTCGAGATGTTCAAAAATATTACGTACGTAGGTGTCACTTTTGAAAATTCTTGGAACCTATTTGAGAAAATATCGTTCGAGCTTTTCAGAAAACGCGTAATTTTGGGCTTATTTTCACATAAAACTTTTGAATTAGCTGGTTTTTTCGTCACAATAGCAGTCTCGCACTGGTACTCACAAATGCAATAATGTATGGAAAACGGTCATAATGTTAATATTAACGCTGTGAATGATATAAAAACTTACTTTTCGTAATTTTTGAAAAATAAAACGAGCATATCAAAATGACGTTGATGTCATATTATTTAGTGCATTTAGCACAACCCGTACAATATATTTAAAGATAAAGTTTGAAGCCCCTTTTGAGAAAATCTTTCTAAAATGTTCTTTATTTCAAGGGAAATTACGTGAAAACTACCTATATTTTCAGAAAGTTGTTGTACATGACATAAGTTAATGAGCTAATTTTAAACATTTTTTCGATATTATTAGTTGTAGCAGACGCCGAAAAATTTTGAATTTTCGAAAATTGAGGTAGTTTGACAAAAATGGAAACTCTGCCATTTCTTTAAACGTCATTTGCTCTATCCAATAAAAAAAATTTATCCAAAAAGTTGGAGTCATATTTGAGAAAATTTTGAAAATACACTTGTCTTCATGTAAACTACCATCAAAAATTAAAATACCCATTGCAAATTCAAGGGACTGTCACATCAGCCAGATCGATCGTGGAATTTCAAGTTTGGTAAAGATCTGTTTGTACTTTAGCAATTTGCGTTCACAGACAAAGCACACAGCCAAACGAATGGAAAGAGAGACGATTTTTCGCACGTCAATTTGTCGGAATTCAGAGACCAACAAAACGTTAATTCTCACTACACAACGTGTTCGGGAAAGTAATGTATCATATATAAGAATAACCTTTATCAACTTTTTCGATATTGGGGATTTACGAAACGAAACGAAACGTGAAGTTCCCAAACTTGCAATTTCCGTTTAAAAATACAGCATTTGCCATATATTTGCTCTACTTGAGCAAGAAATTTGAAGACGGTGTAAAGAACGCCTTTATTAAACATTACTTTCAAAATCGCAAGTTAACCAGGTTAAGCAGGTGAAAAACGCTTTTAATTCAATAAATAAAGATAAAGTGATTAAGACTTAAATAAAGATACTGTGAAAGCGATATAAACGAGTGACAGTGATTTCTTCATATTACAATGAAATGTTTGCCTTATTTTAAAATGGTCAAAATGTGTAAAACTATTTGAGAAGATTGATATGCCCATCTACGGGGCACATTTTTGTATTATTTACAATATTAACGTAGTATTGTAGTATCATTATCTGGAAGTAAAATGTCGCCATGAGGAAGGTCGCAGCATGACGACCAAAACGTTGGCCTAGGATGCAGCACCATCCATCAAGTACCACATTGCTAATCTCTCGAACAACTTCTATTCAAATATATCCTCCATAAATGAAATAGCCCACTACAACATAGCCACTCACAAAGATTTCCCGACCCGAATCCGTAATAGACATCCGGTACATGCCTTCCTGAAAATTTTTTCGATGTAAACTGAGCGTAGGTGCTCAATGAGCACCCTAAACCTGAGTAGTAGATAGATTAGATTTATTTTTAGATTAAGTTAGCTCTAAGCCCCAGTCCAAAAACATGTGAAAGAGAATTAATACTGAACCACGTGAACCATCTGAAATACTGAACCATCAATTGAACAATAAATATAATTTAAAAAAACAACCGACAGCCAAGTAGATAATTACTCCGACTGTGGAATATTAAGCTTGCAAGAAATGGTATTATTATGTTATCAATTATTCGGGAGCATGCAGTTCTTTGCAACGAGCCGTCAATACAATGATTTAATAGTATTGCTAGACACATCTAAATCCAAACGCATGCTCCACTTATTTTAACGTCCGCTGCAGTATTTTAACTGCTAAGGACTTAATTTATTTTTTAGATGGTTTGTTGCTGTGGACCTAAATGCGTGTTTATGTATATGAAAAAAAATATTAAAGATTCTTTTATAAGATGATCTTCTACGCTTCCGTGGATTGTCAACTACTTTTTTAAGATGACGTTTTAAAGGTGCCACGGATTTTTAGTTATTGTCCTTTCTATCACATTTTATTTAATTTTCTAGACGCATTGGAGGCAACATCTGTTCTGGACCCCGCTTTACATATTAAACAAATGACCTTGCTCGCAGAGTGGACGAATTTATTTAATTGTTTCCTATGTTCGTATTAAAATTATAATTATTTAACATCTGCCCTCACAATAGTTTTTAACCTAGCCTATTCAATTTAAACTTCCGGAAAATTAAAAACGCGAGAATTGCGAAGAATATCCATGAATGAAGACAACATACAATAAACCCTCGTTTACAAAAACTCGCTTACGGTGAATACTTTGTTAACATGAACAAAATTTCGGTCCCAGCAGCGACGTACATGATCTTACAGCAAGTTTTATCGGTCAAAGCGAATTTCGCGTAGCACAAATTACTAACTACTTTTCAGACCGTTGCATCATTATATTTTTTCATTTAACACGATATTTTAATGTATTGAGACATAATATACAATTATATTTAATTAATTTAATTATTAGTTATTTCATGTGAAATGTGTTCCAACAAAATGAGTTTGGATGCTTCACTAGGGCTAGTCCAATCGCTGTAAAGTGTCCTAAACCCTACCCCTATCCTTATTCCTTCCCAATTCTGGCCGCTGGGTAGTGACGCAGGAGCGCGTAGCAGGAGGCGCGTACGCGGAGATGCTACCTGGCGGTCCTCTTGACAACTGGCTGCGACGTGACATGACAAACTTAAAAAAAGTTAAGAGAGAATTACTCCCCGGCGCCAAATGTTAATGGAGGATTACTTCCCAGCGCAAAGCGCTCAACACCCCTTAAGGGACTTGGAGACACGTTCCGTCGAATTGTAGACGCAACAAATTAAAATAATAATAATAATAATAATAATAATAATAATAATAATAATAATAATAAATTTAAATATGTACACGAATTTTGAGCAGAAAATCAAATAATGTTCAGTAAATATGAGTATGAGATGGCGATGGGGATTTAAAACTCGTGAAGAGTTAAATAGAAGTAATTTCTATTGATTATTTAAAATTATTTTAAATAAATAAATAATTTTATAAGAACGAATTATTGACAAGACAAAAGAACCCATACGCTACAGAATCAAAGGACAGAACAGCATCGAAGACGCGAATGAAACCATGAAAACAAGGTACAAGTGAGTGCAAGATGAGCTTCTGGAAGAAAAATTTGACCAGAACGTTTTCGATTGGTCGAGAGTAATATGAAATTTTAATGAGTTCAATTTATTCAACTATTAACTTATACCTATTAACCAACTTATATATTCAAAAAAGTGCAAAAATACAAGTTCGCGGCGGACTAAATATCGTAGAATAATAATATTAATTATTTGTTGGATTTTTAATTACTGAGTAGCACCAATGCTCTATATGGAACAATAAGTCGAGTCGTATAATAGTAGCGACGAATAACATTCGGACGACAAAGTCGTAGAACTTGAAGTGTGGACGCCCAGAATTGGGATTTAGATAATGGGAGCAGCGGCGACGACGCCCTGGAGGGAGCTTCGACGCATCGCTAAGAGAGCTGGGTTCGACGAAAGGGAAATGTTTGAATTATAAGAATTTTTAAAAACAGCCAAAAGATCAAGGCCAAGAATTTTAATTCAAAAACAACTTACGTCTAAATGATAAGGAGTAATGATGGTCATCATTATCATAATAAGATTTTTGCATGATAAGATTTGTTTGCATAGAAATCAGTAAAGATAAATATGTCAACGTTATCATATTCAAGAGAATTATTTTTTTTTTAATTAAAAAATATTAAATATTCGCAAACTAAAAGAATATACATATAATTAAAATAATGGTTACAGCCGGTAATTCATAAGCTGTTATAACTTCAGTAAAAACATCATTTGTTATTATTTATTTAGAAAGTGTATAAGAAAAACCAACAAATACAAATCCCATACTCATAAAAATCGTTACCAGCTGTGAACTCGTACGAGCGGGTATTTTCAGGCTCACGAACAAGGTATTCAGATCCTGAGAAGTGAATATTGCGGCGCTCTATAGTAAAAACCTGAGGTAGCCAAAATTAAAATTAAATATAAATGCAATTAGAAAGAGTTATCAATTAAATAAATATCGAATAACACTATTTTTTATAACAAGAATACCGATTTTTTCAGTCCCTTGCAATTCGTGTTAACGAGGTTTTACTGTATTTTTGGCCATTCTATCACTCAAACCACGCGTACGCCTCACAAACACGCGCTCAGGAGAGTGCATTCCGATAATAAAAACAAGTATTGCAGCAGACTGGTGGAATTGTCTTATCTCCATCATTAGGCAGCCACTATGTAAGAGTTATCTCTATTTTTATCGGGGCCTCCCCGCCTGAAGCAAGCAGGTAACTTGCCATCTCCCAGCGCGGGCTGATGAAATTCGCGCCAGGGCGGAGTGTGGCCGTGGTGGCCAAAGTGCTATTATGACGTCACGTCACGTCAGAGGAAGACGCGAGTTCTCGCTCGCTTGTGAACTCTTGAATGCTTCCCTTGCGGCCTTGCATCAGCCCAGCTTATGCTTTGCTTTGCTTTGTTTTGTTATGCGTCCGTGGCGTCAGCCAGCGGCGGTCCTGCATAAATACCGGAACGTAAGAATAGGTGGGAACAGACGACGTTGAGTTGTTTACCGGAGTCCATCGCTACGTTCTTGAGCTTTGTTCTCAGTTCGCTTTCCTGCGCGTCTGCTTGAGGTAAGATTTTGGTAAAAGTGAGATTCCATATTTAAATTTCATATTACAAGCGTGGGTTCAAGCAATGACGGTAACTTGTTATTTTTGTAATACATGCGTAATGATAATTGTTAATAGAAGTCTAATTATTACCATTTATCATTCATCAAATAAGAGATTTTTATTTTTATTTATGTGATTGTGAAGTATTGTTTCGTTTGTAACAGTACAACAATATTGGTATCGAGAAAGATAGTGTACGATTTCAGAAGAGATCTGAAGGGACATTAGTTCTTCAAAACGTAAACAGCACATGTGTCTATTTACTATCAAAGTCCGCTGCAGAGATAGTATTTACATTAAATATTTACATTTTGCTTGAACTATGAGTATCAAAGTTACGGGCTACAATTTAACAAACGTCAATAAATCAAAGTAAACAAGGGAAAATAACTGCAAATAAAAGTGTACCATATTTGAAATTTGTTTTCCTGTGAGTATAAAAATAGTAATTGAAACTAATACTTATTTTTTATTTTATATTGCACCTCTTCCACCATTTCAATTGAGTATTATAGTGATTTGATGATACAGTAGTTTTACTTAGTATACTTAACGTTTGTGGCGAATACAAAATCAACATAAAATCAGGAAATTAACTCTCTGAAATTTGACCCTGAAAAGACCGTATTACTTCAAATACAACGTTAATCTTGTAAGGCTTTTAGTATTTACTTCTTCGTGGAGTAGAATACATACTCGTATATTTTATGCTTAACAAAGGTTAAACTAATTAAGCTCTCGAAAGTCAAATGGAGTCTCATTGGATACTTAGTTTTGTTCGACTTTTCTGAAGAAATTTGTCCATTTCACAATTCGCACTTTTTTTCTCTTCTCGTACCTTAACAATTTGCCTCTGATTTGTCTACTATTCCGCATGAAAAATTTGAAAAGCTGGAGGAAACATTATTATTAACTATAGGGACTGTACAAATTTACAAATGTAATTATTGCGACAAGGTATTTGTATCTTCCAAATGAAAATTTGAGCACAGATCAAATTCTTCATCGTTTATATTTGCAATATTAACACATTCGTCTTCGTCTTTTTCTTCTTTTCCTTTTTCTTCTTTTTCTTCTTTTTCTTCTTTTTCTTCTTTTTCTTCTTTTCTTCTTTTTCTTCTTTTTCTTCTCTTTCTCTTCTTCTTAGCCAGTTGGTGTTATCGTGGTGCCGGTGTATTTCCTGCAGATTGTTGCGCCGTGTTGACGATGACCGGAAGCCCAGCAGCGGAAGCGCCTGAAGGGGCCACGCCCCCCGCGGCGATGCCCACGCACGGTCCCACGTGTCCCCGCCGCCAATGGTTCGAGTGGGGCCAGCGCGACCCCGCGCAGGGGCGCCGGGGGGCCGAGCAGGCGGCCCCGCCCTCCCGCTGGCCTGCTGGCGCCGCGAGGGCGCGCCGGGCGACGACGGCCAGCAGGTGCCGCGCTGGATGCAGTGGCGCCGCCCGGCGGACGAGGCGGGCGACTGGCCGCCCAAGAGCGCGCACGAGTGGAGGGAGCAGTGGCTCAAGCGCTGTGGCTGTGAGTAGCGCGCTGGAAACTTTCACAAAGTACAGCTGCCTGAACACATTTTAGTAGACTCAAAATAAGACCTCTGTGGTTATTTCAGTTGATCACACCTCTCAGAAAATAATTTTTGTATTGTACTACGAAAAAGTGTCCAATAAATAGATGAAATTAAAACATGAGGGTAAATTAAAAATAAATGGGATAATTATATTTGCGGAAATATTGGAAGATAAAATAGCATACACAGTGAAAGTAGATCGGTAAAATTTACATTATTTTGCAATCTGCTCCAGTTCGTATAAAATATATTAAGAATTACACGACGGAATAAATTTCACTTCAATGATACAAGAAGGCGGGTTAAGAAATTGTCTGGTTTAATGGTCAGTACTGTAGCGTTTAACGAATAACTGTGGGAATCTTACTTTGTTGAGCCTCCAACAGGCTTTTATCCTCTCTATTCGTTCAGCAAAAACAAAGGTGAAGGATTACAACTCCACTGGGACTTGTAGGAAAAGAGGAAATAGTTTATGAATCAACGCGTTCTTTAATCCAGATAAAAAACATGTACTACACTTACGGAACTATGAGCTCAGTAGTTCACGCACCCGGAATCATAATCAATAAATCATCTGCAAAAGATGGAAATTGCTGTACGCTCTTCCGTGCATAAGCTCCCTACTAATGCGACTAGTGGCCACAACAGTTGATTTGCCCTGCAACATCAGTGAAGCTGGTTGCGTGTTGTGTTGCAGGGCGCGCGAGCGGGCCACGCCCCCAACCCTACTGCGCCGCGCGGGTGCCGCTGGACGACTCCCGCTGGCTGGAGGACTTCTACGACTGGCACTGACCGCCAGGCATTGCGAAGGCCGCAGCGCTCATGCCACTACCAGACCACGAAAAGTGCAATTTTTTGTGTTTTATTTAATTTAATTTAATAGTTATCCTCTCCCAAAGAGAAAATCAATTTCAGGCTTGTTTATGATGTGAAGAAGTTTATTAGCAAGTATATTTTATTTATTTACTATTATTTTTTACGTAAAATTCATAAATTAGAAAAAATAAAGTGAGAAATGAACTTACAACCAATCTTTATGGACGGTATGCGATGTTCTGTGATTACATTATAATTGTCGCAAATCACGAATTTGGAATAATATTTCATTTAGGATTCCTGATGTATGATACAGATGAAATTGTTATATCATTTTTATAACAGAAATCTACAGAGAACAAGAATCGGATGGAACATGATCGAGATTTGGAATAAATAGTCGAGACCAAACTTGAAATACGCCCAAACTGTTTGGTTTTGCTTTAGCAAAATGATTACCTCAGCGTTTAAGTATCATTGTACCCGCTTTAAAAATTCTTTTTTCAATCCAAAGGACAAATTACGGCCATCCATTTGCACTGTATGATCTGGCAGATTACTTAATTTTACGATTAACCGTATTAGGTTCACATTTATTTTGTCTGTAATTCGGTTCTTGAATTCGTTTATTACAACTAGCATTTTTGTAACTTCATTAAGTGAAATGTGTATTTCTAATATTATTTATTAATAAAATTCTAAACATTATACAAAACATCGCACCATTAATTATGACAGTCGTTTTCCCATTAGCCTGTCTGATATTTTTGTCATTTACTCAATGTACAAATATTATATATACTTTCATTATCTTTCATTCTTCATGATCGCCCTCATCTTTGTATTGGAAGGCAAAGACAAACCACGACTGTGGTCTTTTGTCCAAGAAAGAAGACATACAAGCATTGGCTTCTCCCTTGCCTATGCTCAGAAATGAGTCGGCGCTGAACACGAAGACAGATACCCTTTATCCAAATTCTTAGAACTAATAAAGTGAAAGAAACAGACTTTCCCTTCTCAATTACTTTTTACTTCAGCTTTCCCAAGGAATACCTTTAGCTGCTTTGGTAATATGGGATTTCCCTTATATATATATATATATACATATATGTATATATATATATATATATATATATATATATATATATATATGGGTGTGTGTGTGTGTGTGTGTGTGTATAATACTTTGAACTGACACAATACGTTCATTTGCGTTATTTATCCCAAATATAACAAATTGAGATTGACGTAACAACTAGAGATCTAAGAAATAAAATGTGTTTTGATAGGTATTCTATCGTATTACATTTGGAAAATTCGTTCATATCCTCTTTTTTAAATTTGTAAAACTTGCCATGGATACAAAAATGAGATTTCCCTTGAAAATCTGATCTCGAGACAAGTACACAACGTTCAATTCATTCTTCAGGCATATTCTTGCTTTCCATGACGCAATCCCGGGTTCGATTTCCGGAAAAAACAAAGTTGACATTAGCATTTGAAATTTTCAAACCTTCAGATATTTTACAAGATATTATTTCAAGATTTAATTTTGAAGAACAGATTTCTTTAAGAGAAAAATCTCTACCTTCAATATAGCAATTGTAGGTAGACACTGAAAAAATTTTGAACGTTCGCAATTTTCACAAATTCAGAGAGCTTAACGAAAATCGGACCTGTACCACTTTTATGCGTGTACGCTCTATTCGCGAAATAGCAAGAAAGAAATCAACCAAAAAATTGGAGCCGGTTTTGAGAAAATTTTGAAAACGTCTTTGCGGCTTCGTCAAAAGAACCTCTAAAAATCAAAATATTTCTTTCAAATTCGTAGAGCCTTGCGTTCGGCCAAATCGATCGGGAAACATCAATTTTGAAGAAAATCCTCTTAACAGTTTAGGCGCTAGCCCAAAGAATAGGACCAGGTGCAGATCCACAAGAGGAGATATGAGGGAAAACTGGCCCCCAAAAAAGTTAAGTAACAATTTTAGCTTGTCAAGAAAATTTCAGTAAAAATATTTTCAGATAACCATTAAAATTATATCGCAGCCTGAGCTGGGATTAGGTAGCGTCATTCTACTTAAAAGTGCAGTACAACACATTGCACCAAAACATTTTATATCCCTTTATGTGACACTCACAGAACCCTTAACTCGCGAAAAACCATATGTGACAGATACGTAAATCAAACAAACAAAACCCCCGCAGCATTTACCCCCGCTCTAATTCTTGGTTCCTCATTTCTTTAAATTTAATTACACAACAACGTCCGTTTTGCAACATTTTAAAACAAATTATTTTATTTAAAACCATAACGTACTGATTAAAAAGAAATTTAATAATGTTATATGTTCTTAGCATTACTTAACAAATAAGTTGCCTTGTTTATAATTATATATATTGAGACGAAACGAACTTGGTCCATTTCTCTCATGGGTCAATTGAGAGATGGCTACAACCCCAGTGTCGCCATCCCAACATTTAAAAGCCGCGCTGATGACGTCAAGGGATGGCGCGCAGCGACGGTTGTGTGTAAACCCGCGACCGAAAAGATGTCAGCCAATGAGGAGAAGGCCGACAAGACCTAAAATTGCCATTGACCGGCATCGGTCACGCGAGGTGTCCGATAACCATCACCTCGGCAGGTCGCGCAAGCGAACATTCTTCTTCTGAAACCGTCGCGGGGCAAGTCGATTCTTTTCTTCTCAAAATTCGTCGTGATGAAAGGCAAAAGTATTTGGCTATGAGATTTAAGGGCGAAACGAACTTTGTATTTCGTGGAACAATTAGTTTTTCCTGAAGCAGTTCAGTTAAGTGTTGTGGGGAGCTACGAAACGTTAAAAGGTAATAGTCGCACAAAGGCCGATCTAACACTGACTAGTAAATTCAGTAGGCTCGAGTTAGAGCGGAATAGAAATACTTTCAATTTGAATAAACAATTGGTAGGGCCCGGCAACAGAGCGGCGGAGAAGACGTTGCAGGCGTCGTGAAAGACGAGCGACGTGTTCCGTCACTATATATATAGTATGTACGAATGTTAGTATGTATAAGAGCGGTTAAGTCCGACACTGTGCGACCAATCTCCAAGAAAGTTGAGTCCGACTGCCTCAAAATTTGAAGCCGGCGGCTTCAATGCAGAATCTACAACTGAAAATGAATGAGAGGGACAGAGAGGCAGAGACAGATAGACAGACGGACTCAGACAGGGACAGAGAGAGGGGGAGAGAGAGACGGGCTATCCCGGAGACGGAGAGAGAAAGGGAGAGGGAAGGAGAAAAAGGGAGGAGAAGGGCAGATCAACATCTGCCGGGTTCCGCTAGTTTGTGTGTGCGTCGTGTATTGCCATGATTTAGGCGGCTCCTTCACGTCTTACTCGTTCGTCTTAGGCGATCACCTGCGGCTACCCGGTTACTCTCGGAGAGGCTCGTTGCTCTTTATACCTGAAATGCTGACGGGCCAACAGGAGGCATGAATAAAGGAGTTCTTGGCCCTTCGACCAGTAAAAGAGTTTTTGGTTTATACATTACATTTAATTGCTAAGAGGGCTATATTACAACTAATTACTCAGAGGGCTATATTACAACTAATTACTCAGGTGAATGCTCTCCAATTATTGAGATTCTGTTTGTACACACAGATAGCCCAGCAACGACAGTCTGTTAATAATTAGGCCATCCGACCTTTCTCACCAAGCTTCCTTTTGCTGCGTCAATGTTGAGGCAATGAGGTTCTTCTTAGTCTCGTTTGTCGCACTCAGGCAATTAGGCCCGGCCATGAGGGGGCGCACCTACGTAGTCCCAGGGCTCCAGCGACGGGTCTCTGCGGCGTCCCGAGCGATGTCCAAACTGCCCAGTTACATTGACGTCGGCGGAGTACCGTTTCTATCGTGGCACCTCAACGACTCGACGATGCACAGAACGAAGTCCAAGCCTCAGGGCCGATGCCCAGAATAATCTGACGGCAACGCCAAGACCAGTTCTGCGATCAGAGCCTCTCAATTTGGCTAGCCGGCAAGCAGCCAAAATCATAATCAAATACGAGCCCAATGGCCGTATTCCCTGAAAATATAAGTATTCTAAACAGTCTCAGTCATTTTGATGTCCCAAAGGGCTTTATTTAAGGCTCATGCACCGAAAAATACTTATAGGAAAATCAATAGATCGCAGCACTATCATACGGAATTTACTAGATCGATAACGTCTGAACAAATTGTCCGATTTTCGATCTGTAAACGACATTGACCTTTTTTAAAATAGAATTCACGTTACGATGCTGTTTTTTCAAAAATATTTCCAAAAACATTTTAAACCGTTTTCATAGTTCCGGAAGAAATTAAAAATGTGGCTTATAGCGCGATGGCGACGTGCTTCCTGAATCCAACGCCGTGTCAATCATGAAAATCGGATGAATAGGAGCGGCGTAAAGTAAAATTTTCCCGGAAAATATACCTGATTTCCTCCCCCCCTTCACCCAGCGTCCCCCTGACCTGCCTGACCTCCATCGACGCCGCCGAACGGCCAAACCGCTTGCGGCACGGAGGCCGAACTTTCAGACAGGCAAGCTGGGCAGTCAGTCCTTTCAGTCTCACACATTTTTTTTCACGTGTAAAACTAGTGATGCTGTAACACAGCCAAACGGTCTCGTATCATCTGTAATAGTCGTATAAAACTATATATCTTGTTCACATATTTCGTTTTCCCTTTCGAATACCATCAAACAATTATTTGAGGCGGTACTCAAAATATCGATTCCGATTTGGAAACTGACTTCAAAAAGAAAATGGAATTAATTGTGTAGATATCACCAATATTCTATGCCATAACATCTTATTTTATACATTTTACTTCTAAGATCTTCCGTTATCATTCCATACCACAAAGAATGAGCTGAAATTACGCACGAGCTCTTTTATCCTGCGACCGATTTTTGATCTCAAACGGCGGTTGTCTCCTTGATAGACTTCACCTGATGAATCTGTTTTCCCAAGTAAATTTTAAAAACAGTTTGTACTTTCGACAAAATTGAAGAAGTGGTAAATAGCGCGCAGGCAGATGCATCCTGAATCAAACACTGTAATAAACATTAAAATATAATATTAAGAATCGTGACATGTCCCAGTTTATTTAGTAAGTTATATTGATATAAAATGATTCTGTTATATTTGTATAAACTTGAAGATTGGAATAAGTAATTCCTGGCGTCATTTTGATACAAACTACGTAAATGATAATGTAAAAGGATGTGGTGTAAATCATTGTATTATGACACATATATATGTATTTTTTAATGCATTAAATTGTCACGAAAGCAATACTAACTTTAACCCTTAGACGGGAACACCACACTAGAAGAGGAATATCCGTCTATGAGGGGATTAATTATGTTTTGTTATACAGTTATAATTTGGCAACTTTACATTTCTACATTAAGAATCCATTTTTCTAAACATCGTACACGCTTATCAGTAACATTTAATCGGTTGCAATTCAATTTATAAGATTTATATACTACTAGTAAAACGTAGCATACCAGTCACTGATAAACCTCATATTAGGGAATCAGAATGCAAACGTATTAAATCGGCGATCCTATCTAGGTGTCGAGAATAGGATGCAACATTGATGTTGATATTTCAAAACATTGATTTTGTATAGACACATGAACATATTTCGTAAAAAATGAAACATTTAGAAGAAACCTGATGTTTATTATCGATGTGCTTGATGAGTTGTTGGAATGAAAAGAACCGATAATCACAATTTTATAAAAGTCAAAATATGAAATAATATTGCATTATTCCACTGTCAATACATGTGTCTGAATAAAGCGAACGGTGATTGTAACATCCTTATCCAGTAGACTATCTTCAGCCCAAGAATTGACCCCATTTTTCTGGCATTTCCTACGTATGTCCTACTGTACGCAGAGAAGCGGCCAACGCAAGCACTCTAGGTGTAAGGTCTCTCGCCCACCTTCCTGTACCCATTTGAGTGAAGTTGTACACCATAAAACCTCAGCGATAGTTTTCAGGTTTAGTTTCGTTGTTATTCTTTTACTTTCTTTGCTGTTTTGTCTAAATCGTAATTATAAATTAACAATCACGGCCACTGTCAAAACAAAATCTTCCGAAACGAACTTGGTCGATGTTTCTAAACCAGGTTTTTGAAAGATGTTTTAATTTTGAACATTGATATTTGCATTCGTATTACTTGAGCATCATTCCTTCGCTTTTCTTGCTATCCGAAACTGGGAGGACGCGCTGATAATTCAGCGAGTTCTTCCATAATGGCAGAATGTGCTGAAAAACGGAGGGTATCTAAACACTGTTCAGTGCTATGATGTCTATTTGTCGGCTCCAGTCCCGGTCAAGCAGCGGCTGTGAGCATCTCTCCTTTTATCTGCAGGTCCCAATTTCGCGGGTCTCAACGCGCAGAGAAATAGTACTAGAACATAGATCGCAAGTCATCCCTTTGTTAGGGCCTATCTGGAAAAACAGCAAAAGGATGCTAGCAATTTGTTCATTGCTCACTGACTCGAATTGCCTTTTTCCTTTTGTTTGTGATATTTTGTATTAGTCATATCAATTATGCCACTTACACCCTTTTCTTCCGCTTCATTCTATCATTCCAAGCATAATATCCTTTTCTAGGGATTTTGTTTTACTCACAGTATGTCCAAAATATTTTATTTTCCGTATTTTGGCTTTGGCTTCTAGAGAAAGTTCTGTTTTCTTTCAAAATTTCGGCATTTATCTTTTGCCTCCCATTGTAAAGTTTAATATTTTCTTCCGTGTCCATACTTCAAAAGCATTTTTTGGCCTATCTCAATGTTCAGCTTTTACACTCCACACAACAGGATTAGAAATACCATTTTCTGATTATTTGATTTTGGTCTTACGCAGGGCTTGCTTTTGACGGAACGGCGTTCCTGTATCTCATTGATTCATTCTCCATTACATTATATTATAAATATATAATTATTTCTCTTAAATTAATAAATCATTTTGAGCGCGTTCCGGGACCTAAAATTTTAGAAATCAATCACTTGATATGCCTGCATATTTTATGAATTTGTGTAATTCTTTCCGCTGCTTTTTCTAAAATTATTCTCTCTTTAGTTTTTCTGTACAGTATCCAGAATTTGTTATTGTAATTCATAAGTATTTAACTTTGCCCGCCATGTATATCACTTCCGTTGATGTTCAGGCTTCCTTTTTACCAGTTGACATAATTGTTGTTTTCTTTAAATGTAAGTTCATAGAATATTTAAATTTTATAATAATAATAATATATTTAGCTATCCTTATTACATAATTCCGAAGTAAGTATAAATAAAAAATCTGCATAATTTTGATGACATAAAATTTTTGGCTTTTTCGAAAAGAAGTAAAGTGGATATGTGACGTTTTGAATGTTTGCCTCATTTCGCGCCCTTTGTATCCAAGCCAGTGCCGCCAGGCACGCCTCAAGTCACCCTTCGAGCTGGAAGCAGGGTCGCATCTCTGGCACACTGCTGTTCTGATAGTGACTTTTCTGACTCTGCAGACATCTCGCCGCGTTCTTCGACGGGTTGCGTGTTACACTAGGCAACTGATATGCCCAAGCGCAGGAAGAGGGCGGTAGTAGTTTTCAGTGGCGAGAACATTCTGCAATGACGAAGTGGGGATTATATTTACTCTATAAGAATTAGTGAATCATTCGCGTTTCCTAATTATTAGCGACCGAGTGTGTGTATGTGTGTGTGTATATATATATATAAACAAAATTATAAATTAAACAATTAATAACAATTATGAAAGTATATTTGATTAATAAAAATTTTGAGATATTATTAACTAAAGTAACTTATTTTGTCAAGATGTATGAATGGGAAGCTTTTGTTTTTCATTGAAAATACTGGGATAACGTTTATTGACGTCCATTCCGGGAAAGACGTCCAATAGAGGTATTTTCTAGTATATAACAATAAAGGTATTTGAGAAAGGTAGAAAAATACCGGTATTTTCACCGGTATTCAATACCTTTCGGTCGCTGTTCAATAGCAAAATCAAAGAAAACAAACTATCCTTCTTATCTTCTCTTCATTTGTATTTAAAGTATTGTAAGTATTTCTTTTTAAAACATCTACTTTATGTATTTAAATATATCTTCAAAAACATGCTCAAAAAAACTCAAAATAGAGTTTTAAATATAAAATATATATTTCAAAGACAAGTATTTAAATATTGCTCAACCTCTCCTATAAACTAGTATGTGGATCAGCACTGTACTAATCTCAGTTCCCAGCTTGAGCTAGTACTAACATATGCCACGAGTAAGTCCGGAAAATTTGTAGAATGAAATTGCAAAATATGGACATAAATATATAAGGAAAACGCTAAATAAACGAATATGCAAAAACAGATTTTCCTGCAATATGCAACATTACAGGTGTACAAATTTCACTGTGTAAGTATCCTTTACAATACAATTTCAATTAAAGCTAAAGGATGATACATCACACTTTCTGGCATTATTTCTAAATTTGCAATTTCGAAAATTGATAGAGTTCAACGAAAATTGTAATTCTTTAAGCGTCCTTCTATCCATGGAAAAAAATTTTTGTGATTTTTGAGATTTTTTAATATATAGATCAATTTCATTCTTAAATTACTCTAAAACTACGCGGTTTTGCAATAAACTTACATGACCTTTGGGGGTGGCGAAAATGAGACCACCATCATATTTTGTATCGTCCTTAAACAAAAAATTGGGGCTCTTTTGAGAAAAAGTTACAATTGTTTTAATTGCCTATACTTCGCCCCAAATTGCAATGAAAACTACTCAAATGTTTCAAAATTAAACTTGATCTTATTTTCAGATCTGTCAGAACAGATTTCAGTAAGGAAAAAATATATCATCAATATTATAGTTGAAGGAAGACCCCCCAAAAATTGCACGTTACCAATTTTCGAAACATAGGTGATGTCAACAAACACCATAAATCACATTTCTCTTGCGTTCTGTACGTAACACGAGGACAAAATTTAATCAAATATTTGGTGACGGTTTGAGAAGATTTCGAAAATGATTTTGAGGCTTAATGTAAAGGACCCTCAAAAATCAAAATATCCGTTTGAAACTCCCAAAGGATCGAGTTCTTTCAGGTAGATTCGGGAAGATCAATTTTGGAGAAAATTGGCAGAGCGGTTTGGGCGTTAGCGTTGACCATAAACAGACAGACATGTTTTGGTGTCAATCGATTTTTAGGTATAAAGGACACATGGATTGTATTTTTCGCTAGACCACGAGTTAGAAGAAGTAATGTAATACTTAGCAAGAGGATTTATCCACTTTTACTTTACCAGGGCCTGACAATAAGAGTTTTCCGGTATCCGATTACATAATTTGTCGGAAAGTAGTTTTAAATTAACAACAAAGAAACAATTTTAAAATTTAGCTTCGCGATATTACTTGAGAAAACAGATTCATCAGGTGAAATCTATAAAGGGAGACAAACGCCGTTTTGAGATCAAAAAATCGAGTCGAAAGATAAAAAGAGCTCGTACGTAATCTCGGCTCATACTTTCTGGTAGAGGAATGATAACGGAAGATCTTAGAAGTAAAATGTATGTAAAATAAGATGTTATGGCATAGAATATTGGTGATATCTACACAATTAATTCCATTTTCTTTTTGAAGTCAGTTTCCAAATCGGAATCGATATTTTGAGTACCGCCTCAAATAATTGTTTGATGGTATTCGAAGGAAGACGGAAATATGTGAACAAGTATATAGTTTTATACGACTATTACAGATGATACGAGACCGTTTGGCTGTGTTACAGCATCACTAGTTTGACACGTGAAGAAAAATATATTGAGACTGAAAGGGACTGACTGCCCAGCTTGCCTGTCTGAAAGTTCGGCCTCCCGTGCCGCAGGCGGTTTGGCCGTTCGGCGGCGTCGATGGAGGGCCCAGGCGGGTCGGGTGACGCTGGGGGAAGGGGGAGGGGGGAGGGAAATCAGGTATATTTTCCGAAATTTCACTTTACGCCGCTCCTATTCATCCGATTTGCATGATTGACACGGCGTTGGATTCAGGAAGCACGTCGCCATCGCGCTATAAACCCACATTGTTTTAATTTCTTCCCGGAACTATGAGAAAACGGTTTCAAATTTTTTTTGGAAATATTTTTTGAAAAAACGGCATCGTAGCGTGAATTCTATTTTAAAAAGGAGTCCAATGTCGTTTACAGATCGAAAATCGGACAATTTGTTTAGACGTTATCGGTCTAGTAAATTTTGCTTATTTTGGTGCTGCCACGTGGTGGCGACAAATGGAACTAGTGTCGGTACATTTAGCCTAAAGACTCGCGGTCAGTCCCCACCAAGCACCTGAGGGCACACACGTGACCCCAGACGCCCAATCTGCATAGCCGACGCCCGACGACGCCCCCACTCGCAAGGCGCCTGGCGCGTGCCAACTGTGGCCAGTCACGTGACTCTACCCCTAGAGGGCATAAACCTTTCGCGCTGTAAGAAAGGGTGTCCTTCGCCTTCATAGAAAGTCAAGAGGTTTGATGGCACCGACATGGCAATTGTATCCGGTCGGATCGCAACTGTGTCTGATTATTGCCACTTACCAGCCCTTCGACCGTCCACCTTGCAAGGCCATTCTCATTGTGACAGGTTCAGTTTTATTACGGGCTATATGTATATATATATATATATATATATATATATATATATATATATATATTAATATATATATATTTTACGATTTATTATTATTATTCTATATAATTCATCTCTGAATTCGCCCCTGGGACGGACAGTCACTTTGCCGAAAACCATTTTTTAAGTATCAAGGACCCACAAAACGTGAAATCTGACTACACAATTGGTGGAATATTTTAAAGGAAGTAATTGACTACATACAAGAGCAAGAATTATTTGGGCCTACAATATCAGTTTTACTGTAGTACTTTCTGCAAGAACGTACTGTCTACGACGTAAGTACAGTAGGCGAGAAAGTCAATCGTGTAACTACATTAAAATGTATTTCTAAATGTTTAAGAGTAACGATTTTCTCTAAAAAGACATTTTTCACTAAAATATTCTTGTATAAAAGAAGCAACTAAAAATTATTTAGAAAACATTGTTCAATTTTTAAGAGAACTTTAATTTTCCTTTCAAACACGTTTATAACTTTGTAATATCATATAAGACAAGTATATTTTTTTCATTACATATAAACACCGCATAATTAGACCTCAGGTATAAGGTGTTGAAAATACATTATTTGATTCTGATTTAAATTTTTCCTTCCGCTCGCAGTACACCACCTTTGAGGTATAGTTGTAACACTTTTCCAGAGGGAAAAAGCTATTCAAATAGTGACTTTGAGATCGAATATCCGGAAAAATAATATAATAGCATTTAAAATTTCATAAGTCAAATAAGCATGTATTCTAGTTTTGCGGGAAAGATTAGATAACAAGATAAGTCATAAAATTATGATGTAAATAAAAACGGAGTAGTATTGGATTTTCCTGATGATAAATTCAATCTTCACGAGAGCATCATATAAATTAATCTACGTCAATCACTGTTTAGCGGCACTGTTTGCGGTTGCAAGAATAATTATGCCGATGAGCAAGGGAGATAGGCATACTGGGCGAAACATTTTTGAAACACTACCACGGGTGAAAACATCAATTTATTTCATCGTATAGAGAGTAATGTAATACTGCAGCGAAAAGTGTTGAATTTTCGGTTGAAAAAAACTTGTTTTACAGGTCCCTGATACCGAAGAAATGATTTTTTTTCTTCTTCCTTTATGTACTAAATAACTTTCTCAAAATCGTAGCTTAGTCAGAATTCACGTTTTGTGGTTTATTGAGACTGAGCAAGAGTGTTTTACTTTTTGGCCTTATGAAGTTCTTAGTAAGAAGAGAAAGTCGTGTAATTGTGCGCTGGAAAACTGCGACTTTTTGTTTTACATCGTCCATCCATCTGTGAACAATGGTAGCCTAAACCGTTCAAAGGATATTGCCCAATCGTTCTGGCCCAGCTCGTTGCCCTATGAATTTGGAACATATCTTTTCAGTTTAAGGAACTTCCCCTACAACAACACTTTTGAAAATTGATTTTTTTCTTAACGAAACTGTTCTTAGAAATTAGATATTTTTAATCCTGTCATGTATAATTTTTTTGAAGTGACCAATGTCATGTGAAATTTTAGTGAGATAGTGACAAAAAATACTCAAGGAAGATTTTCTCAAAAACTGGTACAACTTTTTCCTTTAATTTTTTTTCTCGAAAAGAGTTGATGTAATGCGGAACAGGTCGAATCTTCATTAAAACCTCTGAAATTACGATAATTGGAAACGTTATCTTTTTAAATGCGTTGCGAGCGTTCCTCGATAGCAACGCAGTGGGAGAAAAGTCTGTTGCAAGCGGAGCTTACACGCGTAGGTTCGAAATCCAATCCTTGAGAAAATATTTGCTGGTTGGAAACACTTTTGTAGTATCAGCTAGTACGGATAATTATATTTCTTATTATAATTTTACGTAACCTTTACTAACATTACGAGAAAATATGTTGTATTGTAATGCCATTATTGTTTATTATTATGATTATGCTCGCGAATAGGCCATTTTGGACCACGCAGAACATGCACTTGCACGGGATCAGTATCATTATCACGTTGCAAGTCTTGCATGTAACTAATCAGGGGGATCAGCATTAGGCTAAATCCGATGTTTATACCCCACGGTTGTTAGTCCTGGGGAGATGGAAGATGGAATGATGATGATGCTGGATGGATGGACGGCACAGACAAACAGACATTCACAAGCACACCCATGCCCGAGGCGGAACTCGGGCCCGCGATCCTTCCGTCTGATGTGGCCACGGCACTACTGCCTTAGCGATCTTGGCTATCCGGACTGGCCAATCTGCAATGTTGTTGTTGTTGTTGTTGTTGTTGTTGGAGAAGAAGAAGAAGAAGAAGAAGAAGAAGAAGAAGAAGAAGAAGAAGAATTGAGGTAGGTTGCAAATTACTATGTTGGTGCCATCATATGCTTCTTTCCAACCAACTCCACCTGGATGCGTTGCTCTATGAGATTCCAAAAAGAATATTGAAACACAATCCAGTAGACTGTGAAAGAAAGCACCCGAGTGGTTTGCTAAGTGGCTAAAAGAGCGCACAACTATGCAAGCCTGTACCAATCATTTTTATATACTATACCAAGGCTCATTACAAAGGCGGATCGGAAGTAAGAGCTGCCACTGGTAGTCGAAGCGGACAGCGAGAGCACTAGCAAAAGCGAGGGCTCTTCAAGGTCGTGGAGGGTACAGGCCAACAGTCGGACGGCCAGTGCCAGATTACCGAACAGGCTGAGTAGGTTGCAGCCTGGGGCGCGCAATTTTTGGAGTCGAGCGATTTCAGTGGATGCAAAATTTCATAAGGCGAACTTTTGAACGTTTTTTATAGAAATATTTCTTTTCATATTTGTAGCAAAAGAAATAGTTAATTAATCAAATATATTGTTGTACAGATAGCACATTGATATGCACAGATAAAATGAACACAAAAATATCGTATGTTTATTAAATCAATATCGAGGTGAGAATTATTTATATGTTTACGAATAATCAATTATTTTTACGTACACAATATTTGCGACGGTTACAAATATCGTACAACAATTTTTTATTCAAAATATTATAAATATTTTTAATGTTTAGAAGAAAAAAGCGAATTAAAAGGGCTCTAAAACATTTGACAGTCTAGAGCGCACACAAGTCAAAGTCAGGCACTGCGGACGGCAGTTGCTGATTTTCACACGAGACATGCGCTATTTGTAAATTACGGTCAAAGGACAAGAAACGCGACGTCCATAATACCTTTCACACCTTAAGGTGAAAATGATCTCAGTCGCGCACTTTCCATCACTGAGCTAACTGAAGCAGGCGCGCCGGACCGTAACATCAGACCGCGTCTTAACGTAGCGCACCTGGAGTCGACAGCACTTAGTATTTATGTAGGAAAAATTTCTGATTTTTTAAAAAAATACCTTTTTCATAAAAAAATGTAATAAAATTGAAGAAAATTGATAGATTAAAAAATATGTTGTGAAAATAGCAAAAAATGTACAAACATGTAATATAGTGCTATAAATATGTAACGAAAAAAAGTAATTTTGTGTTAGGATGGCGACGATTCGCCAATATTTCAATTTTGAGAACGTCAAGATTCCAATTTTGAGAAAGGCAAAAAATATGTAATATAAAAATCCGGGCTCTACTGATGAGATAATTTTGGCGCCTGGAGGCACACGCTGCAAAGTGCTTGTACCGAATTCTCCGGCAGCTGAGCTCAGGTGCGCGGCCTTATCTCGAGCGTGTGGGCGTGAAGAGGAGCGGTGGGAGTTCGGACCCTGAACCGCGTTGCCGCGGCGTTGCGTCAGACGCCTCCGCCGCCGCCGCTGCTGCTGCTACCGTACGGAGCCGCATATAGCCCAAAGCGCCCGCCCGCCGCGGCACAGCGAGTCGCGAGCGAGAGCAGAAAGGCGGCATTCGCAGCGGTGCGACCCGGAGACGAAGAAGAAGGTTTGCGCTCACGTAGCTTGGGTAAGAAGACGCAGTATTACACGCGCACGTTTTCTTGAGCTCCGTTATACTTACCCCCACCCCTCACGAATATTACTTGAATTGTGAATAAATGTTTGCGACGAGCAATGTTGACAAAAGCTAATAAGTAAGGGGTGGCGTTTAATAAAACGACGTTTTTTTTCTTTTCACGTTAGATAAATGCCGTTTAGTATAGAAATTAATTTTATGTTATGGCATGTCATTTTTTGCATTTTTCGATTTCGACCAGAGTAATTTTTTACCTCTTCTCGTCATTTTTAATGCATTTTCGCTGATTTAAACGATTTTAATCTCATTTTAATGGTAGTTGCTTCAAATAATATTCACGACATGCAACAAATTTTCTCCACTGTTTTCCTGACTAGCCTATTCGATTTCTTTGCTCAGAATTTGAAATGTCAGCGGTTTTGTTAGTATATAAACTAAGGATCCTGTAACGCCTATCGGTGCCATTGTCTGTTCAACGGATATCAGGAAAACTAAAGACAAGAGATTTTGTAGTAACGAACAATCCAAACCAAAAGTTTGCAAGCTGAGTTCACTTGAACGAATAGAAGAAACCTTGATTACATCAGTAACGTATCTAACAGCTTGAGTTGATCATCCAAACTGGTTTTGATCCTATTTTTTACGTCATATTTCTTTGTTTTTGGAGCATTTTAAAAACCTTTTAAGAGCATTTTATGGATCATTTTTGGTGATGTTTTAGGTCATCCATATCCACCCCTAATAATAGGTGGTCGTCCATTAATTATGTAACGCCAAACACGGGGGGAGGGGGTTTGAGGCAGCGTTATGCTGCGTTACATGGGGTAGGGGGCGTTAGCTTAGTGCCACATAACATTTTTTTTCAACGTGTACTGAAACAATTATTTTCTTCTGAAACATTAAAAAACTCTTAGAATAAACGGAAATAATTTTCATTAATTTTTAATTGTATCTGTAGGATTACGAAGAAAATACTCTAAACTGATCTAAATTCAATAATCCAATGAATTTGCGCCGTAGACTCTCCCCATGCGACATCCACGGGGGCGTGTGAATAATTTTGTTGTCAAACATTTTCACGTCATGCGTTCCTCCTTCACTCTAAAACTGTCCCCAAGCTTATTGTTCATAGTCAACTAATTCTTCGTTTAATCACGTCTCGTGTAGAAAGGTTGGCTCAGACAGGATTAATGAAGTACAAAAAGATGTCATGAGCCGATGAATCGATTATTTTTTAAAGGAATGTTAGTAAAATTAACATAAATATTTTTGTTAGCATTGGTTGAAGGGTCGAAAAAATATGCTTTATTCAAAGGGATTGCAAAGAAAATTAAGGCCTGAGGAGCTAGTTCGAGAAGACACAGAGAAAGATACAATGAAAACAAAATGGAGGTTAAAATTGAATTCATCATTTATTATGATTAATGCTTGTGGTGTACTTTTCTCTGTAGCAAATATATGTATCTGTTCTCACTCCTTTGCGATTCTCCAGACACTCCTTACATCAAAGAGCTCATGCCCGGGAAAAATGAAAGAGTAGTCTTTTTAGTAGCATCTGTTATCCACCTGCTTCTGTATTCCTTTACATGTCAACTCGGTAACTAGGAAGCTTGGTGGGCTATCCACAAAGGAAAGAGCCAAATTGAATATGAAATTCCTTCCTTGCTTCCAGGAGCGGTCAGGGGGAGCGATGTCCGCAGAGGAAGCGGCGAGCGCACCGGCGGCGGGGGGGGGCGGGGCGGAGGCGGAGGCGGCAGCCGAGGCGGTGCCCCAGCTGCGCCGCCGCCTCTCGCTGCCCGGGGACTTCCCCTCGGGGGCCGTGCGCCACTACCACGTGCACGAGCACCACTACCACGTGTGGAGCGAGCACGGCTGCTGCGGGGGCGAGGCGCCCTGGCAGCTCTGGCAGCCAAGGCACGCGCGGCGCGGCAGGCGAGCGCGTAAGTACGGCCACGCTCCCCGTTCCTGGGATTTTCCACACTGTTTTTACTTTGCTGCGGCTGACATTTGATCAGTTGTTACTGTGCCGTCCAATCAGGACCTTATACGTCACTACAGTGACGTCATAATGGTGGCGTTCCGCCTTCCGATTGGATGACACCGTAACAACTGATTTACTTCAAGCGCAGCTCTGTGAAATCCGCAGTGTAGGTCGAGTTCAGTCACTGTTTGGAGGAGAATCCTAGCGGTTGGCTGCTCTGATCGGTAGTTTTCTGTGATTTCTCCGATTAACACCAGGCGAATGCCGGAGCAGTACCTTAACAAACGGGCCACGGACAGCGCGCGATCTTTCCTTCCCCATCCTTGACCTATCCTCATGCCTCACATACTGAAACTTACATGCACTACACTACTTCACATGCCGGGAGAGCCGTCTGGAGCTTAGAGCTCGTTCTGACTGGGGCGGTGCTAGGCTGGTAGGAGATACCTGGTGGGGAAAATCCCCGCAAGCTGACGTACGGCGGTGCCGGATCTCGCTAGCCAGGCACCGATTTAATTGGGGCCTCTATTTTTTTCATTCAAAACATACCAATGTTTTTACTTAGAATTCAAACGAACCGCTAATAAAAGTTCGCAGGAATAATTAAGCATCAACTCCTAACTAAAGAGTAATGTATGTGAATTTATCATCGTTTACAATTGTTATAAGTTGTTATAAAGTTACAATTGTTATAAAAATAATGTACTTAACTGTAGTTGAAGTGTACTAATTATTTTCAATATTGTAAGTTGTAATTAATGTTCACCAAATGTTTACTGCCTCAGATTTCTTACTTTCTCTTGACGCACCCACATTGCCAGAGCACGGAGTGTTTTGAAGTGTTCAATATAACTAACTTTTTTGGGAAACTAACATTCCCCCACCCCCCAAAAAAAAGTCAACTATATTCGAATTGGCCATTTCACGCTGTCAACTGTTGTTGTTTTTTTCAATTCATTATACCAGAAATACCTCATCAAAGGCATAGTTCGTTTTCGATATATGACATTTCATTACGTTACTTTAAGTTTCCTAGTCTGCATCTCTACCACATTATCACGGCAAACTTGAATGTTGAGAGAGAAGATTCGTGTTGGTCACCGTCGAAAATTCGTAACTAAATTGAATTTATGTCAAACTTTTTCATGCCTTAATCCATATCGAGGCCTCTCTCAAAGCACTTATTGGCGCGTCCTCCCGCCGGGGCGAGGGCGCCGCGTCCCTCCAATATTTTTTGTTTACGGACTATATTGGAGGAGACACCCCGGTAACATGATACTTGGTACTTGATCTGTTGAATTGTGCTCCTCCACAATAATTTGGAGATGTCCATAATTAACACAAACACGAAAAAACCGCTCACTTATGTAGTTCGCTCACTAGTATAACCAAACCACATCAATCGAAGAACCATAGTTGTTGTTAGCAGCGTGGAATATAATTGTGTAGTAATTTAATTAAACTAATATTCAAATAGTAATCAATTAAATTTCTTTCGTTTTTATACAATTGACGAAGCTTGAGAAAATCAAACACACCTTCTGTTCATTACAGCAAAGAAGCGAACACGGAAACATGAGAGCGAACAATAGAAGTAGCCGAACTTCAGAGAAATCCATAATATGGTTACAGTCTCCTTTACAGAACTTCTTTCCCTAGAACTATAGATACTATCTTATATATTACAGAGCATGTAATTCTTCCGTAAATCGAATACCTCCAAGAAAGCAAAACCGTCTTAGATCAGAACCAGCATTGTAGTTGTCCCAGCAGCAACTCTGACAGAGGGGTTATAGGATTCGAGTCATAACCGTGGCAGGATTTTTGGTTCGAATTTAGTCGCTGTCTGGAGGAGAATTCTAGAGGCCGGATGCTCTGATCTGTAGTTTTCTGCCGATTCTCCAATCAACACCAGGCGAATGCCGGAGCAGTATCCTAACAAACGGGCCACGGACAGCGCGCGATCTTTCCTCCCTCTTCCTTGTCCTATCCTCACCCCCTACTGAAGCACTCATGCTGGGAGACCGGTCGGGAGCTTAGAGCTTGTCCCGGCTGGGGTGGTGCCCCGCTGGTGGAAGGTACCTGGTTGAGGGAAACCTCACTGGCCGACGGTAGGTCGGCACCGGATCTCCCCTTCCAGTGGGGGAAGATCACCGCCACCTCACGATGGAAAAACACGCACTACACTTACGGGACATATTACCTAGTTGTTGACGTGCCCGGAATCACTTCCAACCAAACCAACCAAACCAACCAAACCAACCAAACCAACCAAACCAACCAAACCAACCAAACCAACCAAACCAACCAAACCAACCACCAAACCAACCAAACCAACCAAACCAACCAAACCAACCAAACCAACCAAACCAACCAAACCAACCAAACCACCAAACCAACCAAACCACCAAACCAACCAAACCAACCAAACCACCAACACCAACCAAACCAACCAGAACCAGACCAACCAGCAGACCAGACCAAACCAACCAAACCAGCCAGACCACCAAACCAAGACCAGCAACCAGCCAGAACCAGCCAAACCAACCAAACCAACCAACCAACCAACCAACCAGAACCAGCAGACCAACAACCAGAAACCAACGGCCTCTCCCTGGCCGGAGGGCTGTTCTTCCTGGCCTTAGGTGTGTCTGTATTCGTGTCCGCAGCGTGCTGTTCGCACTCGGGGGCGTGGGCGCCGCCGTGGGTGTTCGGCGAGGCGCCGTGGGGCAAGGGCGCCGGCCGCTTCTCCCTGGCCGGAGGGCTGTTCTTCCTGGTGGCCATGGCGGTGTGCCGCGGGGTGGTCTGGCTGGTGCGCGTCCACAGGCCGCAGCCCATGCTGGAATGAGTCCACTCACTCACCCACACACACACGGCGTCGGCGTCCGTGCGCGCATTCACACAAAGCTATTCTGAAGCGCCTGGCCCCTTCACACACAGCCATCGATCAACACCACTCATCGTGGGAAACGAAGGACTCGTCAGTCATCGCTGTGGACGTCGGCGGCCGCATGGCAGCCAACATATTATGCTCAGTGGCGCTTCCGAGTGGTCTAGTGTGAAGGCTGCCATTTAGATTTGTTTTCTGCTGGAAGTGGAGAGGAAGTGCGCGAAGTACTCATCACGGTAAAAAGCTTCATCGTATACCTCCGTTCAAACCAATGCTTCGCCAGCAGCGGATGCATCCTCTCAAAAGTACTGCTGGTTGTTCCGTTTGCAGTGACCCTCGGAATGGTCTTGCCCTGCCCTTGTTTGGATTAATACACGTGTACTTGAGTTTCGTGGGACGCCATGGCATTTCCGTGCAATCAAGACTACCATTAAGTGCTGTGATTGATGGCTTTGAAACAAGTGAGAATGATTTGACACGTTTTGACTATGCACAACTGAGTGAAATGCAGGGAGTGTCTGAGAAATTGATGTTCTTTAAGACAATGTATCTCGCCCATTGTTCTGCTCGGTCAGAAATTTTAGAGTAATCGCGAGATGTACAAAACAGATGTATAATGCAAATGTACACCTAATATATTCGGAGCATGCATATACGATTCGTCCATGTTTGTGCAGAATAGTATTAACGAATAAATAAATAAATTTGAACGCATAAAGAAAGAGGAAAAGAAAACATCCGTGAAATCTGTAAGTTGAACAGAAGAATCTAGAGGTAGGTAGTGCGAGGGGCCGTCGTTAATTACGTACTGCAAAATTGGAGCATTTTGAATTACCTTTCTGTAACGCTCGCTTGACCCCCCCCCCCCATAAATAATGTCGTAATGCCTGCGGCAGCCCTCCCCACCATTTATGAGAAGTGGAGCTTTACTTGAAAATTATAAAAGCAATTTGTATGAATTTTATTTGTGTTACATATTAAAATATATGAAAATTGAAGTCAGAATTAGTTGGCACATAACAATAAGATTAGAAGCAATTTTTGAGTGAAGGAAGGAAGTATAGACGTGAAAATTTCTAATCACAAGTCGTGCACACACCGTCGTGGCGTCCGCCAAGTTATGGTTATTAGAATACACAATAGATAATTTTTTTAATATTTTCTTTGTAATTTCACAGATTCAATAAAAAATGAACAAATATTTCCATTTATTGTAAAAATATATTTATAATAACGTTTATATTTTTATAACAAATTAATTTTTTGTGTAAGTCAGGAAAAAGTAATCATTTCAGCAAATGTTGAGAAATTTTTAAGAAAATCAATGTTATGTAATAAACACCTTCTGCCCCTATGTAAATGCAGTATCATGCTGCCTCAAACCTCCTCCCTCTAGTTATGCAATTTATGGATGACTTCTAATACGATTAACATGTGGCTCTTACGTATGTTTTTCTGATTAGGTTTAAATGTGTAAATTTTGAAGGAAAATGCTCCCGACCTTGTAAATCCAAGTTGTAATGGCAGAAGCATTCTATAGGGGACTGAGAAAAACAAGTCAAGAGCGCCTTTGGCCATTGTTTTGTGTTCATTTGGCTTTAAAAGCCTTTTCATTCTTTTCAAAATTAACAGAATCCATTGTTAAAAGAATTTGTGGGCCTGAACATTATCAGAATAATCTAGTTAAATTATCCTTGATAAACTAATTCTATAATGTTAATAGCTCCCTAAAACAATGATACTATTTCAATTGTAAAAATCTGTAAAATACAAAAAATATTAAGAACAAAATACTTGAGAAATACTGCTTTACTGTCTGGATGATCATCCTGTTTTATAATTCAATGTACTGAGTTTAAATTCATCTAATAACTTTGCAAATCTCCATAAATGATGCACTGAGCATATAAAATTTAGTTATGGTTATTCATTTTTACAAACATAAGTGATATTTGTACACTATGTCAAACGTATAAAAAGATTTATAAAATAGTGATTTTTTTCTTTTTTTTATGGATAAGTACAACTTTTCTTCCTGATTCTCAGAGAAAATCTTTTTTTATTTAGTTAACTGTAAATTCGAATTTATAAAAGAATCATTCACTTCAAATCTACTAATAATGTAATTTAATAGAGGCCTGAATGTGTCAGATTTATTACCTCATTCCCTTTAATTTAAAATTTCTTTTGCATACCAGTTTAGCAATTTGTTTGGGATGATAAAACAATTTTTCAGTGTTATTCCAGATTTAGATGTATGTTATTGAAAGAAAGAAAAAGAAAAAGAAAAAGAAAAAAAGGGAAAAAAAGAGAGAGAGAAAAGAAAAGAAAAGAAGAAGAAGAATGGTTTGTATTGACAAGGGTGTATTTTATTGTTACCAATTACAAGGTGACATACAGAACAAATGACGGAGGATAAGAAGAGCTTGAAGAAAAAAATATATTACAGACAATATGGAAATGGAAAAATTGAGAAGAGGGTGGGGGTTTAACATGCAAGAGTTCTTGCACGGGTATACTAGTGATTTGTAAGAGTAAAATTACTTCAACTATTATCATTAATACTATTAATACAACTATTAAAATACAAGTCATGGTTAATGTATTGCTTACTTGTTTTTTTCATATTTAGTTTGATAAAAAAAAAGTATTCATTTACATGAATTTCATTCCTGCCATCCCCTCTTTTATTAACAACATATCAATCAGAATCATCTGAACCAATATCAATGGTCAGTTTTGATAGAAAATTTATGTAGGTATTCTAGCATGAAGAGGAAGACACAAATGTTGAATCTTAAGTACAGGTTCAAATCAATATTTTGTAAGAGATAAGTAGGGAACTCTGGCGTTCTTGGCAGTAGGCCACATCCCCCCTCCCTACAGTATTTTCAAATGCAATCCAAAGTTTTATTCTAATTTATTTTTTTACTAAAGATACTTTTGGTAGAACATAGTATAATGATATTTATTAGTTTTATAATATTCCAACTGTAAAACAATAATATGGTGTTCTCAGAAATGTTTTGTGATCCTTCATATGTTAAAAAGTTAAATATGCATGGGAAATTAATCCCATTATGAATATGCATCAGAACTGGCAGGAAGTTGTAGGTATCCCCTATTTTCTTACTGTTCCATTCCTAGCAAAGAGGACAATTTAACACTTTGCTGGCCATCACTACTGCTCTATGATCTCCTACAATGATCTCCCTAGCTGCCAACGTTTTCTAATATATATAATAAATTGTTGAATTCAAGAATAGCTGCAACATAAATTGCCTTTTTTTTAACACATGCTCCTTTGCCCATTTCACTGAATCAATAAAAAAATGACCCAAGACTTAAACTAAAATTCTGAGGAGATACACACTTCTTTTGAAGTCCTGTATCAAATTGTATATGCCAGAGTCACCCATGGTAGAAAATAAATGGTACTTATTGTGAGTCTTGTCATGCTGGTAAAAGAGTTTGCCCCAACTATGAAATTCTCACCCAGAATATTCCATTGAAATTTTATGAATACGTAATTCTCAACAGAAAATTACTGAACACTCCATCCTTTCTTTAGTATGCTATTCAAGACTTCGCGTAGTCTTCATGCTGTGTATTGTGATGTACACTGTATCATAATAAGAACTCAGATTTTAGGACAAATGCCTATTTAGTTCCTTTTGGAGATTGTAGAAAATAATTGCAGATGTTTTTTGAATCATCAAAAAAATTGATGTACTGAAAGCATCTAATAGAGCCTAAAATGTCCTAAAACAGTGGTTAATGCCTCTTTTAATTTGTTTGCTGCCTAAATTAGCCTAAAACAAGAAATTTTGATGAATTATCATATTTTAATTACTTATTTTTAAATGTGTTTTACTGAAATGCAAATACTTTCCAAAACTTCCTAAATGTGAATAATCCTGATCAAATATGCAATCAACTAGGTACTGATATCCTCAACCACACCTCAACCTCAAACATAAGGAGCTTTGTAAGACATTATAAAGAGTATTTCATGCTCGTCTCGATCAACATACACTTCTTAGGCAATTGCACTCATTCCCAGTGTAACTGCACTGTTGACAGATTGAGGATGAAAAATGTGAAAGAATGAATGAAATGAAAAGAAATGAAAGTGAATAAAATAATATGCATGTAGTCGCTCTCAGGAAAGATAAAAACATTTCACTTTCCTCAAAAATTAAAAGTGCCTCATTGAACCCTATTGTGATCAGTGTTGGATGCCAAAAACATAACTTTATATGTTTAATGTTTTTAAAACGCCTGGTTTAATCATTTTGTAACCTATTTTAAGTGCCCAAATCATAACTTTTCATGCCCAATAGAGCCTTATTTCATAATTTTGTTACATTTTTTAGGTGTCTAAATCATCACTTCTTTATGTCTAAAATTCCAAGGTCTAATCGTGAGATTGTGAGGACCACGTATTGTTACTGGAATGCACTACTTGGATATCTTAGGCCTACGCATACAAGTAACAATAATAAAAAGCATATAAAATATATTTAATTATATTTATGTTATTTTGAATTAATAGGCTTTTTTTTCTGACTATTGCTTTTCTATGCTTTTCACAATTTTAAATAATCGTTTTGGATAATTTATTATTATTAAGAAAATTTTTTGGAGTCGATTTTTTAAATATTTTATCAGGTTTGTGAAATTATAGTGGAATCTCATAAAGTCATTTGGATGAAATACTTTGTTGAAATAATTGGTAGCACCTTACATAACAAAAAATGTAATGCAACTGTATGAAACATATCACACAACTACTTACATTAGTTTTGAAAATATTTCAGAGTTGAAGATATTGTGAATATGTGGCATACACGACATCTTCTATGTGAATCTTTTTCTTTTTCTTTCAACGTTTCACCTTTATTTCGACTCCCAGTTATGTTGTTTTATCCATTACTGTTTTGTTTTAGCTCTTTGTAAATCCATTTGAAGATGACCATTTTTGGAAGTACTAATTGATATGTCAGTCCATGTACAATTAATTCCCTGTAATGAATTGTTTTGTCATGATTAATGGCACAGTATTTGGAAATGTATTTATCTACACAACATTCAGAATATTGTCAAGAAAAGCACAAGATCATCTTTTGGTTTTTCTCCTTATTATATAATGTTTAGCCATTTAATTTATAGTGTGTACTACATATTACAATTTCTTGTTGAAAATTACATCTTTAGACTTTTTCATTCTTCACTTATTGTTTATTCATTGTGCTGATGAGAACCGGACTCTTTTGCTCATTTTGAAAACCCAGATTACTACAGTGACTTCTTCATGAAAACTAATACTATAGAATGGTGCATTTCCTTCTTATAATTGTGCTGTATGGAGTATCTCCCAATTTGGGTGTAAGTCTCAATTGTGACAATTTTGTAAATTTAGTGCTATGGTAATAATGCCCTGATAAGATAAAAATTCATAATGCATTTTATTCTCTTTAACGTAAACAAATGTTTAGCTGAGTAACACAACCATGTGATGCCAACTGAAGGGCTTGCATACAACTTTATTAAGTTGAGCAAAAGGAAATGAAGAGAATATTGAGATTGGAATTCAAAAGGGAATTCCATTTTCAGACTCAGAAGGGAAAAAAGGCTCAGTTTAATATTGTGCTGGAAAAGTGACAAAATAAATATTTTTAAAGTTGTCTTGGATAGTGTTATTCAAAGTATTCATAATAGTTTTCAAGCAAAAAAAAATTTTTTTTTATAATTTACATTAAAAATTCGCATAAAAAGGTAATTAATTATAATTAATTACAATTAAATGAGATTAAAAACAAATTAATTGAAATTAATTACAATGCACTTTTTTTTAGTGCAAGGATGAGTTTATAAAGCTAAAGAAAATTCTGAGAATTGCTTCTAAAGCAGTGAATGGTGTAGAATGTCATTTAGATAAATATATTCAGCATAGGTAAGCATATTTTTAGCCATGTATGCAATAGCATGTATGCATGTTTAGCATGTATGTTTAGCATGTATGCAATGAATGTGTTCAATTTTATTCATAAAGTGATTATTGAAGATTCTAAAAATTAGACATGTGCTGTGTTTCAAGCACAATAACAAAAAAGGATTTCGTGATATTGGATAGCTAAAAATGATAGCTGAAACATTAGAAGTTTCAATTAATTATATCTTTGTGGTTCCAATAGCAATTTTCAAGTTTGCCTTTTTTTTTAAGGATTCCCATTTTTGCCTAAATTTGTGTTGTGAATTCCTTGTTTGAATTTAAAACATTATAAAAAGAAATTAATAGTTCATTTTAAAAGTAAACAGTCTCATAAACAGTAAAGAGTGAAATGTTTTCTCACAATTTAAGTAAAGAAGAACAGATTTTGTTCATTTCTTCCTGTCAAATTGCCCCTGATGCCCATTAACGGCAATGGAAATAATGGGAGAAAAATATTTTTGTACCAGTGATATTGGTCAATTATTGTGATACTTTTCAGCATGGTGTAAAATAACCTAACAATATCCATTCTTCCCATATTTTTAGAACCAATGTCATGGTGGGAAGAAATGTTGTTAATATCCAACATTAAGACTATTTTGGAAAAATACATTAAAAAAAATGTGCTAAGTGAATCCCTACTTTGCGAATCCCTCAGTGTTATGATGCAATGATAAGAAAAATTCAAGCATAACTAAAATGAAGGTCTGGATAAGATAACAGATGCCACATATCTGTTTACATACACATTTTTAGAAAATGTTGTAACTCCTGTGAGCTCTTCTTTAGAAAGTTAATCAGTGAAGTAATTTTTTTTGTCAATGTTGAATGTATAGAAAAATACAATATTCTCAACCATTGCACAGTTATTTACAAATTCATTTTAGTAAATAAGGCTCCATTAAATTCACCTCAACAATATGGTACTTCTTTTACCTGATGCAGCACCATCAACAAAAAGAGCAGTAAATGCTTTACAAGTATTGTTCCCATCTATGCTTCATGTGACTACTGTAGCTCTTGCATTTCACAGTGTGGCAGAAAAAAAGGGATGTTTATTTTTGGAGGTGAATGAACTGAATGCAAATAAAAGGAAGACATTTTTGAAATGCCCTTCAAGAATCCAGGTCTGTTCCTGCCTCCTCAACCAGTCTTGAGATGAGGAACATGGATTGCAGTAGCTATTTACTCTTGATTGCAGTGGCTAATTGTCTAGGGGAGACACTTCTCACTTCTTTTTTTCTTCTCTTTTTTTCCCCCCAGAATCAGATAGATTCAGATTTTCAGATGTTTATCTATAAATGCAATTGTTAAATAATTATTTTACAACATTGATTTTTAGACTCGAACAATAAATTTATCACTATTTTTATTTCTTCCTATGTCAAATGAAATCATGAAACTTAAATAAAATCCCCACTACAAAAACTACAGGGGGAGGGGGGGGGGCATTGTAATGGGGTAATCTAAAATTGCTGTGAAATCCATTGTTCTATACTGTTGGGTTAAATTGTAATCATGAATTCAATTTTTTTTAATGATTTTATTTTGCCTCTTTTAGCAGCTTTAAGTGCCTTTTTGCCTTCTTCTTTAGAGATGTACAGTGCCTAAAGTTCTGGTGTCTAGTGATAAGGCGTACTGTTGGTCCCTCTTTCCAGTCTCTCTAAGTTTTTGTTCTACAAGACTTAGATGGAGGGTAATTGGAAGGGAAATAAATATTACATTTAAAATGAATAGTGCCAAAACCTGTAAAATGCTTTGGTTTCACCCAGCAAAGACAGTAGGATTGTCCTGAGAGGAGATGGAATTGTACTATCCTCGCATTGGTTCTGTTCTTGAACCCCCTATTATAGCAATGACATCTGAGAAACCTCTGCATTAATTAGTGCCTTGATTTTTACATTTCCTTCAAATCATTGCAATTACAAATTCTACATTTCAGAAGACTAAAATGAAAATTTTCAGTGTGCCATGCATCTCCCACATTTGACTCCCTCATCTCCCTCATTTAAACAAATAATCCAAATAAGGATAATGAAGAAAATTAAACACTTCAGGTTTGGAAAAAAAAATTAAAGTAGTGATAATAATGTATTAATCAAATATTTAAATTACTTAAATAAAACCGTCAAAGAATGTAATTTTAGTTTTTGTGTAGAACAAGATTTAATCATGTACATAAAAAAATTTCTGAAAAGTGATGTTCCTTAATTCTTTACTGCTTATTGGCTATTTAGACAGAAGTTGGTTTTAAAGCACTCTCTAAATATTGCTTTATACTAGCTAAAATGCTGCTCAACATCAGTAATAGTGATAGAAGCCATCTTGAAATTTGGAAAATACAGTGCACTTCAATCCAGTTCTGCCTTTGAAGCTGATTTGCCACTTTAAATTGCACTAAAATTAAAAATCTTCCACAAACAATTTTGAAAGTCCATAACATGGAACAGACTGCAAATAAATTATTGAAATTTGCTAAGAAGTGAGAGATACCCTTGAATATGGGAAAATAACTAAATCTGGAAATATGGACAAAAAGTGATAATCAAATATGTTTCGAATAATTTCAAAAAGCCATTTTTGTAAACATATGAAAAATCTTTCATTGCATGTAATAAAAAGAAAGTATGTAATTACATACAAATCCTAGCCATTATCATCATCATAATTTCTTGGTATCAAATGCTATTTTTAAAAGATTTCCTGAGATGTTCTTGGTAAGTTAAGATTTGTTGAATTGTTTATATTGTACTCTGTTATTGCCATATGTGTGAAGACTGTTTTTGTTAAAATATTTCATTTGTTACAGTGATATAAGAGAGATTTTATTTTTTGTTCTTGAGCAATGTGTGTGTTCCTTTTTGGAAAACCATTTTTTTTGTGGTTTTGTTTAGCAGCATTTTTGCTGTGCAGCCCACTAGTTTCTTCAAATCCTTTTAACCTTCCTCTGTTGTTTCATGTTTTGAGTCTTTTCCTCATCTCTTCGTTTCTCTGTCAATCCAGTCTAGAACAGTCAAAGAGATGTCTAAGGAACATCATGTGAGGTGCTTCCTGCTTTGATAATTATTCCTTTGAATTTAGTTTTATGAATTATAGATATAAGAAATAATAGTACAAAGGCTTGTGGATCCTTAATTTGGTTTTCTGGTTCACAAGCTTTTTAAAATGCCTTTTAATTATGTCACTTATTCCATTGTATTTCAAAATTACAGTTTTCAGGTCTTGAGAATTTTGCCTAATGTTGTTGCCTAAATACATGCATTGATGATGACGATGATGACATGACATGATAATTCACTCGTCAATGACAATCGTGTCTTGTCTCCTTTCCACAAAAGGCCACTACTTTGATTTTCTTCAAAGAGATTTATTTAACTCATGGGCAGGAATTTGCAACTCATTTTCTGACTCTGCCAATATTATTTCATCATCTGCAAAGATTGTTTGTATTGCTTATTTTTTATTTAGGGGTTTCCTTTGTTTTGTTGACTTTGCAATAAGACTGTGCATAACTTTTAGTATGTTCTAAAGGCTGGGTGATAGGCCACATCTTTGTCTCAGTCATTCTGTGTTTATGAGTAGTTTTATGATGGTCCTATTGTTTATTTTTAGCTTCTACAGAGTGTTTTGTAAGTGACCATTTTCAGGACACCTCTTGTGAAATTAAATATCTTCAGTTTCATTATGTTGAGTGGATAGGTCTATATGAAAATAAAGATATTTAGTGTGAATTTCTGTAAATGTATATCTCACAAATTTGAGAAGTTTACATATTAATACATGGAGTTTGAAATAGTTATTTCAATTCAGAACATCAGATTGATTTTATTTGATTTTTCTTTTAATATTAGGCATACAGGATAATAGTAATTTAGTATATTACAAAAGGTGAAAAAAAGGTTTATTTGATCTATTAATTTTATTAGTATTTAATTTTATTAATATTTATTTTAATTTTGTCTATAAAATATTTTATCTATTTTCACTATGTAAAAGGATGTTCAAATGAAGTATCTGAATATTAATTGTCATTGCTTAAACAGAAAACATCTCTCATCATATTAATGAGACTGAAGTTACCCAGAAAAATCATCAAATTTCTTTATGAATACTTTCATTTGATGTTTACTGCTTGATTGTATTTTAATGTTTTCGCACATTTGAAGGATACTCCAAAATAGAGGTAGATAAGATGATATTTTTGAAAAAGTTTGTAATAATTTTTATTTTTGTATTTTTACAATTTATGCATTTGCCATGTGTAGAATAAACTAAAATAAAAGGAAATAATAGAAATGATAACAGATAATTGTTTCAAGAAAAAATACAAATTCCTCACTTTGCATGGGCTAACATTTCAAGAAATGATAGTAACAAGCCAATATTTTACAGACACGTCTTTAATATATTAAATAATCCAAACATTAACAATTATAAACCCAATTCACTAAGCATGATTTGGTTTATCAATATAATCATAAAAACTTCATAGAGAATTCTTAACGACCATAAATAATGTACTGAAGTCAGGTTAATGGAGCTTGGTCAGTAGGAGTAAAAAGAAATTTAAAACATTGTTGTTTGCCAATGTTTCGGAAAATGTATTTCCATCCTCAGGGCTGTACAAAATAAGAAAGAAGCAAGCACTGTTATATAAAGTTACCAAAAATATGTCAGATACAATTACACTATCTAGATACAGTTGAACATAGTTTTTAAAAAATGTATACATGAGTTACATATCTTGCAACCACTAACAGAGAATACATATAGTTAAAAGAGCTGCTACATATTCGTGACTATAGGGCACCTCACAGGAAGTGAGGAACATACATACACTTTCACCAGACCATGACTACTAGTGATTGAATTGGGTGGTGTGAAGAGATTTATTTTCTATGACTATGTCAGGTAACACTTGCTTCTGGTAAGGGTTTATAATTAATTAAATTATATATATATATATATATATATATATATATATATATATATATATATATATATATATATATAAAGTGACAGTCTATTAAGACGCGTCCAACGTTTATTTTTTTTTTTTTTATATTAGAAAGAGGACGGTTCATTTGCTATGCAAAAGCATGGACAAACAAATGAAGGTACATTAGTGAAAACTAATCAATCGTAATTTTTCACATTGTCGGAAGCGAAGATTAAAATACACTATGGGGAAGTCAACAAATAAAATTATGGCAGTTTTTGACGATAAAAACACGACACCAAGTTGTACCGTTCAATAGGAAATAGATTTCGTAATGATAAGAGGTATTATACATTGAGAGAAAGTCAGATGCTATAAAAAGGTGACGAACAGAAACTGTATTTATTTATTAAATAAAAGGAAACCAGTATTAACCACGGACAATGTCATTAATTGGGAACATTTTGTGGAAATGCTGACAATATCGCGAGGTTTATTGAGTGAAATTTACGATTTATTTATTTATTTTACGTCAAAAAACAGTTGAAACTGCGTATGACGTGCTATGGGGAGAAGTGAATTCTGTGCACATTTTCAAAATTCTGTGATCCTACACTGAGTCATATACTACATAAATTTTGAAACTTAATTTAAAAAAATAAAAAAAGCTCTCATGTAATAAAATATATTTTCAAGGATAAATAAGCAATAAATTTCGGGCTCTTATCCATGATGTCTTTCGTCAAGAAATAATACTTCCTGCCGCAACAACATGGAAACGATAATTTGAATAACTATATTTTCCAAAGAATTCTAGAAGAAGTGCACAGATAATGAAGTTACATGTATGTCCAGAAGCAAAACAAGGGGCCATCTCAGCATTTGCTCAATGGATTAGGGAAACTGGACGAGAAACCTGATCGAGATGGGGGTCATTGACCCGGAGGCTGCAGTACAATACTTGTGACGGGTTGTTTATACACATTTATACAGTCCAAATGGTAAATAATTCATTATGTATCATTGTTAAAAATAATGTTACTTTTCTTGTGATGCTCAGTATAGTCTCTAATTGTATAGAAACAGTTATGCAGCAGAAACGATTTCACTTTGGATTTAAACTTTACTATTGAATTTAATCGTTTAATGTCATCTGGCAATGTGTTGTGAAATAATGTACAGGTATTGTATGTGAATTTTTTGTAATGAGCTGTTGATACTGTCACGTGATGAATATGATTTCTACGTCGAGTGTTATAGTGTTACGTAAATAATAGTGTTAATATAGTGTGTAATATATAATATAGTGTATAATATATAATATATAATATATAATATATAATATATAATATATAATATATAATATATAATATATAATATATAATATATAATATATAATATATAATATATAATATATAATATATAATATATTATATATAATATATAATATATTATAATAATATAGTTTTAGTAAATAATATAGTGTTACGTAAATAATAGTAGAAAAACGAAAGAACATTGTAATGAACACGTCGTTCTTTGTTTTTAAAACAACGCGGTCACAAGATATAACTTCTTCAGACGGAGTCGAGCCGAGTTACGAGACGGATCGGTGGTAAAGTCGCGGATGAAGGAAGTGTCGGAATTCGAATGTTGGAATGCTCTCTCTTTTCTATGTAATTACATGGTAAGGCAATAACGTAACAAAAGCCAGAATATACAAAACAATTTTTGAAAGTACAGAGCTTAAAATGTGAGAAGTATCGGCGCAAATTTAGTAAAGTTGAAAATAACAGATATGGAATTTTGGGTCTCTGCTATAATGTGATATTATTATCAGACATTATTAAAAACAAGGCATAAAACATAATTATAAAAAAGAAGAAAGTGAGGAAATTCTCAGAAGAATAATGAACATAATGAAACATAACATACAAGATGACAAGCATATATATCATTCAAATAGAAATAAATGATGATGGTCTGCATTTAAGCTCTGAAAAGGAGTAGAGAAAATGTTTTTACTTTCTCGCTAGGAAATCGAGAGAAAGTTATGTAATGCTACGCGAAGAAACAGCGAATTTTCGGCAGAAAAACTCTTATTACAAGGCTCTGGCAGTTAAAAGTGGATAAATCTCGATGCTAAATTTAGAAAAAAAAATCCTCTAACACCGGTGTAGCAAGAATCCATATTTTGTGGATCCTTGTTACTGAAAAATAGAATGACGGCAAAACGTCGGTCCTTCGCCATCAATTGACGAATCTTTTAGTCATGTATGGTTGCATCAGAAAACGTATTTGAAGGATCCTTCAAGCTATTCTCAAAATAGCGCCAAGGACTCGTGAAGAAGAAAAACTCTCACGCAAATAACTAGTGATGCTGCAAACCAGCACAGACGTTGTCATCCAACATGAGTCAAACCTGTAAAATCATAACTATTATATTGACAGATATTTCGACCACTTTTTTCAACTATACTCGACAAAAAACATAAACACCACTGTAGAATAATTTTCGAAGTTTCAACAATTTTTTAATTTTTTATTTTTTTATTTTTACTGATACGTCATTGCTAATTTCTTTCCCGTATACGTACGTTTGTACGGAATAATATACGTACTATGGTGAAAGTTACGTAATGCTGCGGAAAATCAATTACGAGATTTCAACGGAAATACGTTTTGGGGATTTGGGGAGATTTCAACGGAAATACCGTTGGTATAAACCAAAAGAGTGCTTTTTTCCCTCTTTCAAAACGTCCGTCCGTCCGTCCACAAATGTAATTTTTGTAACATTTGGTTCACGCTTATAAAATGGACATTCCCGTCGATTTGTATATATTATTGAATTTGTGAGTGGAAGTGCTTCAAATGACTTCAAATAAAGTTTTTCGAAAACTCAATAGATTACTGTAAAAAATATCTTCGAATTTCGCTTTTACAGTAATGCTTAATCGCCATTTTCTTAATGGCTTCAAATTCTTCAATGAAAATGTATCTTTAGGACGAGGTTGCACTCTTCTTTAAGATTCTTGAAGTAATATTTTGGTTCTACTGTTAAAAGAAACCGAAAAGTTGCTCGCGGCTACCGACATAACTACTACGCTAAGGGATCTGGCAAAAATATGAATAACTGAAAATGTTTTGATTTTTATTATGATGATTTTTACATTAGAAAACAAAATATCAACGACGTAAAAATATTGGATACAAAACATCGCTGTTAAAATCACCGGCTTCAGAAAAATCTATGTTAAATCAATCGCTGCTATTATAAAAACATGGATGTTTTGAAAGAAACATACAGAGGATGTAGAATTCCTTATTCGCTGATGCAATTCCGAAGGAAGCTGTCAAATTTATGGATATCTGAAAAAAATTACAGATTTTTATTATATTTTTTCATTACAAAATAAAATATCAACCTTGTAAAAATATTGAATACAAAACATAGCTGTTAAAAACACAGGCTTAAAAAACTTACGTTGAATCCATCGCTGAAACACGAATGTTTTGAAAAAAATCATCGAGAGGATGTCGCATCCTTAATTAGCTGATGCAATTCCGAAGGCGCTATCTGCAGATTACAGGAGTACCATGTCGCGTCCGGGCGGCGTCGCGAGGCAGGTGGGCGGATGGAGGAGGGAGGGGGGCAGTGACCTTGACAATGAGGCCGCGGAGCGCGTCCTTGCGTCAGCCGCCGCCGTTGGGCCGCGGTGTCGTCAGCCGCGGCGGTTCTTTAAAAACAACCACGCCGTCTGCGGCGCGCACATTCGCTTCCCGGCGCTTGGAACGACAGTTGGCGGTACGCCTGGACGAGAGAATCGGTTGCTCGTGCGTTGAGAAATTCATTTTGTCGATTCTTTATTTTCATCGCATTCAGTGGGTAAGTATTTATTAAATATGTAGCCTAACAAATGCTAGAAAAATGTGAATAATGCAATGTTTTGACATTCCGTTACTTTTTGTGGCATTGAAGTCTAGAACACGGTACAACGTAAGGAAGTCGTTTAAACCGGCACTTTGCGCCGCTCCAGCGAGGGGGGGAGTGGCGAGGGGTTAGGCGAATTATAAGGGGAGGCAATTTCACCCTAGTATCTTGCCGGAACTCTATTACTACATAGTACTGTGATAGGGGTGGTGTGCTTGTGTGATAAACCTTGTAGGGTTCTTTCTTCAAAACGTGTTTGAAACTACGCAGTTTGAATTGTTGACGTTTTCTTATAAAGTGCTTACGGCAGTAATTTCTTATAAAAGTGAATTGGTAATTTGCGGTGGATAGACTCAAGGCTGTTTTCATCGACTTTAATATCATTTTAATGGTTCTTGCTTCAAATAATCTTTACGAGGTGCAACAAATGTTCTCCACAGAATTCCTAAGTAATGATAACTAGTAGCCTATTTTCGATTTGTTTTCTCAGAAGTTGTAATATCAGTCAGTGTGAGTATGTGATCTAAGGTTTTTGTGACGCCTGTCAGCGTCATTGGCGGTTCAGCCGATTTCAGGATAACTAAAGACAGAATTTCTGGTAAAGAACAGTTCAAACCAAACGTTTGAAAGCCGAGTTCACTTCAACGAATAGGAGAAGCCTTGATTTTATCAGCAACACCTGCAACAGCTTGAGTTGTTCATCTGAACTGGTTTTGATCACATTTTTTACGTCAATTTTCTTTGCTTTCGGGTCATTTTTTAAATTTAAAGAGCATATTATTGATCGGTTTTGATGTTTTAGGTCGTCGAAATTCGCCGCCTTGGAGCTTTGTGTGAGTTTGATGAGCTTTGTGTGTTGTGCAGATTAACAAACCTCTGGCAAGATGGTAGAGACGAAAGATCCGGAGCCGAGCGCGGGGTCGCAACCTTCAGCCGGCGCCGCTGCGGGCGTGGAGGTCGGCGCCCCCACGTGCCCTCGCCGGCGCTGGTGCGAGTGGCGTCGTGAACAGGCCGGCAAGGAGCACCAAGGCGGCACCGTCCACATTCACCATTGGCACCACTGGCAGCGACTGCCCGGCGACCAGAAGGAGTGGCCCCCGCGCGATTGGCAGCAGTGGCACGAGCGCCGCTGGCACGGCCATTGCCCATGTAAGTGGATCCTTCTTATCTTGATTCATTGGTTGATTAGCGTTTCCGGTCGATTAGTGCTAAGGTCGTTGGTTCCGTAAGTGTAGTGTGTGTTTTACCGTGGTGATCTTTTCCAGCTGGAGAGTGAGATCCGGTGCCGACCTACCCGGTGGTTAGCGACGCCAACCAAGTATCTCCCAATATTGTTAGATTTAAATATAGTCTGTTCACGTAACTCAGCTGTTACGGTTTCATTCAACCTGGAGGTTCAACGTCACCATAGTGGACTTTCAAGCTCCCGATTGGATGACACCGTAGTAGTTGATGAACTGTCAAAAGACACTATAAATACATCGAAGTATAACAGGCAAACTCAAATTCCCGACTGGTCTTCGGTCACGTGCGGTGTATATAGGTGTAAGTGTGTATAAGTAAGGGGTGAGAGTAGGACAAGGAAGAGGAAGGAAAGATAGAGCAGGGTCCGTGGTCGAGGACAGAAAAATATAACAAAACTATAAATAAATACAAAAAAGATAAAAATAGATATTTATTTATAATTTTGTTATATTGTTCTGTATCTGGTAGACTGACGATGACGGCAAAGCCGTCGAAAGCCGGCTATCCTAATAAAACTAATATGTTGACGAAGATGACCTCTTTTATTTCTTCTCATAAGAACGTCAACAACACCACATCAGAATTCCCACAAAAATTATAAGGTCCAGAATATTCAATTTAATCGAATATTAATCATTTTGTAACCAGCAAAAGAAATTGTATTCAAAGATATTAATATAAAGTTAAATAATCGTACGAAATCCCTCTTTGAGATTCTCTGCACGATTACAACCAACAAGTGAACACAGTTCTTATTGCAGACAAGCAATTAAATTAGCTCAACAATGCAGATTCCTTTAGCCTGATCAGTAGCAATACACCACGAGAATCGATTATTAATTATTTTAACATTGTTCTAAAACAATAATAATAATAATAATAATAATAATAATAATAATAATAATTTTTATTTCTTGCTGCTGTATTAATGTTAATGTGAATGTTATTTCTTTGCTGTTTTATTTCTCTTCCTCGGAGGCAAGTTGCATATTGCAATGAAATCTCTGTATAACACCCCCAAAAAATATACAATTACTTAAAATAAATATTGCACAATTTTATGATTAAATTACAATTTCAACCCCAAAAAAACATGTTAAACATCACTGCTACAATCATAACACATATTTATCACATTCCATATACTTAAAGTTTGCGTTGTACGTGTTGCAGGGCGTAGCGGCCGTCCCAGCGTGCCTGCAGGACCGCGAGTTCCTCTGGACGACTCCCGCTGGATGGAGGACTATTTCGCGTGGTTCTAGCTCCACCATTGACTCGGAACCACCAGCGGCGTCTACCTATTTTGCCGGTGTGCCCTATTTATGTTGCGTGAAAAGAGCCTTTATAGACTGATGTGCTTCATTAACTGAATAGTCACATTGTGATTCCTACTTTCAACATGTTTTCTTAGATTAGGTTTTAAACCAAAGATATAGTTTTATTTTTTTTTATTTTTACATCTACTGAACAAGCTTTTAGAACATTGATACTAAATAATAAGTTATTTTGTAAATAGTTCAATATGCATTTTATTCCACTATTTTGTATGAATATTTAATAAATAATAATTCAAAAATAGTTATTTATGTATCAAGGCTAAAAACTAAGTTTTTTGTTGTTGTTGTTGTTTTTCTCGAAAGAGCGGTTTGCTACCTTTCGCGTAGCGGTTGGGTTCGGATTTTTTATACTTTACTAGTTTATTACTTTTTTATTGAAAAGAAACGCGATTTGTTGCAGAATAAATAATAACTTTGCGGGCATTAAGGATTGATAACATCCTTGCGTGCTTTACACATTACCTGATCAACACATAACAAAATCATTATTCGTAGTCTCTTTTTTCCTAATTACAAATAGTAAAAGACAAAAATATATTTCTTAAGTTACGAACATTGATTACCTTGACCATTGATTAGATATTAATTTGTTAAGATACCATAAAACGTAATTTTTGAAATGATCCCGCGAGTGAAATATTATTTGATTATTATTTGTTACCAATGAATTACTTTTTTCTCAGAGATATATAATGTTACAAGGTACTCCGACTTTCATCCTCTAAATATATATTTTTTAATCTAAAATCATCTTCTAAATAGATTGCGACGATTGGCACTCGCTTCCTTCCACCAATCCGCTTTTACAAAATTTTACAGTATTAGCCCTTGCCTCTACCAGAGAGGAGAAATACCAAATTTCTGTCACTTGTTCGCTTTTTCAATAGTCGATGGAAGAGGTAATCTATTCTGAATGTTACAAAACTATCTATGTTGATGCAATGGATTTTAAATGCTCACTGCCTTTGTGGAAGACTTTTAGACAAGATTAAACGATTTTCGGATTCATGTTAGATTCAGCAACGAATAAATACACAATAAAGTAGTATTTTTTCACGCGCGCTATTAGATACTTAGACCCCACAGGCGACTTTGAAATCGTTAGGTCGGAGGTCAAATCCTTAGGTCGAAAAAAGTCAATTTTACGGACGATCAGCAGTCCCTAAACTGCAACATGAAATGTGAATGTACGGCGAATATATCTGTTTAATATTTCAAAAAATATAATCAAATCAATACAGAATAATATATTCCTGCATTATTTGATAATCAGAGAGTGACTCCTCTCTGTATCTCATTTTCGAACGAAGCGCCGTTTGACACAGGTAAAGCGTGCTATCTATTGGAAATGTATGAAACTCCTAGCACAGCTCTCGATGTCTTACAGAGTTCTACTATTCAACCACAAGATGGCAGCTCTATCATCGTCACCGCCAATGATCCCATACGAACTAACAGAAATATAATACTAAGATCTGTGGGAAACTTGTATCTAAGAGCGTATGTTCACCCTTATACATTTTTCAATTTGTCCAAACTACGATCGGAATTTTTCAATTTGTTAAAATTACGATCTTATTATTGCATTCTCGCAAACTGCTCACGAAGTACATTAGTTCCTCAGTACTACATACGCAGTGCAAAGTAGGCCTATTGTAATGCTGCTGGAGAAAGCGGCGACAGAAAAATTATTGCCAGGCCCTGGTAACGAAAAAGTGGATAAATATTATTCATATTTGTAGTAAATTACTTCCTCTGACATATTGTGTAGTCAGAATCCATGTTTTGTGTGTCCTTGATACCGAATCATCGATTGACCATAGACTAAAGAGGTATAATTAATAATTCTTTTCTCGGTTTATGAATTGATGGCAAAATGTCCATTCATCCGTCCGCCCGTCCGTCCGTCTTATCTACCTGTGCGTCAACGGTAGCGCCTAAACCGTTAAGATAATTTTCTCTAGAATTAATATCCCTTGGTCCATCAGAACGAACTCGAAGATCTGCAAGTTTGAAAGGGATATATTGATTTTTGAGGGTACTTTAAATGACCTCTCAACGACACACGAAAATGTCCCAAAAATGACTCCAATTCTTTAAAATAAACTTTGTTCTTGGATAACCTGAAGAACTCTAAAGAAAAATGGCGTCTCCTTTCCGTTGATAGCCCTAATTGTTTAAAAATTGCAAACGTTCGAATGATTTTTTCGGCGCCTTCCTACTACTACAATAATGAATATAGGCATGTTTTCCTTAATTAAATCTGTTGGTGGAAAGCAGATCTTAAAGTAAGGCCATGTTTAATTTTTCTAAAATATGAGCAGTTTTTGCGTAATTTTGCATAAAGGTGAAACAGGATATCGTCGAACAATTTTGAGTAAGTAGATCTCAATCACGGCTCTTTATATATATATATATATATATATATATATATATATATATATATATATATAATATATATATATATAATTTGTGTGTGTGTGTGCGCGTGTGTGTGTGTGAGTGCGCGTGCTGGCGCGCGTGTGTGTGTGTGTGTGTGTGACAAAGAACGGTAAAGATAGAGGTCCCGCTTTTCTGCATAATATGTCACTTTCACTACTCTTATAATAAGTAATTATTCTGTCGAAAAATCGCCATTTTCCCCCCGCAGGATAACAAGAGTTTCTCTATACTGCGGAAGCAGTAGGCGAGGAAGCAAAACTATTAAAAGCAAGGTTTCATAAAAAACAGTACCAAATTTTTGTTCACCCTTTTTTGGAACTGTACCAAATGCACTGTAAAAGATGACATATACACCATTTATCTGCATTTTTTGTTCTTTTTTTACAAATAAAAATTTATTTTTAATATATTTCTCACGTCTTAATTTTTAATTATTGAAATTTGTGAGTAGTACAAGTCGTTCAAATGGCTTATCAAGGTTCTCGAAAACTCAAAGTTTTTCTGTGAAAAAGAAAATTAGAAACGCTCAAACGACAAGCTCTCAAAAACGGCATACATTTTTTCAACCAAAATAATAATGATAATAATAATGACTTTATTTATGTGGCGAGACTCGGGCCATCAGGCCCGCTCTTCCGCCTAACCACGGAGTGTGCATATAGTAAATGTGCATATAGTAAATTTTTGTTTTTTACTCTTCTATAATACGTTTGAAGTCATATTTCAGTTGTACTATTAAGGGACTGAAAATTTGGGAACCTATGAAGAAATGTTCTGTAGGTGGCAATAAATGACAGTAGGGAAGAGGGTGGGGCAAAATTGGAAAGGTAACCCAGACTAAAGAGATTAGAAAGATTAGAAAATTAGAAGTTGTACGAGAAAGTCTGTGCCACTCAGTAGCATCACCAGTTTTGTTTGAAATGCGAGTCCAGAGTTGGCTGCAATATTCCTCCATTTCTTTATTCACACGTTATACGTAGGGATAGATAGCTCTCGTTCTGTTTGATGTATTGTGGAACAACATCAAAAGTTTCCTTGACTTGGGTATTTGACACAATTACGCCAGTAAGGGAAGCGGGTGGTGCTAAAAAAACACGTACTTTCCCAGCCGTTATTTTCACGCAAAGTTACGCGAAAAGTAATCAAATTTTCCAACAATTGTTCATCACCCTAGTTAAAAATCTATGAAGAAGGGGAAAATGTCTATCTTCATAATTGTAGTTATAGGAAACGGCGATAAAATTTTGAATTTTTGGTATTTTCGAAAAATCAGTTTTCAACGTACATGAGACATGCACCATTCTCTTAAATGTCCTTCATACTATTCAACAACAAATTGAATAAAGAACGATGGCGCTTTTTTGTTTTTTTAATTTGGAAAATGTCCTAGGAGCTTCATGTAAAGTTCTCTCCAAAATCAAAATATCATTTTCAAATTCAAGAGGTCGCGACACCAGCCAGATCGATTGGAGAATATCAACTTTGGAGAAAATCAGAAGCACAGCTCAACCGCTAGCGTTATTCACAGATGGACGGACAGACGTTTTGCTGTCATTTGATTTTTCGGTATTAGGGACCCTCAAAACTGAATTCTAGCTAAACCACGTGTTAGAGGATCTTTTTCTAAATTTAGCAACTGGATTTGTCCACTTTTTCGTTGCCAGGGCCTTTTAGTAAGAGTTTTTCTGCCAAAAATTCTTCGTTTTTTCGCGCAGCAATACCTAACTTTCTCTCTACTGCGTAAGTGGTAGCGAGAAATTAAAAACAAACAAGAGCCCACCTTTCAACTAGAGCACGTCAACTATGGTCGCCCTGAGATCATGTCGGTATATGCATCGCAAGTGGTTTCAACCGACGCTTTGGGCAAATGAATGCATGGAGATGGAGCGTGGGATGAACCGAATGCAGATTAGGGAGGTCCTACTGTACTTAGAAATCAATTTATTTATCCAAGTTTGTTTTAAAAACTGTCAACTGTTATTTCTTTAATATATTACTTCGTATTTAATCCTTCAGTAACCATTAGATTTTTTAAAATATTTAATCATCATTTTTTCAAATTAAAGTCTGCATTTAAGAAATATGATCTTGCTATCTTATACCTGACACCTCTGAACCCAGGGCAATGCCAAATCTACAAAAGTTAATGTAGTTGGCAGAATAATTCAACAATATTTCTAAGAGTATAATTCAGCTGATTTGATGATTTATGCCCACAATGAGAGAAAATTCCCTGAATGCTTTTTGTGACAAAATAATTGACGGGATATATTTAACTCGTGTTTGAAAAACGATACATAAATGAATTGCACAGAACTCGAGGCGAAATACAGGGGTTTCATAAACAAGAGTACTAACGCAGAGGGCAAGTAGAGGTGTCAAGGAAAGTTTCCTCAATGAGCTCTTGGATGGACTAGGCTGTGTAAACAAACGCGTTACTGTTTTGCATACAAACGCTGGATGCCTCTATTTCAGGCTGCGCTGCGAAGAGTAGGGTTGAAGATACAGTCATAAACATTGCATTACCTGTCAGAAAGTTTCAATTTATTTTAAAGTGTAGGTTAAATTTAACCATTGTTCCTTTTTTTCGTTTATCTACATTCTCCGAATATGATAATTTTTTTGTTTTTCCTCGATTCACGTGTCCATGAACACAGTTGGGAACATCGGCTACTCACTGTACATTTTAACGGATGAAACAATCAGAAACGTTCATTTTAGGAGTGGCTTCAGATTACAATTTATTCACAAGATGCAAAACTGCCATTGTCCCGCAAGACGTGGTTTCTGTTTTCCATGATTATGCCACCGGGTGTTTACTTTATCTATCGCCGAAGATGACGCGTCGCTTGCCTCAGCGATTGAGCCCTCGGTTCCCCGAGGATTTGCCAACAACGACGCTGTTCATTCGGCCGATACACCAATGTCCTGAGAGCCTTCAGCTGAGCATCATGCAATTTTTTTGTGAAGCAGAGGCTATTTAAAGAAATATTCTCTGCTTCACAAAAAAATCATAAAGATGAACCTTCTTTCTACTTAGGTCTGCCAGTAAGTGCCGCAGGAGGTTTATTAACAATTTTCTAGCCGTGAATATTCCTCATCGGCCGACAATTTTGAAGCTTGTAAAGAAACTTCGCACCCGTGGAATTTTAATCGACAAACAAAAGTGTTGAATGTGCCATGTCATGACAGAAGAAAAGGTGAACGAAATCTCTGCAAGATTATGACAATCTCCAAGAAAATCTTTGAGGCGTCTATGGTTATTTTCAATAGGATTCGGCAACTGCTCCCACTGCTGTTTGATCCATTTTTAAATAATGTTTATAGTGACGATTGAATAAATAGTCGTGGATTGTAGCCGCCTAGATCGCCTGATCTAACTCCTTGTGAGTTTTTCCTTTAGGGGTACTTGAAAGATCAAATGTATGCAAAAAACCCGCATTCATAGGAAGATCTCCGGCGCCTATTGAAGAGAAAATTGCAACAATACCTCGAGATTTATTTCAAAGGGTAAATCAAAATATATTCCGGATGTGCCAAGAATGCATTCGAGTCGAAGGACACAGCTTTCTGCATCTTCTTTAAGGTACAATAAGCGCAGCAATAGTTCCCATGTGTCAGCACCTGAGTTTACTCAGCGATTCGCTAAGCAAATGAGCCCTCGACTGCCTGGGTGACGCGGCCCGGATCTTCGACGAACGATAAAATAAATACTCTGTATTTCTGCAAAGAAAATTGAGAAATCGACATGATTTTCACATCATTAATATAATATTTTACTGTCAAAACGAGGACTCAGAGAATTGAGAATCACAGCCTTATGATAGAATGTTATGTTATTACGCTGAACGTTTGCTGCCGCGCGATAATCTATGCTTAAGGTCCTGTAGTAAGAGTTTTTCTGCCGAAAATCTTCGTTTTTTCGCGCAGCAGTACCTAACTTTCTCCCTACTAAGTAAGTGGTAGCGAGAAAGTAAAAACAAACAGCCCACCTTTCAACAAGAGCACGTCGACCTGAGTTCATGTCGGCAAATGCATCTCAAGTGGTTTCAAGCGACACTTTGGGCAGATCAACCGAAGCGTGGAGCGTATGTCACTTCGGAGTTAGCCCTAGGTTCTAGTTCCGATGGTGGCAGGATTTTAGACACTAGCTTCTCAGCTGGGTCGAATTCAATCGTTGTTCGGAGGAGAATTCTAGCGGCCGGCTGCTCTAATCGGTAATTTTCCGTGATTTCTCCGATCAACATCAGGCGAATGCCGGAACGGTAACCTAACAAACGGACCGGCTGGGGCGGTGCCCTGCTGGTGGGAGCCACCTGGTTGGGGAAAATCCCGTAGTCGACGGTAGGTCGGCGTCGGATCTCGCCATCCAGTGGGGGACAATCACCGCCACCTCTCGATGAAAAAATGCACTACACTTACGGGACTAATGACCTCAGTAGTTGATGTGTCCGGAATCACTAACAATCAATCAATCGGTCGGGAGGTTAGAGCTTGTCCCGTTTGGGGTGGTTTCTTCCTGGGGGAAGTATCTGGTTGAGGGGAATCCCCACTTGCCGTCGCCTGTGAACAACGCAAGCGGTGAAACCGTTCAGCCGATTTTTTCCGCAATTGATAATCCCAAATCGATCTGGCTGATGTCGCGGTCGCTTGAATTTGGAATCGATATTTTAATTTTGTTTCTTGCGTCTTGGAGGGTAACTCTACTCCCTCAGGTGGCTCTTTTTTTATTTTGCGCCACTCTTGGTCCCCTTGTGGTCGCAGGCATTCCAATGTAAACATAACATAACTGCAAAAAGTATACATGAGTTATTAAGCGAAACAACGCCTTGACGTAACCGTAGACGTAAATCCGTAAACGTAAGAGTTCACAAGCCCCAAGCTTTTACGTTAAGTTTACGTCGGAAGTCTGTCGAAGACCAATCCGAGAGCAGCGTGTCGAAACAAACATGGTGGATTTAAGATTATGTTCAGGTAGTGGTTGGGGTTATGTCATTTCATTACTGAATGTTCTACACTGGTTTGCAAACGATTTTAATGCCAGTAGCGAATTCAAAGTAAGAATTTGGTCATTTCCTTGTGACTAACTTGAGTGGGGAATAAAGTAATTACGTCCAAGGAATTACTCGTAAATTTGTTACAAGAGAAACCTTATTTTATAAAATAAAGGAAATGTGAGTACTAATACAACAGCTACTAACATTAGTGAATGAAGACAAATCGGCAGAAAAATTGAAGAAAAAGCTAGAATCAAGCTACAATGAAATCTGATTGGTTCAGGCGAAACTTACGTTTCATCTTACGTCAATAGTATGTTTGTGCACGCCATAGCGGACAGCACCATCGATCTTCCGCGCATGCGCAGATGCACTAAAGTGATGCGAAACTTGAACTGCGCATGTTCAGAAGCTCGATGGTGCTTTAACGTGCGAGGTTGCACAAACTCTCTAATGGAATGCTTGTTTTTCCATGTAAAGTTTCCGTTACGTTTAAAAAGTACCGTTTTGTGAATGAGGCCTTACAATTAAGGACCGTTTTTTCAAAAGTCAATATATGCACTTTTGAACCAAAATGAGTTACACATGTCTACTGTACAAATCGGTAGCCAGCTATCCATTTCTTAACTTAGTTTTACAGAACCTCTATTACTGCGGCTATTTTAAAGCTGTAAAATGTCTGAATTTCTGCAAAATCGGACATATTCGTGGATATGTAGGGTTTTGCTAAACCGAAAATGTGTTTTGTACGTAACATTATATTGTCAGAAGCTATATAACAAGTAAAATTTGTTCTCATAATACAGATTTTCGTGACGTTCCTTTCAATCATTCAATTTAACAAGTACTATAGGTAGGTATACGAGAAAGTAAAAATATGTAGAGTTTTTGAAAAAAATTATAGATTTTGAGGAACAAAAGATTTAAAACTAAAACCGAAGACATTTCATTATAGAACTATATATATATATATATATATATATATATATATATATATATATATATATATATATATATATATATATTATATATATATATATATATATATATATATATATATCTTTCATTGATCCATCGAATAACAAAAAAAAAAGTTTCTGAAAACTGTAAAAATGTTAGTTTTTGCGCGTGTCTAGTTGGCTTGGTGGTTGCTGCGCGAAGGGCTGTGCGCAGGGCCGTGTCCGGGCGACGCGCGGGGGGCGATGAGCGAGGGTCCGCGCGTGGGGGCGCGGGCGAGCCTGCGGCCGCACCTGAGCGGGGGACGTGGCAGGGCTGTGGGCGCTGCGCACGCCCGTGCCCTCGTCGCTCAAGGCCGCCGCCAGCGCCGTGCTGGCCGGCGTGGCGCTCGTGCCGCTGCTCGCCCTGCCGGCCGCCGTCGCCGGTCAGCGCCCTTCCCACTTACCCTGGACATGCGATTGCTGCAGCCTTTTCGGCTTTTGCAGCTTGGGAGGGATTGATTGATAGGGATTCCGGGCGCGTCAACTACTATGGTCATGAGTCCCGTACATGTAGTACGTGTTTTTGCTCGAGAGGTGGCAGCAGTGGTCTTTCCCCGCTGCATGGCCAGATCCTGCGCCGACCTACCGTCGGCTAACGGGGTTTTCCCGAACCAGGTACCTCCCACCAGCGGGGCACCGCCTCAGCCTGGGCGAGTTCTAAGTCCCCGACCAGTCTCCCGGCATGTGTGGTAATGTAAAACATGTGTGTGTGTGTGTGTGTGTGTGTGTGTGTGTGTGTGTAAGGGGTGAGGATAGACTAGCTGAAAAGCTAGTGTCGAAAATCCTGCCGCCGCATCTGGTTGAAACGGGCCAAAAACCTGGCCATAATGGCAAATTTCAAAGTGTGCTTTCGGAATTCTGACCTTTCAAATTTCGTTTGGAAGACATTGGAGCACACTACTTTAGCTCCCAAACGTTATTTCAATCATTTTTGTCGTCCTTACGGTCTCGTAAAGTTACCGTTGCTCGAAACACGCGAATTCATTGCTTCTTGTCGACTACTTTTGTTAAATTAAAAAAAGTGTTTATATTATTTTTCAATGGATTCTTTTCGTGTTTCGAATAGACTTTTGACTATAAGTTAAGTATATTTTTTAAAAAATGTCTAATTATTTTATTATAATACGGCTGAATTCTAACCTGTGTAGCGTAACAATGTTAGTCATGTTTATTGTGGATTATATTTTTTGTCCTGCGTATTCCTGCCTCAATATATCTTTTTATTTATCAAGTAGAATGTCCTTAATCAGAATAACACACATTTAGCTGCATATATCTGCAACTTTTATTTTATAGCACTTTACTGCAATGCTACATATCAAGATTTAACACTCGGAAGTGTCTTCAACGCCACGGGGATTTATTTTCTCGGTATATTTTTTTCTGATTTCTTCTTCTGATAATTACTTTTAATAAGAAAATTACTGATACAAATTTTTGGAATGATTAAACAATATTAATACGAGCCACCGAGCACTTTAAGATTTTTAGTGTACTTGAAAGATTCTTATTTTCTTGTCGTAGAAACCAAGACTAAGAGTTCTACGGGTGTAAAAGTGAGCTTAATGATGTTATCTCAAACTACTGTTGACCAGTTTTTCAATAAATAAGTGCTGACGAAATTAGGCCTGTACAGCGTTGATTCCCGACATATGGGTGGCAATTGAGTAACACGTAAATATACACGTATAATTTATAATATTGCTTATAATATAATTATACTATTGTAAATGTATATAGATTCAAATTCTGCATTTTCAGAAACGCTCAAATGCAATTTTCTCAAAAAGGGCTCCAGATTTTGGCTTTAAATTTTTTAAACGGATAGTTCCAAATGGACTTAATAACACGACATAAATACCATTGTGATGTATTCTTTTATTGTTTTTTAAATTAAACAAAAATATTTTTTGAAATATTTCTTATATTGTCAATATGTACTTTACGGGCATTTCTTATACATTATCGCATTCGTGAGTATAGTTACCTCTAATAATTTTTGTAAATAATTGTTCACCACGTGGTACAAGGAAATGTGTCAGCTGCATTTCGATTGCCCTGACCTTGAATGACGGCATGTTTTCTTAAGCATCCCCTTTCTTGAGCATCTGACTTGCAGTGACGCATCGACGTGATCTTTGTTTTCCGGTGTCATGATCTTCATGCTCAGTTTGGATCTCCCAGGAGTCTTCAGTCGTTAGTAAATCCACTTCCTACGTTATGTGTTCTTTTCACTGCCTCTTTTCCTTTATGTCAAAAGAATGAAAAGATATATAAATGCCCAACGATAGTTAGGATTTGCACAGATATTCTAAAATCACCACAATTTTGGGCAAGATATTCCGTTAATAACGGTGTATTTAGGATAAGACGTGAAATCATAAATTGCCATAATAGTGTCTCTAACGCAATTAAGTTATAGTGTGAATGACACATTGTAGAGGTTTCTTTTCAAAGAAGAGAACATTAGTAGAATTAATATGATCAGTTAATATTCAAACGTTACCAAAAGCTCCCTTTTTTCATAATTCAATTAAAAAAATAGTGTAGGACAAGGAAGAGGGTATAGATTCCAGAGCACAGGAAAAGGTGCCAATCTACTTTACGATTAATTGTTCACTTTTTATACGTAATAAATCAATAACCAAGAAGCAAAAACTCTTTAATCACATTTCCCTCTAAAAAAATTCTTTACCCTTTAAATCCGATATTTTCTGATATGATCCGATCTTTTTAAAGCAGCGGTTTTGAATTTCGTTGCAATATTTGTATTCAGCAACTTCGAAAACAGAACTTTACGTATTACCATATTTTTTCGTACAATACCTTCACTTTCAAGCTTCAACTTTTGAATTTTGATATTTAATTGCGATATTCGTCATCAGCGACCGCGAGAACCATTCTATCAATCTTTTACACATATTGAATTCATTTTTATGAGTCAGTTAGCCATTTCGAACCCGCCATTTTGAATTTTGAAATTTCATTTCATGATATTCAAATTCAGCGACCTCAAAAACCCATTGACACCAATTTTTACGCAAATCCACTGGCATTTGCAATTATGACCACGTTTTAGGCGCGATTCAACCACTGTGCGCCGTCGGGACTCGAACCTAGGACCTCCCGGTCAGAGGCGTATAGTAACATCAGTTGATGCACTGCGCCACCGCTTCCGGTTTTTACAGCTTTGGGAGGGCTTTTATCTTAAACATACTACTTAAACTAGCTTATAACTAAGAACAGTGCCACTTTGAGCTATTTAGTTATTAACATTTGATATTACAAAATTTCTTGATTAAAGAGTTCTTTTTAATGTTCATTCTTCTTCTATTTTAATTTATTAATTCACTCACACATTCATTTTCAATCTATATGTACAAATACATTCACTCACATTCATACCACTTGTCACTTCACTATTTACACTTTCCTATGTACACTTGTTATTTTTCGCCCCGACGCCGACTTCACTCAAGCGTCCGTGATGGCTGCCGTCGAGCACACGCAGCTATACATTGATTTATACTTGGGTTTTTCTAACGTGGCGGCTGAGCGTAGTATCTCCAAGATGGAATTCGGCACGAGTTTTTGCGTCTTTCTTGGTCCTGTCGCAAGATGTCGCATGATCGCGACCGTATCAAGCAGTGCTGCAGAGCAATTCTAGCGGCAGGACTGAGAACGACGCAAAAAGTCGTGCCGAATTCCATCTTGAAGATACTATTCAGATGTGCCACGTTGGAAAAACTCAAGTATATACTTTGATTTATACTTTTTTTTAACTTGACATCTCAAGGTCACGCGCGAAAGAGGGAGATGGAAGGCAGACTCCAACGGGGAGCTGCAACGTCACTACAGCTCCGACTTTTGCGGCTCTCTATTGGAGTTTACATTCCCTCTTCCTCTTTCGCGCGTGGCCTTGAGATACCACGTTAAAAATCCAAGTATATTTAACGTGGCGCCTCAAGGTCACGAGCTGGAAGGAGAGGTGCACATGGTCATCCGATTGGTAGCTCCAAACCAAAAATTTAAATCGTAACGAAGCTCCCGATTGGATGACTGTCCCGTCTTCGTCCAGCTCGTAGCCTTGAGGCGCCACGTTAAATAAATGAGTATACGAAGCTTCTCACTGGCCCAGCATTAGCTTAAAAAGAGCTATTCACATGTTTGATTGTTTAGTGATTCTGGGCGCGTCAACTTCTGCCGTTAGTTCCGTAAATGTATTGCCTGATTTTATTGTGGAAGGTGGCAGTAATCTTCCTTCGCTAGATGGCGAGATCCAGCGCCGACCTACATCGGCCTGGGGGGATTTACCTCAACCAGGTATTTCGCAAACGAGATTTTCCCCAATCAGTATCTCCCACCAGCAAGGCACCGCCCCAGTCGGGACAAGCACTTGCCTCTCGACTGGTCTCCCGACATGTTCGGTAGTGTGGTTATTGTGTGTGCACGTAAGGGGTGAGGATAGGACAGGACAAGGAAGAGGGAGGAAAGATCGCGTGCGGTCCGTTTGTTACGCTCCGGCATTCGCCTGGTGTTGATTGGTGAAAAATGGAAAACAACCGATCACAGCAGCCGGCAACAAGAATTTTCCTCCTAGCAGCAGCTGAATTCGACCTATGTTGCCAATGTCGAAAATTCTGTTACCGTCGGGATTCCAAACCTAGGACCTTCCGGTCTGAGGCACTGCAGTGACATCATAATGCCCTGATCCATCTTAGTCGGTCTATTTAAAAGAGCGGCGCAGTGGTGCTACTGTGGCGGTTAGTGGCGCACTCCTGCCAACTGCAGCGCAGTCCCGCTTTCGCACCACCGCCAGTAGAACACAGTTACAAAGGGGAAACCTTCTCACCAGCCACTCAGAAGCGCCACAGAGTTTAGGGCCCCTCAACACGCCGCCGCTCAGAAGCGCTTCCGAGCGCCGCGTCTGCTGGCAAAGCATTGGTTTGGCGCTAGTGGCGCACTTTTGCCACCAGCAGCACACGCTGTCCTATCCTCACCCTCTACGTACTCAGAATACATGCATTACACTACCATCAATGTCGGGCGACCGGTCGGGAGCTTAGAACTTGTTCTGACTGGGGCGGTGCCCCGCTGATGGGAGATGCTGATTGGGGGAAACCTCGTTTGCCGACGGTAGGTCGGCGTCAGATCTCGCCATCCAGCGGGATCCAGCTGGGGAAGTCCACCGTCACCTCCCGAGTAAAAAACACGCACACTTACGGGACTAATGACCATAGCCGTTGATGCGCCCGGAATCACTAACAATCAATTAATCAATCCGATGGGTACGTTGGCGCCATATCTCGCCATCCACTGGGGGAAGATAAACGACACCTCCCGCGATAAGAATATGCATTAACCTACGGATACTACACCACCTAATGACCTTAGCAGTCGACGCGCCCAGAATCACTAACAATCAAGCAATCAATCCGACGCATAGGTCAGCACCATTTGTCGCCATCCACTGGGGAATATAACCAATACCTTTTGCGATAAAAATGCGCACTACACTTACGGGCGTAATGACCTTAACAGTGGACGTGCCTTGGGGCGTTTGCGGCGTGCGCAGCGAGCGCGTGGGCGCTGGACGGGCGCGTGCAGGGGATGGTGCGCTGCCTGCTCGCCTTCGACCCCGGGCCGCGCGTCAAGGGGCAGGTGGCGGGGGCGCTCAACAGCCTGGGCACCTGGCTCAACACCGTGCTCAACACCGTCGACTTCGTGCGCGTCGTCCACGACACCGGCCTCATGGACGAAGGCGACCTCGACGACTGACTCGCCCCCCCCCCCTTCCCCACGCACTTTCTCCTTGACAGACTCAAGCGGCCGCGACCGGAATGGGGAAATGAATTTTAATGTAAGGAAGAAAAAATTTGAACATAGTTTTACCTTTCATAAATTGAAAAGTATTGTATTTATTGTGTTCATTGATTTATTTATACATTGACCCTGAGTAATATTCGAGTATCGTTACTATTAATTCTGTAGGTGAATTTCATTTCTTGGCATAAGTGTTTTCACCTCCCCATGTTTATAAGAAATTATTTTGAATTGCATTTGTAAATTTTATTTAAACAATATCAAATAAAATGTATGGTGGTTTTCCAACGATGAGCTTATTATTCCCAATTCTTACATAATATGCTAATTTTCACTTTCTCATTGTCTGTAAAAGAAGTAAATAATTCAAGGATCAGTGTACAAAATCTCACGCATGTATTGGATTGTTGGTAGTCATTTATAATACGAGTGGTAAAGATGACAGTTTGTTTTCCAAGTAGGAAATCTACAAGGAAAATAAAATCACTTTTACTACGGGTTCCATACATTATTTTTTAGACAGCCTGAATGAGTTCCATTTTATTTTTATTCAAGTATTCAAATTACCTAACCGAGCGAAGTGGGTCAGAATGTAGAGCGTTGACTTCGTATTCGGAAGGACCGGGTACAATCCCCATGCCCATCCTGACCGGGGTTTTAGGGGGTAACTTATTGGAATACCATTTTCTTATAAGAAAGAAACACCATTTCTTGAATTAAGAAACTTCTTCGTCACTCTTAGCTACAACTCATTTGTTTCCATTGCCCTTAACGGTCGAAGGAGTGTCAAACCTTTTACAGACGCTGGCCCTTGAGAATGGCTTTTCGTTCCTGTGTTTGGTTGCGTTAAGTTGATGTAACAGAACAGTATTACGAAAAATATTTTTCTTCTTTTAAATGAATGAATGAATGCATGCGTTATTTTACGTGGCGAGACTCAGGCTCTGGTTTCTGTGTGTGGTTGCGTTAAGTTGATGTAACAGAAAAATATGCGCAGTTCAGTTCTCCACAGAATTGTATTACGTCTTTCAAATCAACAACTTGCAAAAACTCTCTATTATATTATAACAGGATTGTTACAGGTGAGATATATTGGTGGAGAGGTATGTGGAATTGTGGAATGTTGTTATGTGTGCTTTGAGTGAGGTATACTGAGCAGTTTTTTTGGTTAAAAGAGCCGGAATGGTAGGTTTCATTGTTTGTGGTGTTGAAAGGGAGATGGGGTTTCATGTGGCTTCTTTGGAGGAGGACAAGGATGCCTATGGAATAGTCAAGAACTGTCAGAAGATTTTTAGAGAGAAGACCGTCATTGAAGTTTCAGAAACTCAGTAATTTGATATGATTGAAGGGATGAACCATTTAAAAAAAAACAAAAATACCAAACACAAAAGTAACTCGTACAGCACATTTTTCCTTTATTTATACATACATTGTCTTGAAAATGGGCCTCTGGGAAGGCTCATAGGCAGCGTACTAGCTTCCCGTGTTGTGGTCCCCGGGTTCGATTCCCGGTCGAGACAAAAATAGAGTTGTAGCTTTCCTTTAAAATCGTCACGGTTTCTGTAGCTGTGTGACGAAGAAAAGCTCAAGCAGACGGATCTTGCTAATTACGGTGAAGAGAATAGGTCATGTTCGCCTCATGTCGCTCTTATCCCCAAGCATGGGAATTTAACTAGGCCTAGGTAAGGGGAACGCCGGTAGCTGGCCGGCGAAGTAGAACTACCGAGCCAATAATGCCAAATATATACATACATTGTCCTGAAAGTATTGAAAACACCGTCGAATGTATAAGAAGACGTATTGAGAATGCAAAGACGCTTTTTGTAGCCGTCGCCTTTTAAGTTGAAGCAAGCGACTGGTTTCAGAGAAATTGCACTCTATCCAGGGCGTGACATCCAGAGCCCTCTGCGGGCTTCTACTCACTACTAAAAACTAGTTCTTTTGAATGATGTTTGACTCGTTTAGAGAAGATTGATAATTGAAAAGAAATATTAGAAACAGGTTGATCATTTTTGAGAACTGCATTTTACATTACAACTGGCATTTTGAAAACTAGTTATAAAGGTGGAATTCAGTGCTTCTTGAAAATGGGACAAATATTAATGAGTGCCACAATGAATAAGCTTCTGGTAGTTTCGATAGCTGTTAGTGTCACCGTTGTCGGTCAGTGTAATCAGCTTAGGTGGCTCAGGGCATCAACTGATGTCACTGCAGTGCCTTTGATCGGGAGGTCCTAGATTCGACAGTGGCAGGATTTTCGACACCAGCTAGACAGTTTGGTTCAGCCGTAGCAGCGCTGAACATGTACTACACTACCATATCGGAAGTCCGGTCGGGAGCTTAGAGCTTGTCTCCACTGGGGCAGTACCCCACTGGTGGGTGATATCTGGCTAGAGAGAATTCCGCAAAGCCACGTGTAAGTCGGCACCAAATCTCGCCACCCAGCGGAGGAACATCATCGCCACCTCCCAAAGAAAAAACATGCACTTCCCTTAAGGGACTAATGACTTAACTGTGGACGCGACCGCAAACACGAAATAATCAATTAATGTACGAAACTCGGTTTGCGGGCCTGGAGAGGTGTCTCAGTGCATCAACTGATGTCACTGTAGGGCTTCTGACCGGGAGGTCCTAGGTTCCCACTCCCACGGTGGCAGGATTTTCGACACTAGCTTTTCAGCTAGCTCGAGTCTGGAGGAGAATTCCAGAGGCCGGCTGCTCTGATCGGTATAGTTTTCCTTGTTTCTTCGATCAACATCAGGCGAATGTCGAACTAGTACCTAACAAACGGACCACGGACCGCACGCAATCTTTCCTTGATCTTCCTTGTACTATTCTCGCTCCGTACTTACACACTTACGCAGCACACTACAACTTATGCGACCAGTCGGGAGTTTACAGTTTGTCCCCGCTAGGCCACTGCCTCGCTGGTGGGTGATACACGTCTGGGAAAATCGAGCAAACCGACGTGCAGGTCACTGTCGGATCTCACCATCCACCGAGGAACATCGCCACCTCCCAAAGAAAAAACATGCACTTCCCTTAAGGGACTAATGACTTAACTGTGGACGCGACCGCAAACACGAAATAATCAATGAATGAGTGTACATCGGATTGCAGACTTGCTCTACACACGCTCACTCCGACGGAGTGCCATGATGTATTCGGCGGATGTTCGCTTTCTTTGATGTGTCCAAAAGATTTTCACGGGGTGGGAAGGGCGAGCAACGAACGTTCGTTACTCGGCAAATAGCAAACAACTCATCCATACTTCTCGGGATTCGGTGAGTGGTTGCTCGCTGTTCGCCGAATAAAGAATGTGTGGAGCCACCTTCAGTATGATTTGATTGATTTTTTCGTGTTTCCGGGCGCGTCAACTGCTTCGGTCATTAGTCCTGTTAGTGTAGTGCATGTTTTTCTCCGGCGATGGCGGTGATTTTCCCCTCGCTGGATGGCGAGATCCGGCGCCGACCTACCGTCGGCTAGTGGGGTTTCCCCCTAACCAGGACTCTCCCACCAGTGGGGCACCGCCCCAGCCGGGACAAGCTTTAAACTCCCGACCGGTCTCCCGGAATATGTGGTAGTGTAGTGCATGTTAATGTAAGTGTGTAAGGGGTGAGGATAGGACAAAGAAGAGGAAGGACAGATCGCGCGCGGTCCGTGGCCCGCATGTTAGGGTACTGCTCCGGCATTCGCCTGATGTTGATCGGAGAAACCACGGAAAACTACCGATCAGAGCAGCCGGCCGCTAGAATTCTCGTCTAGACAGCGACTGAATTCGACCTAGCTGAAAAGCTAGTGTCGAAACTCCTGCCGCCGTGGGGAGTGGAAACCTAGGACCTCCCGGTCAGAGGCGCTGCAGTGGCATCAGTTGATGCACTGAGCCACCGTCCCCGGTGCCAC